>CM021105.1:390193767-390433507 GCA_007115665.2 Sequoiadendron giganteum
GTTTGTTCAACATTGAAGCACAAGCAAAACCCATGTGTCAAATTTTTTCCGAAAAAATACTTCTCAGCGGGTGCTATTTTTAGGGGTTTTCAGAAGTTCTCTGAACACATCCGCATTTATAGGCAACAGTCAAGTTTTTCAAAATATAGTACTCTCAAGTTGAAATCAAGACCAAAATGGTCCTACTTCACAATTTTTCTAAAAACACTTGACACAAACATGCATCAAGTAAAGTCTTTAGTTAAGTTAGACGCCTTGGAAGGCATGAATGACATCATCGTTCAATGGATATCCAAATGTGGAAGGTAGTCATTCCAAATATGGAGCCGCCATCGGTTACTACCACACTACCTTCCACATTTCATGTCAACAAGGTTGGATGACGCAGCTGCAAAGAAGATCAGAGATCAAAAGCAGATTGCAAGAGGCAGAAGAAGTCAACGAATGGATCGAAGGACTGTTGACTAGAAGTGATGAGGTGTCAAACACCCACAAAGGACGTCCTACCCTCCAAAATATCATTAATGGTGACAAGAGTTAACTTGATGCCTCATTGCAAGTTATCTCCATGTCCCACTGATCATGCATGTCAAATCCCACCAATTATGGATGTCTATCTCAGATCTCCACTAATTGTGGATCTCTATTTTGGAGACACATTTTGTAATTTAAGTTCACTTGTAGTTTAGTTTTAGTCAACTGAGGTAGATTTTCAGTTTGACTTTTGTTTAGTTTCAATTAACTGAAGTAATTTTCCAATTAACTGCTTGCTCACTTACTTTTAGACTTAGGAATAATTCTTGTTGATTGGCAAGAACTAATTGTTAACTCAAGGAGATTTTAGGGTTGCCTACTCCTTTGAGTTTCTATAAATAAGAGTCTTGGGCTCATTATTTGTTAACCTTTATTTACTAGCAAAATTGTTGCACCATTGTTGCCACAAGCTTGCAAGTTTGCATTTGTTCACTCTTGGATGAGAGTTAATTGGTTGATCGCAATTGTGTATGATTTTGTACCTTTGCTGTCCCAATCTTTGTAATTCGTTGGAAAAGCTTGAAGAAGAAAATCAAATGGCACATGCATGTTTGATCTAAAGATTTGAGTTTGTTCAACGTCTTGTTTTTAATAGCTTATTGTTTCACGTTCAATCTACTCCTCGGACAAGGGTTGTTCCTCCTTCGATATTTTGTTATGTATAGTTATCGTGTGATGTTGTTTAATGATACAGATTTCAGCCTATACTTCAGACAAGGGTTCCTCCACAGCAATCCTGATATCCATATCATCGTACTTTGTTGTTTCTAGTAAGTTGTTTCCCAGCCTATACCTCGGGTAGGGGTTCCTCCTCCTTGGCAAGTCTTAGATCCAACTTACTGTGAAGAGTGTTTGCTTGTATAAAACCTTATCTCAGCATATATCCGAGAGTTCAAAGCCTCAGCCATATTCTAAAGAGATGGCGGATTCAAGTGATCCAACCCATCCATTTCGCTCCTATGCCCTCATGCTCTGTTTATCTTGTGGAGATAGGATAGTTTAGAAGCTAGTTTAGTCATAGTTAAGATCTGTAAAAACTTGAGAAAACCTTAGCTGGGGCGCGTTGTGTTTAAGCACCCTTATGTCCTGTCGTTGAGTAAAAAAGATAGGAACCTTAGTTTACTATACCCTTTTTTACGTATAACATTAGCAAAGAGAGATCTTCCTCTATAATACGAAGAGCAGTACTATAACACTTGCAATAGCTGTTTGTTTCCAATAAGCACTCCAGAGGTGCTAATTGAAACGCCAACAAAATATAAGTTGTTCAAATATTGTTTCTAGATTCAATTGTGTTGGAGCTTTTTTCATCAACATTTTGGATCACACTCCGTGATCCATCATCAAAATGATAGAGAGCTAAAGGAGAAGAAATGACTCCTTTAGCTCTCTATCATCCTAATGATGGATCATGAAATGTAATCTGAAACGTTGATGAAAAATAATCCAACACAATCAAATCTAGAAACAATATTTGAACAACATTATGGATTGTGGAAACTTGATATCATTAATTATAAATTGCCCATAAAATAAGTGACCTTAGACAACTTAATTTAATTAATTAATTATTCCCTTACCACAACCGAATTAGCCTACAAGAACTAAAATAAGCTAAGGGTCTCCACCAATTGATCATGCCACAGGGGAGACTTAATCAAGAGAGGCATCCTACTTTTTTTTGGAGTCCTTGTATTGCACATTGCTTGGACTTGATGCTTGAGGACATTGAGAAGATTGGATGGACCAAAAGTGTAGTTGAAAATGCTAGACAAATTACCAAATTTATCTACAACCATAAATGAGTACTTAGCTTGATGTGAAGGCATGCAAACAGAAAGGAGCTTGTGCAATTGGGGGTGACACAATTTGCCTCCAACTTCCTCATTTTGAGGAGCATTGTTGCCTTTAATTTTTGCAAGCAATGCCTACATGGACTCTCTACATTCCCAAAAAGACCAAAGGGGAGAAGGCCACAAAACCTACTTTTGATAAGGTGTTCATCAGAAACTCAGAGAAGATACTTAGGGTAAGTAATAATTAGATTAAAAACCTCAGTCTTCCCTCAAGATAACCTTAGTTGTAACTGTTAGTTTTACTTGACAATCCCATTATATGTGTTCTGCCCTTTATCCTTCATGCAAACGTACTATACTAACCAATTTGAAATCAACATCGATACCTATTTACCCTACTTAGTTCCTTACCTAATATAAATTCAAGATTGTACACACTTAGCAGAGCTTGGTGTACCCAAATAATTTGTCGTTTTTTTACGACATTGTTTGTCTGATGTTCCTCTTTTCATTTCACTCATAATTTCTAGAGCATAAGAATCCCAAAAACAATTTCCCTTCCTAAGTTTTACAGTAAAATTTGTTCCTACTTGTCAATTATATTGTCAGCATTCCAATATTGCTCTCATTAACTGTGATTCCTTGCAAGACATAGATTACCTTGCAATAAGATATTGAGCCTAAAGTTCTACATACCTTTTATAGTTACCAAGAGCACATCTTCCTTCTACTGTCTTTTGTCCATCTGCAGGAAATAGATGTATCACATAAATATGAGACAGCCACAAGAAACCAAACAAAATTCAAGAAATAACTATCAATCACAAATTGAATTCTTCGTGCCTATTCAATCTGCCCATTACAATGGACTTTATGGTGAATAGGAAATTTCAAGTCACGTGGAAGTAACATTTAATTGAACATAATTTCTTAAGTTTTTTCTCGTCTTTTTTTTTAAATATTTTGGTGACACTGCTTACTACAACAGACTTCTAGCCAACAGGAAATCCATGTCATATGGAAATAACATTTAAAATTTATAATCTTATGTCATCATAACCAGTAACAATATTATAACACATCATATAAGGTGAGCAATTACAATTTTAAAAAGGATGCGGATTTCAATGTTTTAATTCTTTCAAATTAAGAGTAAATCAGTTTCCTAGTCCTCACAATTCAAAATCAGTTTCCTGCTTTCACAAGCCAACCCTTTCACAGAATATGACTCTTACCCATCAACTTGCACACCAAAATACTTTGAATTAAGCACTGAGGATCTCATATTTAAGGACAAACCCTATACCATTAGTTCATAGAGGGTATCAATCAAATTATCTCATGAGACGTCATTAACACTACATCATATAGAGACTAAGAGCTTGCATCAGCACCTACATAAACAAATACTACTCAATCAACTTATCATCTAGGCATCTTGCATTTCTACTTGGTGTGTATTTGAACTTATTTGCCCACAACAGGGACTGACTGGTTATCAAGGAAGTTTCATTCAATTCAATTGCAAAAGCTACATTCTAATCATAGATTGCATTCTACAACTGATCATCCTTCATTGATATTCCAAAATCAACAAGAATAGAGTTAAGTCATTCTAACTCTCTAAATTTCACTTACATTTACTATTTTATATCAGTTTATTAGACTAAATAACCGTAGAGTTACTTTATTTCCCCACATATTGCTGAAACCCAACATAATCCAGCTGTGGTTTTTCCCTAAGCATCCTATTTTTTTATTTTTCAGATCTGATATTGCTCTATTCCTTTATCTAGGGTTTAGTCCATTATTTTTAAGGATCTCTCCTTGTGTGCTTGTTGTTTCTAGATCTTAGTCATAGATGTGTACTCCTCCATCCTAAACCAACTCACTGCCTTTGTCAAAGATAATATATGATGATGACACTTCTCTCATCACATATGGTAGTGATTTAGCTGTTAGTACAGCCCTCCATTGCCTTGATATATCTAGGGATGACGACTCATGTGGTCATACTCCACCTCTTTCAATTAAATATGATGTTTCTATAACCAATGATCATGATATCCTTTCTACATCTCATGATTGTCTTTCCACTACATCCTTTGATGCCTTCATGCATACACCCAGTTATTCATTGTATGTTGATACATTTGTTCATACTTATTCTTAATTATTCATCTAATGAGTAACTTAATGATGCTTGCTTAGATGATGACATTTCACAAGTAATTCATGATAATACTATGAATGTTATGAATGCTTCAATGTCTCATAATATATTGGTTCATGCTCGTTCTAATGCACATATTATTAGTGTGAATGATGAAAATATGAATCACAAATATCAACAATGCAAAACTCACACTCTCACAATCACAATCAAGCAATGAAGTTCAAGATCTTGGCTCAGAAAATTTAGATAACAAGCAAAGTCATCATAGCTAAGATCTTGCTTTGCTCCATTGTTAGTTCCCTTTCAAAGTAACAAACTATGAAAGAACAATGATGATGATAAATGGTCAAAGATAAATGATACCTATGCTTGATAAATGACAATGATAAATGCTTGAATGCTTGATAATGCTTGAACACTTGAATACTTGATAGTGATAAGAGTGCTAGAGAGATTTTTTATAATAAAAGTGCTAGGGGGATTTGACAATAAAAGTGTTAGGGGATATGAATGAAATGAAAGCTTCTTATTTATATGTTTCACTTAACATTTGATCAATGGTGGAGATTGATTTGCAAGATCAATGGATAGGAAAATTCAAGATAGGGCAAGACCTAAAATTTGAATGTGATGAAGGAGAGAAAGATTTGAAGAATTTATTTAATTCAAAAATGATAGTTGGAGAAATAAATAAATATTAATTTATTTATTTTAGAAGAAAACATTTAATTTAAATAAATTATTTTTAATTTATTTAAAAGAGGAGTGTTAAAAAGAGGAATATTAGCTAATTAAATAAAAAATTTAAATTATTTAATTATAGAAGAAAAGATTTAATTTAAATAAACTGTTTTTAATTTATTTAAAAGAGGAGTGTTAAGAAAATTATTTAATTACAGAGGAAAAGATTTAATTCAAATAAATTATTTTTAATTTACTAATTCATCTCTTATCATTTTCCCTCCAAAATTAATTAAAATGATACTCAATTTATCTTTGGTCCTCTATAATTAAATAATTTCAAAAAATTATTTTATGTTAGCTAATTAAATAATTTTTTGAAATTATTTAATTATAGAGGACCAAAGATAAATTGAGTATCATTTTAATTAATTTTGGAGGGAAAATGATAAGAGATGAATTAATTAAATAATTAAAAAATATTTAATTAATATAGATATGATAAAAAGACCAAGATAATTAAATAATTAAAATATGGATTAAAAGAGGAAAATGTTAGCTTAATTAAATAATTAAAAATTATTTAATTAATTATAGATAGAAAAAATGATAAGGATAATGATGAAATGATAAGATGAAAATGCACTAGTCAGTTTTAGGTGTCCACAATTAGAGATCCAATGATTGATGGATTTGGTGGAAATAAAGATATATAATTACAAGTTAATTCTTGTTCTTAAATAATGAACACATACACGATGATGTTTTCCTCATAAGTGCAATTAAAGATACTTTTATTGATGTGGCTTTACAATGGTTTGATATTTCTTATACTTCTTATACTTCATTCATTACTTTCACATGTAACTTTATTGAGTACTCTATTTCTTGTCCTAGAGTGTGCTTGCATAGTGATTTTTATCTTTCAACCTCTAGTGGCCATTCCCTAGAAGGTCTTATGGATTCATCTACGTTTTCTAATGATCAACATTTTTAGATGCCTATAATGATTCTACTATGGAAAATTATGTACCTTCACATGATCCATCATCTTTCAAGGATCACAGTATGTATGATTATCATGTTGTCCCATATAAACTCCCATTATCCAACATGAACATAAATATAAAATGGAAATAAATGAAGAGGAATTTCATTGTGATATATTTCAATCTCCATTTGGATCATCTAAGGAATGTATCCAAAATATTGATGATCAATCTATTACATCTTACCCAACACTCCTTACTCTTTCTTACAACATGATTTCTAGTACTACTTATCATAGGCCTTTGCAAATTACAGACGTTATTCAATACATGCCTATTAATGATCCTAGATATATCCTCAATGCTTGTAACAATGAGTTCTTCTTTGATCTTCTTTTATCTATTGTTGATTACACTTCTACAAGAATGGAGTCAAAGTTATCTAATAACTCTCTTTCCAATATATCCAACTATCTAGAAACCAAAAGAACCACCAAAATAAACAAACTCTTGGCACTAAATTCCTACTAATGATACATATATATTTTATTTATTTTTATTTGCTATGCTTTTCTTCATCATGTTCATTGCAACTTTGTGTATGATTTAAAGTTACCTCTTATAGTACAAATTGGCACAAGTGGCCATGAACATTCATTTTCTTTCATAACCTCTTTTTCTTTGTTTTCCTTGTGCCTTTGTGTTTTTCTTTGTGGATTTGGGATTATGCAAAGAAATGAAATGTCCTCATCACAATTTCATTCATGTTGACCAAAAACATAGTTGCCTTTACTTTTTGGTTTATACTTGGCCTTTTTTATTAAGCCACAATTGTTATGCTCCTTCTCATCAATCGTCCATCTCTTTTTTCATAGTTGACCCTTTTGATTGAGCCACAATTGTTGTCCTCTTTCTCTTTGATCTTTTTTTTTGTGATTTTCCTTGGCCTTTTTTCTTACACCTTTTTTGTTGTTGTTTTCCTCTTGCACTTTCACACTTCTATTTGTCTCTTACACTCGTGGCATTTTTCATTCACACACAACACATTTCTTGGCTTCTTCACTTGGTGGTATCTATGGACATTATCCTCCAAGCCAAGAAATTTCTTACTCTCCTCTTGGAGGACATCCACCTCTAATTGTTGAATTATGGTAGCTTTGGTCAGATAAAGATATCGATGATCATTTATCTGATCGAACTACTATTCCAAGTATATTATCAATCTGCAGGGAAGAGGTTATTACTTGCAGATTAATGGTTTCTTATGTTTCATATAGGATCCCGATCGAGCATCATTATCAGTGATCATTTACAAATTGGATATCATTTATCTGTGCAATTGCTTGATTAACCCAACTTTCAACCTGAGCAATAGTTGACAATTTAGTTTTCAGTTCCGCTTTTTTAGTCAAAGAAACCAGAGCTTGTGTAGTAGCATATATTTCAATCTACTGTTGTCGGTTCTTTCTATGTGTAGGTAAGAATGTCCGTCTTGTCAAGGGTGTCTCTCAACCCACCTATGTTCTTTGTCTGAATGAATTTAAATAGATATGTTTTTTGATTAATTAGTTGGGGGATGCCATTGGGCACCCCGTCCTTAGGAAAGCATAGCTTAACAGAAAATATAAAGAACTTATACAAAAAATGACCATAACGGTCTCAAAGGACAGAGCTATAGAACCCCATACAAAATGACAAAATATGAACATCCAATTACCAGCTAAAATGGAGCTAAAAACGAAACCAACTCACCTAGGACAACACCACAATGTAATAGACGACAAGAATCTTCATACCTAGGGATTTTCAACATATTCCCCACCTATTCATTCCAAAGTTTACATCCACCACCAACCAACCACTTCTACTTGCACGTCACTCACATGCTATCTAGCATCGTCATGAGGCACTTGCACTATCTTATCTAAGGAAGGGCACCTAATGCCATGAAACAACTCTTGTGTGTGTTGTGCATGATGAATTTTATCTCCACAAAAAATAGGGATGGTAAAATTGCTCAAAACCTGAAGGCGACCCTTGTTATGGGTCATCATAAGGCCTTCCAACACTTACCTCACATCCTCAAAAAATGCTTTGGAGCAGCTGTAGCTCACAATGCACCATTTTTAGTTCTAGAGACACACCATCCCCACAAGTAGCCTATGAAGCATTCCATGGAGGAAGCTCCACCTTGTTATCCATCTTTGTGCTTCCCTTAACCTCTATGCTCTCTTCTATTGATGCATGTAATAAGCTCCCCATTTTTTGTTTGAAAGTTTTCAGCTGAATTGAAGCTACAATTCAAAATCCTTATCACTTTCTAATCACCCGGTTCTTGAGGTGGGCAAGGTGAGAGCATATGATGAATAGGACCACACCCAGTCATCTAAAATGCAGCAACATGAAGTGATCTAATTAACCAAAGCACACAAGGTGGCAAGCCATCCTTATCTATGCTCATTCAGTGGAGTGTGCTTGATGCATGAAACTGAAAGGAAACACTTCTACGCTTATTCAATGGAGTGTGCAATTACAATAAGAACAATCACTTCTCGCTTATTCAACGGAGTGCAATTACAACTAGCATAGTCACTTTTCATTTATTCAGCGGAGTGCAATTTCACAAGAATAGTCACTTCTCACTGATTCAGTGGAGTGTAATTACACAGGTACAATCACTTCTTGCTTATTCAATGCAGTGCAATTACATCTAGATGCAAAGCTGAATCCCCTGGCAGTACTGCCATCCAGGAAATTACAAGATATCAATTGCATTACAAAATAGCATTAAACTGTTGCAAATATTCATAATAAGCCAAATAATCATAGATAACCAGTGTACTCAAAGTATCCAACAAAGATATACCTTTGATATATGATATTAATGGCTGATGTAGGTCTGATAATACTTGTTCTTGTTGTTAAACTGGCAAACCAGAACTGTACCTCTACTAATAACACTCAGGAAACACTGCATAGAAGCATATCAACATTACCCAACTGAAAAAAGCATCTAGTACACACTCCAAACCCCTCTAATCATGCCAAAAACTACTGGAAACACTTCATATCAGACTGGTTTTCACTTTCCAGAAACTTGCAGGTCAGAAATAAAGCATATTGGTTGTTGGAACAACTAACACAGGGAGCATGAAGGTTATTAAAACTCACCCAACCATTATTTGTCCACCATAAAAAGGCTTGGAGGCAGCAAACATGTCTAAGGCACCCCCAAATAGGATGAAATATGCTTCCAAACAGTAGCACTTCTCCTAAATTCCCACGGCCTCTTCTAGCTGGTACAACCTGCCTTGTCAATGGTACAACCTCCTAAGAGCCATATAATGCTTCTTCCAATGCCTATTCAATCTGCAATTCCTATCAAATAAGATCAAACACCAGGGACCAAATTATTGTTATTCTGAAATACATTAATGTCTAGGTGAAGTGGCCCCGGCAAGATGTACGGTTAGCATAGAGACCTCCTGAATTGCCCTTCAACATTTCAAAATTTCCGAAATTTAGCACTCACATACACAATATCAACAATTCAAAATACATCAAAAGTCTCAATTTTTGCAACAAACCAATAAAAACTTCACTTGTAGGTGTAACTGTAACTTCTGGATGAAGTCACCAAGACCAACTAGAGGGGGTTTTTGTCCTCAAAACCAGTATTTTCTAGAGGGTTTTCATCCTCAAGAAAATCAAAGATGAGCATAGGTTCTTTCGAATGTAGAAGCAAAATTCATATCATGTCTAACCTCAACAATGAGCTCACAACCTCCTTTTATAACATTCTAGGAGAAATAAAATAATAATTTTCTTTTTCCTCCAAAAACTTGTTTTTTATTAAATAATAATCTTTTATGAGAGCAAAAGTCCTTCATGTGGCTAGACATCCCCTCTAAAGGCACATTTTAAATTTTTTTTAATTAAATAACTATACGTTAGTCACCTTTTTAATTTATCCTTCTTAGGACAACATAAAATATTATTATTTAATAATTTAATTATTCACCCAAGTTGTGGAAAGCATCAAAATGAGATAAATATGAAACTCTGACCATCTATAAAGTCTTTAAGGACTTAAGATGATGAACTGAAACAACTTGGCATTTGTCTAAAAATAGTATGCTTCTCCAAGAAGTTTGGAGAGCTCCCAAAAGGACATAATTGCATTGTGAAAGCATCACGAAGCTCAACAAGATCACTTGAATTCACTGCCATGAACAAAACCATTGCTTGATCAATCTTGTGCTCTCCAAGAAAGTTGGAGTTCTTCCTTGCACACCAATTAGCTATGGGAAAACTTGGAAAATAGGCTAATTGTACACAAACTGATTATGCTTCCACAAACGGGGGGGAGGCGGGGGGAAGGCATTACAATTATCCTAGTACACAAGGAATTTCTGCAATAGTGGAATATCCCAGGACACAAGGAATTTTCACAATAGTGGAATATCCTAGTACATAAGAAATTTCCGCAACAGTGGAATATCCCAATACTCAAGGAAGTTTTGCAATTGCATATCTTCTACAATTTTGCTCAAAACTTCTTCAAACTCGAAACACAAAATCCTTGATACTAGGAAAATCTTGCAATTGCATAATTTTCACAATTTTGGTTTGATTTTTCTCAAATTTGAAACACAACATCCTTGAATTTTGGAAAATCTTGTAATTGCATAACTTTCACAATTTAGGTCAGGTTTTCCTCAAATTTGAAACACAACATCCTTGACACTAGGAAAATCTCGCAATTGTATAACTTTCACAATTTTGGTACGATTTTCTTCAAATTTGAAACATGACATCCCTAACACTAGGAAAACACAACAATTGCTTAACTTTCACAATTTTGGTCGGATTTTCCTCAATTTGAAATAGAGATACCTAATTGGGTGTTCCTAAAGATGAAACTCTTGGCAACCTTCACATTTATACTAATTTTTGGCTTTTCAATTTGGGTGCTTGGGTCGAAATGGAGGTATGAGTACAATACCTAAGACATCACCTAAACATTACAAACCCATGAAAACTTGCTCAGATGAGTTATACATGATGGGAAGTGAGATGGGGGTATGAAAACTAGTAAGACCTAACACCCCTCTTGATTTTTATTAGATTTATGCCCCTACCACAAATATTAATTTTAATTTTAGTTATAGATTTCTAATTTTAATCTCATTAACACAATTGGCTATGCTCTTACAATTTTATTCTTTTCTTAAATTCAATTTTCATTTTAATTTTGACATGTAAAGTTTTTGATTTTAGTCTTCACATTTTAACTCTTAATTTAAGTTTTAGTTTTAAATGTTACTTTTGGTTTTTAATTTTTAACGTTTAATTTTTTGGGTCCTTGTGTTGACTTGACTAGCAAACAGTCCACACACTTTGGCATCACAAAGCCTCCATTTGCTGATTGACAAATCTATAATAGAGTTGGCCCGCATGAAGGATACAAACATGAACCATGCAAAAATGTAATGTCCCCTTTTGGAAAATTCCTAATTTTAGGTCTGCAGAATAATAATAATCACTAAAAAATGATATTAGTAATAACAATTATCAACTTTACGGTTATATTCAAATTAATATAAAATATTGTAATATCGACAGCAATACATCATAGCTAAAACATTGTAATATTTAGATCTATAGTTCATAACATTATCAATATTTGAATTCAAAATATCTTAACATCATTAGTGATTATTCCAAGGCATATTCTTATAGCCAATCAAATTAGGAATTCACTTGAAATGCTTGCAATCCGCAATCTCAAAGATGGTTGTCCTTGTATTGCGAGAGCATGGGTGGATCCCCGTCCATCCATCTTAGGGTGGCGTACCTGAGAAGACCTTCTGATGCAGGGGCATCATCTCCTTTCCAAATTTTGGTTTATTTCTGCTTTCAGTTTTGGTTTTTATTGTTTCAGTTTTTGTTTTAGTGTGATGTAAAGCTTCATGGTCAAATCTTCTTGACAATCGACAGTTAGCAAATGAGATAACTGTTGGTGGTCGGCAGTTGGCAAGGATCAATGGGTATTTGGAGAGGTATGGATGCAGTAGAGGGGGTTTGGTGCTGAAAGTAAAAGAGATAGATCATGATTGAAGGGCGACCGACAATAGAGGGAATAAGGCATTGGAATGTCTGTGATGATTGGCCGACTATTGAAGGTCGAATAGTCTTAAAAGGGGAATGTGTTTTGGCCGACCGGTGAAGGTCATATATGTTGTGTCATGTAAGCCTTTGTAGAAGTAATTGAACGCTGTAACAGAGATCAAATTGTTTTTAATCAACTGAAGCCTTTGGGAATTAAAGACTGCATTTTTTTCTTCTTCTCTTTGACTGTGTATGATCAAGTCTTGGTCTATTGTTTGTAATTTTGATCCTGGACTTCTTATAAACTTTGTGAGGGTTTGCTTGGCTTGAATTCTCTGAGAATCTGAAATTACTCTGTGATCAGCAAGACTTGCCATCAAGTGGTATCAAAGCCTAAAAGTGATTGGGCATTGGTGAGGAAATAAAATGCCTCCAAGGAGAATGGGCCGAGGAGGAGCCCGAGGAAGAGGCAGATGGGAACAACATGGTGAAGAATTGTTGCAACATTTGATAGCAAGAATGGATGCCTTGGAAAGGGCACAGAGAAGAGCGACCCCTGATGAAGTTGCAAGTGATGATGATGAGGAGGAAGAACAACCACAAGATGACATTGAGGGAGGACAAGGAGACCAGGAAGGTTTTGAGGAAAGATTGTTGAGGATTGTCATGAATATGGGTTCCAAACCCAAGATAGAAGTTCCTACCTATTCGAGAAGTCTCAATGGGCAAGATCTAATCGATTGGACCAATGATTTAGACAAGTATTTTGAATATGAGGGTGTAGCAGAAGAAAGGAGAGTGAAATTTGCTTGCACTAGATTGAAGGGCCACACTGCTATGTGGTGGGACTTTGTCCAAACTGAGAGGAGAAGAAAGAATAAGGAAAAGATTAACTCTGGGATTGGATGGTGGCAAAGTTGAAGGCTAAATTCCTTTTGGGAGATTGTCAAACTAATCTCTTCAAAAGATTACATAATTTGAAGCAAAAAGACATGTCGGTGAAAGATTATACGGAGGAATTCTATAAGTTAGTAATTAGATCAGGGCATAGTGAGGAAGATGTGGAGAAAATTGCCAGATATATGAATGGTCTAAAGTATAGTCTGCAAGATGAATTAAGCCTTGTGTCCCCTAGAAGTTTGGAAGAGGCTTATCAACTTGCCTTAAAGGTAGAGGAAAAGTTGCAAAAGAAACAAAGTCAACAAGAGAAGAAGAGAGGAAGAGGTTTTAGAGGAAGGTGGCAGCAAACTGGTAGAGAGCAACAACATCATCAAGGAGAAGAGGCTAGAAGTTCTAGTGGAGCAGCCAACAATGATAGAGGAGGCTTTCAAAACAAAGGGGGCAAATCCTATGGTAGAGGTGGTTCTCAAGGTAGAGGTAGAGGGTTTGTTGGAAAATGCTTTAAGTGCAACCAATATGGAAACAAGAATTGGGAATGCTCTGAACCATCTCAAGGGGGACATTCCAAGTTTGAAAGAAGTAATCAAATTGTTCATGCTGACCAAGAAAGTGTGGGGTCTCTTGTTCACCACAAAGAGGAACCAAAATTGAGTGAATCATTATTGTTGAAGAGGGTATTGTTGAATCCTCAAAAGGAGAGCCAAGAACTGGTCCAAAGGAGAGCCATATTCAAAACCAAGTGTAAGTCCAAAGGTAAATGTTGCAGACTAATCATTGATAGTGGTAGTACAAATAATATTGTTGCAGCAGTGATGGTAGAAAAGTTAGATCTTAAAAGAATTAAGCATCCACCTCCTTATAAGGTATCCTGGTTGCAAAAAGGACATTAGTTGTTAGTAAATGGGTAGGCCCATGTTGATTTTCAGATTGGTAATTATAAAGATAGTGTTCTTTGTGATGTGATGCCAATGGATGTGTGCCATGTATTGCTTGGTAGACTGTGGCAATTTGACAGGAAAGCAGTGCATGATGGAAGGGAGAACACATATACTATTGAGAAAGATGAAGTGAAACATACCTTGATGCCTATAAAGGAGCCTGGAGAAGACAGCAGCAGTAGTAAGGTAATGTTGGTTGGTGGTAAGGAGTTTCTACATGACTTGAAGAATGAGGAAATAGGGCATGCTTTGGTTCTTAAACCTAGGATTGTATTTACTACTACAACGTTTGATAATTTTACTTTTGAAGTGCAAGATATTTTGAATGAACATTTGGATATTGTAGCATTTGATTTGCCTAGTGGGCTGCCTCCTATGAGGAGCATCAACCATTAGATGGATTTGATTCCGGGGGCTAGCCTTCCTAACAAGGCTGCTTATAGGTTGACACCTATGGAAAATGAGGAAATAAGGAAGCAAGTGGAGGACCTTTTGAAGAAGGGTTTGATAAGGGAAAGCCTAAGTCCTTGTGCTATTCCCACAATACTAGTGCCAAAGATAGGAGGGGAATGGCATATGTGTACTGATTCAAGGGCTATTAACAAAATTACTATAAGATATAGGTTTCCCTGTAATGTTCCTTACCTGCCTTGTCCTAGAATCTACTTGTTGATTAGGTTTAGGTTCTCTTTTATCCAAATGAATGTTCTCCTAATTCAATACCCTTAGATTTGAATCCTGTATTCAACATATTAGCAACATATCTTTTAGCATTAATATCTAGATATCCAAAAATACAAACATAATCACAAAAGCAATAATGAAGACAGATGAGGAGTGGCATGGGTAGATCCGCCTAAAGTTATCCATCTAAGCCCAAGGGCACAAGCATCCTATCAGGATAACCCACCCGTAGGCTCCGAGCTGAACGTCCAACTAAGACCATTCCATCCCCGAAGTGGCGTGCTTAGTGGGAACACTTGTACCTTCTACCCACGTCATCACCTCGAAAGACACATGACCTACTGGGGGAAGCCAATGAAGCTCATAAGTGGCCTAGGCCTACCACCCCTCCATGGCCGCAACGGATTGTTAAGTGGGGTTTTTAGGCACCACCTGTCTCAGGCCCTTCCACCCTAGTAGGCTTACAAACACAGAGACAATCTTTTAGCAAAGACATTTACATTTACTCGTTATTTTCTTAGATTCATGTAATCATCTCTACCTAGATTAAGTATATTCATGAGAATACTAAAGTGAGCAATGCATTAATGATCTGATCAACAACATCTAATAAGTGTACCAAATGCTAAATAAATGGAGCACAATCTATAGATATGTCTATGATGATTCCTATCACATTCCTTATTATACTTAGATACCTATAATGATACATGATAACCAAAAATAATGCATTCTCCTAATAGAGCAATTGTCTAGTTTTGACATATCTATGGCTGGTGTTTGAACATATGTAGATATTAAGTGTAAATTCACACACTCAATAAGTCAGGGTACAGTTCTCTACTGCATAGTATTGGATTCTGAATATTTGGAAGTGTCAAGTATTAGTGCTAAGTGATTTACATCACCTGAACGTTGTGTCTCCCCCGAGTCTGCTGCCTATTCAACTTTTACTTGTTACCTCGATGATTCCTCCTGGCTCAACTCCCTTTTCTTTCTTTTTATGTTTGGGAAGGGTCACGACCTTTTACCAAGATCACGTTTTGTGCAAAGGAGGCATCGTTTATCTTTTAGTGCTAAGGAATCCTGTTTCGATTTTTGAATGCGGACGGTCAGTGGGAGATAATCACAATCATTAAAATAGTGATGTTAAGTACATTTATTCCTCCTGACCCTGATCGTTGACATGGTCATGGCTTTGACCTGGCAGTAGCACCTGTGGCAGTGTTATCTTCGGATGACGTATTTCACCGTGAAGGAAGTGTTAGTTGATAATCTTAATATTGAATGAAGGCTTTGAGAGAGTCGCAGGTGTTATGGACAAAATGGTGGCTCCGTCCTGAGAGTGTCAAACCAGAGTTAAGCACATATGTTGCCGCCATCATATATGATTCTTATTACGTCTACAACCACTTCATTTTGGACGAGTGATCGTATATCCTTATCTTAGCATTTATATTGTGGCTGAATGGATATTATTTACTGAGAATATTGGTCCCTATCAACGGGCCTGGAGTGGGTTCACCGTGAGTATTTAAGAGGCAGAATTTTGATGAAATGGTGCTCAAGAGATGTTTCCCAGGACTCATCCGACCCTAGAAGCTTTTGAGGAGGTTCGTCGAGTGACATCTTGCTATCGGGAATTATCCCAGGTCGATAGTGATATTTATTTGATTAAGGCATAGTCAGTTTCAAATATTTATATTAATTATTATAATAATTTGATATGTTCCCATTTGTATTTATACAATGCTTTTATTTCATATTATTATAATTATAATATTATAATGTTAAATGGGCGTTATTGGTACATTTTAATTTGTCAATATTATGATTATGATAACATTAGATTTTAATATATATATAATATCGCCTTTGGCAATTATAATTATATTAAACGGCTATCTTTAGTGTCATGATGCCAAGGACATGACTTTCCCATTCCTAGAATTGAATATCTAATAGATTGTTTAAGTGGCTCCATATATTTTTCTAAAATAGACTTGAAGAGTGGCTACCACCAAATAAGAATCCGACTGGGGGATGAATGGAAGACAACTTTTAAGACTAGTGATGGTTTTATGAATGGCTTGTTATGCCTTTTGCATTGTCTAATGCACCTAGCACTTTTATGCGACTCATGAATGAGGTTTTGAAACCATACCTTGGTAAATTTGTGATTGTATACTTGGATGACATTTTGGTGTTTAGCAGGTCTAAGGAGGAGCATCTAGAGCATTTGAGGCAGGTATTGAAGAGGCTGCATGAGGAGAAGTTGCAGATAAATATGAAAAAGTGTGTATTTATGCAGAACGAACTGGTTTATTTGGGCTTTGTGGTGTCAAAGGAGGGATTGAAGATGGACAAAGAGAAGGTACAAGCCATCCTTGATTGGCCAACACCTAAAAGTGTAATGGAGGTAAGGAGCTTTCATGGGCTCGCAAGTTTTTATAGAAAATTTATTAGAAGTTTCAGTCATGTGGTAGCACCTATTCGTGAGACTATAAAGGGGAATAAGAGGCCATTTGAATGGACTAGGAAGGCTGAAGAGAGTTTTAAATTTCTGAAGCAAAAGGTGAGTGAGCAGTCCATTCTTGCTTTGACTGATTTTGAAAAAGTGTTTCAAGTAGAATGTGATGCTAGTGGGTTGGCTATTGGGGCTGTCCTAAGTCAAGAAGGTAAACTAGTAGCATACTTTAGCGAGAAACTAAATGATGCAAAAAGGAAGTATTCTTCTTATGATTTAGAATTCTATGCTTTGGTTCAATCCTTAAAGAAATGGAGACATTATTTGCTGCCCAAAGAGTTCATTGTATGCATGGATAACCATGCTTTGCAATTTATCAACAACCAACACAAGTTGAATCAAAGACATGCCAAGTGGGTTGAGTATCTCCAAAGTTTTAATTTTGTTTTGAAGCATACAAGTGGACAAATGAATAAAGTTGCTGACGCTTTGAGTAGAAAGAATTTGTTATGTGAAATGCAAATTAATAGTGTGGGCTTTGAAAGTTTGAAATAGTTGTATGTTGAGGATGCACATTTTAAGGAAGTATTTGCAGCTTGCAACGATCCTATTTGCAGGAATAGAGAGCCATGGGTGGATTATATGACTCAAGAGGGTTTGCTGTTCAAGGGGAATAAATTATGCATTCCTAAAGGGTCCATGAGAGACAATTTGTTGAAGGAAAAGCATTGTGGTTGTCTTGCTGGTCACTTTGGACAAGATAAAACTTATTTGCAGTTGAGCACTCATTATTTTTGGCCAAAGATACAAGCGGATGTGAGGAGATATGTTGAAAGGTGCAGTGTTTGTCAACATGCTAAAGGGAGAAGCCAAAATGCTGGATTATATCAGCCACTTCCAGTTTCAGATAGACCTTGGGATTCGGTGAGTATGGACTTTGTGTTGGGTTTGCCTCTACACAAAGGGGCAATGATTCAATTTTTGTTGGGGTCGATAGGTTTTCTAAGATGGTGCGTTTTATACCTGGTAAGAAAACTAGTGATGCCACTAACATTGCAAATTTTTTCTTTAAAGAAGTAGTGAGATTGCAAGAGATTCCTAAAAGTATCATCTCTGATAGGGATACTAAATTTGTGGGTCATTTTTGGAGGACCCTATGGAAGAAATTGGGCACTAATCTGAATTTTAGTTCTGCTTATCATCCCCAAATGGATGGGTAGACCGTTGTTAATTGAAGTCTCAGAAACATGTTGAGGTGTATTGCTGGAAAAACACCATGTAATTGGGATCTAGCTTTGGCTCAAGCTGAGTTTGCATTTAATGATTCTCCTAATCGAAGTACTGGATTTAGTCCATTCTATGTTGTGTATGGTTTACATCCAAGGGGGGTGTACGAGTTGAGAGACCTTGGAAATATGGAAAGGCAAAGTGCAGCAGGTGAAGATTTTGCTAAACTCATTCACGATCTCCATGAAAGGATCAAAACAAATATAGAGGGGAGTAATCAGCAATATAAACAACATGCTGATAAAAAGTGGAGGTAGATACATTTTCAAGTTGGAGACCTTGTATTGGCTCACCTTCAGAAGGAAAGATTTCCTAAAGGAGAGTACAACAAACTGAAAATGAAAAAGGTAAGAACTTGCAAAGTTCTCTGAAGATTTTCAAATAATGCATATGAAATATCTCTGCCTTCAAACCTATTTTTAATGTAGCAGATCTGTATCCTTATAAGGGAAATGTTGAGGATGGTGCAGTAGAGACTGAGTCTTCAAATATTGAGAAAAAGCAAGGTATTTCTTCTTCTCCGCAAGACATCAAATGCATTCTTGATACACAGTTGTGGAAGAAAACCCGAAGACATGAATACTTCAGATATCTGGTGAGGTGGAGCGATCATCCAATGGAAGATGCTTCTTGGCTCACCGAATCTGAGCTCTCTTAGTTGGGTTATTTTGTTGTAGATGTCTTGAGTAGGAGCTCATGAAATCTTTCTGCCTAGGGAGTCTGATGCAAGGGCATCATCTCCTTTTCAAAATTTGGTTTATTTTTGCTTTCGATTTTGGTTTATTTATTGTTTCAGTTTTTGTTTTAGTGTGATTTGTCACTTAATGTGATGTAAAGCTTCATGGTCGAATCTTCTTGACAATCGACAGTTAGCAAATGAGATAACTGTTGGTGGTCGACAGTTGGCAAGGATCGATGGGTATTTGAAGAGGTATGGACGCAGTAGAGGGGGTTCGGTGTTGAAAGTAAAAGAGATAGATCATGATTGAAGGGCGATCGACAATAGAGGGAATAAGGTGTTGAAATGTCTGTGATGATTGGCCGACCATTGAAGGTCGATTAGTCTCAAAAGGGGAGTGTGTTCTGGCCGACTAGTGAAGGCCATATATGTTGTGTTATGTAAGCCTCTGTAGAAGGAATTGAATGCTGTAACAGAGATCAAATTGTTTGTAATCAACTGAAGCCTTTGGGAATTAAAGACTGCATTTTTTTCTTCTTGTCTTTGACTGTGTATGATCAAGTCCTGGTCTATTGTTTGTAATTTTGATCCTAAACTTCTTATAAAATTTGTGAGGGTTTGCCTAGCTTGAATTCTCTGAGAATCTGAAATTACTCTATGATCAGCAAGACTTGCCATCACCTTCAAGTCCAAGAGCACTCATCCGCCTCCCGATCCACGAGCATGGTAGGATCTCAAGTCCACTCCATCCCTTAGTCCACCTTGGAGGTGCACCATCCTCCTTGATTAAGCTTAGGAGCACTCATTCACCTCCCAACCCATGAGCATGGTAGGATCTCCATCCATCCATCTCGGGGTGGCATGCTTGGTGAAGGGAAGGCTAGTATTTCATCTCTTGTGAGCTCAAAAGGTTGATCGGCCTCCTTATGTGCAAAACACTTCTATAAATTTAAAATAGATTGCTAATGGAATTTACTATATTAATTGTTGATAAAATATCATTATGCAATAATATTCCTAATTTATATTCTAAGATTATCCTTTAAACTTACTTCCCAATAATATTTATTTCCAATAGATATCTTATATTTCAATTTCTTATTTTCCTTTTTCCAATCTGATCCACTTGATATGATATGCTAAATGATTGTGAGTTGATTGATATTTAAGGATTGACAAGTTAATGTTTGAATGATGCTTGAATGACTTTATACTTGAATATGATTATTGTTACTAGTTGCATTGATCTAGATTCCTTGGAATAATTGAGATGCTCAATGGACAAGTTCATGCAATTATGAGTTTCTAACATTGCAGGAAAAAGAATGCATACTTTTGAGTTGTGTGAAGAAAGGCTCCTGCACATCAAGATGAAATTTTGCACTCTGAAGCACCTGAAGAACAAAAAAGAAAACAAATCGTTTTTCATTCAAAACCCATCAAACATGAATCTACCGAGCTTTCAAAAACCTAGATTAATTCAGTGAAGTTATTTACATCTATTAAGTGAGATCCCTTTTTAACAATCATTTTAATCCACTCATCCATCTTCAAAGTCAATGCCTCATCCTCGTTCAATCCTGGCATAGATGCATTCTCTCCTACAAATGTTCCAGAAGTTATGGATTCAGACAATGTAGATGCTATCTGTTTATACAATGGGTAAACTGGCACTCCTTCCCTGACAGTTACTACAACATCAGCTGATGAAAAGAAAAATGGTCAGAAAATGTAAACATATAAAAGGTAGCATATGTCAAAAATTATTATATTTTGATGAGAAAGACCAAATGAGTCTCCCTAAAATCAGCATGATAAAAAAATTGTTAAAAAATAAAATTGTATAGTTTTAAAAATCAAAAGGTATCTTCAACTGGATATTTTCTAGTTACTTATTATGTCACATCATTAGATACAAGGTGAAAAAATAACAGTCTAGATATCAATTTGATTCAATAAGCATAAATTCAATTTTACTTCGTAAGAATAGTTCTAGAATAAATATTTCATAGCTTGAAAGTATAAAAAATAAATAAAGATAGAAATCTATTTTTTCTTTTAATCTATGACTAGCTCTTGAAAGAATATGTCATAGGCCAAAGCCTATATGTTAGAACAAATTTTACCTGCTTCAAGTAATTCACAGCTGAAACATGTGCAGATGGAAAAAATAGACGAGGTTTGGTTGCATGGTTTTGAAATTCAGGAGCCAAAGAAAGACTGGGCAAATCCTTCTTCAATCTCAAGGTTGATGAATCCCTATTAGATCATTCGTATTAGATTAATATTTAGAATATTTAATTTTAATGGTCAATAATGTAATTTAGTCAGTTTCTATTTTTTCTGTTCATTTTCTGTTTGCTTCAATTTCTTTTAGAAACTTCTGATTTTTGTACATTTTAAATTCTTTAAAGAGGATGATTGCCTCTTTCGTTAATATATTCAGATTTTTACCAATATGGTATCAGAGCAGGTGAGTGGGAAAGTGATTTATTTTTTAAAAAATCTTTGAGAGCGATTTCCTTTTTTGAACACGGTTTTTTGAAGTCTGAGTGGATTTTCCTCTAGGCATCGGATTTTTTTTGAGAATTGCGTGAAGGGCATCTTTCTGCCAGGTGTCTGGTCTCATTTTCATTGTTGCGTCTGATTTGAAGATTTCTTTCTTTCAAAAAAAGTGTGAGGGTCTTACATCTTTCACGCCTTTGTTTTTTTGCAAAAATCGCGACCTCTATTCGTGTTTTTTGAGAAACGAGACGTCTTTCTGGACATTTTCACATGATTTTTATGCAATTTGTGTGTTTCGTGACCTATTTTTTGCTGCAAAACACGACCTCTACAAGTCATGAGGGTTTGTGCAGTCTTTTCACGTGTTTCTAAGTGCGATTTTTGGCCGCGCAACTTGTTTTCTAGGCACAATTTTTCTTGTTTTTGATGCGCGATTAGGGTTCTTATAACCCTTGCATCTCTGAGAAATCGTGGGCATCATTACTACTCAATCTTTCTAATTGTGATCTTCAGTATTTTTTCTTTGACGAATTTTTTCGGCCTCCCTTCTGCTCACGACCTATGAGTTTTGGCTTGTACAATCTGCCAAAAAGGAGTTATGTTTTTGGGCAAGATTTTGTGTCTACGGGTCTCTTATTCTGGGTATCTTTTATTTGGAGGGTATCAGCTTTGGTTTTGTCCTCATTTTTGAACGTCCTAGCTACCTCGGGTTTCGTGCCTTTTTTTTGATAGATTTTCTACTTGTGGGGTTTTGTGCCTCGTATCTGTTAGATTTACTGTAAAAGGTACTTAGTACAAACCTGTGACAAATGGCCTCTTTATCACACATTATTCTAGAGGGCAGTCAGATGTTCAATGGCCACAACTACAACACATGGAAGCAACACATGATGACAATTTTTGAATATTGTTGTCTTGACCAAATTGTTCTGGGCAACAAGACATGACCTGCATTTGGAGACAAAGATCAAGAAAAGTTTAATGAGCAAAATCGTGAAGCAGTAATGCTCATTAAACTATCTGTCACTAATGACCAGCTACCTCAAGTACCGTCTGGAAAATCAACGAAAGAAATTTGGGATCTTCTAAAAGATCTTCATGAGAAGTCCGACAAGAGCCATGTGTTCTTCCTAAAGAACATGTTTCCCATCATGATGGATGAGAAGACAACTTTGAAAGCGCACTTGAAAAAGATCAAGGACATTCGTGATCAGCTAGAGGCTATTGGTCGAAAAATGGAGGAAGAAGATATGGTAGTCATCACTCTGAAAAGTCTACCAAAATCTTACAAGCACTTTATTGAAACTCTCAACATTACATCAGCTAATGTTGATTTGAAGTTTTCAGATCTTTGCACCATACTTTTGCAACAGGATCGTTGGAAAAAACGGTTTGGTAGCAGTGCTAATTCGTCCTCCACAAAGCAGGCATTTCTTGCCAAGACCATTTAGAAAAATAAAGGAAAAAATCAGCCTTCTCAGCAGACCAGTCAAATGCAATCCCAAGGTTCTTCCAAGAAGAAGAATGTTCAGTGCAACTATTGTCATAAGTATGGTCACATGAAGAAAGATTGTCGGAAACACTTGGCTTCTGAACAGAACAAGCAAGGAGAGTCTAAACCCAAAGCCCATGTTGCAAAGCACATTGAGCAGAAGGAGTCTATGTTCTATGCTTTTATGGCCAAGAGTCCAACAAATCCTATGAAATCTTCTACCTGGTATATTGATTCAGGTTCTTCTCAATATTTCACTCATTGTCGGGATTGGTTCATTGAGTACACGCCCTTTAGAGACTCTGTTATCTTTGGAGGAGGCAAGGAGTATACTATTGTCAGAAAGGGCAACGTGCAGATTCATTCTGGAGGGAGAAATTTAATTTTTCTCGATGTATACTTCGTACATGGCATGGAGCTAAATCTACTTTCAGTTAGTCAGATCATGACTCACTCTCCTCAGTTAGATATTGTTTTCAGCATGCACACATGTTGCATTGTTAATAGAGAGACTCACAATACAATTGTTTAGGGACTTGAGGATCATGGTCTATATAGACTTGTTGATTCTAGTGATTCTCAAGAGCATGCTATGGCAGCCAAGAGTACTTCAATCAACAGCCTATGGCATCAGTGTTATGGGCACCTAAATATGCACTACCTCTCTCAGCTCTCTCGAGACGATCTAGTTGGTGGCCTACTTGCAATTCAGACTCAGAATCATGGAGTATGCAAGGCTTGTCAGGCTGGAAAGCAACACCGGACTCCATTCTCAGATGGTGACTCATGGCAAGCTTCCAAGGTATTACAGTTGGTTCACGCTGATTTATGTGGCCCAATGAATACTCCTTCGATTACTGGTTGTAGGTAATTTTTATTATTTGTTGATGATTTCAGCAAAAAAATGTGGGTGCATTTTTTGAAAAACAAATCAAATGTGTTTGGTATAATTCAGTAGTATAAGGCCTTAGTTGAAAAAGAGTCTGGTTCTCCAATAGTTACTCTTAGGTTTGATAATTGGGGGGAGTTTTGTTCTTTTGACTTCTCTAGTTTTTGTGTTGCACATGGCATTAAGCTCCAACTTACGACACCACACACTCCACAGCAGAATGGTGTCGTTGAACGTAGGAATCGCACCATTACTGAAATGGCTCATTCTATGTTGGTGCATAGAAATGTTCCTAAGAAATACTGGGCCGAAGCAGTTTATACTGCTGTTTATGTTCTGAACTGATCTCCAACTCATACGATTAAGAAGACGACTCCTGAAGAAGCCTGGTCTAGATGCAAGCCTAAAATCAACCACTTGAAAGTTTTTGGCTCTACTGCTCATGTCTGGATTCCGGATGCCAAGCGCACTAAGCTGGATTCCAAAAGCCAAAAACTCATGTTCACTGGCTACAGTGAGAATCATAAAGCATACAGGCTAATTGATGTAGATTTAGATCGTCTAATCTTCAATCGTGATGTTGTGGTTGATGAATCTACTGGGCCTTTCTTTTTGTCTTCTACTTCTGTGCATCCTGAGGAACAGCCTCCGAAAGATTCTGAATTGGGTGTTTGTCTTCCCTTGAGTCCACCTGATGGGAGGGATTCTGCAGTTCAGCAGCCACCTTAGTAGAATGTTCCACCACCCGCCCCTCCTTAAGACAATCTGGATCTTGATCCAGCTGATTCTGTACCAGCCACACGTGGTGATGTTGTTCCACCTATTTCAGATATTGGTACTTCTACTCTCCGGCCTAAATGGTATGCTAAAACCATTAGTGATCTTCATGATGATGAATTGATCGAGGGTAGAACTACTCAGAAGAAGAGCAAGCAGTAGAATACTGTTAATTTTGCTCTCATGGCCAATTTGCACAGCATCCCTGAGCCTCAAACATACTCCGAGGCTAAAGGCATACCTAAGTGGGAACAGGCTATGGAAACTGAACATCATGGCCTTTTGAAGAATAACACTTGGGTCCTTTTTGATCTTCCACCTGGGAAGAAGCTCATTGGCTGCAAATGGGTGTATAAAGTTAAGTATAGGGCTGATGGAACCCTTGACAAGTACAAGGCTCGATTAGTAACAAAAGGGTTCTCACAGACAAAGGGCATTGATTATGAGGAGACTTTTGCTCCTGCAGCCAAAATGAGTACTATTCGGCTTGTCCTCGCTACAGCAGCCCAGTTTGGTTGGGAAGTCCATCAAATGGACGTCAAGAGTGTGTTTCTCAATGGTGATCTACAGGAAGAAGTTTATATGATGCAACCTCCTAGTTTCAAGGTTGTTGGTAAAGAACACCAAGTTTGCCAACTTGTGAAAGCACTCTATGGCCTCAAATAGGCTCCATGGGCGTGGTACATGAAAATTGATAAGTACCTTACTGATCATGGTTTTCAAAGGAGCCCTTCAGATTCAAATTTGTATGTCAAATAGTCTGGTGATGATATTCTTGTGCTTGTTGTCTATGTTGATGACCTTATCATTACTTGCAGCTCGGAACATTTGATTGAGGAAATAAAACACAATCTCAGTCAATCCTTTGACATGACAGATTTGGGACTTCTTCATTATTGTCTTGGTGTTGAGGTTTGGCAGACAGCTGATAACATCTTTATTTCTCAGTCCAAGTATGCTCGCAATTTGCTTGATAAGTTCAAAATGAATCATTGCAAACCTACATCTACACCTATGGAGAAAGGGCTCAAACTATCAGGAAAATCAGATTCGCCTGTGGAAAATGAATCCGCCTTCAGGCAACTAGTAGGCAGCCTCATTTATCTCACTGCTACTAGACCTGACCTCAATTTTGCAGTGAGCTACATCTCTCACTTCATGACAGCCCCTAAAGCTGAACATTGGGTTGTAGCGAAGCATGTGCTGAGATATGTGAAGGGCACTTCCAACTCTAGCATTTTGTATCGAAGGTGCAAAGATCCTAAGCTGATTGGTTATACAGACTCAGATTGGGCAGGTTATTTTGATGACAGAAAGTCTAATTCAGGGTATGTATTCAGTTTGGGTACAGGTACACTTACATGGACCAGCAAGAAGCAGTAGACATTGACTCTTTCCTCAACTGAAGCTGAATATCGGGGAACTATTAAAGCGGCTTGTGAGGCGGTTTGGCTTCGAAGGGTGCTTTCAGCCATGCAAATGTCTCAAGCAGGGCCTTTCCCCTTGTATTGTGACACTCAAGGGGTGTTGAAACTCGCCAAAAATCCAGTCTTCTATGAAAGGACAAAGCATGTTGAACTTCACTGTCATTTCATTCGCCAGCTTGTCAAAGATGGATCAGTGGTACTGCAGTATGTTCCAATAGAGAAAAGACTGCAAATATTCTCACCAAGTCTCTAAGCCCGGGTAAGTTTGTAAAATTCAGGGGGCATCTTGGTGTAGTTGATAGATTGACCATTAAGAGAGGGTATTAGATTAATATTTAGAATATTTAATATTAATGCTCAATAATGTAATTTGGTTAGTTTCTATTTTTTCTGTTCATTTTCTGTTTGCTTCAGTTTCTTTTAAAAACTTGTGATTTTTGTACATTGTAAATTCTTTAAAGAGGATGATTGCATCTTTCGTTAATATATTCAGATTTTTACTAATAATTCGCAGTTGTACTTAAAAGGATAATAAACCCTATTACCTTAATGACCTTAATCAGTTTGTATTAATTACATTGTGTACCTAGCTGTGGTGACATAAGTCATCCATTTTGTAGTTAGATGCATGCTTTTATCTCTATATCAAGTTTTTGAAATTCAAGAACCAAAGAAAGACTAGGCAAATCCTTTTCCAATCTCAAGGTTGGTTATTCCCCATTAGATCGTTGGCAATTGTACGTAAAAGATAATAAACTCTACTGCAGTAATGACCTTAATCAGTTTGTATTATTTACATTGTGTACCTCACTATGGTGACATAAGTTATCTGTTGTGTAGTTAGACACATGCTTTTACCTTTATCTACCTTTCAGCATCTCCACCTATCTTGTCATCCAAAGCCAAAGTCAGTAAAATATTGGGAGCAGGAACTACATCCATTCCTTTGGCCTCATGCTGTATCTTTGGGTTAGTACAACTCCAGACCAACAAAGTTGGTAAAAAATAGTGAGCAAGATAAAGGCGGATTTTGGGCTCCCCATATGACAACCCCTACATTTGTACCTCCATTCTCTCTCATGCTCTTGATTTTGCCTAGACTTTCTTTGAATCTATTTTCCTTGTCCTTGATTTATCCTTGTGACCTTTGGATAATGGTTTTAAAAGGCCCCAACACAGACTTAAGTTGTTGCAGAAAATGGCATGAGGTTTCCTTGTGGACCCCAAGAAAGAGATAATGCTCCTAAATAATATGAAAAAGATGTCACTTTAAATTTTGAATTTTATAATGAAGTTTTGATATCTATCGTGATCATGCTACCATAGGTTGTTTTTACAAGTATATCCCCTCTAAGCCAATGATTCACAGCAAGATCTAGACTAGCTAATAATCATATAGTTGGAAAGTCTCTTATATTTGTAGCCGCGATAAGAGTTTTCTCCCTTTTATTCTTAATGATATTGAAAACTATACTCATATTCTTAATTGGCAGCCTAGGGTCTATAGAAACACCATGGTGTTTTGTCACCTTCAACTACCAAATTTTCAGTATCTCAATCAACCCAGCTAGAATGTCAAGATTGGGTCAAGTTTCCTAGTTTGCCTCTCTAGTTTCAACTACTTACACAGAAACTTATTACTCCCATTGCCAAATTCAATTGGCATGAACCTAATCATCTTTCATAGCCTGCCCAAATAAACATGTCCATTCAGGTTAATTAAGCATCTAAGCTTAAAGAGTGTCTATCTATTGGACTAGGGAAATCTTCTTTTATTCAAAGGTGGTGTGTATGAATTTGTCCAAAACCTATTTCAGTTGCTAGAGCCCTAGCCGTAAAGGATTATCCAATGATGAAGTACATGAAAATAGGACTTTCAAACAACCAAGCCCTTCATTTCAGGTGTGGGTTTTAGTGGCCTCCTGAAAGCATCATGAAATGACATTGACCAAAATAATGTTAGGGAAGCTCACAATGCCTAATCATCTATGTTCCACAATGTTTCGGGGACGGGGGGACGGCAGGGGACGCGTTTCGGGGACGGTAGTCCAAGGGCTTATTTTTGGGGACGGCGATATATGAATTTTTCAATATACATGTATGTCTGTATGTATGACGGGGGGGACGGTAGGGGATGTGTTTCGGGGATGGTAGTCCAAGGGCTTATTTTTGGGGACGGCGATATATGAATTTTTCAATATACATGTATGCATGTATGTAGGTATGTATGGATGTATGTATGTATGTATGTATGTATGTAGGTATGTATGCATGTATGTAGGTATGTATGTATGTAGGTAGGTATGTAGGTATGCATGTATGTATGTATGTATGTATGTAGGTATGTAGGTCTGTATGTATGTATGTATGTATGTATGTAATTGAATTTTTAACAATATATTATATAGAGAGAGAGAAAGAGAGAAATCTGAAATATCAAATATGTCAATAATTGATAGCATCATAGCAACAATATCAATATGTGCATAAATTATGACAGCAGTAGTATAACAGTAGTATAAACTAAAGTATAAACAACAATAAGTTTAAAGCTTAAACTTTAATCATGATGATGAGATTCATGACAAGTCAACAGTACTAACTATTAAACTATGTTCCATGGGTCCCAGTCAGCACTAGCAGTCAGCTTCCAACCTCCCATGGCTCCCTGAAAACTCACCTTCCACGGCTCCCCGCAGCAGCTACAAAGAAGTAAAGAGTCTTTATGTTTTTGTTTTATGTTTTTAGGGTATATGAGGGGTTTGGGAGGATCTGTGGGACCCCCACACCCCTTTAGAAACCAATAAAATATTTAAAAAAAAACAATGATTTTTTTAATTTTAAAGCATGTTTTTCAAGTGACGCCATGGGAGACAAATGGCCGTTTCCAGGACAGTTGGGGGACACCTAGCCGTTCTGGGGACGGCTAAGCATCCCCTTTTGTTTTGCAGACATTTCCGAAAAAGGAGACGTGTTTCCTGGCATTTCCTGAAAATGGAAAATCGAAGGGGACGGTTGGGGGATGTCCCCTGACGTCCCCCCATCCTCGAAACGCCTCAGGGGATGGGGACGTAGGGTTTAGGGGTAAGGACGCATCCCTGTGTAACACAGCTATCATTATACTTACTAGGTAATTGTATCTTTTGGGATTGACAAGATTTATAGACTTTCTTTCTCAAAGATAATGGAAACATTCTCGAAAGTGTACCTTAGAGGTCACAAGATCAAGTCCTACATGATTTATGCAATTCAACAAGACATCAGAGCCAGACAAGGTGAGGACAAAAAATGTGTGACTTGAAGGAAAGGATTTGAAGGTTCAATTCACACATTGGAAAATACTCAAACCAATGAACTATTAGCAGTTCAATGGTAGAGTACTTGGAGGTGCATGCAATAGAGACCAGGTTTTAGTTCTAGTTGGCCCATATTTTCCAACATATTATACATTCAGATCAAACAATGCAGCAAAATTATAAAATCATGGCAGTGGTTGACAAGTTAACAAAGCTCACCACATTTATACCTTGGCTAATTCACTAAAATCATAGCCATTCGAAGATGTGGGATAAAGCTATGAAGGCATCATTTAGAAAAGCACAATGGAAATGTATGAATAAGGATACTAGTATATTACATTTAAATATAGTTGCCAGAGATATGCATATGGGTAGTGTCCCCGAGCCCAAGTTTCCTGGAAACTATGAGCACAAAGGAGAGGTGATTTTCCTAAATAGAGAGACTGAGCGTGCTTGTAGGCCCATGTTTTCTTCCTAGATATAAGGTAACACGTGTCGTTTATGCTTCTTTTGAAAAATGCTTAGTAAAGCGTTTTTTTAATGTTCAGCAAAACAAAAACCAGCAATTCCTTGGACAATTAAATTAGTAAAATAATAACAGAGAAAGCAGTCACAACTCACGTCTAAGCTTTATCGAAACAAACTCACCATGACATGCACAATCACGACAATTGCTATCCTGCTTGGATTGTTGATATTGAGAGCAAATACAGACATTTTGAGGTTCGTTTTGCAAAAGTTTGGCACAGAAATCCAATGGCAAAGGAGAGGAAAACTCTGGACTGTCATGCACAGGCAGCGAGAGCGTAAAATGGAGGAGATGCGGTAGATATTCGGACATGCGAATAGGAGAGTTGGTTGCAGATGACGATAAATTTGAATTTTCAGCCATTATTGTAAGCCCGATCAATATTATTCCAAGCTACTGAGAAAATTAAAACTGGGGATGTTTTAGGGCCGCGATTACCAATCCATCATTAACACAGTTTTCTTATTTGTTTTAGCTAATATGATAAATTAGTGTTAAATGGTGTATTTTTTATGTAAAAATTATTGAGTTTTTAAAGTGGTTTTAAATTTCATTTTTAATATATATGTTTTCACTCTTGAATTATAATTGTGAATGAAGTTTGATCTTCATCTTTAATTTTTAAATTTAAAATTAATCATAGGTCAAGCTATCAACTTCAACCTAATTAGTTATAATTACTCATTGATTCACACACAAAAACATTCATATTTAAATTTTAAAATGTTAAATAAAAGAACAAATTCTTAGGTCATTTATAGATCACAAGTTCATATTGCATTATAATTAAAAGGCATTTACAAATAGACATCTAGAAGATTACCCGACCATTTGCATACAACTGGACAAATAAATATATATTTGTATTTTGGTTAGTGTGTATGTAAACTTTTTCAAACACTATAAGTACATAAGTTTTCGCTACAATTAAGGCACATTATGGGTTCCCCTATTTCATAGCAAGTCATATCAATGCTTTTAAGCACCACTAGTCCAAAAATGCATATTCAAACAAGTTTATAAAGAAATAAGACATAAGATTTAAGGTTGCAATTTGAAGATTGTAGTCACTTAAAGGTTTAGGTTAATGAATCTCAAGATCAAGGTTAACAAATTCTAGATCATTGATCTAGAAAATGGTGATGTGTGGCTATCAAGATAGAGAACAAAAACTAAAGGGTTTTTGTACTTGAATCGGTTCAATTAACATACATTATTCCATTTTCGCACCATGGAAGGATAGGGGATACAAACATTGTTTGATGGGTTGACTAATACTAGAACCTTCAATTTTTATGTTATTTGTGAGAATGAAAGTGTAAGAGATAGTGTTTTTGAGTTTCAAGGATTGTATAACAAATGTGAAGAAGATTCTAGATGTTTTGTAAGGCTTCAATTAGCCTATTTTCGTGATCTAACGTGTGTAGTTGATTAGGATTGTGATATGAGAAGCACAAATCTCACTCTTGCTAAAATTTTCACCTTTTTATGGTTTCTCCAATGAAATTCTTATGTTTAGTCTAATATGTGTGTGTCCTTGCTATTTTGTGCTATATTCTATATGTCTCTTTGCATTTAAACTATGAAAAACATTTATTTATGTCATTTGCATTATTAGGATGTGTATATTACTATTTGTGTGTTTACATAGCACCAAGGCTTTTCAAGAAAAGGAAAGTACCTATCTCTCTTTGGCAACTCAATCACATCAAAATTTGTAGTGAAAATTTACACAAGGGATTTTTGTCTTTCATGCATCTTATTGGACATATAATGATGTATGAGGATGTTTATAGAGGTGATCATTCCATCATAATCCACACATGCTTGATAAATACATTTACATCAATATCAATATTATTTCATTGAAAATGTATTTTAATAGCATATCCATCGATAGCTACATGATGCTTAGTGCATTGTCATGTCCCACATTTGTTGCTATCTAAATTATTGATAAGTAGGAGGTATTTTCCATACCGTGTCAAATTATGATATTGCTATTAGGATTCAACCGTGTAGTTTAACGAGTCAAACTCATTGACCCATGTCTCATGAGTAATGGTTCACAAGATCCCATCTCTCATGATAATGAATGGTCCACTCAACACTCATTGCATCTAGGTGATGCTCACAGAGGTGAAGCACTAGGCCTTCCCGAGAGGTCACCCATCCTAGTACTACTCAAGCACGCTTAACCACAAAGTTTTCTCCAAGGTTAAGCCCACTTAGCTTGCAACCCCATTTGCAAATCCTTCAACAAGTGTTGTGCCTTATGAACCATTCATTATGGAGCCCCTTTAGCTCATCAATTGATAAGTAGGAGGTATTTTCCATAGCATGTCAAATTGTGATATTGCTATCAGGATTCAACTGTGTATTTTAACGAGTCAAACCCATTGACCCATGTTTCATGATTAGTGGTTCACAAGAACCCATATCTCATGATAATGAATGGTCCACTTAGCACTCATTGCATCTAGGTTATACTCACAAAGGTGAAGCACTAGGCCTTCCCAGGAGGTCACCCATCCTAGTACTACTCTAGCTCAAGCGCACTTAACCACAAAGTTTTCTCCAAGGTTAAGCCCACTTAGCTTGCAACCTCATTTGCAAAACCTTCAGCAAGTGTTGTGACTTATGAACCATTCATTATAGATCCCCTTTAGCTCATCAATTGACCCATGTTTCATCAGGTACAACACTTGCTAAAGGCTTTGCAAATGGGGTTGCAAGCTAAGTGGGCTTAACCTTGGAGAAAATTTTGCGGTTAAACACGCTTGAGCTGGAGTAGTACTAGGATGGGTGACCTCCCAGGAAGGCCCAGTGCTTCACCTCTGTGAACATCACCTAGATGCAATGAGTGTTGAGTGGACCATTCATTATCATGAGAGATGGATCCTTGTGAACCACTACAAATGAAACATGGGTCAATGAGTTTGACTCATTAAACTGCATGGTTGAATCCTGATAGCAATATCATAATTTGGCATGTTGTGGAAAATACTTCCTTATCAATTGATGAGATAAAGGGGCTTTATAATGAATGGTTCATAAGGCACAACACTTGCTAAAGATTTTGCAAATGGGGTTGCAAACTAAGCGGGCTTAACCTTGGAGAAAAATTTGTGGTTAAGCGTGTTTGAGCTAGAGTAGTACTGGGATGGGTGACCTCCCTAGAAGGCCCAATGATTCACCTCTATGAGAATCACCTATATGCAACGACTATTGAGTGGACCATTCATTATCATGAGAGATGTGTTCTTGTGAACCACTACTCATGAAACATGGGTCAATGAGTTTGACTCGTTAAACTACACGATTGAATCTTGATTGAAATATCACAATTTGACACGCTATGGAAAATACCTCCTACTTATCATTTGATGAGCTAAAGGGGCTCTATAATGAATGGTTCATAAGGAATAACACTTGTTGAAGGTTTTTCAAATGGAGTTGCAAGCTAAGTGTGCTTAACCTTGGAGAAAACTCTGTGGTTAAGCACGCTTGAGCTAAAGTAGTACTGGGATGGGTGACCTCCCGAGAAGGCCCAGTGCTTCACCTCTATGAGCATCACCTAGATGTAATGAGTGTTGAGTGGACCATCCATTATCATGAGAGATAGGGTCTTGTGAACCACTACTCATGAAACATGGGTCAATAATTTTGACTTGTTAAACTACATGGTTGAATCCTGATAGCAATATCCCAAGCTAAATTATCCTTCACATCAACTTGCTTAATTATTCCACCATATTTGTTATTTTCACATTAAAATATTTAATTCCCCTAATATATTTCATGTTAGAGCAATGCAAATAAATCATTTAGTGTGCCAAAAGATACTATTTTATTCATTTATGAATCCTCGTTCTACCAGCTATACATATTTTGTGCAACTATTAGCAACTTGTGAATCATAACAATAACTTCATTTAGTATGTGTCTCTCTCCTAGATGGTGTTTGGATACTCCACAACTTTAGGTGTGGCTTTACCTTCACTTTTTTTCATTGACCAACTACATGAGGGTTTCCATACAATTTGTCAGACCTTTTTTTTAATTTTAATTAAAGTTCCTCTTCTTCAAACATATTATCATTCACATTATCTTACCTTCATGTTCTATAATATATTAAATCATTTGTAAGAGTCAATTTATGTGATATTATTCTCCATAATTATTGCTAATTGGGAACTTAGGAATATCTCACCAAAAGTATCTATAGAGAATTTGAAGAAGTTTAATTAACAATCAAGTAACCTTTTTTAGTTACAATATTATTGGGGTTCTACATGGGATCCACTCCTACTATCGAACTAAAAAATACATAAAGCACTATGTTAACAATCATTAGAGGCATAACAAAGATAATATATAAGCTTAAATAGCATAGTATGTCTTAATAAGCATAAACATTATAAAAGAAGAACCAAAGACCATTAAAAACTTATGCATAAACCAATAACTATAAATAGGGTGCTATATTTAAGGAAGAACAAAACAAAAACCCTAGATCATGGAATACATTATAACCATATATTGCACACGAAAAATAACCTAGGTTAAACACTTTTTATGACTCCCCATTTGGTCATGCCCATATCTCTTATAATGGTCTTCCAACATTTAACATTTTTGAAGACCTATAAACTAGAGACTTTTACCGACTCCATGGGAAAAATTTCTAGGCTAGTTACTTTCTCTAGGACATGGATTTTGATTACTTGTGGTATTTTCACATGCCTTATAACCATACAAAATTTATGATCTTTTAGAATTTTTAAGGTATACCCACTTACCACTTTAAGGTCCCATAATGGTGAGACACAAGTATATTTTTTCATTATTAGATTAATAACCTTACAATAAACAACTTGAGCACGAACATACTCCATCATAGACAAAATCCTTGAGTTCATCAACCTAAGATCTATGTTATCAATCCCCACAAACAAATGATATTTTTGAGCCTAATTTCCTAAGGAGACAACATATGTCCTCTATAGCGTCAAAAATTGTCATCCTTGACAATTTCACACTAGGTTTAGCTTCCCCCATGTGCTTGGACCTAATTATGCATTTAATTACCCGTTTTATAAATATCTTCGAAAAATTAAATAATGGAAATGAAAATAGGCATTTAATATTTATCCCCAATGTTTTAGGCGTTATAAAGGATGGTTCTGGAATAGGGTGTCCCACACCCTTTTCCAACCTATTTTGACTCCATTTTGGATATGTCGTGTCAGTATTTTATTATTTAAAATTTTGAATTCATTTGTTAGTTATCGACATTTGGTTTTTGAGAAATTAGAAAATTTACATATAAATACTAGTTATTTTCATCATTTAAAATCCTAAGCACACCTAATAAATCCTAGCACTTTCATTAAGCAAAATTGAGCATCCTAAAAGCAATCAAGAGTAGTCAAGAGAAAAATTATCAACATTGTTGAAAAGTGTCTCTTAATTTTTTCTCAATGTTTTCACAACACAAACCAGCACTATGCCAAATCTTAGTGTTAGCTCCCCAAAGATAATCAAACTAAAAGTAACCTTCACTAAGAATGTTCACCAAGATCCTTTAAAAAGACGAGGTGATGGCATATGGCGATGGAATCGTTAGCAAAAATCTGAATTGAAATACAAAGTTGGAATTGAAATGTAGGCGATAATCCGACCATGAGCAATCCACGCTACCACTTGTTCAGTGGGGGAAAAGATAATTATAATGAACAATTCATCTACTTCAGCAAGCATCCACATAACAATGGGCATTCTCCACTTCAACAGTGGGTGAAATATGAGAATTACAATGGTTTATTTCTCCACATGGGTGGTAAACCATCCAGGGGCTATAGTGTTTTGCATTAAAATCACAAAGTAATCGCAGCAATAATATTGACTAGATTAGTACTACTAATACACAGCCTTACAATGTAAAATATCCGCAAATTACTGTGTTACAATAACAATTTCAAGAAAACACTAAAGGATGATTGCCCAAACTTCTAAACTTATCAACCACTGGATTCACAAGCCAAAATCTAAAATATAATCAATTTGATATATAAAGCAACAACTAAAAACTCGAAGGCAACAATGAATCTATCACCCAAAATGCATATTTTTTCATTCAAAACCTCAAATATAATCTCTAATCAGTATTTATAGTTCTCCAATGATAAGGTGTCCAAATTCAAGTTTGATTTTTACCAAGGAACAACCACTACAAAGAGCTTGAACCCCAAAGAAAACATCATGAAAATGGTACGGCCAAGAAGTACGACATTCTCTTAAAAATCCCAATCTTCAAATTTAAATCCCATCTTTTACAAGAAGGGTCGCCCATAACCAAGGAATCAATTGCTTCAATACCTAGAAGCAAATAATAATCATACAAAGAGTTGTATTTGAAAATCTCCTTCAGCCATGATAAGACCAACAAACACAAATCTACAAATTTTATCAAAATCTTCTATATCTTCAACAATGAAACTCAATATGTACTTCTGAATGAAGCACACTCCCATTTGACCATCTAGGGAACCATAGTTTCAAGCCCGAAGAATGGTGTAGAAAGATAAGCTACCCCTTAGCCGGATTTTGAATTCAATCCAATAGCATTTTGATATAATAAACCAAAGATGAGAAATGAGTGAGCAAAGGCCTCATTTTATAAGTTCTGAGGTTGTTGGTTGAAAATTTTGTATACCTTGAGGGTATGCAAAATTGTAGTTTCAGCCACAGTGTGTGTGTATGATACTCTTCTAATTTAGGGAAGGCTCCCCCTTTTCTACTTACTAAATAAAACTAATATGGGTATGACAACAACCTTTCCTCTCTTTTTTAGGAAAGATTATGTTCTTTTCTCCTTACAGGAAAGTAACAACAACCTTTAAGAAAACAATTACAGCAATTTAAATTGAGATTGAGAGAGAGGAAATGAAGTTTCTTGAAAGCACAAAGACTTATGTCACTTCCTCTGGGACGGGAAATAATCACCAAGCACAAAGTCTTGAGTATTTGAAATCCTATCTACCCTTTTAGAATGATAACCTAAGAACAATATGCAACATATAACAATGCAAAATCTGCAAGTATGGTGCACTTACGAATCACTTTAATTTGGGAATAACCTCAAGTGCAAAGACTTGAAGCTCTTCTTATCTTTTAATCATGAATCAAACTAATTCAATCTTGAATATTTATAGCATAAAGTCTGCAAATATTTGGAGTGAAGAACTTCTCAACAATCTTCTACAACTTCAAATAATCACAAAGAAATGCTCCAAAATGACACAAGAACACAATGGGCACAAAGTAGGATCTCAACACTAAGTTTTAAATTCAAACTCCTTGATATTTTTTTAAAGGGAACAATTTATAACTATAAAGCTCAAAGTCTTTATGAGTACAAAATTATATAGAATTTACTTGCTTGACAAAAAGATCATTTTTACAATGGACCCCCTCAAGTGTATATAGGAGAGGAGTCTTGAGAAAAATGTGGGAGGATCCCAACTAACTTGAGAAATTCTCTCAACCACCATGACTTATTCCAACTACAGTCTTAATCTAACATAATTTGTAGTTGCCTTACATGTAATTACATTTTACAAAAATGCAAGTGAAAGAAACACTTGTATTTAAAAAATTTGTTTTTACATGTAACTTGTCGAAAACAAAATACATAAAATAAAGAGAAAGTATCATGAGATAATTTTATTCCATTTCATTTCTGCCTTTGAAGACTGGAAATTGTTGATGATTCTTTGCAACTCATCAGGATCAAGACCCAATGTATTCCTGGCAATTGCAAAAGTCTTAAGAATCACATCAAAATACCTCAGTGTTGCTTCTTTGTGTTCTTCAAGGAAAGTTTGCATTTTATCAAAGATCATTTGATAACTCACAAACCTACGGATCGAATCCACAGAAAACTGCTTTGATTCTAGCTCCTGGCTAAGATTTGATGTCATTTTAGTAATAACTGCATCTAATGCAAGCACCTCTCCTTCATGACTTAGAATCTTGCAAGACATCTTATCAAAACTAGAAAGTATGTCCTGCTCAAATTCACCACTCATTTCAAGTGTAGCCTGGACATCTTTGGAGAGGTCTTCAAAAACTAACGACTTGTTTGTCATAAGTTCTTCAAATTCAATATATTACTCTCTTCTAGGTATTATCATATTTCTAAACTAATGAGGCTATTGAATTTGTGGCATCATGCATGAGAACAAAATGTGTTTGTTTACCAAGTTCAATCCTGGCAAGCTTGTAATTTGATAGCTACATCTCTTCAAGTGGCTTCTCAACCAATGGCTCGGCTACCTCTGCATATTTCATTTTATTTTCATCTACCACCATTCGCGAGACTTTCTTTGCCTTCCTAGCAATTCTGGACTTAGGTTTCGCGAACTGTTGGAAATCAAAAATATCAGGAGAGATCTCTTGCTTCTTCCTTTTGGGTGTAATCAAACTCATCCATGGGGGTAGTTCTAATGAGTTCACATTGGAGACAACAACTGTAGTTTCTGAAGAAACAGGCTTTACCTGTACCATAGTTGTCACCTTAGAAGAATTTTTTGTCTGAATGGCAACAAGCCTTTGCTCAGGTGGTAACACATGACTTACTTTTGCCATGAATTTATCAAAACTCAAAGCAGAAGTATCAATCTCAAGAAAAGAAACACTGGACATGACCACACAGGAGGGATTCACATCAAAAATGCTCTCTAGATTTTCATGAGAAGTCTCAGTAGGTAACTCCATACTAGCACCAACAGATGTACTAGATTCAACAGGATCCATGAATACAGTGGAGAAAGAATCCACATATGTGTCAATATCTATGGGTATTTGAGGAATAGTCGTATGAGGGGAATCCGAGACTACTAAAGGAGGTGATTCTGTTGTGTTTTCCTCATGGGTATCATTCTCATCATCAACAACATGAATCTGCATTTGTGAAGTTTCATTTCCTTTCAACGACACTTTTGGTGGAGGAATAATCAAAGCTCTGCTAACCCTCAACTTGATTCTCGTACCAAAAGAAGAAGCACCTTCTTTAGACTTAACTCTAATTTCAGACCTTTGCCCAACTGGCCCAACTAAATCATTTTCTGCTTCACCTTTGATCTTGATGATCTTGGCATGGTTATCTTTCAACCAAGCATTAGTATTAGCGAGGATGGGCTGAAATCTGTCGATAATTGAGTCACACTCCTTTTTGGACCATTATGGAGAAGGGAGAGGAGCTTCTTCAAATTTTTGCTCTATGTACTTTGGATCAAGGATTTTTCCATCATCCATCATCCCTTTTGGAATTCTGGTTAATCTAAGATCCAGAATCTACTCCAAAGTAAGCCTACTATAGTCCATTCTTTTGATTTCCTCTTCGATATGGAGATCAACCCAGATATCTTCGAGGTGATAAATATGAGTGAAGGCTCTCTTGATTTTGTCTTTCATCCCTTGGTAATAAGAATATTCCCTTGTGATGAACTTCTTCAACTTGATTTCTTGAAGTTTAGCTTCCATTGCCTTGGCTCTCTAAGAAGTGTTCAAGGAATATCAACCAATCTGCAATGGATTATGTGAAGAAATATTAACACCCAACTTGTGATTGGCAAGTTGTATAGCATGAATCACCATTAAATGTCTCGCCAACTCCATCAGAAGAATTCTATCAGTGGGATATCGGGGTAACAAGTATGGTTGTCCCTCAAAACATCCAACCCTCATGTAAGTGAAATTAGGGAATTGTAGGAACAAACAACCATACTCGTTCACTTTTTTCCATGCCGCTTTAGAGACTCTTCTATTCTTGAGTGATTTATCAAACAGACACATGAAGTGACCAAAGAAATCATCTTGCACTCTTCTATAATGAAGTCTATTGGGCTTTAGAGTCAGTTGATCATAGTATTCCCACACTGGCACCAATGATCTGATACCCTTGGTAGAAAGACCCGAAAACTATCTGAGTGAAGCAACAATATACACCAAGAATGAATTCATATAAAAAGTGAAGGTAGTGGGAACTTGTGCCAATTGCCTACATAGGTTATCACTGATTAACTCTCCCCAAAAAACATGTGATTGCCCTTTCCTCATAACCACGATGTACTTGTACATCTAAATTTCAAACACATTGGAGTGTTTTAAACCTGCTATCCTACTGAGAAGCGTAAACATATCACTTATTTCCTCAATGAAGTCAGAACGATACAACTTAGGCCATTTGGAAAAACAAGTCTGGGGAGTCTTCAGCCACTTAGCATTAATATGTATAATGCAATTTGATCTTCTCTGATTGTAATGATCCATAACACTCTTCATTGTGATTTCAGCATACAAAGGGGTTGCGGGAACTTTAAAGATCTTCTCGATTGTTTCTGCATCCAAACTTATTATAACATTCCCATCTTCATCCCTGATTGTCTTCGTTTCTTGATCAAAATGATAAGCACATGCAAGCACAAATTCAGGTTCTAAAGTGGCTATTGGGAACAAAGAAACCAAATGAATATAACTATTGAGAAGCAACTACATCCCATGAGTCGGTGAACCATTCGTTCTTTCCAAAAACTCAGACATATCAACATGTCTGATCTCTGTATCTCTGATCTCATCAATGAGAGAAACTACTTGAGAGGATGCAATCTCATTCAGATATTTGTCATACTTAGACTTCATTTTCTTATTTAGAGGTGATGTTGGCTCTTCTGTCATTGAACAATAATTTGAAACACTATGATGAAAACTCAGAAGGGTAAGAACATCTTCAACAACTATTGGTGATTCCACGATACCAAATCCTTAAAATCCAATGCTTCCACCAAAATTTGCATGAGTATTTAACTTGAAACAACTTGGAATGACTCAAAGATGATTTTCATATATGCTTTGGACAGCGATGGGAAGGAAATCGGATCTGGGAAGGTCGACTGCAAGTTGAGAATATTATAAGCTTTACTTGTAATCGGGTCTCTAAGACCCGATTGCAAGCAACGAGTATGTATCATGGAAGTAAGCAGCAATGAATACTTGTAGTCAGGTCTTAGAGACCTGATTACAAGTAGCTAAATGAATTTATAAACATTTTCTCCTACTTTCAATTGAGTCTTGAGAAATCGATTGCAAGTATACAAAGAGAGGAAAAACATCTCCCACTAACTTGCGGTCAAGTCTCAAAAACCTAATTACAACTATGCAAACAAAAACACCTCACTATCATAGAAACAACTTGCAAACAAAACTTTGGAGACGTAGCATGGAAGCTGAATGTAAGCCAAGAAGGGAAGAACGTGAAGATGAAGCCATGCAAAATAAACAAGCATCCAAAAACTTAAAACCCCGAAAAAAAAGAAGAAAAAAGAGAGAACCAAGCAAGAACCATACTTGGAAGAAGAAAACCGCTTAACTTCAAAGAGAAATCAATAATCTTTGCAAGAATAAGGTCGACTTTATATGCAACATAGAAGAAGACTCCCCTTCGAGCACAAAGAGCTTGATAATGAATGTTCTCCTCTAAAGATGCAAATATAAGAGGAAGAAATCAAGTTTGTAAAAACACGCCATCACTTGAAAACATGGAAATAAACTCATGGTTGGGTCTTATAAACTCGATAGCAAGTGATTTAAAAAGAAACGACTTTTGCTAGCTTGCAATCGGGTCTTAAAAGACCCATTAAAAGTTATATATATGTCTATCACTTGAAATCGGGTTTCTTAAGACCGGTAACAAGTGACTTTTAGAAAATAGCATTCCTTGCCAACTTGCAATCAAACTCCCAAGGACAATTACAAATAATTTAGAAACTCAAATAACTTCACTTGAAATCGGGTTTGTAAAGACCCATTACAAGTGACTTTTGCAACATAAAGTGTTAAAGTGATTATATATGAAGTCAAGTCTCAAGAACTCGATTGCAAGTTTTAAAAGATAACACTTGCAATTAGGCACTCAAGATCCCCAACTTGCAATGAGGCATTCAAACCCGATTTGAAAAAGAAAAGGCAGAAAACATGACCAAAAAGACATCTAAACAAAAACAAAAAAAATCAAAAATGCTTTAAGAGCTTAAAGATTATACAAGCCACGATTTTCCCTTGAAAAATGTGCATTAGAGAAACCATAATAGGAATTTTAAAGAAAAAATTGTATAGGTTGTCCAATTTTTGCTTTACAATAACTGAGGACAATAGAGTTGACTCGCCAGATTCTCCAAATGGGACACCTTTCTTGATTTGAAAATATTTAATTTTTAAATTCACCTTTTCTCCTCTTTAATTAGGCGTCCAAACTCCTTAGGCATAATGATCTTTGATAAAATAATAATTTGCCTCCAAAAGTGGCGTCCAAACTCATTATCATTTTTAACTTTAGAAATATTAATTTAACCTCCTGATGAGGCATTTATCCTCCTTAAAACATCATGAAGTTATTGTGCTAGGCCAAGGGGTCATAAACACATTAAAATAATTAAATGATTTAAATAAATCATTTCTTTAAAAAATGCACCTCAGAAAGCCAAATTTAGAAAAACTCAACTGTCCTGCCTGAAGAAGAAAGCTCACTCAACTGTTGGCAATCTGAATACTAACAAAAATAGAACTTACTAAAAATAGTAAATTCTGAAAAGTTGTTCAACTCACTTTGCATATTATATAATTGCGAAGTTCTCTGAAAACCCATAAAGAATCTGCAGTCCAAATCTCGAAACTCCAATGTGCTGGCTGAAAATAGCAAGTTCCAGGAAAGGTTGTCAGATGGAGATGCATGTTACACCAATCCGAAGCTCTCCAAAAACCTAGAAAACTCCACCAGACATGCATCAGAAACTCATACATGCAAATCATATAAAATGCTTCAGAACCCAATAAAACAAGAAACCCTAATTTTACCTCTGATGAGCCTACGGGCTTCCAAAAATAGGCTATCAGTCATCGAAGAGTGAATGACTAAGATGGGGACATTATAGAGGAATCTTTCACCACTGAAGCCACCACCGAAGAATTTGGGGTCTTACACAAACTCCCGCGGACACGTGGCCATTGGGATGCACCGAGCCATGTACAAGGACATTACAGCCCACCACGCTCTATGGGTCTCAACCTTGAGACCTCAGCTCTAATACCACTACTTTGTAAGGACAAGGTGACCAACATCAATGTTTTTTTGCAATACCAAAACAACCTCCAAGAAAGGTTCAAAACCCAATGCACACCAAAGGAGATGGTACAACCCTAGAAGAGGGGCGACCTCTCTAGGAAAATGAGGACTCTAAAATAAATTGTAAAAATTTGCAATTAGGGGCACCGCTAGCATATGAAACAATAGAACCAATACCCATAAGCATAATAAAATCATGCCACAAGTTGTAAATGAAAACTTGTTTCAACCATTCATAACCAACAAACACAAATTGATAAAAAATTACCAATATCTTCACTTTGATGCTCAATATGGACTTATGAATGAAACACACTCCCAATAGACCATCTAGGGAACCATAGTTTCAGGCCCGAAGAATGGTGTAAAATAGCTAAGCTCCCCCTTAGGCGAGTTCTGAATTCAATCCAACAACATTTTGATATGATAAACAATAGATGATAAATGAGTGAGCAAAGGCCTCCTTTTATAAGTTCTGAGGTGACTCTCTAGCTTCTCCAAATGGGATGCCTTTCTTGATTTGAAAATATTTAATTTTTAAATTCACCTTTTCCCCTCTTCAATTAAACGTCCAAACTGCTTAGGCATAATGATCTTTGATAAAATAATAATTTGCCTCCAAAAGTGGCATCCAATCTCATTATCATTTTTAACTTAAAGAAATATTAATTTAACCTCCTGATGAGGCGTCCACCCTCCAAGTCCCCTTTTTAAAATAACATGAAGTTATTGTGCTAGGCCAAGGGGTCATAAACACATTAAAATAATTAATGATTTAAATAAATCATTTCTTTTTAAAAATGCACCTCAGAAAGCCAAATTCAGAAAAAACTCAACCATCCTGCCTAAAGAAGAAATCTCGCTCAACTATTGCCAATCTGAATACTGCCAAAAATATAACTTACTAAAAATAGTAAATTCTGAAAAGTTGTTCAACTCACTTTGTATGTTATATCATTACGAAGCTCTCTGAAAACTCAGAAAGAATCTACAACCCAAATCTTGAAACTCCAATGTGCCGGCTAAAAATAGCAAGTTCTAGGAAAGATTGTTAGATGGAGATGCATGTTACACCATTTCGAAGATCTCCAAAAACCCAAAAAACTCCACCAAACATGCATTAGAAACTCTTACAAGCAACACTTCAAAAAAGCTTAAGAACCCCTATAAAATAGGAAACCCTAATTTTACCTCTGACAAACCTACGGGCTTTCGAAAATAGGCTACCAGTCACAGGAGAGTGTATGACTAAGATGGGGACATTACAGTCTGCCCTTCCCAAAATTGCTTCTCCTCAAGAAATTCTAATGCCATCCCAAAATCACCATGTTGAACCAATTTGAAACTGAATATGATCCCAAGGTCCCAAATCAACCTAGGAGATCGATAGCACCAACTGACAAAAGCATTGCTCTGTTGAATGCCAACACAAGAGACCTCCTGATTAAGACTAAATTGAAACACTATGGGAGACCTCCTGACTAAGACTAGTATTTTTGCCAATACTAGTTATTTTCATCATTGAAAATCCTAAGCACACCTAATGAATCCTAGCACTTTCATTATGCAAAATTGAGCATCCTAAAAGCAATCAACAGTAGTCAAGAGAAAAATTATTAGCATTGTTGTAGCATTTATTTCAATCAAGCATCATGTCAATCATTCATCATTTTTTTATGTAAGTTTGTTCATGATTTGTGTTCATTTGTTTTGTGAGCACTAAAATGTGTAGGACATCAAATCAAGCTCAACAATTTCTCCTTGAAGGTGATGAGTACATGACTTCAGTCTATCAAGGAATGAATATCTGAGTGGTGAGTTGTAACATTAGTCAATTCATTACTTTTTTATCATTTAGCCTTTGCTCAACTGAGGGTAAGCTCTCTTTATACATCATCATAGTTGTTGTGGAGGTAGAAATACCAAAACGGGGTTTGACTTAGGCAAGCCCCTATATGACACAACCCTTACCCCTTTTTATGTGTGGAAGTTTTTATGTCTAAAGAAAATTAGAGGAACATTAAATACTAAATGCTCATTCATGCATTCAAGCCCTACAAGTTGTCAAGACAAGGAAAATTAATTTTCTTAATAAAAAACGAAGTTCTAACAGTGACCCTGAGAGAACAGAACTTGTAGATCTGGAGTTATAGGCTTGTGAAATCATATCCTAAAAAGTAGGAAGCTTGTATAGGGAATCCCACACCCCTGACCAATCAATTTAGCATCAAACTTCTATGTTGGGTTCTTTTGTGTCTTCCGTCTATATTTTTGGAATCAATTTTTATCTTTATGTTATGTATTTCTCAAAACTCATCTCAGTTTGTTGCATTTTTAGAGTTTAGATCTAGGAACATTATTGCATCTTAAAATCCAATCAATCAATCCAATCATCCCACACACATAACATTGGATTAAAACCTTGATCCATCATTCTTGCTCTTCCATTAAGGTTTGTAGCCAAGTGGGTATTTAGATAATTTTTAATCCACAAGCCTAATTGGGACAAGTGTGGTTTACAACCTAGATCTATTTTCCCAATCAAACATCCTCAACATTTTCCTCAATTAGATATCATGAATAAGAAACAAATACACAAGATTTTCACTTAACTAAACATCTTTTGTGACTTCCTTGATTTTGAGTAAAAATCCCTCCTTTATTGTTGCTTGCATCCTTACATAACCATTTCTATGAAATGCATCAACTCCCAACACCACCTTAACAACCTTGACCATATCCTTCAAGCTATAGTTAAAAAAAATTATGCAATAATACAAGACACTACCTGGGGGCCTTTAGTCCTACCATGCATAGAGCATGCCATTCTACTTTCACAAAACGCCAATAATTTGTAAAGCATATAGTGCATAAAAAATATAACAAATTTCAAATGCCAATAATACCATTTTTCACCACCATCAAGACTTAGTAATATTTTTGCATGTCTAATCATTATAGTATTAATCATAAATAGAAGAGGATTGTAATATTAAATATGTAGGGGGCCTAAACATAACTAATGTGTACAAATATCACCTTATAATGAAAGCATTTTCCCTTTCTATTAGGGAATATCTAAAATGATATATTCTTTTAGCTCCCTAATTTATTTAAATAATCACTCTTAATAGCTGCATATGTTTGAAGAGAGACACTAAGATTGGCTAAATGAATTGTCATTGCATTTTATTCTCTAAATATATGAACACATTTTATAAGTGAGAATTTACCTAAAAGAGATAAGATGTACTCCAAGTAACTTATAAGCTTCCATCTAGGGCTAATAGATTGTTAAGCACTCCAATTACAATCTTAGAATCTCCTTCCACCTCTATTTGGTTAATCCCAACCACATATGCCAACTTTAGATCTACCATAAGGGCCTCCTATTCTAATTTTTTGTTTGTCTTTATACCAAGATGTTTTGAGCCAACCATCTTCATATATATATTCTTATCATGAAGGCTAAATCTTACACTTGCTACCCTCAAGTTGCATTTATATGCACCATATAATTTTATTTATATTATATTATTGAGGTTTTATATTTCTCACTTCTAGTTTTTATAGCTCCCATGTCTATTAATCTTAAATATTTTTCATACCTATTGTCATTTCTAATAATCAAGTGGCCTTGAACATAAAATGAAAGAGGTAAAAGATTCAAATTTATTAACTAAAATCATAAAAAATGGGAACATATATACTCATGAGGGCAAGGAGATAAATTAAGAATCTATGACAAAGGATATTGAAATAAAAGACTTAGGAAGAAAGAAGATACTTATGAGAGAATAACAAGGTGCAATTCAAATGGCTCTAATAATAAATCTAGGATGAAAATTATGTAGAAGTGAGTGAGAAATAAAGAAAGAGGAATATGTGAATACATGAGAGGAGAGAAAAATAGAGACCTTGAAATGAAATATGATAAGCATGGCTTGTACTAAAATCACGATCTTTGTATGCTAAAGGAATTCAAAGAATACAACGAAATTCAAGAAAGAAAAAACACGATTGGAGATGCAAAATGTCTTTTGTTAAATGCTTGGAGTTGTGGAAAAACATATGAATGCAATATATTATGACAATGAAACTAAAAATTATTAAAAACAAATAAAATTGAAGGATGTTGAGATTATTAGTATGTAGGAAAATTTCCAAGCCTTTAAAATCATGATTATGAATGAAAAAACACACAAGCACGTGTTATGTAGCTTTGATATAAAACCTAAGATACAAATGTAACAAGAAGGATGATTTTTGAATATTGATTATTCTAAGTTAAGATGATTTTACTTTAGGATTAAGAAAAATCTATCAAATACGGGTAAGTCAAACACTTTTTAGTAACCTAAAAATAACCAAATATAAGAGCAAAATAGTGGCATGTAACCACTAAAAAATTCATTTTATATTAGCTTGTATAGAAAGATAACCAAATATGTCACAAATGTATGTGGTCCCACTACTAGAATGGTAGTTACAAAATTAACAAGGTGGTCATAAAAAATTCAATATGATCAAACATTCATTTAAATAAAAAATTAAGTGGAGGATGTGTTCACACATGTCCTAAAAAGGATGAAAATTTGGCTTTTATGTTGATCAATTTTGCTCTATTAGCCCTATGGTGATAACTAAATTGAGAAGAATGTGGTTTAGGTTTTTTTTTTTCTAGTAACTTCTTGTGTACTAATGATCCTTTTAGGTCTTGCTACATATCCTTTCATGCTTCTTCATTCTTTTCTAGCTCTACATACAATATTTCATATACCTTCATTCATTGGTTGTGTTTTAGGATCATAAGCATGGCCCCTATGTTATTATTCATGTTAAGCAACTTTACTAAAATTCTATATTTTAGTCATGGAGGTATATCAAATATATGCCTTATTCCTTTGTTCCCCTATGCATTAATTTCCAATTTTTTGTTGATTAGTTGTGGCTCATTACCTATAGCTTAAGTGGAGTCTTTATTCTAGCTTGGTCTTTAACAATTATAAGTGTAGACATAGTTTTTTTGTGGGAGATTAATCTATCCCATCACTTCTTGCTTCCCTAGGTCATAGTGCATCGTAGTATTAGCTTTTGAATGGTTTTCTAATGGATTTAGTGATAACACGATATAATACAAGAATACTTATACAAAAGACACGTGGTAAAAAAGAAGAGATTCCTATTGGTCCAAGAGACCAATGAATAAATTATTTTGGGGTCAAATGTGAAGAAATTAACTTGATAGGGCCATGTAATCCTATGTGGCAAAGTAATGGGTCCTAATTCTTTCATTTTTTTGTGCACCCATGGGAGGCATAAAAAAATGCTCCCATTGGTAGAAGGCACATTGGTGGTCCCATAGACTATATTTTTTTAGTATGTCATGAGCCTTGTGGGTCATATGATCATTGAGTAATGTGTATGATCAAATTATCCTTAGAAGAGTGTAAATGTGAAAATAGATGTATCAACATAGGGAAGTGAGGACCATTCATCTAATTTGAGAGCAATGAATCTCAGATCTTAAAGAGATCATTTTATATTATCGTAGGCCAAATTCTTGAAATCTATTCAATTAAATCATTTTCTATTGTATCTCACATAAAAATTAACTTAGTGGTTAGTGGGGCTTATAGTTATGTTACTATCCTAAGTGGACATACAAGGATGTTGATTGATGTTTCAATGCATTAATACAAGTGTTATTGATTTATCAAGTGATGTGAAATATCTAATGGCCCTTTCAATCCCCAAAAGTGTCAAACCTTTCAATTTATAAGGGTTATAATGACCTTCAAATGAAAAAGGTGATGAACATCTCTTGGAGCTTCAAATGGGAATTTTCTAAACCATCAAGCGTATGTTCCAAGGACTATCTAATCAAAATTGTTCTAGTGGTCCTTTAAAGAGAAAAAACAATAGTGACGTCACTAGTAAGACCAAGAAAATGATATTTGCATATGGAAATATTATATCATTTCATATTTTTCATAGACCAATGAGTGAAACATCCAAGTGGAGTTGCATGAAATAAAATCAAAGAGAAGGTGTTGGATGGCCTTTGGTGGGAAGTTTGTGTTGAACACTATTTACATATGTAGTAGAGCTTGAAGAGTGTTGGGTGAAAATTATGTAATCCTATTTTCAATAGATTACACAACCTTGATTTCAACCACAACTGTATGAGATGTAATCTCTCCTCTCAGAAAGTGGAGGCGCCCTTCTTACTACTTACATAAGCTAAGTAAAAATAATTAAATATTCACAAAATGTACACTACAATTACGAGATGGGGGTTGTGTGTCACATCCATACTTCTCTCTTTTTTCAAAGAAGATGTTTTACAATACTTCACAGTTGATAGTTCTTATTCAATACAACTTTAAACTAAAAACAAGCAGTAATCCCAATATCTTTATCTTGTCAAAGCAAAGCGTAAAGATACCAGTATGATAATAATAAACAATAAAATGAGAAAGAAAAGCTCACAAAGGCACAAAATTGTTTCGTAGCTTTTCATTGATGGATCCTTAAGATATGTAAAGTTTTTCATATTAGAAGCACAAAGTCTTCTTAGATACAATAATTCCATGAACAACATGAACAATTACAAGCACAAATTCTTGTAGATCATTCAACAATATTATTCAAACATAAACATAAATTTGAATAAAGAGTGTAACACAAAGTCTACAGAGATTTATCCAAAGCCCTTAGATCACACACACTAGTCACCACCAATCTTAATCAAAACATAAGAGAATCGATTCCAACACAAACTTTGGTATGCAACTTCCTTCTTTATTGATCAGATTTAGATTCACAAAGTTGAACACAAAGTTTCATACATTTATTTCAAAATGAGCAGCACTTCGTTGCTAGAGATAAAAGATCTAGATTACAATAGAAATCCCTCCCATTTATAAAAGAGAGGGAAGAGTAAATATAGGAAATAAGTTGAGAAAAAATAGGAAAGTAGGTGAGCTAATTTAGGAAAACCTAACTTTGACTTAATAAAAAATGTTGTCCATCTTTTTGGGAAAACATCTCTGATTTTACATGTAATTACATTTGCTCAAAATACATTTAAGATGTCAAAATTTATTTACAAAATTCATAAAAGAAAGCATAAAAATATTCAACACTGGAGAAAAGTATTTTTCATGGTTCCTTGCTTTAGGCATGAAAGTCTTTGTATTTCTTCTTTGTCTCCAGGACAAATGCCTCATCTAGACCAACAATATAATCCACAATGGTGTGAACTCTGGTAATTGATCTTCTGGCAGATGAGTGAAGCTTTTTGCATTTGTCAAGATGCGTCTTTAGATTATCAAGAGAAAGCCGCAAGTCACAAATTGTGTGCATGGAGGTCTTTGAAAAGTTGACATCCTCTACTTGCTCCATGACGGCTTCCTTGTAGATCTTAGAAAGTTCACTAGCCAGGAGGAAAATATGATCTTCATCAAGGACCTTACCCGGTAACTCCTTAATTTCCTATTCTAGGATAGCACAATGTCCTTCGACATCTTCCTGTAGTTGGTGGAGATTTTCATTAAGAGATTGGATCACCCGAATTCGGTGCTTGAAAGATTCTCTTACCTCCGCGTATTTCTCCTTGTTGGGAATTGCCCCAACTTTCACCAACTTACTCAGCTTTACCTCTTTCATTTGTGACCAAAATGAGAGGCGTTTGTCCATTTTTTCTTGCTCTTGGGAAAGTATGTTTTCTTCTTTATCAAGCTCTAGCTTTAGCGTGGCTATCTGAGTAGCCTTCTCATTTGCAAAAATTATAATATGGGAACCATGTTGTATCATTTCATCAATGGAATCATATAACGCTTTAGCTTTGGAGGTAAACTTCTCTACTTTCAGTACTGCTAGTTCCTCAATGCTTATCATAGCCATAGATTGTGTATTTCTTGAAGAGCCTGCTAGTTTTCTCAAAACATATACATAATGCTTGGCCTTATCTTTGTACACATCTTGGGCCTACTCCATCTTGTCAAGCCTTCCTGCCAATGCATCATCTAGAACTACGTGAGCATCTTCCTTGGCACTTTCGTTTGTTACTTTGCCAAGTTAGATTCTTGTTACTATGTAGTCCTCCATGGAAACATCACCTTCTTCCTGTGGGGGTAAACCAATCTCTACAAACTTTTGACCAGCTTTGTCAACATGAACCCTTGAATGTAATTTGGCCTTTTCCTTCCCCTTGGCTTTTGGAGGGGCTATCTCTTCAAGATCGAGCTCTTCTAGAGAAATCATTTGTTTCTTTCACTTCGATACTTGAGATACCAACCAAGGGGGAAGAGAGGAAGTATGTGCTTCTTGACTAACCGTCAACTCTCGTGTCACAGTCGCTCTTGTAGAAATGACTGGTATGATGACAATTGGGGTAGTGTTTGTCATGACTTCTCTTGTAGATTGTACACCAAGTTGACCTTGTAGAGATTCATTCATAAACATGTTGAATTCAGATTCGGAAGTGATGTCATAAGATGGAGATGAAAAAATAGGAATAGATGATGGAGAGCTTGATAATATATCAACAACTTGAATATTCAAAGCTACGGGAGGAGTAGCAAGCACTGATGATGCTGCATGTATGGTTGATGTAGGAGGAGTTGATGTAGGAAGAGGAGGTGGAGGAGTGTTAGGATTAGGAGGTGCGTAAGGAACATTTGAAGTAATGGGCATTGACGTTTGGGGAAGGTCTTCAAATACATTCTCATGTGGAGATAGAGTTTTCTCTTCATCATGTTTGAATTCCTGTTTATCACCTTCTTGCTCATATTCTTGTTCACCCTCATTTTCTTCAGTATCTTTATCTTTTGGAGAATCCTCTTCTCCCTCAGAATCTCCTTCATCAGAATCTTCTTTAGAAACTGATTCCTTTCTTTCATTTACTTCACCTTCTGACTCTAGTTCTTCAAAAATAGGTCCTTTCCCTTTTAAGTGAGTTGATTTAGATTTTGTGGCCTCTTCTTCTTCAACTGCCCATGTATCCCTTTTTCCAATAGTAAACTTCATTTTAGGACCTTTGCGGGAGGAAGAGGGAGTAGCCGCATGCTTGTCTTTTGTGCGAAGTTCTTGTTGATGGTTGGCTTTTGCTCCAGGTATCTCTCCTTCTGATTCCGTCTTGAAAGCTTTCATCTAGAAACCATGCTTGTGCAACCATTTTATTGTGTTGGATAATATGGGGGAAAGCCTTTCCTTGATGGATATACTTTCCTTTTTAGACCATTGAATGGGAGGCAAAGGCCTCTGAGAGATTTCATTTTCATCATAGGCAACGTTCATAATGTCGCTAGAATCTTTGAAACCCTTTGGTAGGTCAGCAACACCAAGATCCCTGATCTGCTCTACAGTTAACCTGCAATAATCCATTTTGTGGATGTCCTCTTCATCGCTACATTCTGCCCATATGTCTTCAAAATGATAGACATGTCAGTGACCCACCTTGCGTTTCCTTTTCAAATCACGGTAGTCAAAGTCATGTCTATGCTTGTAAGTCCTAATAGTCATTACCTGCATTTCTGCATAGACTAATTTGGTCTTTTGTACACTTTTAATAGTGTACCTTCCAATAGTCAATGGAAACTTGAACCCTGGCTTATGGATTCTCATTCGTTCCTTGTGAACTGAGATAAGTTGTTTGCATAGTTCCATTAGAATCCATTTATCTAAGGGATATTTGGGTAACATGTAGGGACATCCAATATAGCAACCTACTCTTATGTAAGTAAAGGTTGGAAATTCCAATATGATACAACCAACTTTGCTAAAAATTTTGTTAGCCTCATCTGATACTCTTTTCTTTTCAAGAGTTGGATCAAAAGTAAATAGTAAGGCATCTGTAACTCTTCTAAAATGATGGAAGCTTTCTCTTAGATTCAATTGATAATAATAATCATACACAGGTATAGATTTTTTGTTTCCCTTTGTAGATAAACCTGAGAATTGCCTCATAATTGCAGCTACGTACACCGAATACGAAGTCATGTAGAATTTCAAAGTGGTCGGTACATTGATCAGCTGCTCATGAATTTCATCACTGATTTGAGTCCCCCAGTCTATATGAGATTTCTTTCTCCTGATTATGTGGATGTATTCATACATCCAATCTTGAAAATGACATGATTGAGGCAAGCCCTTCACCCTGCTCAAAAGAGTAATCATATCCATGATGTCCTCTTTGAAGTCACTTCAAGGAAGCCCTTTAGGCCATCTGGAAATTGAGTGCCTAGGAGTTTTCAACCATTGAGTGTTAATCAATATTTTAGCTTTATTATAATCTGTATCAAAAATCTCATGTGCTTGTTGAATTGAGATTGGTGCATATTGTTTCATATGTGGGACTTTGAAAATAATGTCAAAGAATTCAGGATCCAATCTCATCATGACTTGACCCGAGGAATTTCACACACTTTTGTCATCTCAGATGTAGTGAGATGCAAATTGGAGCACAAACTCTGTGTTGTGAGTAGAAGTTGGAAATGTTGACACCAGATGCAAGTTACTATGAACAATGGATCTCAAGTTATCTTCTAATGGCGTTCTCTAAATCCTCTTTACAAAATCTTGTAGGTCTTGATGACCAATTTCGGTGTCTTTAATTTCATCAACCTTTGAGATCACCACAGTTGGTGGAAAGACACCCTGATATTTATATTTCATCTTGCTTTCTTTCTTGGAACATGACGTGGGTTCTTCGACTATCATTTAGAGATGTCAAGACTTGAAAATTATCACCTTCGAGGGTCACTCGATGATAACTTGATAGGAACTGCAAGAATAGTGGATCAACATGTGTTAGGAAAAAATTGCAATATTGGAAAGTGTGATGCGAGCAAGGAAATTTTGAGCAACTACATTATGTCTATGAGGCACGAAAAATGGAGCGTAAGCGACAAAACAGAGTTCGGAGCGAGAAACATGATATTTCTGGGTGTTAGAAAGAAAAAGCATTTTTTGGTGTAGGAGCGCTGGAAATCAGCACTCCTGCACCTTGTATTTCGAAGAAGGTGTCAGAGCATTGAAAATCAGCGCTTTGACACCATGGGCAAAAAGTATGTTGGTGTCAGAGTGCTGAAAATCAACGCTCTTGCACCTAAGTGTGGGTAGGTAAGTTTAGTGCTTGGGCGGTGAATTTCACTGCTCGAGCACTTGAGAAAGCTGATGAGTCACTTTGTGTGATGGCGGATAATTTCATCGCCATGTCATTTGAATGACTTGGAATATTTGGTGTTCGAGCGACAAAAATCACCACTCAATCACTTGAGTATGACAGTCTTTCAAACAACATGAAGCTTTATCATTTTCGAATGCATGGATTCAAAATTTCACCGCTTGGTGGGTGATACGCTTGAAGATTAAAAGAAACACAAAGGGCGAAGGAAATTCATTGTGGAGATAAAATAACTTAGGATGCACTATCACAAACAAAAACCCTAACGAAAATATAAAGTGCAAAATTGAATATGGAAAGAAGGTAGAGGATTTCTAAAGTAAATGACAAAATTAAAAAACCCTAATCGATATAAAAAATGTCAAGGCAACATGAAAAGGAAATAGATATAGTCAAAAATGAAAGGATGGAAAAATGAAATGAAGAGAGAAACAAAACACCTAGTGGAAATGGTGACGAAACCCTTAACTCGATGCTTGAAGAGATCCTCGAAATGGGGTTGCGGGAAGTTTGGAGAGTGATCCACGCAAGGAGGAGGAAGAAAGGGAAAATGAAATGGAACAAAGTCAAAATGACCTAAAAGTGTTTTAAGTGATTAAAATAAACTTAAGTTCGAGTGAATTAATTGCACCATGAACACTTGAGTTAAAACGTAAAAAGGTGCAAAAGCGGTGAAAATCACCGCTTGCGCACCAACAGTTCATAATGAAGTGAAAGTGCACAAGCGGTGATTTTCACTGCTTGAGCACCTTTAAAGGGACCTCAGATGTAGGAGTGTTTAAAATCAATGCTCCTACACCTAAAGTTAAACTATCATGGGGTGGTGTAGGAGCACCGAAAATCAACGCTCCTGCACGATCAAAAAAAAAAAACTAACTCCCGATAGAAGGAAATTAACAAAAATGCTAGAAGGAAATTAACAAAAATGCTCATTTCAAAGCTCTTTGAAAGGCGAGTGAGGGGGGAACACTCAAACAAACTATTTGAGGTTTGGACTACGCATCGAGGGAAATCAAAGATCACCTCATTTTGCGTGCTTGAAACACACAAACCTATGAAACAAACAAGTTTCGTAGAGGGGTTATTCGTGGATTGAGCGCTGCTAGATTCCATGATAACAGTGAGAAAAGATATAAAGCTAGGCTACATGGTATAATAATATTGGTTATGGATCAAAGTGGGTTATGAGGGGACTTTTAATCACTAGAATATTGTATCTCTTCATAACCTATAATAGACGTTGATCTTACAAATTATTGTCATAGTAGATATAAGTCATTGGATTCTCAAGTTTAAAAGGTTTAGCTTAGTTGTGCCCATGGGTTCCACCATTTGAAAGTGACAAGAATAGGGCTTTTATTAAATGGAATCTTTTGTGTGTTAGTGTGTACAACATGGATCATTAAATATTGAATAAATACAATCCTCAATCTGATTGTTTCAACAAAGGGATGACATGATTGAGGCTTGTAGAGGGTATATCAGTTTTTGAAAGATAAGGTTTTTATTGGGTATATTTTATATTTAGCTAAGAAATGATAGGGTGTGCCTTTACTTAGTTATACTCTTCAATAAAACACCATTTTATGATATTTAGCTAAAAAAATATTTAGCTTTCTATTTTTGTGAAAAAATATAGATCTAGAAGTAGTTCCTTAGAGGCCAAGACAATGGTGTAGACATAGAATATATTCTATGATATTACATATGTGGATTTTCATGAAATTGGGGTATTTGAGCTAACTCTTTCTCCCATGATTCGATTATATATTCCATCTATTTATAAAAGATAATTTAAAGTACAAATATAGGAGTTGTTACTATGAGCTAGTTAAAGACAAAGTTGAGTTAGAGTATGAAATCTAGGAGTAAGAAAATTGTACAAGTATCATGTGCATTTGTGAGCTATGGTAGATATCAAGAAACTATGTATGAGATTTTATCATATGTCATGGGGGCTAGATGAATTAGTATTGCTAGATGAAAAAAAGTTGTGTTATTCTCAATAAAGTCTAGGGTGTCAAATTTTGTAGTTTGAAATTAATTGTTAGGTTCATGTGTGTGTTTTGTAAATCTTCGAGCCTTCTAGGTAATTATATGTATATCCTCTCATTGATCTTAGTGCCTCCATAAATTTCTAGTGTATTTTAAGGGGTTTGTGCTTATCCCTAATGGTACATTTGGTAGCATGACTATCGATGGGCTTAATTAATGGCTAGTTTTCCTTTACTATTTTATGCTTATATCATTTCATCTGCTAAGTTTCAAAGAAATTCCCAAGACCTTATATATCTTTTATATGCCTTTCATACACTTTAAAGAAGAATTAAGTATGTGGAAATAGAAATATGTTAGGTTGATATATTCTTGTATGAATATATATGGAATTCAGTATGATTCTATGTTTAAATTATGATTGTTAATATTGTCGATGCCTTAGGAATGAGACTAACATCTTGCAACAAAATAAATTGTTAACCCACAATAACAAGTTTTCCAACCCATAACACAAGGATTGTGGATGATTGCAAGGGAAAGGTCAAAGCAACCAAGGCACAACACTTTCAATGGAGAATGAATGTGATCGTTTATTGATCAGTCGCGAGTCACTGTAACATACTCTTGCTCACCAAATAGGACCACCAGGAGGAGTCAATTCTTAGCAAGATTGATTTATGGCGTGATTGTTCTCAAGAACACGTATCTATCATAGAAATTAATTGTTAGGAATACGGTTCTAAATTGGTTTCTCTACTCTTGTTTCATAATTATTGTTTTTTGTTTCAGGCTAAGTCTTCTCTCTATCTTTGAGAGAGAGTGGACAATTTTTTTATGAGGTTGTTTTCAATCCTAGAGGAATAAAATTCCTAGTGGGATTTGTTGTCGAGGAGTTGATCTAGTTGCTAGTAGTTGTTCTAATTGTTAGTTGATCAAGTTGATAAGTTAGTTTTTATCTGCTACCGGTTACAACAATAGATGTGTGTTATTGACTAAGAAAATCTTCAGCAGATTCTTATTGGATTGTATGTAAGAGTTCAAAGTTTATATGCAATAAAGATAATTAGTTGATATCATGAATTATTGAGTAAGTAAGTAGGTGTTGATAACTTCTATGGAAGCAAAAACTCAAGCAAGGGCCACTTGAGGTACTGTTAATCCACTTCATTTCCTGTTGTTAGATTAAATGATGCATTATTGAAATTAGTTAAGTAGTTTCAAATTATATGCATGTGTTGTAATTTATGAATATCATTTTGTAGTTTTGGATTGAATTTTGTAGCTTCATGTTGGTTTCATACTCTAGAGGAATTAGCTAGAAATTATTTTTTAACAGTTGACAGTTACATTATTGAGTGTTAAGTACCCATAGCACAAGGTAGCAACTTATATTTATTTGCCTTGTTTTGTGAATTAGCAATTCATTTCATTTTACAACTTTTGCAATCTTTTGTACATGTGTAATGATGTAAGATGTGTCTAGAGTCCATGAACGCATATATTGTACCAACACTGTCTAAAGTTTATGAGTCCCTGGTTGATAATTAAATGTAGCCTCTTGTGAAAGATGAACTGTTCAATTAGGAATTCATCCTCTAAGTTGTGTGTACACCTAGTAGCACCAAGTTGATTAGACATTAGAAAGGCTCTACATTTTTGGCACCATTGTCAAGGATGGTGCTAAGATCAAGATTCTCCTGTGTATTTTCAATTCCTTTCAAGCTTTCATAGTTTAGTAATTTTATTTTCAACATTAGGGAAAATATGTTTTAGCAATCAAATAACAACATGAGTTACTAGAAATATATAGGAATTGTTGATCTAAAGAGTCACAACTATTATATGTAGAGGCAACAAGATGCTTTGGTAATATTTCTTCCCTCAACACATGAAACATTAGAAGATACTGGTGATCAAAGTGAGTAGAACAAGGGAAACCTTGAAGAAGAATCATCCCTTACAATAGTACCTACACCAATCATAGAGGAGGCTTTCTGAATACATATAGTCATCGTGGGTGATGCAACAGTAGTAGATCCACCAAAGCATGTAACATTTGAATTTCCTATAACCAACCAAGAAAGGGTTGTTTGTTTGAAGAACATACATCCTTCATCACTGCTTGTCTTCTATGGGTTGGTCATAGAGGATCCAAACACCTTTCTTTTCGAGTTTGATGTGATATGTCAAATCTATGACTACACCACAGATGCTCACAGACTCAAATTGTTTCCAACACTGAAAGATGTTGCTCTGAGATGGTTCATAGGGTTGGGAAGAGATGTTCCTAATTGGAATAGAATAAAAATAAAATTCTTGGAGAAATACCAAGATTATTGCAAAGGCATGGATAGAAAGAGGGATGCCATCTTTAGAATATCATAGAAAGAAGATGAATTGTTAGAAGATTATATTGAGAGGTTTCAATTTTCCCTCAAGAAATCCCATCAAAATAGACTTTTTGATGAATCCCTAAAATTGGTATTCTTAAGGGGAGTTCATGAAGATTGTATGGATGCTCTCAATCTCATTGGAGCAAGGGACATCTCACACTTACCCTTTGAAGATATTTGTAAAGTGTGTAGAAACTATTCTAGGTCTTTCATCAAAAAGACCAGAGGAGACAAGACCTCCTCTCTCAACAAATCATCCAATGGATTCTCAAGGGTAGAGCTGAGCAATCTTCTATCAAACATGAAGTAGGACATCATTAGCCACTTGGCTACCCTATTGGATACCCTCCATATCAAAAATAAGTAAGAAGAAGCATAGGAAACCCTCACAAAATATTTCCCACACTCACGACAAAAGAAGACTAATAGCAAGTGTAAGAAGCTGGCCAATATTTACGAGGACAATGGAATCTAGAATATCATGCTCTGGAAGATGAAGAAGGTCAAGTGTTTTACATATCTCAATATAAACCATGGTATCCAAGACAAGGTATGCCCCAAGATCCCTTGACCTATAATATGTCATTTCTAGGTAATAATGAAAACTTTCCAAATTGGAACCCTCAATATTGGACCAATGCGCAAAACTCACAATGATCAATGCCCCAAGCCTCCAATTAGAATAAAAAACATCAAGGCATGTAACCACCATAGAATTACCAAGGAAAAAATTATAATCCCCAATGGCCACCCCAACAAAACCAATGGGCACCACAGTGGCAAAGAGGCTAGTAGTGGCAAAATCTAAATCTAAATTACCAACAACCACAACAAGCCATAATTCCAAATCTAACAATAATTGCTCCAACACCACAAAGAGCACCTCAATTGCCAACAAAATCTACACCTAACCCAAATAATAAGCTTGTCCAACATGCTTATGCTAACGACGCCATATAATACCCCAATTATGGGGTTGAGGTGAGTGATGTCCACCTCAAATCAAGGAAAATGCTAATTGGGCCTTCATCTCCTCATATCACAAAGTTAACTGATGAGGAAATCCCAAAAGAACATCTATACAAACAACCTAGGGAGCCTAAATCAAATCAGGTCAATCCAACAAACATAAGTCTAGAACCTTCATTCCTCAAGAGATTAACAATCCAAAAACATCATTCACCAATTGAAACTGATCTATTGGGACAACTCATTTATGTTTGCATTAAGAAACCCCTCATTCAGGAAATCAAGGAAGTGCCAATTTATACCAAATTAGTGAGAGATTTATGCCTCAAAAAGTCAGGTAGGAAATGTAAGGACACTCAGACTGTACATGTCTTAGGACAACTTGTAGATATTGTGTTGGGAAACATAGTTGTCCCTAAGTATGCAAACCCTGGGAGCCCTATTGTGGATGTCAAAATCAATGGCACTCTCATAAAGAATACCTTAATTGACCTTGGAGTAGCCATTAATGTAATGACCAAGGAAACCATGAAGTTATTATAGCTAATGGAGCTTAGACCTACACCCACTATGTTACAGTTAGCAGATAGGTCTACAGTTAAACCCAAGGGAATCGTTAAAGACTTGGAAATAACATTAGACTCATTGGAGTACCTTGTAGACTTTACGGTGTTAAAACCTAAAGCTAATCTTGTAGGATACCTCCTCATCCTAGGAAGACCTTAGTTGGCTACTACAGATGCCTTCATAGGTTGTAGGCCTGGTAACATAATCATTTCCAATGGAAATGTAACCAAGAAGCTATTAACATAATCATATCCACTTGCTTAGCCACCTGCAAATTTGGAGCAAAATCACTAAGTATTTTCTCTATGTTGTTCCACTCATTTCTTATTTCCCTATCAACCACAAGTACTCCTACTTGTTCCTCGATTGGAAAGTTTGCAAAAGGAAATTATTCTTTTGGGTTTTCTAGAAAATTTAATTTTCCTTCTCAAATTCTTTTGATAGTACCTGTTAGCACTTTCACTAGGTTGCATGTGAGTTATCTATTTGCATCATTTTTTCCAATCCTCGACAAGCTAGTAGGAAAACTAACTTTAATACCACTGTAATGTGCCTATCTTTTTTTTTGGTAATTTATTTGACAAAATGATAATCGAGATAACAATGCATAAATAAAGTTTACATTAGAGACAATAGATTTCCACAATCCATTATGATAAGTGTTTTTAATTTGGATTTAACTATGTGTAGATTATTTGCATTGGAATTTCAAATCACACTTTGTGATCCATCATCACGATGAAACAAGAGATGTAGGAGAAAAATAAACAATATAGGAACATAATGTCTATTTCAAAGGTAAATCAACTTAGGATTGTAGACACCTAAAATTGACCACTTGCGTTTGATCAATTTCATCTGACATTTCATTTAATTCCCCCTTTATCTGTGCTAATTAAATAATATTTTAATTATTTAATTAATATTACCAATTTATTCCTACTTCTTCCAAGGTTCTAAAGTAAGTAATTAATTTAAGTATTTACTTTGCCCTTTCATCCTCCAAATTAAATAAGTATTGTTATTTATTTAATTAGCCCCCACATCTCCTCGCATGAATTATTTAATTTCATTTTCTCTCACCTCATGTACCATCCTCCATCATTTCCCATTATCTCCTAATCTTAATCCTAATCCATCTCCTAATTATGTGTAGACACTTAATCAGAGATTGAGAAGTGTCACATCCTCCATATTTTCCCACTTGTCTTCTAATCGCGTACCCTTAATCCTAATCTTCACCTAAACCATCCCCTAATCACTTGCACATTCCTAATCCTAAGATTAGGAAAGGGATAATCCCCTTTCCATTTACTACCCACCCACCTTGTTCTCTAAGCCTTAAAAGTTTTCCCCTTTTGGGAAAGGAACCCCACATGGGCACTTGTCTCAAAAGTACAATTAAAGAATTTAAAATTCCTATATTCCCTTCTATCCCATTATCTAGGGAATGTTGGAAAAGGAAGACCTTTATGACAAAGATCTTTCCCTTCTTCCAAGGTACCTTCCAAGTACCAATCTTCCTCTCAAGCCCTCACATTGTGTCATTTGACATAATCTCATGACTTGAGAGGTCACATGCACTCCTAGCCCTTGATCTTCTCTCACTCAATCCTAGCCCTCCATCCATCTCTCCTCACTTCATATGCTAAAACTTAGCCATTTTTTGAAGGATCTCACATCTTTTGAGTAATTTAATAGTGTTATGCTATCAAATATCCATTGATCACACATCCAAATCAATCAAATAGGGGAAATCTATGCATTGAGGGCTATTCCATACTTGGTTTTTGTCAAAATCTATGAAGGTACGAACTCTTTCTTTCCCTTATCCGATTGTTACGTGGTTTCTTGTGTTTGTTAGGTTTTTATAGTAATTTCCTTTTATTTTGAACCTATTTTCCCTTGCACACAAAGATAAAATTCAAATATTTACGATAAAATTGTTGCTAATCGATTATAAACATCTAATAGTACAAAAATATTAAGCTAGGAATTAATACAAATTTTTGACCTTCAAATTCACTATGATATATTATGGGAATCCTTGATAAATTGATATTCACTAGACAACCTTCATTCACATAGCTAGGATAAATCTTCTAATGTCTACATTATTTTTTGCAACTCCCCATACACCATCAACCTTTGTAGGAAGTAACCAATAGCCCAACATAAGGGTTTGTCCCCTTTGAAGTTTCTAAAAACCACAAAGAATAAGGCAGTTGGGGTCATTGAAGATCCTCAGGATCTTTACGCACCACACAACTACTTTTATTCACCATGTCACTCCCTCTTTTACAAGTTGTGATCCTTGTTTGGAAGTATAATATTTACCCAAAAGTGTTGTGGTTGGGTTGGGCCTACCAATTCCTCCCAAACTCAATGATTTTTCTTCTCTAAATTCCCATGCCCTCCTTCCAATATGGTATGACACTCACCGATTCAAATAAATAAATATATGGTTAGGTAGAGAGGGTGTTGTAGCTTAATTTTAGGCTTCTTTATCTTTTATGAAATTCTTGTCTACAATTTACAAACATTTCTTGTAGATACATTATAATTTTTCACAAACAAATGTGATAAATTAAAATACTTGGAGAATAACTTCAATACTTGATATTTATTTTCTCTATAAATCCTTTCAACAAAACTCCATAATCTCTAATATTAAGTGCACCTATGAATCATGTATGAATCCACTTGTAAATTGGCTCTACGATTTTCACCTTATGATAGAAAGTGAACAATAACTCATTCTCCAAACTATAGTTTTGAAAAGAAAATACCAGGCATGAGTTTTTCTTCTCAATTCTCCTCTTTATATACCTTTTCCAAAAATAATATATAATATTCCCCTTTAATTTTTTGATTTTTGGACACAATAAACCAACACCAAACCACTAATTAGCGTTAGCACCAAATCAAAACCAACTTGTAAATGAATTGAAATCAACTGTAAGTGGTTGATCGACCATGAGAAGAAATGGAATTACAATGTAGGCAGATAACCGACCATAATTCCGCTCTACCACTTATTCAGTGGGGGGAATAATCTCCACTCTACCACTTATTTCAGTGGGGGGAAATAAAAAAGAATAAAGATAATTATTTAAACTCAACCACTTCTTCGTGGGAGTGTATACAAACACAAAACTTGCAACAATAATAAAATAACAACTGCTAGTGCTACTAACCAGCTTTATAATGAAAGAGTTTCAACTGCAAACAATAAAGATAAACTTCCAAAATCCACAGTTGGTTAGAGTATTAGTCTCTAACAATTACAATGTAAATAAGATATAGAAATGAACCTCAAACCAACATTATATCAAAATCTAACAAGTTTGATTAGAAATAGTGTATACAAAAAATCAGACCAGCAAGATAGAATATCACCAAATTGGACGAAGCTTCCTCAATCTAGCTCCGATTGACTCCAAACAACAGACAAATGAAGCCAATAGCCAAAGCATCCAATCTCCAACCAACAAACTGTGCCAAAACAATAGCAAAGACTTGGCATGAATCCCAATGCAAACCACAGTGAATGGTACGACCTCCAAGAGAAGTCGACCTCACTTATAAAATCAGATACTTAGTATAAAAATTTGATTCCTTGCACAAATGGGTGCCCTCCACAGAGAAACAACTTGGGATAATACCCATAATGAAATAAAATTAAGAGGTGAAGCTATGAATAGAAATTCGCTTTAGCCATTGACATCAGGAGTACAAACATATTATAAACCAACAACCTACCTGTAACTAAAATCAAGAAATCAAGCTCTATCCATACTCCTGAATGAAGCATGGTCTTCAAAAATCTTTCTAGGAAGCCATAGTTTCAGGCCCGAAGAAAGATGAATTTGCTAAGCTTCCCCTTAGCCAAGTTTACTAAGCTTCCCCTTAGTTAGGTATGGAATTAGTTCAACAGCATAACTTTACCAAATATTCAAGCATACCAATGAATGAGCAAGGCATTAAATAAGCTTTAATAGAGGAGATGAATCAACTATAACCTCCAACCAAGAAACTTTCCAACTTCTCCAAGAGGCGTCCACTTCAAAAAATATTTTGAAATATTAAAAACTCTTCATATTATTCCCAAGTCATCCCACTTGAGGAAACAATAGAACTTTAATAAGACATTAAAATCATTAATGCACTTAATGAGGCGTCCCCTTTCATGACCCCATTTTAAAAACAACTTAAGTTCATTGACTAGGTGTGGGGTACAACTGCAAAACATCAAATTGACTAAGTATGAATAACTCAGTCCAAGGAGGAAGCCAAGTCCAACACCCAATACCGCAACTGATAAATTGCTAAAAATAGCAAACTGATATTAGACGGGCTGAACCAAATTGATGATGATGCCACAACCACAAATAGACTTACTAAAAATAAGAAATGCTCAAAAAATTAAGTTTATTTCAAACCCAATAGAAAGCGAAACTGATCAGCCACATTGCCCAAAATAGAAATGTGAACTATAGATGATTGAACCGTTGCTAGAATGATACTGCTATAAATAGACTTACCAAAAATAACAAACTATTATAAAAATAGTAAGTTTGCAAAGCTTCATTTGAACATCAACTAAGCAATAATCATGACTTACTATAAATAGTAAGTGTTCCCAAACATCTATTGAGCACAAACCAAGAAGCCAACATGACTTACTATAAATAGTAAGTGTTTGGAAAGGTTGTCAGATGGAGATGCATGTTACGTCATTTTGAAGCTCTTTGAAAATCCAGAAAAACCCATAAACCTTCTCTGCATGCAAAGTACTTGCTAGAATTGCATGTCATATTTTTAACATGCATGTTACCTCATCCTGAAGCTCTCCAAAAACCCAAAAAGCTCCACCGGACATGTATCAACAACTCTTGCATGCAAGCCCTCAAAACTGCATCTGAAACCTCCTATAAAATAGGAAACCCTAATTTCCAATTCTGCTTAGCCTATGAGTTCCCATAAATAGGCTAAATCCAACTAAAGAGTGCAAGGCTAAATTGGGGACATTGCATAATAAAATATTATTCATTTTCCTACCTAAACTGACTTTATAATTTAACTATATATTTTTGGCTTCCATTAAAATCACTTTTAATTTAACTATTCAACTTTATAAAAAATAAAAATTAATTAAATATGTCACTACAACTTAATTTAATTAATTAATTATTCTTTTTTCCCTCTCAATCTAGAAGAATTTAAATATGCTAAAGATCTTTGTTTGACATTATGCTTGCGAAGGAGACATGAACACATTTACAATGATCTTAAGATATTAAATTCAAGATGATCATATTGAATCACTACAAATATAATAATATATAACTAGATCAGTATTAATTTACCTAGAATTATTATATTAAAACTATGTAAAAATATATGTACCTTTAAATGACAACACTTAAAAAAACAACAAACACATAAACATATATTTTTGATTGATATAGACCTAAGATTTTCTAGGTCAAATATCTACATGACTATATGTTGAAGTTATCAACTCAAATACCCTACAAAACTACTAGATAAAAAAGAGAGTAGTATGTTGCTAAAACTCACCTTTTCTCATACTTTTCCCCCCACAAGTGCCCCCCACCTTAATGCGAGACCACAACTAAAGGGGCAAGAAATGTATTTATGTCAAAATGGCATAAAGCCCCAAATCATGTAGGGACATCTTACACTATAGTTATTAGTTTGTCCGAATACTAATACATTCATTGCATGCAATTTTTTTACGTGATAGTGATAGTCCAACCAATGAACATCTAGAATTAAAAACTTGACCAACAATTTTATATAGTCTATTTTTAATTGTCTATTTCTACAATTGTTAAAATATTCTTTATCTTTCTTTTTATTGGTTCATGTTGTCAACAGTGAGTGCAAAAATTAGGATATTTTTGTTTTTTAAAATTATGTGCAATGCAATGCATTTAATTCATTGAATCAAATTTCAAACCTATTAATGACTTGAATGACATGAGCACTATTACATACATCATCATATAATTACATTGTTGACTTACATATGGTATTTTACATATTTTATGTAATATTTGATAAGATTTCCAAAGCTTATTAAATAAATATGAGTACACTCAATGCATATTTTATATTTTTTTTACCAAATGTGTATTAAATATCACAATAAAATTTATCTACCTATAATAAATATCAAAGTAAAATTTATCTATTTACAATTAATATTTCAATAAAATCTACCCATTAAATATTAAATAGAGACTTAAAAAAATTATACATAAATATCACATTATCAAAAGGATAAGAATAAATAAATAAATAAATATATATATATATATATATGGAGTTATTATAATAATATATATTTGTATAATTGAATATTTTTTATTTTTGCAATATTCATTAACTATAATAATATTACACCCCTACCTACTTCTATTAACTAAATGTTTAAAACAACAAAGCACACCCATATGAATTTTTATTTTTTATTTTTGCAACATTAATCAACTATAATAATAACATTTTACAACAACAAACAATCACATTGCACCCCTAACTACTTATATTAACTAAATGTTTAAAACAACAAAGCACACTTAAAACTTAAACTTGATTCAAATACGTCTTTTGTTGTTAAAGTTCAAAAGAATGCAAAGTGTTTTTATATATCAATTTTGAAAATGAGGAGCATATTTAGTAAAAAATGATATATAATAAAAATGCACAACAAAACTCCAAATGCATAAAAGATAAAAACATTTGAAAGTGATATTTACATGTTTAAATTATAAGTTATTGATTTGGGAAGTTCAGTTCACGCAAGGTTCAAGTTCTTCAATACAATTTTTTTTAAGGTTAGCAAGCACAAATATATAAAAGCAATTCAAACATATTAAAAATAGAATAATTAATAAATGAATATTATACTGTTACATTATAATTATATAAATAATATAATAAAATAATCAACATAAAATATAGAGTAATTAATATATGAATAATATTATATTATCAAAATATAAATAATATAATAAATTAGTTAACATAAAACATGGAGTGATTAATATTTTTGGTGGTGGAGGAAATTGGGTCACGCGCATATCTGCCTGCGGCGAGCTGACTTCGCTGACGGGAAGTGATGACGCAGACAATAGTCCGCGGCGTCGAAAGTATGAGCTACCTGTTCAGCAGTGTCGGAAGAGCCAGCCAAATCTTAATTCTGGAATTGGACATTCTCACTGCGGACACCTATTTTCTCATCAGAACTTCCTTGAATTGGCGGCTTTTTTCTGCGTTAAATGTTAATGGTTAATGCGGGTGTGATATTGTTGAGCTGATGTGTTCATCCTTTCACAACGCGGCTTCAAATATATCAGTCACATCAAACGTGTACTTGTTTTTCCTTGGCTTGGCTGCGGTCTGCACGCATTTAAATAGAGAAAGAGGAGGCGCTAAGGTGCAACCTCAAGGCGGAGGACTTGCTTTACCAGTGCAGTCTTGTTCGCCTGAAACATAGGGTTAAAAAAATGTATTTTCGGGGGCTTCACAGGTCGAATCCGGGGCGTATTTTTCGGGAAGCAGAGCTTGGATCTGCACCGTACCGTCCAGTGCGGCGACGGCGGCCAAAACAGCAGAACCCGGTAACTTAGTGTCCAGTTTTAGGGGCTCAACATCAATAATCAACTTTGCTTCGTGTCATCTTCCATTTTGGGCACCATTATTCAGTTTTTGCTTCCTTTAACTTGCAGTCACAACGAAGGGTAAAAAAATCTGAAAAGTGCTCATTATAAATTCTGTCATGGTATTGAATAGCACATTAAGAGTTTCCTAATTGGAAGATTATTATCTTATATCCAAAAGAAATTCTATATTCAATAACCTTGAAATAAACAGAGTGTAGAATTAAAAAAATTACCATCGTGAGGCTTCAAATTTTTAACTAAAATGAATAGTAAAAAGGAAATTATTAGGTTATCGAAGATACCTAACTCAACATCCTGACCAACATGGTCTAAATGGAGGTTAGAACTTACATTGATTTATTCATTATGATAAGCCAAGGAATGATAAAATTACCCTGAAATTGCAGGGTTGCCATTCTCTTGACAAAAAGAATGCACTTTTTCTTGCCTACAAAATTGCCATGTTTCTTTGCACATGAGAGTGCCAAGCAATGCCCAATGAAGAGGAAATGTTACAATAGCACAAGAAGTACATAAATTTCCCGTCATTGACTCTTACAACATTTTTTAAACAAACAAAAACCATGTACATTTTTTAAATGTATCATCTACTTTTAACTGTGCTTGCTCTTGTTTTCTTGACAATATTGTGGAAGCCCAAAGTCCTTGTTCCGAATGCTGTGTTTTGATCTCCATGGATCATTATGCAGCTTATAGTGTAAAGCCTGCTCATGATAGTTTTGAAATATATGAAACATTATAAGTTCATAGTACATAATCTCTGAAACCAGGAAAGAATCTAATCATATTGTATATTAGTAATTGAAATGAAGGTAAAGCAGTTAATAGACCTGTATCAATGTAGAAAACACATCATCCTCTGTAAGCAGTGAACATTGTATAGCCCAATCATCCAAACGACCATAGGATGCATTTTGTCGTCTAGCTTCCAGCATAAAAGAATCCCGATATAGAAATCTTTGCCAAAGATTATGCACATTGGCCAATTTGAATTCCAATTCCGTTTCATTAATTCCCTGTAGGAACACAGAACCATATCAGCTAAAATGATGGCGCTAAATTGCTCGTTTTGACTTCAACCTTGAGCAGTATTTTTGGTGTTAATCTTGCAAAGTTATACAACATTTTCACAAGGGATCAAGGTTCAGGTTAAGAAATGCATACTCGAAGTATTTGAATTAAACTGGCAATATCATCCTCTGCAATACGAACAGCAAAACTGTCATAATTCAGCACATTCTCATATGGCAGTTGTATGCCATCCTGCAAAAGAACAAACAAACTTGAGGAATGTGCTCTTTCACTGTCTCAGACTCCCTCAATTAAAATTTGCCTTCTAATCTCAACTAAATGCTACTGTTATTAAACAGGTGAGAAGGCCATTCAACGGGACACTACTTATTTTTACCCTTAAGTGACTATCTTATTCTTGAGAATTTATTGGGATTAGAATTACTGAAATGAAATGTAAGAAGGAAGATTAATGGGTTTAGAATATTTGAATGATTCTGCATATAAAAATAACTACTTTGTAATTTTAGAAGAATGAAACATTTCAAGTTATGATTGTTGCTAAAGTAATTATTACAAAGAAATCTGAGCATAAGACAATTTTGATGATGTTTGGAACTTATTATGTCACAGGTGGTAGCATTCCAAATTACAACCATTTGGACCAATATGGTAAATGGTCAAGATGGGGCAAGACATGATAAAGAAATTCTGGCAGCAGTCCATGATAAGGATGCCCAATCAAGAGAAGCAAGCAAAATGAGATAAATTGTATTCAACTGGATGTATTTTTCAACACCCCAACACTCAAAATAGCAACCAATGAAACCTGGAGTGCTTACAGTTATATCCAATTCATGTACATCTGTTTGTTACAAGATAATAATATGAATATGCATTCAAAGCCATAGATTTACATATCTTGGAGATTGAAAATTAACATGTCTATCATACATGGCACAAACTTGTCCGGTAGATGCAGATTTTGTATATGGACTGCATGAAATTATGGCACCATAGGACTGAAAGCAGTGTTCCACGGGGTTTTGGGGACAGGGACAGGGGGACGGCAGGGGACGCGTTTCCGGGATGTGGGGACGGGGGTCTAAGTTTGGGGATGGCGGCGAGGGGGCAGTAGGGTGCTGAAATACATAGAGTACTTGAAAAAAAGTTATAAAAAGATGTATAAGTATAAGAATTATACATCTTGGAGACAACTAGGAGTCCCCTAGACGTCTTGAGGACACCCCAACGTCCTCAAAGTCCTAGCAGTGTCTTGGAGACAACGATACTGGTGGTGGGATGGTGGCGCTGGTGGTGGCCTGGTTAGGGGACGTCTCCCCCAAGTCCCCAAGTCTCTGAGACGTCCCCCTCTAGGAAACGCGGGGTTTTTTGGGGGGGACGCGTCCCCATGGAACACTGACTGAAAGTCAATATCTACTATGGAACCTAGTTGACATGAAGCTTCACCCCCTATCCTTAATACAGAGAAATTTCAGAAGGAACTCTCATTCAACAGAGGCATCTCATAAAGAGTTCTTAATAGGAAAATGACTTTCCTGAAGCAAAAACACCAAAAGATCCTAAAACTCCTTCAAGATCAGTGTGGCATCCTCTTCCTTGCTAAACCAGCCCAAGAACTTGGGTTTTACAAAGCCTGTGACAGGCACAACTGTGAGTCCCACTAAACACAGGGACATAAATGGTACAGCCTTAAGGGAAATACCATTTCGGTCTTAGATTGCAGTTGCCACAGTGACACAACACATAACCTTAGATATAGAGTAGATACATATTACAGTCACACAGTTATGTTTTTATAAACAATTTCCTTATATTTCATAGTCTTCAGTAAAAGTGCCCCTAATTTACTTGTATATTTGCATCTACCATTTGAACCCTGTTCTCCACTGCATCATATAATTGCAACTGCCTGTGCATTATCATAATGGCATAAAAACCTATGCAAGGGTTCAAAACCACCAGCTTAGTACTTCTGTGATCCATCATGGTTCACAATGCTATCTAAACTAATACATAAACCAAGAAATTTCATCCTATGGTTTATGATGACAAAACGAATATGTTTCAATATAACTACTACATTTACTCAATAAAAATTCATGCTAAAACCTTTAAAAAGTAGACACAATAAATCAATGGTAATAGATAACAAGAGAACAGTTTCAAAGCGTAAACTGTCATATACTCATTGTGTCTACACATACCGAATCCAGCGCATTACTGCAATCAGACCAGAATTATCCTTAAATGTAAGCTGGCATCTTAGAATGCCTGAACCTGTTGATCCTCTCTTAGCACCAACTAGGTCTTGTCTCAGAAAACTAATTTGTCACTTTCCATTCATAAATTCCAGATTACAATGGCAGGGAAAACTCTTGAAAGGATATATAAAATCTCAATATCAAGCTTTCTGTGTGAATCAGATATTCAGGATATCAATGAATTAGGACCAATCCAGCAAAGCCCCATCTTCCACAAAAAATCTCCTCAAATTCCTAGGGCATATTTGCAATGAAGGGTACGATTTGCAGTTTCCTCCTGACAGAAGCAAAGAAATCATCTTGAGGAACCCCAATAACCTTATGGGACAAGACATCATAAGGGTCTTCTGACTTATATCCATCCGCAAAAAAACATTTTTCTTGGGGATCTCTTCTTTAGTATCTCTTTGGAAGAATGAACAACTGATTTTTTTATCAGACAAATAAAGAATCAATTATTCGTATTCATCTTTATCTCCTTGTACAGTTCAAATTAGCCAAGCCTCATTTATAGGGAGAATAAACAGATACAACAAATGGTTGAGTCTGCTAGTAGTGTTCTGATCGAATCTGTTTAAAGGTCACTTCAGTTGCTTCCATTTTTGTCTGATTCACATCTCAATGTAGTCACAGACCTTTGTTCCCCAATTTTCTGATGCATATTCCATCAAAGGTTTGAAATCATTCATGGCTGAAAGTGATGCTACGCCGCGACCGACTGATTGTATATATATATATATATATATAATAGGGAAAGGTAACAACTATGCATCAGAATCTTGCTTTCAACCAATCTTTTCTCCTATCTAAATGTGGATTGATCCAATTGCAGCTAGTTTTGATGAAATTCCATTGAGGAGCCTCTGATAAGATTATTGGAGGTGAAAAGTTGTTCAGAAGTGGATGTTGCAGGCATTTGATCCTCAAAATTCCATTCCATGGGAAGTTTTATCATAAGGCCATAGTCATATGTTTCATGCTCCTTACCCAGTTCTTTGGGAAAATATACCTTTATTCCAGGCCAATAAAGGGACATTTTTTACATCCTCAATATCATTCCAAAAAAAATAAATTCAAATAGATGATAGAAATGTTGCTGAAGCTCAGACTTTGACAATGAATGTCATGTAGGTTGGAATGGCTTGCAATGATGCTTTTAGCAGTTGTATTCTCCCAGCTAACATTAGCCTTTACTGTTATCATTTGATGCAAGGAGAAGGAGGTGTGCCCAAATGCAAGCGTCCAACCCCACATTTTCTGACCTGGAGAGGGGGAAGAATCCACTTACATGTGATTGGGTGTATTCCTCCTTTAACAAATGAACAGTGGGATTTGGCCCTGAGCCTCTCCTAAACAAGAAGACAACTTTTACCAAGTACACTCACTCCTTATCAATATGTTATTCTTATATACAATAGGCTTAACTTATAATTTGAACTTTGAAGGATAGAAACTACTATTGGATATTCATATTCTGTTAATATATGTTCTCTCCAAATGATTTTTTAATTGAATTATACATTTAGAACATGATAATGACTCTTGAGTCCTTTTGATGCATTGTTTGGTTTCCTTTTAGAGCTAGCCTTTTGTTTTATAATCTATTTCTTATTGCATTTATGGATTTTTTAATTTTGCAAGATGGAGTTGTGGTTAAGGGACCCCAGGCCTAAAAGCAGGTAGATTATTTTACTTTGAGCGGAGCCCAAAAATCAACCCTTATCAACTCAAGGCGATTCTAAGTTTTACATCCCAATTGTGAAGTTACTATTTACTATTACTACATAGGGTAAATATGAATGTAATGTGAATTTTTGAGATGAATAGATTATGCTTATACCTTGTTATCAATATGAATGTTATCTCATTTGATGTTGTTTCATTTGATGTTATCTCAGTTGATGTTATTCATGGTAAAATACTAAATATATGTGAATGAAAGGTTATTGAATTATTATTATTCTAACTTTGGAGATGTTTTAATATACTGCATATGTTATGAACAAGTAACTGCGGTAGGCATGTGTTAGTGGTTGCAGGTAAATGTTCATTTCTCTAGGGGAAGGGGAAGTATCACTCAGGAGAAGATCTTGGTCGGGTAACCGGTAAATGTAACTATTTGAGCATAAATACACACCACATTAGAATGATTGAGTTGAGTTAGTTTGTGGGTAATAGGTAAGTCATCCATAGCTTGTGTGTTGCATTAGGAGTCTGTTGTGACCTATTTCACACATCGCTCCATTGCAAATGGGGACCCCCTTCTTTTTGCTTTTTCGGTTTTTGCCTTGGCAGCGCAACTGCTTATCACCATTTATTTACAATGAGGAGTTAGAGTTTTGTAGAAATCATCTGAGCCAAGTAGAGAATTCGAGCCCATATCAGTGCTTAGATGTCATGGAAGTGCTCCGAAGACCCGGTAGACGAGGAATGCCATTGCTTTCGGTCAATTCTGACACTTCCTATTTTTTAGGGATTTTGCTTTTTTGCTTTTTGCTTTTTTTATTTTTGGCATTTTTAGGCCATTCTGGAGTTCCTATTTTTTAGGGATGCTTTTTTGCTTTTTCTATTTTTGGAAAGTTTCTATGTTTAGAAAGTATCTATTTTGGGAAAAAGTTTCTATTTTCGGATCCCACAGAGCATGAAATCAACATGCCTCCAGAAATCATGAAAATCAAGGTAAGAATGGCAAAAGTTTGGAAAAAATGGCTAAAGTCTGAGAAGGGCGCCCATGAGGAAAGGATGGCATGAAAAGTGAGAAGTCCGCCCTACCTTTGGCATGCCAAAGGTAGCCATTGGCAAGCCAAGGCTGAAGTCCGCCATGGCATGGAGATCCCCAAGTCCGCCCATGGCATAAGGAGAGCCAAGTCCGCCCATGGCAAGGAAGAGGCCAAGTCTGCCCATGGACTGAGAAGTTTGAAGTCCGCCCAAAGAAGTCAAATGGCAAGCAAGACAAGAAGTCCGCCCCAGCCAAAAGGAATGGCATGACAAGAGGCCAAGTCCGCCCTTGGCAAGAAAGAAGCCAAGTCCGCCCTTGGCAAGCAAGAGCCCAAGTCTGCCATGGGGAGAATGGAAAAAGAGGATGAATGGAATGAACATGTGCCAAGTCCGCCCTGGACAAGGCAAGGCTAAAATTCGCCATGGCAAGAAAAGTTTGAAGTCTGCCTGGACAAATGAAAAATGAAATACGCCATTGGCTAGGAAAGATTAGAAATTCGCCCAACTTGGGAAGGTAAAAAATTTCTAAGGCATGAAAAAAAAATGGAAAATGCCTAGAGAGAGAGGGGATTAGGCCGGCATGAAATCACTCCTCGGCGTAACAAAATGAAATTCTTTGGCAGGTAATGAAGAATGTCTGGCAGAGCAAGTGTGAAGTCCGCCCCTCTCAGTTTGGATAAATTCCTAAGGCATGAATAAAATACAAAATAGCAGAGAGATCTTCAGGTTCGCCCAACCCAAAAGGAGAGAGAAAATTTGAAAATTTTGACTAAGTCAGATGTTTGGCTAAGTATAAAGTCCGCCACAGGCACGACAAGCACCAAGCCCGTCCAGAACAGAGAAGAGAGATTTGTCTAAGGCATTGGCCAAAAATACACCAAGTATGGAAGATGTCCAAACCATCATGAAGTCCGCCCCTCCTCAGCATGATAGAAATTTTCTAAGGCATGGAGAAAAACGTGATTGGCAAGAAGGCTCCCAAGTCCACTCGAGCATGTCCTAGCCAAAGATGAAGTCCACTTGAAGGAATTTCAAGGCATGTCCAAGCATTGGTGAAGTCCGCCATGAAGATGTCCAGCCAAAGGATCAAGTACTCCTAGAGGAAAATGCATCTTGTCCAACCAGCTTCAAAGTTCGCCTTGTCCAAGAGAAGATGAAGTCCGCCCCAAGGCAAGATGGGAATAGCATAAGGAAGACAAACTCCGCCTTAACAAATGAGCAAAGTGGCGCAACAACTATGAAGTCCGCCAAGGAAAACTCATAAAATTGGCTGAGTGTGGAAATTTCCTACAATAAAAGTATCAAAATTTGACTAAGTGTTGGAAAGAAAACGGGAAAATGAAGATGAATAGAGAGGAAATAAATAAAATTATTGTCCAAGGATGGAGTTTTCCCTACTTAGCGCAAGCCAAACTCAGAATTGAAGACAAACCCACAGGCAAAGTTCATTTGAGCATAAAGATGGCCAAAATCTTGGCTAAGTGTTGAATGGTCAACATGAAGGTGTTACATAATGAAATTGAATAGCCAAAATTTGGCTAAGTATGGGAAATACTTCACAGAGAAAGTTCCAATTTCTTCCATTATGGTGAAGGCACAAGAGAGTTCTTCTCCAAATTCAGGGCACTTGAAGGAATTTCAAAGCAGTCAAGAAAGAAAAGTTTAATAACTTCATGTCTAGACATTTTCTCTAAGAGGAAACTTCTAGACCTCGAAGATTCAGATGCAAGTGAGAAAAGAAATCAAAATCCCAAAGGAAATCCAAGATCAAAGATAAGAAGAAACAAGCACAAAGGACAAAGTTGTTAGCAAAGAAAGATATTCTAAGGCAAGTACATGGAAAAAGAACAAGGAGACCAAGGAGGACATCCAGCACGCTGAGGTGGCGCCTCGTCATCTTCCAACCATTCAAATTGTCCCAAGTCAACAGGTCTAGGTTCAATGAACCTGACTTATCCATGGAATTGATTTATATTTAGCAAGAAGGACAAGTGTCCGAAAATGTAGTTTTCTCATTGGTCGAGAGGTAGTTAATTGTGACAAGCCCTAATTAGGGTTTTATTTTGTAATCTCGGTCGTTGATTCGAAATCAATCTTGGCCATTGAATTGTAATCAGGGAGCCTATAAATTGAGCTCGCCCCTCATTTGTAATTTGTGAAGTGAGTAATATGAAATTGTTGCGTTAGACCATTTCCGTTAATAAAAGCTCTTATGCATGATTTGCTTTGAATCACTTTTATTTTCAAGTGGTGTGCAAGGTTACATATCTCCTTCAACACTTAGATTAGAATTAGAGTAGAATTTTATTTGAATGTTTGTTAAATGAATGATAGATCTGATAGTGGTGATTGGTGAAATCTAGCTCATACTTTCTTTGGATAGATGATTTGTATCCAATGCGTAAAGTTAGCCTGAGCTCTTAAATTGTGGATGCTTAACTTCAGTCTTATTCTGGACATGAAAATCATAATCACACCCCTAGAAGATTGCACCCACTTTGCGTAGTTGTCCCAAGGAGGCGAAACAAAGTGTGGTTCCTTGTTTCACCCAATCATCGCCGTCTCTTGAATTCTTAGGATTAGATTAGCACTCCTAAACCCTTATCTATTTTTACATTTTTTTTGGAAATCCTAAAATTGAGAAAACCCAAAAAGAAAGAGCCTTCAATGTCAAAACCGTCTAAGTCCTTAGCTTGCAAATAAATTCTAACGTAAGTCCCCTTGTGATTACCAGCAAATCACAACGCCCACTGATCTTATCCACGCGTCAAGACCTGACAAAAGAAACCTTGGAATCACCATATGATCTTCTCGCAATCTTAGCATACGCGGTGATTTTTCAAGAGAGGATAGAGTGTCTTTGGGCATTTTATTCTGTGTTCGGTGGGTATTAAAACGCACACCAACAGAGTCTTGTTTACTTTTGTATGCTTTTGTGGGTGATGTTTATCTATTTGAGTTTTTGAGATCTTTCTTGTGTTATTACGATCATATGGATGTAAGTGAATCGGATGTGAACATACATATATATATATATATATATATATATATATATATATATATGTATATGCATATCGATACAAGCGTACGTTAGCAAATGGACATGCTCATACGGATGCATCGATATGGTATACCTACATATACGTGTACATAGAGGCATATACATTTATACATATATACGCATACATCTTGTATAATGTGTTTATTATAATTATTTTGCCTGCTCACATATATATATTGGAAGTATGCTGACTGGCTTATGAATATATATATATATATACTTTACATATTGATTTTATACATTTGGAATTCGACTTATTCTTATTTATTAAGAAGTCGATTTATAGAAGACTTCTTTTGATGTTATAAGTCCATGGCTAAAACATGTCAATATTGGAAATTATTTTGGAAGTCAACTTTGGATCATACACGGCTCTGTGTAAAGAGATACGTATCACCTGCCAGGATACGTATGAGTGAGACATAGCAATACGTTTAATATCTGTTGGCTTTGACTTGGTCGATATGAGAAATAGTAAGGACATGGACTTAGTCCAATGTATTTATGTGGTTTAGTTGACTCAACCCATAAAACAGTCGATTCAGGTTATGTGTTGCTGAAACATCATTGACATATTCTTCTCAGCTGGAAATCGCGCCAACTTACTGGGTTTGGCACCACCTTTGTTTTCACTTTCCTGTAGATGTCAATTTTGGAGAAATACTCGAATTCTCCATGTGCAGGTTGAAATAGTCTTTGAAATGCTGTCAATAGGAAAGTCGATCTGTTGATGAATTGTGTTGAGTCTGAGTTTTTATCATCGCCACCTTTATGCTGAATCATGTTGCATGTAATTGGTGTCAATCTTCATGCCTTAACTATAGGATTTCTGGAGGTTTCCTGTTCTATAAATAGTTGCACATTTCATTTGGAACGCATTCTAATTCATACTCATTCCTGTGTGATCATTATTTGCAATCATTCATATTCATTCTCATTCTCTACTTTGATCATTATTTCCATTCTCCCATATCACTTGAAAGAGACGTATCTTACCAAAGATATACCTTCTTTGCAATTTATCATTTTTGAGTTTTTACCAGTCATTATCATTTGTTAATGAGTGAGAAAAGAGTGAGCTTTTGTAAGGAAGAGTTGTTTTATTATTTGAGAGAAGTGTGCTATCAACAAGAGAGAGAGAGGGAATTGTTTTGGGAAGCCGAGTCAAGCTGAATTACTGTTGGAGAAGGCTGCACTGTCATCATTATTTGGGATAAACGATAACATGCATGGGGACTTCTTTTTCTTATTATTTACTTGGAATTGATATGTTTTCTATGCTGCATGAAATGTCTTTTCTGTTTGAGCAGTATAAGTAATTAAGAGTGTCTTTGAAAAAGGGAATTGAAGCTTTTAGGCTGTTTTTATATTGTGTTTTTAAGAACTCCATGATAGGAGAGATTGCTTGACACAAGTATTTAACTATACTAGATATGTTGAAGAGATTGCTTGACATAGGTATTTAATTATGTTACATGTGCTACAACATAGGTATTTAATTATACTAGATATGTTTGAATATGGGATGCAATGTGTTTATATTTAATCCATAGTAGGAGATGAGTGTATTTCTTAGTTAAGTATATACTAGGCTTAATTGAATGCAAAAGTCACTTGAGGTACACTCAACTAAGTTATTAAATTAACTCGGAAAACTTGTGTTACTCCTAGGATAGTTAATCTAGTATGGGAGGGAGCTTGTGTACTTACTTGTTATATAGATTCATTACAAGTAGATTAGTATGTTGTAGGTTAGTCTGGGGTGACGGATTTACCCATTGAAAGACAATACCTATTGGTAGCTGAAGATAGCCTTAAGTCAAATCGGCCCTGGGTAGTGTATGTGATAGATGACTTCATTCAAAGTATTGAATGAGAACTCTTTGATCAAAGTAGTGCAATGTCCGAAACTCCACTTAGTTGTGTGACTTTTGAGACTACATTGTTAGCTCACAGTGATCTAGTATTACATGCTAGTTCAAGATTGTCGAATTACAAAAGGTTCTAGTTATGTAGGACACAACACTATGTTCAATTGGTTGTCGTTATCGGTTACTCTACCAATCTCTTCGTTGAAGGGAAGGGCCATCTATCAAATGCTAGATGTGCGGGGGACCGCATTATGAGTCCGTGGTTGGCAGAAAAACGCCTGAGTCATGCTTCTCCTCCACAACAGGCGACAAAAGAACCAAGATTTGAAAGGAAGGATCCTGAACCGTCTTACAACTATTAGTTCTAAAACTCATTGGAGCTATGTATGTAAATGTATGTATTCTTGTATTGTTGTAACTTGTGAAGTTATTGTAATGAAGTGGAATCTTTATTGTAATATGATATGGCATCTTGTTCGTATATTCTCAATAAAAGAAAGAAAATTTTATTTGCAATGACTTGTTACCTAATTTACTTACTCATATGGTGTAAATTTAGAACTTTTTACTGCATTGAAGGGTCGGCACGTTACACTAAGTCAAGAACCAAATTGCAGATGAGTTTATAAACCAGAAACTTTAATCATTTTTTGTCTCCTTTAGTTCTCTATCATCCTGATGATGGATCACAAAGTATTATCTGAAATGCTGATTCAAAAAAATCTTACACAATCTAATCTAGAAACAGCATAGATCATTCTTGAGACTGCTTAATGGATTTTGTTTTTAAAGCACTGTAAATATTTAAAGCAAAGTTGCAACTTCACAAGCCTCAGCCCAGCTAGAATTCTGCTTTCATGTCAAAAAACATCCTTCAAACATATATAGGAAATTTCTATTTTGAAAATCAGCCTAGAAACATTTTGAGAAGCTTTCGAGACATTTGCAGGAAGTTTCACTATCCAACATGTTTATAGAAGCAAATCGCCACTGCCCACTTAGCTTTGGAATCTCTAGAAACATAATAAGAATTAAATCTTGTTCAAATCTTTAAATGGAAACGACCAATGTGTTGCACAGGCATGTGATTTAAAAGGCAGAAAGGCAGCTTCACCAAAATAACGTTTGGAAATTTTTATCTGAATATTTGCCAAGGAAAACCAAATTGATTCTGTCCACAGGATCAAAGTTCTGTTGGTAAGAAATCTACCCTCACAATGAACCCATCAATTTGTGTTGGGTGCAGTTGGGGCTTGATTTGAACCCCAGGTAACTTTAAACAAAATGGATTTCCCCCAGCCTCAAAGCTAAATGGATAAATAAAATGTCTCTACCACCCCCCTTCACAAAGAAAACAAATGGGTTTCTATAAGGTCAAATCAGCTTAGTCATTTCATTACTGTTACTAAATGACAAGAACATACAACTTAAAATAAAAGCTAATAATGCTTCATTTAAATTAAATACAATTTAAAGCAATGCTCACTAGGGAAGTGTCCTTATGGTTTTCACGCCATTCAATGAATGGGGACAAAATGTCACCCACCTCTTCCCCTCTTTTTTTAATTTTTTATGGACATACCAAGGTCACCCTCTCAACATGAGGACCTCTACTGAGATGTTCCCCACAAAGGGGACTTGAAAGGGATCCCAAGGCATCCCCAACATCCCTATGATGTTGAGGACATCCCCTGTAGCATCCTCATTTCAACATATGAAAAGAATAAAAAATATATATTTTTTGAAGTTTGAAAACACTAAAGGATGGTGGCAAGGTCATCCAAATATGAAATACTTAATTTTGTTCCTATTTCCCTAGTGCACTATCATTCCCTTGTTTTCACTTGTATTTTCAGAATTTTGGTTTTGCAAGCAAGAAGAGAGTTCAAGAAAGTTAGAAACTGAAAGCTGAAGAGAGGTTAAGAAAAATAAAGAAGAATGAAGGAGGAAGAAAGAGGAGGGAAGGAAGGACAAGGAAGAAGGTATGTGATGTGTCCTTGGTTTTTTAATATTCTTTTTAGATTTTTTGTTTTGTTTTGAAATGTCAATTTTTTCCCCATAGCTGCAAAGGCTTTCATGATTTGCTTTCAAATTTCATGATTTACTTTCAAAGCTTAAAATTGTTCTTACAATTTACGTATGTCAACTTTCAATTTTTCAAACCTCCAAATCTTACAAACTGACATATTTTAACTTGTTCAAACCTTCAAACCCCTTTGTTTAACTTGTTTAAATTTGCAAAGCAGTTTTTTTATTGTTTTTGGCATACAAATTATGTTTCATTTTCAACTAAGATGTATTAAGAATTTTGTTCTTTTTTATATTCATATTATTGTTTCTTCTTGTATCTCTTCTCAAGGTCAAGATGAATTCATTTACTAGCAATGAGAATGACAATCTTGATTTGGGTGGTGAATTTGAAAGAACTTGTCATGTCCCCGAAATTGTAACACCAAATATGAAATATTTGAAACATAAAACTGAATAAATATCAAAAGAAATTGCCATTTAACTATTATTATCATAAGTATAATTGGCGTAGATAATAAAACAATTATCTATTAAATAGAGCAATTAATATCATTGAATTTTAATATCATAATAATAGAAAGTCACAAGAAATTGATATTATCTATCCCTTAGTAAATAATGACAATTGATATCATAGTAAATAATAATAACAATCAACATCATACTATCATAGTAAATAATAATAATTAATATCATTAATTGGAAATATCAAAATAATAAGAAACTATGCCTCACTAAATAATAATAAATAATGACTACCATAAATATTATAATCATAAAATAATCCAACCCCAATTCATAGGCTAAATATAAAATATAAAATAAAAGAAAATAAACAAATATAGAATAGAATAAAATAAACAAAATAAACAAATAAATACAGCAAACTAATCAACATTGGTTATGAAAGGGCAGCGGTTAAGTGAGAAGGTATTAGCATATACAAAGAGGTGTGCTGCTTTGAAGTGGTGTGATTGCCACCAAAAGACATACCCCTTATCTAATTGGGGATATTTAAAGGGGAGAGGCTTTCAAGCAATGGGGGGAATCGTATGGAATGGGATGTGAATAAAGAGGAAGGGAATAAAACAGTTAGCAGCAGTATGTATGTTAATTCTGATCCATTTTTTATTCAATATAATAATAATCATAGTTTATTTAATATAGGGATGGTTATAGTAAGTTTAATATTATTATAAATATAGATTTATATACATGTGGAATATATATATGTATATATATGCCGAAGTAATCATTGTAAATGGGAATCAATTAGGAATAATAATATGTATATGTTTATTTAGGATATATAGATATATTATATATGATCATGCTTGCAGCAATTATTAAGCCTTATAAGTAATGATGACTCTTTAATATAAACATAGGTAGATTATGCATATTTATGAATTGTCCTCATCCTATGATCAATCCAGTATAAGGTTGAAAGAGATGAGTAAGGAATCAGAAAACGTGGAGAGATATAACAATTCAGGTGATGTACTCACTTAGCAATAATATTTAGCATATTTTGAATATAAGAAACAAATATTGCTAATTTGATTATTGGTGTGATGCTTTATTTAGTATTATCATGATGATAATGATGTTGATATTGACTTAAAGAATCAGTAATAAATACAAATGTATTTGATTGCTAAAAGATTGTCTTCTTTGTGTTTGCAAGCTTATTGGGAGGAAGGGTGTGAGTGAAGTGGTGCCTAAAAACCCCACTCAAGTCCGTCCCCGGAACCCAAGGTAGGGATGGGCCTTGGAGGGGTGGAAATTCCACTCATAGTCCGCCCAGTCCCAAGGCATGGGTGGGCCATGGAGGGGTGGTAGGCCCGAGCCACTTATATGCTCCCCTGACCGTCCCCAATAAGTTAAGTGTCTTCCAGGGTGATGACGTGGGTAGAGAAAGTAGGTTAAGTGTTTCCACTAAGCACGCCACTCCAAGGGTGGAATAGTCTTGGTCGGATGTTCCTCCACGGTGGGTAGTCTTGGTTGGACGCTTGTGCTCTTGGGCTTAGATGGATAGCTTCAAGTGGATCTACCCATGCCACTCTTCCTAGTCTTCATGAATGCTTTTATGATTATGTTTATATTTTGGATATCTAGATATTATTGCTAACATATATATGTGTATGTGGAAATGTTATTAAATTGGTGAATGCAGATTTCAATCCAAGATCATTTCATTAAAGAGAACATTTATTTGAAAAGAACCCCTAAACCTAATCTACAAGCGAATTCTAGGGCAAACCGGGTAAGGGACATTTCAGAACTATGGGGGAATTAGAGAATCAATTGAGGCCAGCTAAACCCTAGCCACAAGGATAGACAATTCACTTGGGAGCGCTTTGCAAACAAATTGTCTTTCTAAGTTGTCAGCACCATATGCCAAAGGTCCACTTAACAAGAAAACTCCTTTGCACTAGTTTGCAAAATTGTGTGACACTAATAGGTCAACCAATTTAGGTGGGAGTTGGCATTGGAAATGCAACATTTGTCCATAGGGTTGGAAGGGCAAAAATATGAAGGTTAATGCATAATTTTCACATACTCCAAGCAAAGGTGTCAGCCCTTGTGCTAAATTCACCCATGAGGAGAGGGTTGAGATGATAAAATTATTTTAGGGGGGACATCACTCCAATAGTTTCTTGTACACCACAAGGCTTAGGCAAAACACCACCATTTTCGACATTTGAGGCATGCAATGGAATCAAGGGACATATAGTGAGTCTTAGGTTGGTTATCACCAAACCCAATTACAAATATGTTCAATGTGTAAACAAATGATGATGAAGAAGATGCCATTGCCAAATTCTTTTTTGGTAGTGGTATTCCTTTCCATGTTGCTCGATCTTCTTATTACAAGGAGCTTATTGCCAAGGTAGGCAAAGTTCTTAGTGGTTACCTAGGTCCTCACAAGACTAGATTGAGGACCACTTTCTAGGGAAAAAATTATTGCAAGACTAACCTCTTGATGGAAGAAAAGAAAATCAAATGGATCACACATGGTTGTAACTTAATCATGGATGGGTGGATAGACATTAGATGCTGCCCAATCATCAACATTACAATTTCATGCATTCTTGGACCTTCCTAAGGGCAATTGCTTGCTCAAGAAAATGTAGTATTGTTGATTTTTGGTTTTCGATCTTGAGAAAAATAGACATAGAATATGTTTGCAAGGCAACAACTAGATTGATTCAATTCACATATATACACATCTATTGGACCCCTTGTGTGTGTGCTATAAATAATGCACTCAAAGGAATTGGAAAGATAGAGTGGGTCAAATAGGTGGTGGTGGATGCAACGAAGGTGTAGATGTTCATTTGCAACCACCACATCTTATTGGCATTGTTTTGGACCTTTCCAAGGAAGGAATTCCTCAAACCAATCGAGATTCAATTTTCTTCCTATTTCATTCTTTCGCAAAGGATGCTTGAGTTGCAAGATATTGTAACTTAATGAATATGACACAAGAATGGAATAGGTAGAAGGAGCCAAAGACAAAGCAAGGGAAGAGGGTGAGGGAGAAGTGATACTTTTTGGTCAAATTTGAGATACATTACATCTTTTATAAATGTTGTCACGGTCATCAAATTTAGGAATTCTAATAGTCTTTGTTTGGGAGATCTATAAGTGCATTAATAACATGCTTGGCTAGATGAAATCTGCCATTTTGTGAAGAGACCTCACCCTAGAATTCTACATTGAGCATATTAATCCCATCATCCATAAAAGGTGGGAAAAGATAAACAACCATCTAAAAATGATTGCATATTCTTTGAACCCAAAGTCGTATGTAGATAAACCTAGCAAACCTCTTCCCATTGACTACCATGAGATGAGGAATGGCTTCATGAAGGCCTTTGAGAAAATGTATAGTCCAAAGCAAGCTTCATTGATTAGAGTTGAGTGGATTAAGTTTATAGAAGTTGATGGCTACAAGACTTCAGCATGAATTGATAGGCACAATTTTGGCATTGGCCAAGCCAATTCGTCAGTGGCAAATCTACAAACCTTCACAATTTTTATGCACACATTTCATTCATCTTCTCTCATATGTTTCTATTTCCTCGATTGTTGAGAGGAACTAGTCTACATATAGCTTTATCCATTCTTTAGAAAGAAACAAATTTACTTCTACAAGAGTAGAAAAGCTTGTTGTTGTACATGGTGCATTGCATCTCATTGATTGCAAGACACTTGAGAATAGGTAAAGCCTAGTGACACGATGGGATGTAAACCCTGAGGAGCTGTGATAGTTTGATGAAGAGCACAAAATGTAGATGAGATTGGATGAGCTCATGTTGCAAGATGAGGATACAATTTTGTTTGGTGATTTCAGTGATGAGTAGTTTTCAAGTTATCCAATTGATGATGATGACTCTGATTTTTTAGTTGTTACTCAAACAAAAATCAGCTATGGATATTTTTTTGGCATTCTTGTTTTTTGCTTGTCACTTGTAGTCATGTAGACTCTAGTTGATACTTTTGGCTCATTGTAATGGATTCCAACTTTTAGCAATTACAATATTTAAAATGACAAAATGGCCTGATGCCTGAAATCATCTCCAAAGTTTTCGCAAACTCCTCATCACTAGAACTGTTGGACTCCACAAGCTCACACTTCTCCAAACCAATGCCAACCGGCCTTGTTTGACTGCATTATTCATGGCATATACACAACAAGGAGTCCACCAAATATGTCTATAAGCTCCCTCAATTGATTTCCCTTCAGCTTTGCACTCATGGGCCATATCTATCACTACTTGCACCACATTTTGTGGCCTAATCTCCTCTATAGCATCTTTAAAGATTTGGAACTGAAAATCAACATCCTTGTGATGCCTTGAACAATCAACAACCTTGAGGAAATAAACACCCTCTATACATGTAACCGTGATATTGATGAGTGGATGATGCCTAATGTCCATCCACCCATCCATGACTATATTGCATCCACTTGTGACCCATGTATCCTTCATTTTCTCCATTAAAATATTAATCTTGGATTAATTCTTATCCAAGATTGTTGTCATCAATTTAGTCTCCCTTGGTGGCACACATGAGGGTCCTACTTATCTTATCTTTGCCATAGAATCCTTATAATAAGGAGAGGAGAGCAAGCCACTTGGAATGGAATGCCATTGACAAAGAAGAATTTTCCAATGGCATCACTACCTCATCCTTCACTTGCACATTGAATAAATCTACTAGCGGGTTTGGAGCATCACTACACTCTACATTTTCCCTTAGGCTTTGTTGCCCTTGAACTAAAACAATTTGAATATGTGCCTATGGCCTTTACAAAGTAGTAGAAGTAGAACCTTGAAAACCCCTCCCCCTTAGTGGCAAAGTAGCAGATGTGAGTGCATTTTTTTCATTACCACCCCATAATTTACCGATCTCAGCACTATATTTGAGTGTTTTTGCCAACTTGGCACATACTTCTATACCTTTGCCTCGATATGAAGGAGGTGGGATTTAACTCTAGTAATGCTGCCTTGAAATTCAAGTTTACAAAAGTGGCACTTTCACAACCTAGTGCCCCCAAATGTCCCAAGATTTGCTTGTAACTTAGTTGCAAATTGTTTTAAAGGGGACTTTGGATTGAAGAGACCCATAGCATATTTTTGCAACGTTTTGGAAGGGCAACTAATATTTTATATTTGTACTTCCAATAGAACTGGTTGCTTCAACCCCCCTCTACTTCTATACTTGGACCATTAGGTGCATAATCAGATTCAATTTCAACTTCAACTTCATCCTCACTCATGTTGTGAGAACTCATACTCATAGTGACAATACAAGAAACAATAATAAAATTTATAAGTTTATAATTTAAAAATTAAAATTAAAATTGTGTATCATGCAAGGGATTAAGACACAAAGATGTTCTTTTTGTTTTTCTTACTTCAAGTCAGACGAATCACAGAAGTAGAGAATACACAAATAGAAATCCTTGTTCAAAACCTTTGTCAAACAAGAATTTTACTATTGTTTTTCTTACTTAAGGTCACACAAAGCATAGAAGCAAATGATACACAAAAGTTAAAATCCTAATTTGACAAAAACTTGAACACCTAAATAATAAAATATTGCTGTTATAAAATTAAAAAAATTAGAATTGATCATTATTCATTTGCAAAACTAAAATATTGAATTTAAATTGAAATTTGTAACAATGTAAACTGTAAACCCCTAAATAAATTATTAAATTTGTCAACTAAATATAGTAATTACTAATTAGTTACAAAATTGAACATTAAAAAATAACAATCATGAAAGAAGCCTACCTTGAGGCTTGAATAGTGCTTTGTATCATTTGATTCAACAGTGGGTTCATGTCACTCGTTCTCTTGTTCTTCCTCTCACTATTCCTCAATCCTAATGCCCTCACTTGCAATCTTTCTAACTCTTGCAACATGTTGCAACTTTCAACTTTGTTTTTGAAACTTGGGAGTGAGGCTTAGATGCCTATTTGTAAGTTTTTTGTGAGTGTTTAGGGTTTGGGTGGGTCTATAGGCCATTGGGGTTGGAGCTTGTGGCACAAATTAGAAAAAAACATTGATTTAAAAAAGAAAGAACTTATGATACATTTTGCCATGAGGGTGTAATGTCCCCGTTTTCCATCTTGCCATCACAAGAGCAAAAATAATTAATTAATTTAATTATTGGATATTTCCTGGCAAAAGTTTATAAAAAGGGGTAATATTAAATAATTAAATTAAAGAGAGCAATAAATGACACCATGTAATATTTAAAAGATATTATTAAGTATTTTAATGTCACTTTATAAAAAAGGTGTTTTAGCAGGGAAACCTAAAAGAGTATTATAAAAGGAATTGAAAGCTCATTTTCTCATTATGCGAAGTTTATTATTATTTTATTGGAGATTGTGAGAGCTCAGCTTTCTCGAACGAGAGGACGGAAACCCTCAAGTTTTGGCATCGAGATTTGGACGGAAACCCAAATCTTCTTGTGGGCCAATTCATCCAGGGTTTGTGTTTGTGCTTCATCGATTTACAGGAAAGGATTCACAATTGGAATCGGCTTGTCTGAGAAGTGAAGGTCTGAAGTTCCTATATAAGGGTTGCTGAATATTATTCATATTCATGTCTGGATTACTTTGAAGATTTCTGAGTTTATAAATAAATAATATAATATCAGTGACCTGGCTGTATGTGTGCTTGGATCGATATTATCTGAGACTTCCAGATTTAATTACTGCACATCCAATAATAAAATAATTCATGATTGTGGGAGACACAAGAAGACAAGGCAGATACAAACAAAACAGGGCCACCACATCAACATAGGAGAGGATCGAACTCTAATAGAAGACAAAGCTAGCTAATATAAAACTTAAAAAGTGTTTGTTTATTCGAAAAGCATGTTTAAGACGTGTATTAATTAAATTTTCCATGTATAACAAGAAATTTGTTTTTCTGAAATGATATAAGAATGCAGTGTTGTTCTTGTAATGAGACTTGAAAGACATGAAAAACTACTTCATGTTTTTTTTTCTAATACATAAGTGACAAATCATACCACCAAGCTTCTATAATAGTGTTTACAACTAGAAATTGCAAATTGTATTGTGTCACATCATCAATATGTCAAAGAATAAACATGTCAACAGGGAGACTAAGTGTAACGGCAGTTATTAATTAGAACAAGATCCAGGTTGAGATGAGAACAAAGGTTATTGAGAAAACCTGGATAATTACTGGGATGCATCCTTGCAGAATACTGTCCTCCATACGTCCACTCCAGCCATCGCCAGGAAACACACCACAGAAAAGTGAACTACCCAACTCTTCATAGTAACTTGGGCTTCTGTGTGAAACAACAATGACATCTTTTGTACTTTGTCTTCCAAGCTTTCCTTCCTTGTTTGGTTCTGAAGCAAATTCTGCAGCAAGTTTTTGTCTAATACCTAAACTATAACTGCAAAATAGAGAACAATTTAAAACACACGCTTAGTCCCAGAAGGATACAATAAAATAGGTCTCATGGACAACATTACAGCAAAAATTTACATACTTTGGCTCTGGTCTATTATTTTCAAAAGCAGCACCCAGGTTTCCGTTGAAGTAAAAGAGTGTTGGGCGTTCTCCACGCGGTCTACAAGGAACAGCAAAGAGAGGACTCATGCTAATTCTGTTTCCTAAGTGATAATAGAAGCAAAAGACCTTTCTCAAGATGTTACAATGTTATTCACAAATGTAAGAAAATGACCAAGTTCCTTGCATGATCCTTCCAAAAATTAAAATTAGTAATTACCTTGCCCAAATCCTTGACTTAATAGCATCTGGATTTGGCTTTTTCCATGCTGGAAGTACCAAATCTTTATCTGGGTCAAAACATGGGTGAGTACCTCTTCTCTCAACAGGAACGTCATCCCAGTTGTCCCCCCAATAAGCAGTTGTTGAATGATTATACTTTGAATTTGTGTTTCCCCAATGGACCAACATCGTGCTATTCCATATCTCCTTAGGAGCATAGCAAGCACCCTCATCCCAAGCAAAAAACTGGAAGCCATGCATAAAATATGTAAAAAGATATCGAAACATTTTATCCCCTGCAATGCAGTCTTTATTACAACCTGGGGAATATTAACTTATGTTTTCTCTGCCATTCATTTTCCCTTATCAATGAATACTACAATCAGAAAATGCTAGACTGTCAACAGTTTCTGTGTTTCTTACCCAGATATGATCATGTCCAGATGAACGATTCCAATAAGGTTGATGCTCTCTAATATGATCATAGGCCTTTTTGTAGAAATCCAATGTGAAGTAGCTTCTCAATCCCCTATGATTCTGAAATGTAACACTCATTAGCACCAAAATTGTAGTTTCAAATCTATGTAAAGAATATTTGGGACAAAAAGCAATGTCATTTCACAAGTGTGCCCTGCTATGTGAAGGAATAGATGTATGCAGATAATTGGATCTCATATAACACTGGAAGTTTATGACAATAAGAAACCAACATATATAATTAAATATGAAAATAGAAGATGACCATTACCATCATCTACTTTCCTTGGTGGGGGCCAACTTCTATTCAACACTTTGACTAAACCTTTAGGGTTATAACACCTAGATGTGATTTGAAGAACCCCCTTCCTACAATGGAAGCTCTGCTGTAAAACAGTAAACAACCTTCCTATTTGGAGAATGGTGCTGCAACATGCTTGAAGGTTCCTGTTTCACCCTGTAAAGAAAGTTTTGGTAAGGCTATTAATTGTTTCTATGTGGAGAAGGGGAGGTATGCGGAGAAGAGCATGGCCATGTCTAGAGCTTTGATGCTACAATGTGGAGGAATGGATGTTTGTTTTGGTGTGGTGCTTGGGGATGCTAAAGCTGTTGGTCACCGTGAGGGCCACCTTACTGGCTGCTCTTTTTCTGCAATGGTAGGAGAGAATGCAAGGCATGGGACTCGGATTTCATGACTGGGAGTGACGACCCCCTCTATTTCAGTTGCACCTAGTTGAAAAGGTGCCTCTGTATGTGTGGTTAAGGCAGCGGAGTAGATTGTGCTAGTGTAACTGGATGGAGAAGTAAGGAAAAAAGCAGAGCACCATGCAGAGCTGGCCCTTATATGTAGGTTCAACAACTTTTGGCCAAGTTTGGGGGAGCTGAACTAATAGGTAATAAAATCAATGAATCATGGAAACCTTATTTATCTAAATCAATGGAAAAAATTTCTTGTGCACAAGGAAGTTTTTGTAGTTGTATTTGAATCCAAAGTTGATAGAGATGGGATACTGGCAAAGTGTTCCTGGTTTTGGGGAGATGCCACTCTCTATGCCAAGCATTGGTTTCCAGATTTCAACCCCTTAATAAAAAAATTTCGAGGTTTTGCTGGTTTGGGGGAGACTACCTAATCTTCCTTTACATTTTTGCCTTCCATCTTCTCTAAAATGCACAGGCAATTTCTTGGGAAATTTTGTTTCAATTTCTGCTGAAAGGGAAAAGCTTTCTCAATTTGGTAGACATGGATTTATCTTTGAATTTGCTAGCAAAAATATGGCTGAAAGGAGGTAAATAAGATTTGGATGTAGAGTCTTGATCATGAAAATCCAGTCTTTAGATGTAGAAATTGTTTTGGTATTGGGCATTTGTCTATTTCATGTCTATGTAAAATAAGGAAATCTCTTGTAAAGGCTTCATGGTGGTATAATGCTGAGATGAAGCAACCTATTATAAGAGAACCTCAGAATTTTGAACCTTTGCCTTGTCCTAGTAAACTAGATTTGTTGGAAGGGTAAGTGTGTTCTGTGGGTGTTCTAGCAAATATTATAAAGATGTCCTTGGTTGAGAAGTTAGATTGCCCAAAAGAAGGAAAATCGTTACAGCCTGATTTGTTTCTCAAAAATCTTCAACGTTGTAGTATTTGCAAATAAGATTATAAGAACATTGAAGTGGCTGGAGAGAATAAATCTCCAAATGCTTAAATCCAATATCCGGCAAGTCTATGGAAGCTCCACTAAAGGGCAATAAGGTAGAAGGTTTTATTCAGCAACAGGACCCTGTGAAGAAGATTTGGGTGGGAACTTTGGAATTAGATAATGAATATGATGAAATGTTTTGTGAATTTGCAAGGCATGATCCTGAGAGTTCTGAGATGGGATTTCCCTTAGTAGAAGGAGTTCAAGGATATAATGATGTAGTTTTAAAAAATTTTACTACCAAGGTAGATGGTTGGACTTCTATTTTTAGTACAAAAGCTTAAACAAAGTAAAGCACTTCTTCTCGAAAGATGTTGAAATCTTATGGTAGAAGAAGATGAAAATTTGTAATGTTGTTATGCTTGCTTTTCAAGGGTGAGACCCCAATAGAACCCTGGCTAATCTATCTAGAACACATAGGAACACAAGCTATTCAAAATGTGATTGACCATAGTACAAAATCATGACAGCTATTAACCAAGTCAATTCTCTGATAAAGTTAGACAGTAAACCAGAATAGCTTGCTATCAGTCTAAAGACAATAATATAAAGCAAAAGTAAAAAGTATAGAAAGCTACTGTTCAAAATAAGAAGGATCCATAAGAATACTAAAATATGCTAGCAAATGTCATTGATGATTTCATAAGGCACTCATTTTACACTTCAAAGGATGCCTTGTTCATACAACACCAGATGAAAGTGATCAAAATACAGAGAATATTAAATATTTTATATTTTTAATGCAAAGTTAAAATATTTCATATATCATAAAAAATATGCTTTTCTGGCATAAGGAAAGACAACAAATCTCCAACAAGCTTGAAGAAAAGATATGAAAATAAATTGCAACAACCTTATTAATTTAACACATTAATCCTTGAGGAATGGAGAGAATGTTGGGTGTGTGTACCACAAATTGTGGCCGAGTTTTTGTTGGAAGCTCTAATGATGGTGGTGATTCAACAGAAAATGATGGCAATGCTTGATGCAGAGAAGATCCAATTATGGCCTCTAGTAAGTGGATTTTGGAAGAAGCAGAATTGTGGGTCTTTCCGTTTAGAGGTAAGGTGATTAAGGCCACATTGGAGATGGCAGACTTGGAGATAGATGGCACCCAAATGGTGGTAGGTGTTAGATGTGCGAGTTCAACCCTCATGAATTTACCTATTCTTCTAGCGGCGTTACCTTTTGCTTTAAATCTCCAAGTAAGATTATTGATAAGGCTTCCTCCATTTTGGGTTTCTAATAGTACATCATTCAATAAAAGGGAAGGAATTTATTTGGTGTCAGAGGCCATTGTTTTTGTTTCTAAACCCTTGGATCTCCTTGTTTTGACCTCAATAAGGTGTCAAAAAGTAACTTTTTGGGTTTCCCTCTACCATGTAATGTCCCTTTCCGATGCCTAAGGAGTGATTAATTAGCCTATTTTATTCCTATGGGCTAGTGCCAGAGATAAGGGAATATTTTAATTTAATTTAATATTATCCATCCCAGTATATTTTACGGGTAATGTTATTTAATTAAATTAATAAAGTTCGTAAAGTGACTTTAAGTGGATTATTTAATGAAGGATAATAAAGTCACTTTATTCCTAAGTTTAATTAAAATATCAAAAGCGGGAATTTGAAATGTTTTTATGGAGTTGGATATAAAAGTGCTTTTCAAGGTTCAATTTGACTATGCTTGAGAATTTTCTATTGTGTGGATTTTGGAAGGCTTTTTGGAGCTTGAAACCCTAGGACGAAAACCCTATAGGTAACTAGATTCGATGGTGCAATGATTCTACTCTAACCAGTTGTTGGAGAGATTGTTCAAATTTCTCACAGTGATTCTATAGGAAATTACCAAAATTTGTAAGTCTCTTGCAGAGACAAATTTCAGAGTTATCTGGTTATGCATTCAGGGAGCTTTCAAAGGAAATAAATAATATTAGTAGTACCAAGCCTTGTCTTGGCAGCCATACCATTTACTAAGTGATAGAAGCAAGGTGTATGGTATTATCATGGATATTGGGGGCTTGAAACAAACCTGTACTTTTTATGTTGACCGCAACGTTCATTAAATCTGCCGTATATTATTAAAGAGAGCCGCAACTGTTTTGGAAGGCGTCGTACCTAGTTTGGGTTATATGAAGGACGTGGAGGGGAAGACCAGTCAAAAAAAGAGCCGCCTCCCCTTTTTTGAAGTTATTCACTACTCCTTAGGGTGTCGTACACTAGCTACAAAGGAGGCCGTACTCTATGCTAGCAGCCATACCTCCATTTCTGGGCATCGTACTTCTGCTAAGGAGTGAATTGCATTAACGAGTCTTGGAAAAAGGGAATTCTGTAATTTACTTTCAAGTCAGCTCCATTTACTGTGTAATGGTTGTAGTTGCTGATAAATATTGTAAATGCCAATTTATTGAAATGTTATATCAGCTATATGTTCTTTGTTAGATGCAATTTTATTAGTTACAATACTAGCAATATCCATTATTCTGTAATTGAAATTGTGGGAGAGCTATACTATGAATGTATTGCATAAACATTTATCATATTCCTGGAAACAAATTGAGAACAAGTTCAAAATAACAGAGTGACAACTGTTTGATGAAATGCCTCTGCACATGAGGTTGTGAATTCAAAAAATTTTGCATACAAAATTAGCTTGGGATACTTCATACCACATTCCCTTGGTTTGTTGATCAGTAGTAAACACTCCAATTGTCAGTGGAGAAGCTTGTGATTTGGTCAAAATCAATCCAAATCTAGATGGAGTTATGGGGAACTATATGTTGAGGGTATAGCCCTCCTTTGTTTCAAGGTAGCCAAATTGGACAAGAGCAAGCAACATACTCCTTCTCACAATAAGTTCAATTTCAAATAAAAAAGGAAAATGGGCAAGCTACAAAGAATTCGATAACTCCTATTGCCCAAGATATGGATATTCTCCTAGTATCAAAGAAAGGATACAAAAACTAGAGGCTATGTCTAAATTCTATAGTTGGAATATCATTTGTACGTGAACTGTCTATGGGTGTGTTGGTGTTTCAATTAGCACCTCTGGAGTGCTTATTGGAAACGGACAGCTATTGCAAGTGTGTTAGTACATGCTCTTCGGATTATAGAGAGGAAGATCTCTCTTTGCTGATTTTCTATTGTAAAAAAGGGGTGTACTAAGGTTCCTATCTTTTTTACTCAGCGGCAGGACACAAGGGTGCATAAACACAATGCGCCGTAGCTAAGCTTTTCTCTGGTTTCCGCAGATCTTAACTACGACTAACTAAGCTTCTAAACTATCCTACCTCCTCAAGATAAACAGAGCATGAGGGCGTAGGAGTGAAATGGATGGTTTGGATTACTTGAATCCTCCGTCTCAATGGAATATGGCCGAGGCTCTGAACTCTCGGAAATATACCAAGATAGGGCTCGATATAAGTAAACACTCTCTTACGGTAAACTGGATCTGAGACTTCCCAAGGAGGAGGAACCCTTGTCCGAGGTGTAGGCTTCGAAACAGCTCACTGGAAACAAGGAACGATGGCCTATCTAACAGGATTCCCGAGGAGGTGACGACACCTGTCCAAAGTGTAGGCTGCAAGACAAATCATTAAACAACATCAAACGATAATGATAGATCACAAAATATCCAAGGAGGCGACGACACCTGTCCAAGGAGGAGATTGAAACAATGCACTATTTAGAACAAGACTTTGAATACACTCAAGTATTTAGATCAAGCAAACATGCGCCATCTAATTTATTTCTTCAAGCTTCTCCAAAGAATTACAAAGGTCGGGACAGCAAAGGCACGAAATCATGCACAATTGCGATCAACCAACGAACTCTCATCCAAGAGTGAATAGATATAAACAAGCTAACTTTGGCAACAATGGCGCAACAATTTTGCTTAGCAAATAAAGGTTAAACAAATAATGAGCATAAGGCTCTTATTTATAAAAACTCAAAGGAGTAGGCAACCCTAAAATCTCCTTGAGTTAACAAACAATTCTTGCCAATCAGCAAGATTTATTTCTATGTCTAAAAGTAGGTGAGCAAGCAGTTAACTGAAACTAAACAAAAGTCAAACTGGAAGTCTATCTCAGTTGACTGACACTTAACTAAAAGTGAACTTACAATTACAAATGTGTCTCCAAATAGACATCCACCTTTAAAGAAGATGTGAGATCCACAAATCGTGGGAGTCAATTAGACATCCTAGATCAGTGGGATCTGACATGCATGATCTATGGAGATCTGGAGTCAACTTGGAAAGGGGCATCAAGTTGACTTCAGTCGTGTTTAATGCTATTTGGAGGGTAGGACGTCCTTCCTTGGTGCTTTACACCTCTTCACCATTGGTCAACAAAGTCTCTATCCAGTCATTGACCTCTTCGGCCCCCGGGCAATTAATGCTTTTCAAGGTGACTATATGGTGTCTAAGCATTTCTTCACCCGTCACAAGCTGCTGCTGATAGTTTATGCATTGGGCAACTGCTTCATCTAACTGGATAGACATGGTTGCAATTTTGGCTAATTTGCAACCATTGGGATCTTCAAGGAATGAAGATCGGATGACATCTTGGAACCGTGTCTTTACCGTTTCAAGCTCAACATATTCTCCTCCTTCTTGCTGATATTCTAACTCAGGGAAGGATATTACCAACGTTCTTGCGAAGTTGATAATATTGGCGACAAAGCGTCTATAGTCAATCAACTCCACTGAATTGGCATCGTAGGCTCTCACCTTGTATGCCAATTGTTCTTTCCACTCAAAGAGATGGTGTTTGTTCTCAGTGGTTGTAACTGATTGGTATGCTTGTTGTAGATCAACAACTGTCGCCTCCTCTCTCGGCCTCTCTTGAGCTGCCTTTACATCTGACTGTTGGATTTCTGATCGAAGACCATGTGCTCTGTCTCTCAGCTGATATGCTTCTGTTAATACACACCGTCCTTTGACGACAAACTCATCCACTTGACGTCTCAAGTGTTTGCCGTATGTGATCAACTGATGATGGTTTCTTTCAGCTGGGAGATCCAATAGTCCTTGAGGCAAGGCCGAGGAGTTGGGAGTGTCATGTATCAAACTAGAAATGTACAATCTTAGTTGACGGTTTTCAGCCTTCAAGGCTGCTTTGTCTTGTCCGTCCTTGGTCATTCTTTCCTTGACACTCGCTGAGGCGATTCCGAGAAGGTCTGCCTCCACCTGTCGAGTGGTCTTTCCAAGGTTCACCTTTGAAAGCGTGAAATCCTCAACCCTCACATTATGTATGTCTTTATCTTCAAGCGGGGCAGCAGTCTCTATGACAACCTCGTTCTCTGCATTCCTATCTACATGTGTTTGCTTCTTCAACTTCTTTGCTGGCATGTCTTGTGGGACATGGTGGAATTCAGAGAAGTCAAGCTGTAAGAAGGTCTCTCCCTTTTCCTCCCAAGCGAGCTTTCTAGCTAGATAGAATCTCAGCTAGCATCGCTGGGAGGAGGAACATAGGCCCCCTGAATGCTGGAAGAACAAGACTGTGCCATGGCAATGCCTCGTGGTGGCAAGTCCAAATCAATAGGACTTTGCGACCTCTGTGATGGTGGTGAAGCCGGTGGCTCTGTTTCTATTACAGGCACCGCTTCTGCTGCAACTTCTTCTACAATGGATTCCATCTCTGCAGCGATTATTTCAATCATTGGCTTTGGTGTAGCTGTAGCGTTCTCAACTGTTTCAAGTAAATTGGTGGCTGTCTCCACTTGTACCTCTTGCTGGCTTGTGCTAGCAATTCCTCTTCTTCCCCATGTGCTCCCTGACATCCTCATTCCTTCTGGAAGAATGCTCATCTTCTTTTGTCTGGGTTTCTTCCTAGATGAGGAAGGTAGTGTAAATTGAACCGTTGGCAGCTTTGATCGGGGAAGTACTACCTTCCTTGTCCTTTTACTGTCAAGATAGAGTTGACTGTGTCGAACTACTCTACCAGTTCTTTCCTCAATAGACGTATTCTCTTTCGCGTACCAGTCTACTTTGCCAAGTGGTTGTGCATCTACTTGACCCGTGAAGAAGGAAGAAAGAATGACCTCTTCTTCGTCATTAGATAAGCCCTCGATGTCCTTTGACATGAATTCTGCAATCTGCGAGAGCTTGAATCTGCTGTAGTTCCTTCTTCTCACTTCGAACTCATCTTCGCAGTTGACCCAAAAATCCTCCATGAAAGGTTCATGTAATGATCTTTGCTCAAGATGTGCTGCAAAGATGCCTCTGGGATCATAGGATGGCCTCCTGTCAATGAGGTACTTGAAGTTAAATCTCACTATTTCCTGGCTTATCAACCTAGCATTGGCTGCAATTCTGCATCTGTAGAATCCCATCTGAAAAGGAAAGTTTGCAGCAGACTTCTTCTTTACGCGAAGGTAGGAGTGAACCTCGGCCAACTGCCTCAGGAATTCCATGAACACTACCCTATTTGAGGGGTAGCGTGGCATCATGGCGCGGTGGCCATTGTAGCCATACACGCGTATGTAGGTGAAAGTGGGGAATTGGATGAACCAATCCGCCCAGTCCACCATTGCTGCCTTAGCTGCTGGTGAAATACGAACGTGCATCTCATGGTCTAGCTCGTGCACGGTGTGCATAGTGAAAAGGTCATTTATCTTCTTGAAGTGCCTTTCCGCTAGAGTGAACTCAAGGCGAGGAAAGTATTCTTGGACCTTTTGCACACTCAGGGTTCCCATAGTGTTTAGTGTTTTGAAATTGCCTTGGAAGGCTATCAGGTAGACCAGGTAGGAACACATGTGGAAACGGTGCTCTTCTAGAAACCCGGTAAATTGTTGGTGGAGTGTGTCACTGATTAGAGAGGCCCAGTCGTAATGTTCTTTCCTGCTGATTATTTTGCCAATAATGTAGAACATCCACGGCTGGAAGGATTTCCCCTCCTCTTGCCCAGTGACTCTGTTGAGTAGAGTGATTAACACCCCGTACTCATCTTTGAATTCTCCTCTCCCAACCAATTTGGGCAAGCTGGTTTTCTTTGTTTTCAACCAATGTTCAGCCATTATAAGCGAACACTTATCCTTCGAAGCCTCGAACGCCTTTTCGCATTCTGTCACTGATATGACCTTGGTAGGGCATGGTGGAATTGCAAAACAAGTCTCTATGTCCACCGGCTTCAAGCTGCAAATCACCCTCCCGTCCACTGACAGGATCTCTCTTGTAGTTTGTAATGCTTTGTGCAAGCAGTTACAAGCTCAGTGCTCTGTAAGGTGATCGGAATGGACGCAACTTGGAATAAACCGGATTCTTCAATGTTTTGCAATGTAATTTGGTTTATGCCCTCCAAGTCTTCAGAACTGACCTCTGGATTTTTCTGCCATAAGTCTGTGTCAGTCGTTTTCAGATAATCATGGTATAAGACCGTTTTGGTCTTGTATTGTACCTGGGAGTACTGCATTATGAAAACCTTGAAGATTGACTGTGCACACGATGCTACTCGGACAACTTTTTTGGAATTGCTAAAAATAGCCTCGCTGGGGGTAATTTTTACGAAAAATTCCGAGACATGGGTTTTGTTGAGAATGATTTTCTAAACAGACCCAAATCGTCAAAAATTCGGAAAAACGAGTTTTTCTATGGCATGCAATTCGGTGGCAGAGGTAGCGGGGCACCAGAAAGTGTTTTTTCTCGGAAAAATCCAACACATGGGTTTTGTTCGTGCTTCAGAGCTAAACAAACCCAGTTTGTCTGTTTTTCAAAATTATGACTTTTTCCGGAAACCCTAAAAAATAGGGGGCAGCAGGGCTACCTTTTCTGAAAAAATCCAACATGTGGGTTTTGTTGAAAAGGCCATGCTGATCATACCTAGTTGGCCAGATCTGTGATTATCTGTCGTTTTCTATGACATGCAAAGAAATATAGACAGAAATAGAGGAAGTAGACAGAAGATGGATTGGAAGTTATAAACTGCCACTTTGCAATAATCTGCCTCTGGAAGCAATCTCCGGGGAAGAATACTTTTACTGCCACTGATCTTCAAAAATATTGAAGATCCGTCCAAAACATCTGCTAGATCTTGAAACGTGTTCTTGGGAGCTATTTGCCGTTTTATCCTTCAACCTGCAAAAAGAATAATGAAGAATGGGACACCTAGCAAGAATATATGATGATTAGGGTTGAGATCCACGAAGTATGGAAGATAACTCATCATTTAGGTCTGATTTGGAGTTCCAAAAGGCGATTTCCACTGATTGTGGAGTGTTTGGCCTCTTTTTGGCTCCAAATTTGCTAACTCAAGTCAACACTTTTGCTTTGACTTCCTTTAGGCGTCCATCCTTGAAATTGGTCTTTTTTGTCCATTTTGCAAGTTGAAGTGCTCCTGTTTGATCTTTGATTCAGGTTACTCAGTTGATCTCTGGCAGTGGCTGGCAGTTCTGTTGTTGAGGTGGGATCAGTTTGATGAGATGTGCCTAGGAGAGATTAACTCAGAAAACTGAGTTTAGGCCTCCAGAAAGAAGGGCGCCTTTCCTTGAGAGGGGCGCTTTTGACAATGCCTTAGTCAATTTTCATTGACTATTCTTCATTTTGACCTTTTTAGACCCTCTTTGCTTTGATATGTCGTCCTCGATGCTTAGATGAATCAGATGACTCTGCTTGACGATGCATCGGGTAGCCAGCTCGGTCTTGCTCAGGATGACTGACTTCTTAGTTGAAGCTGGCAGGTTTAGGTCCTTCAAACTAAAGGGCGCCCTTGGCCAGCAGAGGCGCTTTTAGCTTTTGACTGAATTTCTTCATGCTGTGAACTGCTTGACTTTGACCTCCTCCATTAGATGATTGATTTGTCGGAAGTTCTTGCTGATAGTTCTACTAACGAGACATGTCATAGCTGAGAAGGTCATCCTGGGAGGCAGTGAAGATTCTGACTGAATCTGGATGCCTGCAAGAAAGGGCGCCTTTCCTCAAGAGGGGCGCTTTTAGCCATGCCTTAGCCATTTTCTAGCTTGTCTTTCCAATTCTTCAATTTTAGCTTTTTCTGCTTGATCTCAACTCGTGATTGTTTAGCGTGTCTCGTGGACTTGCTGTCAGATTGATCACGTAGTTGGGAGGAAGCTGGAAAGATAACATGTATAGAGTTATAGCAGATGGATTCATCTAGTGCTTGTAATTGAGGGGCGCTCCTGGATAGTAGGGGCGCTTTTACCATGAAACTCTCTGATTTGGTATCTTCGTTGTTGATGGATTCTCCATACTTTGCTGATGGTTGGTCAATGATCCCTGAATCAGATGATTTTGCTGATTGTTTCGTTGTCTAGCCAGCATGAGAGTGAAGAGGATGACTGAGTTGAAGATGCCAAATGATTATATTTGCCCTCTAAGATCCAAGGGCGCCTTTCTTCAAGAGGGGCGCCTTTTTCACCTTTAGAATGTGTTTTGCCTTGGTAGCAAAACGTACACCTTCCAGAGTTAGCCAAATTTTGGCCTTTTCCATTTTGAGAATCTTCTTCGTTGAACGGCATCATTTTCATCCTTTTCCGCCATAGCTTCTTCGTTGGAGTTCTTGAAGCTTAGCTTTCAACACCTTGTACTGGCCAATCTGCCATTAATGGCTGCGGAGCTCCTAACTTCGTTCCTGAAAAATAGAAATAGACCCACCAGAGTAAAACATGTATTTTGATAATTCTGACTTGATCAGTGTGATTGTGAAGGCAATTAACCCTATCAAAATTATTTTCAATCATTTACGGGAAGGTCCTATTTTTTAGGGTTTCCTTAAAAATAGGGGCGTAAAACCCTAATTTTCATTTTTTCAGAATTTTAACCATAGGTTCCTTGACAGAAACCCCCAAAGACTTCATATTTGTTTTGACCTAAAACATACTATTGATGGCATTTTTACATTGTTTAGCTCAATTTAAGCAGAATGCCAAAAATTTCATTTTGGGTATAACAGGGTGGATAATTGTTGTGTTATAGTGTTTTTAGTGATTTAGTTTTTAGATGAACCCATGTTGAGTGGAAGCATAATTGTATTCAGACAAAGTTCCTATCTATAAGTTCTTATTAACATACTCTCCAAGTATAGTTGTTTTGTTTGAATTTTTCAATTAATAGAATATACTGGAAAATGCTCTTTTTTCTTTAAGTTTCAAACTCTCAAAATGTATTCAAATTATCCAAGGGTGAGGGCCCCAATATAACCCTTTGTAGATATTTAAAAAACACATTAATCCTTAAATTAAAGATTTTAGATTTCCACAATGCATGGTATAGTGTGATAAATTATCTAGATGAAGCTATGTTGATGTTTTTAATTACAATTGAACCATGGTTCATCAATGAGTTTATTGACCAAATCAATTTACATGGAAGGAGTTAGAGTCATTACAAGTGACGTTCATCTGATGTTGACTGTACTCCCACTCATGCAACTCAATTTGTTGTTGTATAGTCCACCAAGGGCCCATTTCTATGGAATGATGAACTCCCAGCATATAAAAAGGACTGAGGTTGGGTGTAAGTCCCATGTGGTTTTTGGCATTAGTGTTACCTCCAAGACCTTGTCATCCAAGTTAACTTTTGAATTTGTCCCCTCAATCCTTCACAAAATATGTGTGCCTCACCCAATGTTCGGTAGCAAATTCCATAATAGATATAAGAATATCGCATCAAACAAAGTGACTTCTCTATGCATTTGGAAAGAGCAACTCCCTCATATGATAGTGTTTTTTTATGTATGTGTGCTTTCCACCATAAAGCACAAAAAGAAAGAAAGGGTAACAAAAATAAAAAAGGAGAAACCCTAGGTGAACTGAACATGCAAAGGAACACCTAAATAACTTCAAAAGGAGGAAAAATAAAACAAATCACAAGCTCTTCCCTCCCAAATGGTAATGGAAATGGGTGAATGGTTTGCATAATGGGTCAGGAGAAAACTTACAAATATACATTTTTTTTACCAGATCTAACAAAATGCAAGTGATAAAAAGCCCTACCAATGGAAAGGGTGAATGATTTGCAAGATGCATTAGAAGAAATCTTACAAAAAGATTTATCTTTTTTAAATCTAACAACATGCAAGTGATAAAAAGCCCCAATTTTTTTAATACTCAGAAATTTGCAGTAAATATATACTGCAAAAGCATCAAATGTTGCATAGGAGAGGATTCTAAAGGCTCTCCCCAATCGAATGTTCCAATGAACTAATGAATTGTAGGTTTATACAAAAGTTAAATTACCCCATGAATTGACAACACCTAACAAACATGCAGATCTTGCATAATCTCTAATTAATCTATTTCCTAACAATATTTTCCATTAGATATTTCTTCTTAAATATTTTGTGGGTGATTATCAGGCTCCACTGGAATTTTATTTTATCGATTAATAAAAAATGTGCCAAATAGAACAATGAATAGAGAAATACCTTCATGCTCAAGTGAGGGGCATCATCTGCACGAGTAATCAAGCAAGCATCAAGAACTGGCACATAAAAGTAGTCTGCCTCCTCACCATTTAATGTGCGATAAGGACTTGCCAAAAGGCTTTCATAAAGTGCAATCTACGGCAGAGAACACAAAAAATAGTTAAACAGATTGTATCAAGGTATTTTTGACCGATTTCATCAACAAAAGTCAAGGTTTGAATTAATGTGTGATAAGGACTTGCCAAAAGGCTTTCATAAAGTGAAATAAAAGGTAGAGAAAACAAAAAATAGTTAAAACAGATTGCATCAAGGCATTTTTTGACTGATTTCACCAAGAAAAGTAAGTCTAACCACCATTTACACAAACACCTTAAATGTTTAGAAGAAGTAGAAAGACAAAAACTATTACTATTTGAATTTGTATTTTTAACATATAGTCAGCCAATGAGAGATTCAATTCTGGCTAAACATATTGAGATATATTGGTTCTGATCAGAAATTTGAGGACAACAATGTGCTATTACATAGATTTTTGCTCATTAGAACCCAAATATTAGTCTAGGAAACCATTTTTTATGTAAAACTGACTCTGTTGTGCCTGGTATATTCAATCAAGATAGAAGTCCCAAGAGGACGGATGAAATTGTGGTCAAACTCCACAAGGGCCTTAGATTGGAGCCCTTGCCATCAAAATCAGCTACAAAGATGATATTATAATCACATCTGCATTTAACCTTGAATCATTATTCAAAATATACTAAATACAGTTCCATGTCGTTTCATTTTTTATTAGCAGGTTTGCCTTTGCATGTAGGAATAGTGCAATGAGGAAAAGTATGTAGCAATTAAAGACATTTAATGTTCTCCTTAGGAACCAATTTTTTCTACAGAGAGTTGCTGCATCCTATACACTAATTTTGCAAAAGGAAAGCTTTTTATATGTTATAGTAAGGCACATATGTTGAAGGTTTAGTGTGCGTACTTGTTTAACATCACCACTGATTCCTTTACCCAAGGTTTCATTGAATGTGACATTGTTAATGAGACAATCCAAAACGGATCTTGAAAAATCATCAAAATCCAGTTGATTGAGTTGGTCAGTTGTACTTTTTAGTTCATGAGACCAGTGTTACAAGACTTGTAGAAACTTGCCTAAATTCTGTGAGTTGCGAGGCGGGTGACCCTAAACGATACTTGGCAGCCCCTGCCACCAAGCCCAATTTGGTGGCGGGGGCCCAAATGAAGGGACCCCACGAGGGGCGCTGCCCCCAGACCTCCGCAAGGGGCGCTGCCCCTTGACCCCGCTGGGGGCGCTGCCCCCAGACCTCATTGGGGTGTTTTCCCCCAACCCTCATCAAACTATAGGTTTAAGCATGTTATAGACCAATGATGAATCATGATCATAAAACCTACAAAATACATATCCCCTATTGCAAATCTTTGCATCTTTCATAGTCAAAGCCACAATCAAGGATTATCTTGTTTCATACATTAGACAACAAAACATGCAGTCTTGAAGGCTTCAATATAATTTTAATAATAAATTCCTCACTTGAATATACACATCAATCATTGAAACGCAAGCAAATATCATGGCTACATCATCATCTAGGACCTATCTTAGACACTAGTGCATGACTTGTCGTGATGTTGGGATGAGTAGTGCAAGCTCTTCTAAGCCATAGACTTATATTTTTAGTTTTGATATTTGTTTTGATGCCATGGATTTCATATTCCATGAGTTTTGTATACATTTGACAATATTTATATATCTGAATGTGTTATTTCCTTCAGCTAAAATTTGCATTTATACTTATGTGATCGATGTATGTTTGTGTATGGGATTATAGTAATTTCTATTTGATGATGTTATTGTGTCTTTAAGGTTTATTTATTAAAGGGTGCATGAAACAAGTTTTAAATCCTTAAAAATCTCTGAATTTCTTGGGTTTTTCTATTTGTCGAGTCTTTGCCAAGTCTGGGCTCCAAGTTCGAGTCCGAATCAAAAATTGGCTTGCCGAGTCCAAGGCGAGTCCGAGTCTTGTAACACTGCATGAGACTAAAGAAAGGCTTATGACATGCTTTAAATCTCATTAAAACAAAATTGGGTGGGGAAAGGATGTAGAGTTAGATTCAAAACAAAAGAAATGGATGTTGTGAACTCAAAGATGATTCTAACATCCTACTGCCACACCCATGGAAAGAATTTGTCCAAAAATGATAGTTTCAACCATAGTTGAAAAACTCGGACTCGGAAATAACTCGACAGGCCCAAAATTTTTAAAAATCAGGACTTGACAAAAACTCGAGGAAAAACTTGGCAAATTTATCGAACATTTTTAAAATACATAAATTTTTAAAATATTCTTCAAAAACACATATATACTGAATTTGTAGAGCATATTACTAATTTCCATCATATATAAATCAAGATTTGAGTTTAATACATATCATAGACCAAAAAACAAGTTCAACTTTTGAATACATATCAACTTCAAGTTTCGGTATCAATGAAAATTGTAAATCATAAATTTCTTCTATGACTAAAACTCAAAAGCTTTTGCTGCCGATGTGTGGGTGTTGCTGAGGTAAATGGTATAGGTGCAATATGTGGTTTTGCAGGTTTCCTGAGTAGAAAAGGACAAGTTTTATTTGTGTGGCCTAATTAGTGAGTATGGATTAGAAAAGAAAAATGCATATGAGTTTCATGGCTGTCCCTATGCCAAGTGTTTGTAATTTATTTGTGTGGCCTGATTAGTGAGTATGGCATTTTTCTTTTCTAATCCATACTCACTAATCAGGACACACAAATAAAACTTGTCTCCATGCGAGTGTTTGTGATTATTCTCATTTCTAATCCATACTCACTAATCAGGTCACACAAAATTCAAATAAAGGCTGTCCCCATGCTGAGTGTTTGTAATAGGGACAACTACAAACACTCAGCATGGGGATAGCCTTTATTTGAATTTTGTGTGACCTGATTAGTGTGTATGGATTAGAAATGAGAATAATCACAAACACTCGCATGGGGACATGGGGTCAGCCATGAAACCCATATGCATTTTTCTTTTCTAATCCATACTCACTAATCAGGCCTGAGTATGGATTAAAAAAGAGAGGTTTTATTTGTGTGGCCTGATTAGTGAGTATGGATTAGAAAAGAGAAAACCATATACATTTCTCTTTTCTAATCCATTCTCTATTGGACGTTTATTACTGAAACCAAAACAAAAATCACTAAAACCATGGTCAATAACTTATCTCAAGATTCTGCACAAATTGTGTCGTGGTGTCACTATGCAAAACACATCTCAAAATCGTGCCTGGAAATCGCGTCTCCAAAAAATCAAAAACCTTTAAATGAAATTGTGATTCCTATTTATATTTATTTGTTGGACATGTTTTTGGGCGAGTCGCGAGCAAAAAACATGATTTTTTGTGTGTTTTGTAGGAAAAAATTGCTGCGAGTTTTACAGTTACTCGGCGTCGAGTTTTAGTGTGATTAACTCACAGGCAGTTTTGAATTGCGCTTGCGAGTTATTCCTTCACACGTCATGTTTTTCAACTATGGTTTCAACCATAAACAAAACTATTCCATAGTTTCTACCATGGATGAAAAAATCATTTTAGAACAAAAATGCTCAAACGAGTTCCACTGCAATTGAAATAGTTCAATATGGGACAAAATAATAGAACCGGGCCTCCAAAGTGAACTTATATCAGCTCTTCTATCTCTTCATATGGAAGGTATTTGAAATCTTCTATAAGACTCGTCTGCTTATCCCTTAGCATAAACATTGCCTTCTCGAGTCAAGAAAAGGTTTCCAAGGGGATTTCAAGAAGGTACCAAGAGATGTTTGATGATTCAAGAGGGAAATGAGGCTCTAATTTAAAGTTTTTCAGCTATAAGATGGTTGCACAATTGAGAATGGCTGAGAGTGTTAGTCGCGCATATTAGTAGTAGCAATAAAGAAGTATGAATTATGATATCTAAGCATTGTAGGCATATATTGGCATGTACACAATTTTATAATTGATATTTGATGTAGATGGAAGCCATAGACCTATAGTAACATCAATTTGCAACCTTAGGGTGTTGTTTCAATAGTATAAGTTTGGGGACAAGCACATAAGGGAATAAAATACATTCATATCAATGAATTATGCATTTGAATTAGAGTGGGTTTTGTTTGTGCCTTGAAAAGTTTTGCTTACACATTTTAGTTGTGTGTGTACTTACACTATTACATTTGATGATTAACAAGGATATGCAAGCTTTTGATTAAATAGCTTGAACATGTGAAAGATTTAGAAAATGATAAGCTTCAAGAGCTTTAAAAGAAAATCAACATATGCAAATACATAATAGAGAGTTGAGAAAAATGTTGAAGCTATTGTAAATGGAAACTCAAAAGAGTTGGATTAAAAAGCCATGGAGATTTCCATGGGTATCAGTGAGGAGTTGCAACAACAGTTGACTGCAAAGGAAGAGGTGTTAGCAAAGTTCCAAGTCGATGGTAGATTAAAGACGACAAAAGAGTCTACCATACATCAGAGACCAACCTCTATAAAAGATGTACAAATTTGATGAATAAATTACACATACTAAGTCCTTTGGTAGTTTTGAGAAGAATATTAATGGAATTGGATCTATGTCTTTTATGATGGCTTATGATGTAAACATTCTTGGAAAGAATGGATACGGAATGACCAGTCCTATATAAGTTGAGGAAATGCATCAATATGCAAAATTGGGTTACTTTAATAGCAAAGAGGAAGTTGGAGAATACTCTAAAACAATTGAAGAAAGGCTAATTAGTAAAGACAAGGAGGCCAAGTCACTATCTCAACATAACTATGTTTTCATGATGGCTTATTATGCAAACATTCTTGGAAAGAATGGATATGGACTGACTAGTCCTATACAGGTTGAGGAAATGCATCAATATGCAGAATTGGGTTACTTCACAAGCAAAGAGGAAGTTGGAGAATACTCTAAAACAATTGAAGAAAGGCTAATTAGTAAACACAAGGAGGCCAAGCCACTATCTCAACAAATCAGCCTAAGCAAGGTAATGATATCATTTTTTGTGAAATCTAATAGAGAATTGAAGCTTCTAAATAATGTATAGATCTCTAATGAAGAGGGAGATAGCATTGCACCACCTCAAAGGCCAAAGAAGAGTCTCAAAAAGAGGGACAACAACTCAATTAATGATTATAAGAAGGCCACGTCCATAACCCCCAAAGGTCGACTAGCAACCCTCCAATAGTGTTTTTAAACACTAACATAAATAATAAATAAATACTAAATAATAATATTATTAATAATAATTATTAAATTAAAAATCTTACTATTAACCAGCTGACTTGTACTTTGTTGGCACCAATTTTTGAAAATAATATCCTTTTATGGCTGACTTAGGCTTTGTTTTGGGCACCAACCTTGCTCTAGCAAGTATTTATGTGCTTGTGGCTGCTGGGAGAAGGTATTTGGAAAACAGATATTGTTGATTTACTCTCTAATCTATGACCTAGGACGAAAACCCTAGTTCACAGCTCCTCTAAGGTAGGATGAAATCCTTATCCTCAACCCCTTTGTGACCCATTTCATTCATTAAAAATTTCATTCACTGAACATTCATTGACCTAAGGTTGAAATTACTCCTCTCAGGGCAACGCACAGTTGGAGATAGCTAGAGGTGGGTGATTGGTCAGTCAAACCTGCGATTGGAGTAATCAGTCGGTAACCACTGCTCAGAAGTACTTGCCAGGCCCTTATGCAGCAATGCATCGGGTCCTACATCTGGAATATGAGGGTTTATTTATAGTCCACCAAACCAAAACTCCTAAAGTCATCTTCATAAAGGGGTTTTGGAGGATATTCGTCAAATCTGGACACCTATAGCGGCCACTGAGGGAAAGTATACATAATTCTAGACGAGATCCACAAACCTGGGAAGAGTATCATTGCAGAGATCAACCCTAGAAGGTGAGACTACCTCCAGAATATTCCATTGCATGCCAGGTTCCCAAATCTTAGGTGGACAGGTTGTTGGCATTTGAGGGTTTCACACCTCAAACCTCAATACAAGGGTTCATAGGAGGGTGATTCCAGGCGCTTCAGGGCAAGACACTTTAATTGTCCAACACCTATCACACAACAATTTGCATGCCAAATCTTAGAGTCGAGTGCTTTAGAGGATTACTATTGGTCAAGGCCAGGCATATGTAATTTCTTCCAGAGAAACAACAAGCTTCCATGAGTTACATGCTAGGTTCAAAATCTTCTTGTTAACTTGATCTGAATTAATTAGCATCTAAATTTGTTACCAGTTGTGCATTCTTTGTGTTTAAATTTCAATTTGGGTTAACTGATAATTAGGAAGTAAACAACATTGTCATTGTTATCTCACTAAATGGTTGTGGTGTAAAGACTAGATTTTAAACAACTATTTTAATCTGGTCAGAGTAGAATATAAACCCTAGGGAACATAACATTGGTATTAGAGCCATTGCATTCTATCAGCCTGTGTTTGTAATGCAGATTCATGAGCTTGAGTGACAAAGAATTAAGGTATCACAAAGGGCGATGAAGAAAGAGGCAGCCATGGGTGGCAGAGATGAAGACAACTCTCAAGAATTCATCAGGGAAAGCAAGGAGTTTCAGACTAATATGAGGGACACTATGGTTGCGATGGCCCAACTCCTAAGAGGAATAAATAAACAATTGAGTGCTGGTAGGGCTAATCAGAATGGTCTCAAAGGGAGAAACTCTGGTGGTGACAAGGTTTCAACTAACCCATACCCAAGGACCCGTTGGTGTGTGTTTTGAATACGCCACCGAACACAGAATAAAATGCCCAAGGACACTTTATCCTCTCTTGAAAAGTGAAGGCAAATACTAAGATAATGCAATAACTCCAATGTTTCTTTGGTCAGGTCATGACATGTGGATAAGGCCAATGGGCATTGTGATTTGCTGGTAATCACAAGGGGACTTACGTTATAATTTGCTTGCAAGTTTAGGACTTAGATAGTTTTATCATTGAAGGCTCTTTTTGATGGGTATTTCAGATTTTCCAAAAAAAAGGCAAAAAGGATAAGGGTTTAGAAGTCTAAGCTACGCCTAAGAACTCAAGAGACGACAGTGACTAAATAAAATAGGGTAACCACACTTTATTTCGCCTCCTTCGGACAACTACGCAAAGCGGGTGCAATCTTCAACGGAAGTGATAATGATTTTCATGTTTGAATTGATAATTAAAACAAACAGAAGTTAAGCATACACAAATTAATGGCTCAAGCTAACTTTACACATTGAATGCAAATCATCCATTCAACAAAAGTATGAGCTTAATTTCATCCACCACTGCTATCAAATCTATCATTCACTAACAAGCATGTAAATGAAATACTAATGTTTTTCTACTCTAAGTGTTGAAGGAGAAATATGAAAACCTTTCACACTACTTGAAAACAAAAGTGGTTCTTAGCAAATCATGCACAAGAGCTTTTATAAACGGAAATAGTTTTGTCGCAACAATCTCATACAACTCACTTCACAAATTACAAATGAGTGTATGCAAGTTTATATAGAGTTCCAAAAAATGAATGAATGGCTCAGATTAAAAATGAGCCGACGGCCAAGATTGAAATAAATAAACCCTAATTAGGGTTTCCCAAAATAACTTCAGTAGACAAAGAGTTGACAAGGTGAGGTGGCGCTTGGAGCTATTTTCAAGGAATTACATCCCTATCCTCCCGCGTTGCCGTGTGTTCAATGAATCTGGACACGATTAAGGCAACTTCTTCCACAGTGACTTGCGGAAGCATTCCAATCCTGAACTCCAGTCCGTCCATACTCTTGGTGCATCTGACAAATATGTCTTCCCATTCTGGCTCAGACCTCATGAAAGATTCTTGGATGTCAAGGAAGTTCGCCACTTTATCCCAGTTCTGCTTTAGGATAGGCCCAGTGATGGAAAAGAACTCTGCTCGCACATTCCTCTTCAAAGCCTCCAGCTGCAAGTCGTTCTCCCGAATAATCTCTCTGCCCAGGATGTCAGCCACCATATTGAGGATCTTGGTATGGACTACTCTAATCTGCTCTTCTACCTTAAGCCCATCAGCCTTTACCCTTTCCAAGACTTCCCCTCGTGCTGTTAGTGCCCAGTACCAAGTATGGAAGTCATAAGCTGCACCTGCTGCAATGATGCCTCCATCTATTAGCTCTTGCTTTGGAATCCCTTTCAGAATCCTAAGGCAAGGAATTATCCTTTCCTGCATGTCCGGAAGGCCATCCCACATTTCTGCCAAGACTGCCAGTCTAGAGAGTAAAGAAGTGTCTTGACCATAGACCAAGGTCAACTTCTCCATGAATGTATCAACTTTCGTGCCTTTGACTGTTATCCAATCTTTGGCCTCCCTAGCTGTAATCTTGTCTTCCTCTATATCCTTTGCTGCCTCCTGTGAAAGGTTAGGGAGAAGAGGAGTTGCCGTGTTATCTTGATCAAGTGGCTTGATCAGATGTTGGATATATTCTCTCAGACGCTCGATTTCCTGCTGGCACTCTTTCCTCCTAGCTAGCTCTTTTGCCAACCTTGACTTGATAGTGGACACTGAATTGTCCAAATCTTCAATTTCCTAGCCCTTAGTAGTTGGACCCAAGTCAATGGTAGTGATGGCGTACTCATGAGGGGCTATATGCTCCTGTGACTTATCTACTGCTGGCACGGCGATCTGCACGGTTCGGTTGCCATCATCATCCCTCAGTATGCTTGAGAACTTCTTGGCCGGCTTCCTGACTAAAGTTTGTGTGAGTCTGGCCAAGAAGTCTGTCGTATCATCCTCCTCTGGCTCTTCCGCTGGCACTTGTATTTTCATCCTTTCTGTCAGCCAGTCCGAGATTGTGTGCTGTTCCACGCCATCTTCTTTCGGCATGTCTTCTCTAGCGGGAACGTCCAAAATTCCTCGAAGGGCTGAAAGTCATCATTTTGGGCGCCTACATTGTCATCATCAGATCCCAATATCTTTGTGCCCGTGGGAGATGGTGGTTCATCATCGTCCGGCTGAGGCTCCATATTGTCCTCTGGAATCGGAGAAGGGTCCCTAATGTCCGCCAATGAAGCATCAACGGTAGCCAGGATCTCCTCAATATTTCTAGATGTGGCGGAACGCGAAGACTCTACCCTTGTCTGCTGCTGAGCCGACTCCTTGCCTACAACTATCTCCTTCCTTTTCCTGGAAGTAGTGGCCTCTACCATGTCAACACCCTGAGATGCCTCCGCATTAGAAGAATAGGACTCCATCTCACTCAACATATCATAAGTTAGCGTCACCTTCATCCGCTTGAGCTCCTGGATCTACTGATCGACCCACCATTGCGTGTATTTGACAACCGGTCTCATCAGCGTGTTCAAGTCAGCATGCTCAGGTTCTGGCCATTTGACCACAGGCAATGGCAAGCTCTCGTCAAGGTGCGGCTGTACTTGTTGTCCATTCTCTTCCAATTGATCTGGCACTCGACACAGCTCAATCGCCCTGATCAGGCTAATACGCAACCTAGACCACATCCTCCATCTGACCTCAAATTCATTTGCGGCATCTGCCCAAAAGTCTTCTAATTCAACCCTATGCTTGTGTCTTCTTCCATCCACAACTTTGATGTGATGATGTGGGTCGAAGTGGTCCCTAGACGGATAAGTAGCAAAGGGGTAATGCTGTATCTCGAGCTTGGCGCTCTCAGCTGCCTGTGCCGATGAGCATGTCTCCAACATGTTCCCTATAAAGAAGGGAAAGGTGACTGCCGCCTTCTATTTCGCCCTCTGGAGGCTTTGGTATTCTTCCAACTGTCGCAGCACTTCAAGCAAGACCATCCTGTTTGTGGGGAAGATAGGCAATCGGTACGGATTTCTAGTGAATCCTTGGATCCTGATGTATGTGTACCTCGTGAACCATGATCCGTATTTGCTTATCAAACTTTTGGCTTCAGGAGTCAGCCGTTGGTGTGTCCCTCCCTGAAGTATCCTCGTAATGTACATGAGGAAGGCATCGTGAGCTCACTTGAAGTGGGACTTCTCGATCAACTGTAGCTGTGGGTAGCAGTCGTAAGCCTTCAGCTCATTTTTGTCGTTGCCAACTATGCCTTTGTAGATCAAGCCTGCATACCTGTACGTCCTTGCCAACATGTAGATGACATAGGAACTCATATAAAAAGTCTTGGTCTTTTCCAGGTTAACCAACTGCTCATGAAGGCTGTTGCTTATCATGCGTGACCAGTTGAACATTTTGACCCCTTATGTGATATCTTCAATAAAATAATACATCCATGTTTCGAAGGGTGCTCCCAAAGGGTTGCCAACTATTCGGTTTAGTAGGATAATAATATCCCCATAATCTTCCTTGAAGTCTGTGTGCAACAGCTTCTTTGGCATCTTTTTGGCTGACACTCTTGGCTTGTCCAGCCATGACTTGTTGATGTTGGTAGCACAGAGATCCAACTTGTCATCATACAGTCTCTGGGCGTCCTCCTTGGTCTTGTAGACTGTCTTGGGATATGTAGGAATGCCAAAAGCCTCTTGTATGGCTAACTCTCCTAAATGAGCCAGTATTCTTCCATCGGGTGCAACGATCCGTCTTACCTTAGCTTCATAATGGAGGGCGCATTCTACCATCAGCTCAGCACACTCAGTTGCATGCGGGAATCCGGCAGCTTGAACAATCCCGTTCCTCATCATCCTTCTGGCAATACGTGTCGGCAGGAATCCGTCATGCCCGTACATCCTCTGCTTGAATTCTTTGAGGTCTATGTGCCCAAGGTTGGTGTCCGAAATGTTCTTCCATTTTGACTCAAACTTCAAAATAAAGTCAAACTTCATGAGCGGCAACCTTCATGAGCGCTTGTCTGGACGATTCTCCTTGATTGGTCATCCACCTGCAAGCATAAAATACTTAACATTAATACGAGACCTTTATACTCTAGTTATTTCAGAGTGTTTACTTGACAAAATCACACTTTCAGCTTGTTTAAAGTAAAATTTCTGTGAAAAAGCAAGCTGAAAGTAAATAAATTCGCCAAGCATTGAATAAATCTTGTGCCGGAATGAACGTAGAAGATAGAAAGGAGTAGAAAAATATCGTCAATGAATTTCCAAACCTTCGAGATCGTCTTCTGGCTGCGAATGAATAAAAATTTCTGGAAATTTGACAGAGGAAGTGCGCCAATCTGCTGGGAAATACTATTTTCAGCAAAGAAATAATTTCTTTCTTTCTATAGATCACGCCTTTCAACACAAAATGACTTCTCTTACTCGCCCAGTGTCATTGCTTGCACTATTTCTCTCTTCCAAAAATTATTCCTTGCAGATTCGAGAGAGATAACTTCTTCTCAATCGAAATTGTAAAAAAAAATGAGTTGCTGAAACTCATTTTATGGCTGAGAAGTGCGATTTTCTCAAGGAATTGCTTTCTTTTTCCTGAGTTTCTCTTATTTTTAGAAACATTTTCTCTTCTCCGATTAGCAAGTTTCTAATTTCTCTCGTAGTCATTGAGGCAAATTTCTAATTTTTCCATGGCGCCACCTCTGTCTGAGATCTTCAGCTTTCTTTAAAAATTCGCCTAAGTGTTGGAGAAATATCAAAAGATATTAAATTAATTATCAAAATTAATTTTCCAACATGTTCGATCTTTGAATCATGGCAAATTTAATTTTACCTAAGGCAAAATAATTTAATCTTTCAAGTAATCTCCAGATTTCAAAATTTTTAATTAAAATTCCCTAAGTGCTGGGAAATAATCAAAAATATTAAAATATTTAAATTCCAACCCGTTTAAAGTCAATAAATGGCTAAATTCGTTTGTCCGTGGCCAAATATTTCATTTTCCAATTGTCTGCCTAGCCAAAATGTGCTTAATAACTCGTTTGCCGATTTTCAACTCTCCGGGCGAACTTCTGGCCTCTTTGGACGTTTCATATTTAGCTAACTTCATTTTCTCTCTCCTTTTGGGTTGGGCGAAGTTGGAGATTTTCCTGCCATTTTGCCATTTTTTATTCATGCCTTAGGAATTTTTCCAAGCTAAGATGGATGGTCTTCGTGTTTGTTTTGCCTTACACCCTTCCTTTCTTGCCAAGAAATTTCATTCCGTTACGCCGAGGAGTGACCTTCATGCTCGCTTAACCTCTTCTCTCTCTAGGCATTTCCCCATTTTTCATGCCTTAGAAAATTTTATTTTCCTAAGTTGAGCGAATTTCTTCACATTTCCTTGCTAATGGCGCATTTTATCCTTGCCTTGTCCAAGGGCAGGCTTGGTGCTGTGTCTTGCCATCCACTTCCCTTATGGCGGACTTCATGTCTTCTTGTGCCTAGGGCGGACTTGGCACTTGGTCATTCCATTTATCCCTTCTCTCTATGGCGGACTTGGGCTTCTACCTTGCCATAGGCGCACTTTACCTCTCCTTCTTCCTTGGGCCGACTTCACCCCTTGTCTTGTCACTTACTTGGCTTGGGCGGACTTTGGAGACTTGCTTCCATTGACTTTTTGGGGCGGACTTTGACCTTGCCTTGCCATGGGCGGACTTCACGCTCCATCAAGCCATCCACTTCCCTTATGGCAGACTTCAACCCCTCTCAAGACATGGCGGACTTGGCCTCTTCTCTCGCTGTCCACTTCTTCCTTGCTTGGGCGGACTTGACCCTTGGTCTTGCCATTTTCTTCCAAGGCGGACTTTGACCTTTCCTCAAGCCATGGGCGGACTTGGAGGTCTCTCATGCCATGGCGGACTTCAGCCTTGGCTCGCCATTGCCTGTCTTTGGCATGCCAAAGGCAAGGGCGGACTTCATGCTTGGTCTGCCATTTCTTCTCATGGGCGTACTTTGCCAGACTTGTCATTTTTCAAACTTTTCACCATTTACCTTGATTTTCATGATGACTTCTGGAGGCGTATTGACTTTATGCTCAGTGGGATCCAAAAATAGAAGCTTTCCAAAAATAGAAAAAGCAAAAAGCATCCCTAAAAAATAGGAACTCCAGAATGGCCTAAAAATGCCAAAAAGCAAAAAAGCAGAATCCCTAAAAAATAGAGTGTCAGAAATAACCAAAAGCACAGGCGATCCTCGTCTTCCGAACCTTCCAAGCCTTTCTATGACGTTTAGGCACTCGAATGGGTTCAAACTCTTAACTTGGCCAAACTGACTCTCAAAAACTTACTCAAATTTTGAACTCTAAACTGGCAACGCAGAGGGCAAAACCAAAACTTGGGGGTCCCCATTTGCAATGGGGCGATGTGTGAAATAGGTCACAACAGGACCTTTAGAGCCAAATTTCTAGAAAGAGGAGAGGCAGTACCCATGTTAGAAGAACAACACACTCAAGGAGATGAAATGACAAGATATCATGATGAGTATAATGCTTTAAGCGCTTCTATCCATCCTAACATGTCTTTTGCAAAGTACTATGAGATGAAGACAAGGACACACATAGGAGTTGAAGGTGAAATACAACACCGCTTGGGAAAGATTACAATCTTTAGTTTTGATGGGTCGGGAAGCTATTCAGCAAGAGCTTGGTTGCAAAAATTGGACACGTACTTCTCTCTAAATCCAATGTTTGAAAACGAGGCCATCAAGTTTGCTACCTTGCATCTAGAGGGAGTGGCCCATGAATGGTAGTATCATGGCATGGTGACCCAAGGACACGATTCAATCACTACCTTAGAAGAATTCAGCCAAAGATTGATGAAAAGGTCCAACAGGAGGGATCCGAAGATTCATTTCAAAGAGCTAGCATAGCTGAAGCAAGAGGGCACCATGGAACACTATCTAGCAGAATTCTAGAGGCTTTCGGTGATGGTCCTAGATGTGACAAAAAGGAGACTCATAATCCTCTTTGTGGAAGGCCTATTTGAACCCCTCAAAGGGTTGGTAAGGGCATTTGATCTGAGCTCTTTGAAAGAAGCTATTAGGAGAGCATTAAATTTGGAGGATTCAATGGCTAAGGGAAGATTCTATCCCAAGAAGGCACCCCCATTTCTGCAAAAAAGGCCTCCTCAAAAGAGCATGCCTCCACCCAAGGCATTACCCCCCAAGCCAAACCAAATTGAGGTATCCAAGAATGAACTCCGTAGAAAAATCTTTGTTTCACATGCAAAGAGTCATGGCAACCAAGCCATAGGTGTTTGGGAAAGGGGCAAATACATTATATAGAGATGGTTTTCGACGAGGAGTCTGGGGCAAAAGAAGCAAAACCAGAGATTGTTGTGAATGAGGTTGGACATGAGGACCAAGGAGGGGAGCATTCAATTGGCACACTTGCAGCACTTTCAGGAGCACCTAGATATCATTCTTTTCGTGTTAGAGGAGTCTTGCAAGGACAAAGGGTGACAATTTTGATTGACAGTGGGGCTACCCACAAGTTCATTGATGAGGGTTGGTGGCTAAGTTAGGTTTGAAGATAGAAGGTTTTGAAAGGTTTGATGTCATTGTGGCAAATGGGTATACTATTCCATGCAACCAAAGGATTCAATAGTTGGAGTTGACTCTAGGAGGACACAAGATACGGGATGACTTTTACATGATTGGCATTGGTGAGACAAAGTTGCTTTTGGGAGTGCAATGGTTGCACTTGCTTGGAGAATAAACACAGAACTATCAAACCATGGAGTTGAAGTTCAAATATAATGGGAAGGAGGTCATTCTTCGAGGCTTATCCCATGGGGGTTCCATGGTGGTTTTAGCTAAGAGGATGGAGAGATCTTTTCGTAAGGGTGAAGTGGCTTGGGCAGCAAAGTGCTTGATTATTGATACAAGTCCACTCAAGGATGGGAGATCTTACCACATCGACATCCAATCTTTCCTAGACAAGCGATGTAAGGTGTTCAATAAATTCCTCCAGGGTTAACACCAGATAGAGGTTTCCAACATGTGATTGAGTTAGAGGAGGGAGCAAAGCCAATCATCACTACGCCTTATCGTCATCCCAAGAGGTACAAGGAGGAGATTGAGAAGGAAATTAGGGAGCCATAGGACATGGGACACATCCGACCAAGAAGAAAGATGGTACTATGAGGATGCATATCGACTATAGAGCCCTCAACAAAAAGACAATAAAAAATCGCTAATTGAGCTTCATGATGTGAGGTACTTCTCCAAAATTGAGTTTCATGGTGTGAGGTACTTCTCCAAAATTCACTATGGGCACTACGAGTTTTTGGTCATGCCATTTGGGTTGACCAATGCACCTGTCACCTTTCAGTCATGTATGAATTAGGTATTTATTTTGCAACTGAGGAAATTTGTGTTAGTCTTCTTTGATGATATCTTGTTTTTTAGTAAAACATGGGAGGATCACTTGAGGCACATAGATGAAGTGCTTGGCATACTTGAGCAACATTCATTCTATGCCAAGGCTTCGAAATATGAGGTTGGTTTGACTGAAATATTATATTGGGGGTTCAAGATTAGTGCCCAACGGGTTAGCATGGATGAAGAAAAGATCAAGGCAATAGAAGATTGGTCTAGACCAAGGAATTTGACACATTTGAGGGGATTTGTGGGACTATGCAACTACTATCGGAGGTTTGTAAAAGGTTTCTCACAACTTGCAGCCCCATTGACGGATTTGATGAAGAAAGGGACTTTCTCTTGGAGCTCTTCAACACAGAGAGCTTTTGACAAGCTCAAAGAGGTAATGAGTTCATGTCTTGTTTTGGATATTCCAGATTTCTCACTTCCTCTTGTTTTAGAATGTGATGCTTTAGGAGAGGGAATTGGAGCAGTGTTGATGCAATAGACACCACATAGCATTTGAGAGTAGAAAGCTCAAGGAGACAGATTTATGACAAGGAGATGTTACCAATCATGCATGCATTGGCCAAATTCAGGCAATACTTGGTTTGTGGGAAGTTTGTGGTGAAAACGGACCACAACAACTTGAAATTTTTCCTCAATCAAAAGGATTTGAACAATAGATAGCAAAAATGGGTGAGTAAGTTACAAGCCTATGATTTCGACATTGAGTATGTTAAGGGAAAGAATAATGTGGTGGCTGATGCACTCTCTAGGAAGCCTTATTTTTGTTCTATGACGGACATATTTGCTGATTGGAAGGCTTCTATAATCACTGAGTATGCCAAGAACACATTTGTCGTTGACATTTTGGATGGGAGCTTGCAAGATGATAGGTACAAAGTAGTGGATGAGCTCATCATATTCAAGGTTAGGGTATATCTTGTACTAGGATCGAAGGTGAAGGAAATAATCTTGAGGGCATGTTATAACACACCACTTGTTGGTCATCCAGGGTACTACAAGACATATAAGCGAGTGAGGAAGCGTTTTTCATGGAAAGGGCTCAAAAATGATGTGTTGAAGCATGTTAGGGAGTGTATGGTGTGCCAACAAAACAAAACAGAGCATATTTTTCCAGCTAGGTTATTGCAGCCCCTACCCATCCCAAATAAAAAAATGGGATAGTATCTCCATGGATTTCATTACGGGCCTCCTGAAGGTGCAAGGTAAGGATTGTATCTATGTGGTTGTTGACAGACTCACTAAATATGCTCATTTCCATGCTATATCTTCCAAGTATAGGGCTCCACAAGTGGCTGATCTGTTATTTAGAGAGATTTTTAGACTTCATGAGCTGCCAAGGAATATTGTAAGTGATAGGGACAACAGATTTATTAGTTTGTTTTGGCAAGAACTTTTTTGATTAATAGGTACAAAATTAACTCCAAGTACTAGCTATCATCCACAAACCGCTAGTCAAATGGAAATTGTGAACAAATGGATAGAAGGTTATTTAAGGAACTATGTTATAGGAGAGCAAACAACATGGGTCAAATGGTTGCACACGGGAGAATATTGCTACAATTCTACTTACCACATGTCTATAGGTATGACCCCTTTCAAGGCACTCTATTGTTATGATGCTACTTCATTCATGTATTTGATTTTTTTGGATAGTAGAGTACCAAGAGAAAAATATTGGATTCAACAAAGCTTAGACATTGTGAAGGTACTCAAAGAGAACCTACAACAGTCCCAAAACCAGCAAAAGATGTATGCTGATTGCCATCAAACTGAGGATTTTTGAGGCGAGAGATATGGGATACTTGAGGTTACAGTCCTACAGACAATCTACCCTCAAGGTAAGTGGTGTTGAAAAGTTGAAACCACGATTTTATGGACCCTACAAGATCATAAGGAGGGTAGGTGAAGTTGCTTATGAGTTGGAGCTTCCAATAGATAGCAGAATCCATAATATTTTTCACGTATCATGCTTGAAGAAGGCCCTTGGACAATAGGTAATTTCAAACTTGGATGCTCAAAGATCTCCACTCGCTAGGCCCTTATGTAGCAACGCATCAGGTCCTATATCTGCAATGTGAGGGTTTATTTACAGTCCACCAAACCCGAACACCTTTTGTCATCTACATAAAGGGGTTTTCGAGGATATTCATTAGATCTGGACATCTACAACAGTCACTAAGGGGAAGTATACATAATTCTAGACCAAATCCATGAACCTAGGAAGAGTATCACAACAAAGATCAACCCTAGAAAGTGAGACTACCTCTAGAATATTCCATTGCATGCCAGGTTCCCAAATCTTAGGTGGATAGGTTGTTGGCGTTTTAGGGTTTCACGTCTCAAACCCCAGGACGAGGGTCCATAGGAGGGCGATTCTAGGTATTTGAGGGAAAGACTTTAATTGTCCAATGCCTATCACACAACAATTTGCAGGCCAAATCTCAGAGTCGAGTGTTTGTAACAACACTTTTTTTTTTTTTGAAAATTTGCTATCCAATTGTGATTCAAAATATAATCCAAACAAAGGAATACCATTGACTGAAAACTCAAACACTACTATTGATACGAATAACCAATAAGGCTTAGCTTACAATTACTCAGATGCATGATATATGTCCCACAAATAACATTCATATCTCATGATTTGAAACATTTGACCAAGAGTCCAATTACATGGATTAAAACATGAAGGAGTATGATTAAAATATACCTCATTGCAAGGAAATTAACAAGTTGGTTGGAGCTTAACATAGTTCAATATTGCCTCCAGATAACCCAAACTACATTGGTCCTCAACGATGCAAACATCTCTTAGTTTAAGCAAGGTATGGAACACATTCTCGATCATCCAACACAAGGAAAAGAACCCAGGGACTGCTATTTTCAGGACTGTAAATTAAGTTTGGGTGCAATTTCTGATCATCACTCTGACATTTTATCAACAGCAACAGCAACAAACTAAACTAGGAGCCTTTTCATCCAAACAAGCAGCATCCTCAAGGAAACCACTCACTCCATAACTCTTTAAACAAAGCTCTTAATTTCTAGGAAGTGAGTAAACTCAGAAAGTATAGACCTGTGTTGAAGACTTTAGTTACACCAAATTTGTGCTAGCCTAGGGCAAGGGCGATTTTGCCTCAAAATTCATATTAAATTCATAAGTTCCTATTAATATCAACTATTCATTTCAATCACATCTGCAGGTCTGGGCACCACTGGAGGAATAAAATTTCAGTCATCAACTCCCTCAGAAACCTGGCACAACTCATCGCTGTCATTCAATAACCTGTTCGGCTTGCAACCTATTGATTAATTTGGAGAAATCAAAGCAGACATATAAGTTGGATGTAACAACATCACTAGGGGCGCCCTACCAAGGGAAATGCAAATATCCAATACCCATAATCTTCCAGCCTTTCATTCAACCCAAGCAAGCATAACTGTAGGGTACAACCTCATTGGGCAGTGGTACGACTAGGCAATAGGAAATACTTGAAATTTGTTTCAAACCTCAGCAAAAGATATTGTTATTTGAATAACAATCCACTCCACAAATGCAATTAGAATACCTCATATATCTTCATATAATATTTCTCAGCAGATGAATTTTATTAATCCCCACAAACTTAGAAATTTATCTTTTAAAAGACTTCATATACTTCGAACCTCAATCGTTGAATCCCATTGCGAAATTTGAGTGACTCCGCCAATCACCAACTAGGGAGGAATCGTTCACCACCAAAACTGATCTTCCCAAGAGGGTTTTCGTCCTCTAGAGGCTGATCCAGAGGCTGAGATGAACCAAGTTCAATTTCTAGAACCACAAGGGTTTCAATTAGAGAAATAAAATAAACTCAACATACCAAATGAGCTCTCAATTCCCATTTTTATAAGCTTTTTAGGGAACTTTCTAGAAAATCCTTTTTATAATCACTTTATTAATTTATTAAACCTTTCAACTCCAAAAAGTGATTTATTTTATTTTTAAAACATTTCCGGCACTAAAAGTCACTTTTAAGCATCTCATCATTTAAATCTTTTTGTTCTCTTTTCATTGAGTTATAATGCCGAGGTGCTCGAATAATTATTTTAGTTAAAATGACAACTTTTGTAAAATTAATTAAATATAGCTCAATATTACACCCAATTAGCGAAAATGAACGAAATACATCGAAACTGAAAACTGCCTGTGCAGGAGTGATCCCGATGATGAAAGATGATAAATGAACCCAAAAAGTTAGCACCAACTGCAAAGCAAGAGAACCCGAAAAAAGAGACATTATAGTGTTTTAGAGAATTACTACTGGTCAAGGCCAAGCATATGTAATTTCTTCCAAATAAACAACAAACTTTCATGAGTTGCATGCCAGGTTTAGAATCTTGTTGTTAACTCAGATTTGAATTAATTAGCATCTAAATCTGTTATCAGTTGTGCGTTCTTTGTGTTTAAATTTCAATTTGGGTTAACTGATAATTAGGAAGTAAACATCACTGTCACTGTAATTGGGTTAACTCAGACAAGCTTGTAAACAACTATTTTAAGCCAGTTAGAGCAGAATATAAACCCTAGGGGACATAACATAATACATGCAAGGAAATTGCAATTCCTCAAATTTGTTGTTGGTAATGAGCCTTGGAAAATTCTAGTGAGGAATAAGATCAGCAAGGTGTTCCTAAGAAGAAAAAGATTGGAAAGGGCTGCATTATCTTGATCTCTTCTTTGTCATTTTTTGGTGAAGTCAGCAGGGTCTGTAGTTTTTGAGAGTATTTGGAGAGCTTGGGAAAGGGTGAGAATTTTTTTTCCTGCTCATGAGGTCTTCTTTAGTGGTGGCTAACAGCTGTCAGGCCTTCAAATCTTTTTGGTGGAACCTTTCTTAGAATAATACTCCTCTGGCCCTTATTAGATGTTGCTCTGCCATGTTTTGGTTTGCTAAGGGCATTAAAATACATGCTGATGCTTTTTGGCAGGGTTCTCTACTTCTTTGGGAGGATCTATGAGCAAAATATTGTCACCATATCTAGCATTGGAGAACTAACTCCTTTCTTAGCAGATCCTTTGATAGAGTAGGTAAAATGTCCCCAATCAGACAACTCTAAGAAATGGATGATTTATCAAAGATGTGCAAGCTGAAACAATAATCAAATGACCAATGTAGATGTTGAACCCTAGCTGATTAGCAATGATGCAATATTGCAAACCCTTGTAAATCAAACTTACACTTCTAAACAGAAAATGCAAACCCTCATAATGCTGATATATATCCTCAAATGCAACATAAACAACAGATCTAAATTGAATATGTCAAATATAACTGCTGATTTATGACTGATTTTTTATCAACAACGATACTATCATTTATCAATGTTTATATGTAACCCTTACAATGAAATGAACCAAATATGAAATTAGAATTGGATAATGAATTGCTGGATAAATTATGACAGCAGCAATAAACATAGGAATACCAACATAGAAACCCCAGATCTGATTTTTATTTATGACAACCAATGTAATCAGCAATAATGTATGCAACAGAAGCAACAAACCTTCATAAATTACCCATATTAGGTTTGAAAATAATCTGAAAATGCCTTTCAATCAGCCAAAAAATATAAATATATGATGTGCTTGCATCTTCAATAAATCATTGTAGCGTCACTATAGCAAGCTAAAAAAAACTTCACATCACTGTAGCAAGCTGAAAATGACTTCAATTTATAAGCCCAAGTGCGATCTTTGAATAAAATTGCTTCAAATGCATATGATGGTTTTCATCCTCAAATCCAAGTAGAAAGCCAAGAGGGTTTTTATCCTTTGGATCTCCAACACCATGAATTTTCGTCCTTTAATACTTCAATCTCCAAAATGGAAGGAATAATGAAATGACAAAATTGTATGATTTTCTTTGTGTCTTGACCTCTCTTTTCTAGTTGTCTTTTTTGGGATCTCCATTTTTTTTTTTTTTATTGTAATTTACTTTTCCCTCCAAGTATTTAAAATACTTTTAATTACATCCAAGTCCCTTTTTGAATTACATTTTGAATTAAGTGTAAAAAACACTTTTTAAACATTACATGGGACCTAAATAATATTCAAGTAGTCAAAAGTAATTGGACCCACTTAAAAATATTATTGATTCTTTAGTTTTGGAAAGGGGACATGACACTCAGCTCATTCTTCTTTCAATGCAGAGATCTGCTATAATGTGATTTGGAGATAGGATCCATTCTTCCTTAAGGCTTCTAATAATTTTTGATATAACAAGTTATCCTTCTGCCAAGAGATGTTTAACTCTCTGAATGACAAGTGGGGTTTAGATTTTTCTGTTGATCATCAGCATGTCGAGCTTGATTGTATCTGGTCTTCTGTTATTGAGCCTAAAAAGTCCTGTTTTAGATGGTTGCTGGTCCATGAAAAATTTGTTGTTGGGTTTGTGCTTGCTGCTTCTGTCTGTGTGATAAGTCCTTGTTCTTTTTGTAGTATTGATGAGACTAGTCTGCATCTTTTTTTTAATGTAAATTTTCCAAAGCTGTGTGGACCAAAGTTTTGAAGGGCTGGACTAAATGCCTTTATAACTATTGCATTTTTGGGATTGATATTTTGTTTGGCTGGTTATGTTGTGGTGGAAAGCTTTAAAAGTTTGTTAGGAATTTTTGGCTTGTTTTATCTACTGAAGTTCTATGATTTTTGTTGAAAGCAAGGAATAATGTGTATTTCATGGTAAAAGGTCAATTACCGATTTATATCATCAGGCCTCTCTTTCTGTGTTGGTTGTAGGTTAATTTATTGCTGAAAGTGCCCAAGAAAAACTTTGAGGAGCTATTTGATCATGGTACCATGTTGCTTTATAAGGATGTGTGTAATGTCCCCTTTTTGGGATAACCCTAAATCTGCCCTAATTTATCAATTTTAAGTGATCACCTTGGTTTTGGGGATGTTTATAGAGCGAGTAGGTCCCTGCAAAACAGAGTTAGAGAATATTTTCAAGATAATATTAATTGGAATGTATATAAGGAAAGCAAAGAGAACATGGTTAGGGATACAACTACTTGTTTAAACCTGCAAATATGTTAGTAGACATTTATAAAATAAGACAACATCATTTTATACGCATTTTGAATCTTCTTTGGATTTTCCTAATTCATTTTTCCTTGAGTATGAGAGTCTGATAGGGTGCCCAAGAAACCCTAGGCCCAAGAGCAGTATGCCCCTCTTGGCCCCATGTGGCCCTTGCCATCCATATGGGGTGGTGTGCCTAGTGTTCTACCGGCGTTCCCTTGTACCAGAACCATCATTTCTCAATCATATGGAGGGGTTGAGGGTGCAACTAGAGTAGGGTGTCCTAGATAGTCATTCCCTCTAAGCCCAAGAGCAGTACACCCCTCTTGGCCCATGTGGCCTTTGCCATCCATATGGGTGGTGTACTTAGAGGGTGACCCACATGCTGTTTCCCCTCCTCGTAGGCCCTTAACTCCCTTATCACTACAATCAGATTATCAGAATGCAGTCCATATTTTAATCTTACATATTGAATCAATCCATATAAAGATCAATAATACATACACCATTTCACATTTAGCAATATATGATAACTCAAATTCATGCAAATATACAGAGACATTATGACCATAGTAAGATGTAACATACTACAAGAGTAATACACATAAATCACAAAATATATATGTCTGCATACCATGGTTAGACAAAGCCTATCATAGGAATAATAAAAAATAAACATAAATAACCAAACATAAAATAACTATGATAGACATAAATAAATATATAGATACAATCTATTCACGCTTATATTAAAGAGTCCTAATTACTTATAAGGCTCACTAATTTCTGCAAGCATCATTATTGCGTAATCGAATATAATACATATATACGTGTATATATATATAATATATGTTTATTTCGATATACATATTGATAATTATATTATACTTACATAGTTACTGATGAGAATAATAAGTATTGACTGACGAAATACATAATTGTATTCAATAATTATCATAGACTTTCCTATGATCTGCATACATCATAATGTGGTTATAGATTATCTATACTTATTTACATATTATCTATATTTATTACTTATTTACTAATTTACATATTATCTATATTATCTATATTTATTACTTATTTTCATATTAACCTATTATTTATTACATATTATATGCATAAAACAGAATGTGGTTATATATTTTTATAGCACATACCTCTATTGGTAGTCCCTTACTTGAAATATGTTTTAGTATTGTTTGCATTTCAATTAGCACCTCTGGAGTGCTTATTGGAAACGGACAGCTATTGCAAGTGTGTTAGTACATGCTTTTCAGATTATAGAGAGGAAAATCTCTTTGCTGATTATTTCTATGTAAAAAAGGGGGCGTACTAAGATTCCTATCTTTTTTACTCGGCGGTAGGACACAAGGGTGCATAAACACAATGCGCCGTAGCTAAGCTTTTTCTCTAATTTCCGTAGATTCTCAACTACGACTAACTAGCTTCTAGACTATCCTACCTCCTCAAGATAAACAGAGCATGAGGGCATAGGAGCGAAATGGATGGGTTGGATTACTTGAACTCTTCGTCTCAGTGGAATATGGCCGAGGCTCTGAACTCTCGGATATATACCAAGATAAGGTTTGATGCAAGTAAACACTCTATACGGTAGGCTGGATCTAAGACTTGCCAAGGAGGAGAAACCCCTGTCTGAGGTATAGGCTTGGAAACAGCTTACTGGAAACAACAAAGTACGATGATTCGGCTAACAGGATTCTCGAGGAGGTGACGACACCTGTCCAAAGTGTAGGTTGAAAGACAACTCATTAAACAACATCAAACGATAGTAACTGATAACAAAATATCCAAGGAGGTGACGACACCTGTCCGAGGAGGAGATTGAAACAATACACTATTTAGAACAAGACTTTGAAAGAACTCAAGTATTTAGATCAAGCAAGCATGCGCCATCTGATTTATTTCTTCAAGCTTCTCCAAAGAATTACAAAGGTTGGGACAACAAAGGCACGAAATCATACACAATTACGATCAACCAACAAACTCTCATCCAAGAGTGAACAAATATGAACAAGCTAACTCTAGCAACAATGGCGCAACAATTTTGCTTAGCAAATAAAGGTTCCTACAAATAATGAGCCTAAGGCTCTTATTTATAGAAACTCAAAGGAGTAGGCAACCCTAAAATCTCCTTGAGTTAACAATCAGTTCTTGCCAATCAGTAAGATTTATTCCTATGTCTAAAAGTAGGTGAGCAAGCAGTTAACTGAAAATCTACTCCAGTTAACTGAAACTAAACAAAAGTCAAACTGGGAGTCTACCTCAGTTGATTGACACCTAACTAAATGTGAACTTAACTTACAAATGTGTCTCCAAAATAGACATCCACCTTTAAAGGAGATCTGAGATCCACAAATCGTGGGAGTCAATTAGACATCCTAGATTAGTGGGATCTTAAATGCATGATCTGGAGTCAACTTGGAAAGGGGCATCAAGTTGACTTCAATCATATTTATTGCTACTTTGGAGGGTAGGACGTCCTTCTTGAGGTGTTTGACACCTCATCACCATTGGTCAACGATGCTTTTGTTCATTCATTGATTTCACATGCCTGTCAATCGTCAGCTTACCGCTTGTCAGCAACTTGATGTATGTATCTCCTTCATTCTACTTCCCTTATGAGGGTTACTCCTTTTCTTTTGGTCTATGTTTCCACTTTGACGTTGAAGGTAGTGTAGTATTAACCAATGGCGGCTCTGTGTTGGGAATGACAACCTTCCGCGTTCTTTTGCAGCTTTGACGTTTTCCTTGATCTTTCTCAATGGAAGAGTGTTGTATGATGAAACCGCGAAGTTTGACCACGATCACTCCAACCGTGAGAAATGCACATGAACTTGCTGTATGTGTAAAATTCCAACGGTTACAATCCTCTAAACTGGCTTTGGAAGGTGATCAGATATACGAGGTGAAGCCATTATGGAACCTGTGGACTTGTGTCTATGCTTGTCAATCTGTCTATATTGACCTCTGGGTGTGCCCAACACAGATCAGTGCTAGTCGTTTTCAGAAAATCATGGGGTAAGACCATTTTGGTCTTGTATTCGTCTTGGGAGAACTACATTATGAAAATCTTGAAGATTGACTATGCACATGATGCTGCTCGAACAACTTTTTCTGGAACTACTAAAAACAGCCTCGTCGGGGGTAATTTTTACGAAAAATTCTGAGACATGGGTTTTGTTGAGAATAATTCTATAAACAAATTCAGATCGTCAGAAAATCGAAAAAACGTGTTTTTCTATGACATGCAAGAGCCCTTCGGTGGCAGAGGTAGCGAGGCACTAAAAAGTGATTTTTCTCTGAAAAATCCAACACATGGGTTTTGTTCGTGCTTCAGAGCTGAACAAACCCAGTTTGTCTGTTTTTCAAAATTATGACTTTTTCCGAAAACCCTAAAAAATAGGGGCAGCAGGGCTACTTTTTCTAGAAAAATCCAACATGTGGGTTTTGTTGAAAAAGTTGTGCAGATCATACCCAGTTGGCCAGATCTGTAATTATCTACCGTTTTCTCGGACATGCAAGAATTTTAGACAGAAATAGAGGAAGTAGACAGAAGGTGGATTGGAAGTTATCAACTGTCAATCTGGAAGAATTATGCCTTTTCATGCAAACTCTGATAAATAGTCCCTATGTGCAACAGATCTTCAAAAATATGAATGGTGAAAACCTTTGTTAGATCTTCAAAAATGTTGGAGAAGAAAAATATTTGTTCTTGAGCTCCTCAACCTGCAAAGAAATAATGAATAATGGATGCCTAGATGCTTTGATATGTCAATTTGGAGTTGCAAGCATCAATTGGGCATCCAACTCATGATTGAGCCTGATTTGGAGTTCAAAAAGGTGATTTCCACTGATTGTGGAGTGTTTGGCCTCTTTTTTACCTCCAAAATTTGTTAACTCAAGTCAACATTTTCTTTTGACTTTCTTAGGCATCCCTCTTGGAGTTTTGATCATTTTTGTAGGCTGAAGTGCCTCCGTTTGATCTTCGATCTTGACTGCTCAGTTGATCTTCGACAGTTGTTGATGGATCCGTTGTTGAGATGGGATCAGCTTGACGAGATATGCCTGGGAGAGATTAACTCAGAAAACTGAGTTTGAGCTTCCAGAATGAAGGGCACCTTTCTTCAAGAGGGGTGCTTTTGGCAATGCCTTAGTCAATTTTCATTGACTGTTCTTCGTTTTGACCTTTTCAGGCCCTCTATGCTTTGATTTGACGTTCATGTTGATGAATGAGTCGGATGACTCTGCTTGACGATGCATCGGGTAGCCAACTCGGTCCTACTCAGGATGACTGACTTCTCAGTTGATGATAGTGAGTTTATGCCCTTCAAGCCAGCAAGGGCGCTTTTAGCTTTGTTGACTGATTTTATCTATGTTGAAACTGTCTGCTTTGATCTCCGTCGTTGGATGATTCAATTATCGGATCTTTTTGTTGACAGTCTCGTTGTCGAGATTGATCGTAGCTAAGAAGGTCATTCTGGAGGTCAGTGATCAATCAGACTGCATTTACTCCTCCAAAAGGAAGGGCGCCTTTCTCCAAGAGGGGCGCTTTTCCTCTATCCTTAGCCAATTTTTGGCTTGTCCTTTTAGTCTCCAGTTATGGCTTTTTCTGCTTGATCTCAACGTGTAATCGTTTGGCGTGTCCAATGAACTTGCTGTCAGATCGATCACGTAGCTGGGAGGAAGCTGAAAAGATGTCATGTATGAAGCAGCTGCTGATGGATTCATCTGATACCTTGAATTGAGGGGCGCCCCTGGCCAGCAGGGGCGCTTTTAGCTTGAAGTTCTTTGATTTGGCATCTTCATTGTTTATAGATTCTCCATACTTCGCTAACGATTGGCCAATGATCCCTGAATCAGATGATCTTGTTGATTGTTTCGTTGTCGAGCTAGCATGAAAGCGAAGAGGAGGACTGATCTGAAGATGTCAAATGATTACATTTTCCCTCTAAGATCCAAGGGTGCCTTTCTTCAAGAGGGGCGCCTTTTTCAACTGTAGACTGTGTTTTGCCTTGGTAGCCAAAAAGTCCATCTTCCAAAGTTAGCCAAATTTAGGCCTTTTCCGTTTTGAGAATCTCCTTCATTGAACATCATTTTCATCCTTTTCTGCCATGGCTTCTTTGTTGGAGTTCTTGAGGTTTAGCTTTCAGCACCTGGTACTGGCCAATCTGCCATTAATGGCTGCGGACCTCCTAACTTTGTTCCTGAAAAACAAGAATAGACCCACCAGAGTAAAACATGTTTTTTGATGATTTCGACTTGATTAGTGTGATTGTGAAGTCAATTAACCCTATCAAAATCATTTTCAATCATTTCCGGGAAGGTCCTATTTATAAGGGTTTCTCTAAAAATAGGGGCATAAAACCCTAATTTTCAGATTTTTAACCATAGGTTCCTTGACAAAAACCCACAAAGACTTCATGTTTGGTTTGACATAAATATACTTTCGACGACATTTTTACATTGTTTAGCTCAATTTAAGCAGAATGCCAAAAATTTCATTTTGGGTACAACAAGTATATTCCTTGCTTACTCCATGATCTGCTTAGATCAGAATATCGTCCTTGAGTGATTCGGTGTAACTTGCTTAGAATATATATATATTCATTTTGTCCTTATTTGCTATTCCCCGTATCTCTGTCCTCACAGCTGATTATATTATAATGTTCAAGCTCCCTTGAATGCAGATCTGATTTGATGCATCATATATGCTTCCTTTTTAAAATTAACTTATTGATAATATAACATTTTCCACCCCTATCTTCCTTCAAAATGATTCTGCTCTAAGTCTGCTCAAATCACATCATTATCTCTTTCCTTTATTCAGTTTCCCTTCATCGATGCCCTGTTTGCAGGCCCTTAATTCTGATCTCTTCTCAACGTGTATTGCTTGCTGGTCGGGCTCCTTTTAACCTTTATTCCTGTCCACCTTTTCTCTTCCCGATTCCCTATTCATTTATATTTCCCTTGTCTCTTCATGAAAAGAGGCAACCTTTCAAATAGCCACATCCCACGTCCTTGTTAATTGCTGCACTTATAATTATAATCGCTGCCCTTTTATTTCTGTTTCTTAATGAAATAGCTGCTTATTACATGGTATTTTATCATATTATTTTTATATTAGTTTATATGTATATTTTAATATGATTATAATTATAATAATAATTAAATTGTTAGTATTTATATAATAATAATATTTATTATATTTGATAACTATAATTAAAATATTATCTTATGATAATTATAATTATAGTAATATTAAATTGCTAATATTTATATTTGTAATATGTATTTGGTTATTAATTTTATTTATTCATTCGTAATTCCACATTAGGGTTTTTAGTGTCATAATTTCGGGGACATGACAATGTGTTTGAACAAAAGAGTCGGCTGTGAACTCTACTTTTTATGCCTAGTGCTGATTCTTCCAGCAAAGAGCATGCATGCTTTTCAATATGCTGAGAAGAGAACCCCCAAATTGTTCCTTTAGTTGCTGTTATTGATGAAGCTGCTCTTAAAACTAAAGTGAATCAGATTATCAATTAGTTTATAGTTCATGGCTGGTGTTTCTTTAGCTGAGTGCTGTGCTGAAGATGATGGCATTACAATCCTTGATTATGAGACTAAGGAGGTTTATAAACAGTTCTGTGACAGAGCTATTAAAAGAAAGAACAAAATCTGTTTTTCCTTGTTTAGATAGTCCCAGTATCTGACTGTAGCTGATTTCCTGTGAGTCCCTGTTTAAATCCTATTTTGTTGTTAAGCATGTCCTTCGTAGGTTTTGGTTAGACTGAGTGCCCATTTGGTGTTAGCACTAGCTTTTGGTTTGGGGCTACCTGAGGGTTCATATTATATGCATACCTTCCTAACTTTCAGCAAAATAAAAAGGGTAACTCCAAAGAGAGAGCAGGCTTTCAATTAGGGAAAAAGCATCAAGGAGGAATTGAAAGAGTTTTAAAAAAGGGAGAACAGCCCAAGGGAGAAGGTAGAACATCACCAGTCCATTAAAGTTGTGAAAGTAAGCATAAAGGTAGCCCAAGAAGGTATGCAAGAACAAGTATTCTGTTATTTGCTTTAATTGTAGAAAGACAAGCCATGTAACACATGACTGTCGATATATCTATCAATGTTCATTTTGTGTAATGAGTAACCATTGTATGGTGATGAGTTAGAAGAAACAATCCATCACTACGCTACGAATCCCAGATACTTCATGTGGAATGCAAGCAGCTCACATCACTATACAAGCTATAGAGAATATCAAGGTGTAAGAAGCCAAGAGAATGCAAATTGTGGAGGTCACTCTTGAGATCAGCATGAAAAGAAAGGGCACTAGAAGAAGATGGTGTCCAAGGACACAGGGAATAAATTTTGCACTCATTGCAACATAAGTGGGTATTGGCATGCAAACTGTTGGAAACTTTATCCTCAACTCCACACAAAGAATCCTGAGGAGTCTTTCAAGAAAGGAAGAGGTGTCCCGAATTAGGAGGAAAGAATTTGTTCAAGTGCCAACAAGTCAAGGGGTAGCAAAGAAGTACATTCAAAGAAGAAGCCATCAAAGAGGAGCAACCTTTGGAGGTATCCTTGTCACCATTGCCAAGAGGTGGTCTTGGTAAGAGATCATTCTTTTGAAGGATGAGATGTTGATTTGGATATATGATTATGAGCAACACTCTTAGTGACTAGCATCTCCAAAAGATTGCTCCATGTTCTATTTGTTGTTATAAGAAAGCAGGGAGCTAACTCCACTTGCATTAGCAAGTAGGGAGACATCTTACTTGTCTAGAGATGAGTTTGGAGCATCCGTCAATTCCACTTGGAAAGAACAAGCATGAGAAGCTATATTCAGTTATTTGAAGGATGGTTGCAAAAATAAGACGTTGATTTGAATTCATATGAGCAGCACTCCTAGTGACTACCATCTCCAAGATTGCTCTGGTTTCATTTGTTGTTATAAACAAGTAGGGAAATAACTCGATTTGTATTAGCAAGGATACATCTCACTCATCTAAAGTCAAGTAAGGATCAGTCATCAATACCACTTGGATAAAACAAGCATGATAAGACTATGAAAATAGAAGGTTGTAACGTTTTCAGGCATTCATATTCTCATGTTGATATGAAATAGCATAATTGTTCTCACCACATGTTGTAGCCTGCTCACCACATGTTGTAGCCTGTGCATGGCAAGGTAGAAGAGACACTTCAAGTTGAGTGAGCATTCAAAGCAGGGAAATTGCACAAGCAGTCATGCGGAAGCAGGGAAAAGCATAAAAATGAAGTTTAAAAATGAAATCAGAGAAAGCAGGCATAAATGGCAAATTCGGCTGCAACTGAAAAATATAACAAATTGGCAAAAACAATGCAAGTTTGGCTGAGGCCAAGATTGCTCTACAAGTACACCATATACAATCAGCATCATAGAGGTCTGGTTTAGTATCACAAAGGCAGTAATAAAGTTGCTTTTATATTTCTCAATCCAAGTAGATTTGAAATGGCATCATTGTTATAGTGTTCATGTGGGCATCACAATGATAATAGCATGGATGTACGTCAGCATCAAAATAGTTGTAGCACATTTTGGCATTACATTGTTGTAGAAGATTATTTTCAGTATGTGGGTGAGGAGTGCATGTGAGCATCACAATGATAATAGCATGGATGTACTTTAGCATCAAAATGTTGTAGCAACATGATGCCAAGAAACTAGTATTGTGAGCTTGCCCCTGAGACCTATGATGCGAGTGAGGAATGCTAGAGGATCTCTCATGTTGAGAGGAGATACTACCATGACCCTTGGAATGAAAGCTGAAGTGTCAAGTAGCCCTAGTAGTAGTAGACTACAAGGATGAGTAAAGTCTCACTTACTTGACCCCTTATGTGCATCAATGAATAGTATCTACAGTGTACTTTATACCTCCAACATCTGCAATGGATTGAAAGAAGTTAGCAATTTGTTCGCTCTTTATGCCTCCAACATGTGCCTAAAAGTAGTGATTTCATGAAGAAAAAGGGCCAAAGCATAGATAATCATGGTAGCAGAAGAGAGTGGTTAGAGAACCACTAGAATCTCCATACAAAAAATGATATCTCCCATGCATTTCAAAGTGAGAAAGATACCAGAAAATAAAACTATCCTTAGTTTCCACCTCCTACAGAGAACAAAGGTTACAAACCCTTCCATTTTTAAGAGTACAATGGTCAATTTGAAGATGATGGGAGCGAATTGCCAACTAGCCAAGGGGAATGTTATGTTCCCTTTTTTGAACTGAGTTGAATCGTCAGACTCGAAGCCTATCTCTATTCTCCATAGGCTGAAGGGAGGATTTTCAGGGGAATAATATAATAATAATTTATTAAGTGTCAAAACCACCTAAGTTATAACGTTGAAAAATGACAATTTATTATTACTTTGGGCAAAATAAAATTTGTTCCAAATTTGCAATAATTCTGATTTTTAACTTGTTGGCATTTTGTCAAACAATTTGCATACAACAAAATATAAAGAATATATGTATACTAACAATCATAATCGCTGCAACTAAAATTCTGAATCATGTATTCATCATTAAATCATACTAATATTCAAAGACTTTTCAGAGACATTTTGTCAAACACTTGGCAGACATTGTTCAATTTATCTCTGTATCGTTAAAACTGATTTGAATTTGATTGAGCTGAATAAACATAATATAATCTTTGATTAGAAATGCTAAAAAACAACTGAAACAATATTTGAATAAAAAACTGACCTTAAACTAAAGATATATGATTTGATAGATAATGCTGGCTTGAGTATCTATCCTTTGTGAATATTGGTACTGCTGTAATATTCAATTTATACTCTGAATTTCTGAACATTTGTAAAAAGCAAATTTCTGAACTTATTAAACCTATGGCAACAACAACAATCTCTTTATAACTCCCAAATGACAGCCACTCACACCATAAACACTAGAAATCACCCCACAGATTGCTGACCTGGACCAATCAACAATCAAAATATTCTTTTGACCTCTTCTTTGACTGTACGGAACCCCCTTTTTCCAAGTACAACCCCTCTATGGCAGCCTTTTTGGGTGGTGGTTTCCTTTTTATGAAGACTGTGATATGCTTTAGGCAAGCCTTTAGAGGTTGCATTTGAACTTGGGAATGATTGAATGCCTCCAAATATGCATCACCCCTTTTTATGGGGTTAAAATATGTACGGCATCCTCCCAAAATGTGTATGGTACGGTTGGGAACACTCAGCTAAAATAAAATATATGAAGTTAATTCGTATCTTCAATACACACTAACACTTAAAGTTTTTGCTCTTCTTCCCACTTGCACACACAACACTTACACAACATTTACAAATTTATATTTGCAGGCAAAACTTCAATAAATTTGTACCTAATATTGCCTTAAGGTTTTCATCATAGACTGAATAGTTGAACAATAGCTCAGATTCCCAAAGAAGGTTTCACCAAAATGAATAATCAAGAATTATGAAATGAGTTTCCACAACCCTCCTTTTAAAACCCTCGAACTTTGCAGAATTTTAATTATAGAAATCATTTATTTAAAATATTAATTCTTTTTCTCCATAAAATGACTTTATAATATTTTAATTTTTGGCTTCAGATAAAATCACTTTATAAAAATAAAATATATAACTTAAAATCATAATTAATTAAATATAAGTTTTGTGGAAATATTAATTGTTTAAAAGGTAATTAGTAATTAATAAAAAAAATAGATGAATATTCAAAATAAAATAAAAAAGTAAATTTTAATTACAGACTTAAGCCTATCTCTATTCCCCCTAGGCTGAGAGAATTTACAAGGCAATAATGTAATAATAATTTATTATTTACTTTGGATGAAAAAACAAATAACTATTATACATATATTAATTAATAATATATATAAAGCACGTTGAAAGTTATCAATACTTAACATTGTTTATTATAATATTGATTCGTAAAATATATTAAAAACTAATAATATATATAAAAAACTCTTTTTACTATTTTTATATATCTATTAATTAATAATATATATAAAAAACTATTTAAGCATACATATCTTAGTTTGTTTATTCTTAAGCAGCACATACTTCAAAAAATTTACAAATATTCCTTTGTTGTATAACGCTTTAGCATAAAAATCATAAAGTGAAAATATTGAATATTTAAATAAAAGGAAATATTAATTGTTTAAAAGGTAATTAGTAATTAATAAAAAAATGATGAATATTCAAAATAAAATAAAAAGTAAATTTTACTTACTTTTAAAGTTGGTTGAAATTTTTCAAAAATAAAATATTGGAAGAAAAACAATTCATTTGAGGATTGCAAATTTTGAAGAAACCCTTGTGGAGAGTTATGGTTCAGCGTTCTTCCTAGACGATGAAAGCCCTCTTGGATTTTCGGAAATTGGAGGGTGAAAATCTTTTGATTTTCAATGTTGGCTTCATTTAGAAGCCAAATTTGGGCTTTACAAGTTTAACATGTTAAAAATTCCACTAGAATAAGAGCCCTATTGGTGTATAATTAAAATAGTTTGTTAGTCGTACCCCTAGTTTGGATACGTCTATACAAAAAACATATAAAAATCATAGATATATACATATTTGCAGTTTAAAAAGTAAAAACAAGAATTAAATTTAAAATACCACATATCATGCAAGAATTATAGTTAATAATTTATAATATTAGTTATTAATTGTTAAACTAATACTATTAGTAACATATACAAATATATAATATAATTAATAATTTAATATATACAATATTACAAAATTAAAATTATTAATATAGAATTTCAATTATTTAATATGAATATATTAATTAGTAATTTATTAATATATTAATATAAATTAAACTACACAATAATAAAATATTCATAATTAAAAGAAAATTACAAATACAAATACAAATTGTCTATATTAAGTTATTTAATAATCATTATAAAACAATTAATATTAACAAATTTAAACTTTAAACTTCTAAATTTTAATGTTTTCATCATTATATAAAATAAATAAAACAATATATTATAAATTATATAATGATAAAAATATTAAAATTTAAAAAATTAAAACTATTAAACAATAAATTTAAACTTTTAAAACTATTCGAAATTTTTAATGTTTTAATTTTTAAACTATTAAAAACTCTAGCGGACACAAACTATGGTTTCGCTAAAATCTTGGAACTCGCGACCTCTCTTGTTCACCCCATGTTCTATCCCATCCAAACCCATGTCCTCCTTTGCCGTCGAAATCAACTCCTCCATGAACGGTTTTTTTGCAGTCGACGACACTAGAATGGAAGCGAGGAAAATCCAAAACATAAGATGGAAATATGTTTTTATGTGCCAGCTCTTCGAAACGCTCTGGAGACTTGTTAGAATCGCTACATTGACCTAGGAATTGTCGGGATTCAGCCAAATGAATCTAGAAACGTTACAAACCCGAAAAAACCGAACCCTATTCGAATCCATGGGGTGTCCAGAGTGTACCCGATTCCAGGACGTACCATACCCAAAATCAGCAATTAAACTAGGCGATTCGGTAACTTAGATTAAGAGACATGGGGGCAAGGAAATGATGTAGTGTCAAATTCAGAAAATAGGAAACAAGTGCAGTTAACTCAAAGATTACTCAAACATCCTATGTCACCTCATTAAATGAATTTGTCTAAAATGACAATTTTGACCACATACAAAACTATTTGATTATCAAGATTGCGGTCAAAAATGTCATCATGAAAAAGGGTCACCTAGACAAGTTAAATTAAGAATATTTTTCGCTTTTTAAAACCAAAATAGGAGCCTAGGGGTGGTAGCTCCAAATAGGCTTGAGGGATAGTGCCCCTCTAAAGGGTTTGGGAGTAGAGCCAATAGTGGGATAGAGCCCTCAACAAGGTTAAGGAGCAGCACTCCTCGTAAGGGTCTAGGGGTAGAGCCCCCAACAAGGTCAAGGGGCAGTACTCCTCACAAGGTCTAGGAACAACACCCTTGGCACATTCCCTATCACAAGATAAGGCGGGGTCAAGGGGTAGAGCTATTTCCACCAAGCCCAAATTAAGGTTTTGAAAACCATATAGTGATGATTTTGTTAACATGTTGAAGGAGTGAGAGACAAAAGAAAAAATTCTAGAAAAAATGACTATCATCCTACAACTGTGAATGAGTTTTAACCACTAACTTGAGTTTAGCAAGTTTTTGGGCAAGTAACTCACCAAGATATCAAGAAAAAATCATAGCTGAGTTTACTCGTAACTTGGCTAGGGATTTGTCTCACAAGTCTATGAGTTTTTTTGCAAGTTTTTAAACTATGGTCAAATTCATTCCATAAGGGGCAAAATTACAAAATTATGCATCCAAATGGAAATTGAATTGATTCTTCTCATATCTCTGTGTTGGAGGTGTTTCAAGTCCTCTGTGCAACACATTTTCTTATCCCTTAGCATAAATATACCTTCTAAATGTCAACAGAATGTTTCCAAGAGTTGTTTGTGAAATTCAAGAGGGAATTGGAGCTCTAATTTAAATTTCTTGAGGTAGAAGATGACTGCACAACTAAGAATGGCTGGGAGCGGTAGTCAAGTGTGTTAATAGTAGCATATAAGTACAAAATCTAATACATAGGTATTGTAGGCAGGTATGTGAGAATGTACACAATTGCATAGCATCATAGATATATGATATAGATGGAAGGTGGAAGCTATAGAGCTATTGTAACATCATTTTGCAGCCTTAGGGCATTGTTTCAAATTTCCAATAGCATAAAGGAAAAGATACATCCATTTTGATCAATCGTGCATTGAAATATTTAGGCCAATTACAAATCAAGACATAAGGAATTAGCCACAATACTAAACTAAGTTGAATCTAGGACTCATTATTACTACCTATTAAAGTACCCCTATGAATTGTCATAAGTTGCTATTTAGGAATACCAATATTATCATATATGATAGCATTAAAATATCTAGTTAGATGAGCTGTGAGTATAGTGCTAGGCTACATGTTAAAAAGAGTTCAACAATATTTACTATGTTGATAAACTAACTTGCCAATCAAATTCACATCTTGTCATCGCTCTAGTATAATAATCCGTTTGATATGTATTGTAATACCAATTAGCAGCTTCCCACATTGATGTGCCTATAAATACTCACACATGGATTAGGATTAAACACAAACGTGAAGTATCTTATTGTATTGTGAACGATTGAGTTAATACAATAACTGAGTGATCTTTTTGTAGGGTTTTTTCCTAGAAGATTTTCCCAAGGCAAATAATCTTACCATATCATGAGTATGCCATTATTTTCTTTCTACTACATATAATATTTTGCTAGCCTTGCTCCTCTTGCATAGGTTTATCGATATTACTTCTCTTTATTATATACATAACATGTAACATCAATTAAGGTTTCCCCTCTCCCAACAAGGGGGGGGGGGGAGGGTGGGGGGGTGCGCACCCATGTGCTCTAATATCAAGGTGCTATATGCTCAACTTATAGGTCAAGGATTTGAAGGTATCTTAGGCACTCATATGAGATCATTTATATCTCAATCATATCTTCATGAGGTATTGGTCAAGTGATACTTTAGGATATCTTAGTGAACTAGAACAATCGAGTGAAGGCCATACCAACAAGGGCTTAATGTACACTTCTATAAAATGTCATAAGGCAAAGGGGTGGAGCAATGTGTAACACACCATTACCCTATGAATTGTAGGCAATGATACTAATACCATAGCTTTGAGTCTTGACAATTCAAAAAGGAAATAAACAGAAGCAATGGTGGACCATATAGCATTTTTCTAGTGGCAATACATCCTTTATGGCGCTGACCACATAATATTTAATACAAATATCCATAGTGCTTGAGTAGAGATATTTCATGCCAAATCTAATACTATTTTCTTGTTGCAATCTATGTTATAGGTGAGATTAAAACAAATTTTAACAGTATGAATATATAAGTGACTTGGTCTCTACCTTTTACAATTTTGAATGGTTTGCAAGGGAACACATTTCTACAACCAATTTGTATATTCCTTTCTACTATATTTTAACACAACAGCAGCATGCAGTTCAAACTCATTTTGTGACCCATATTTAGATATTAATTATTTGGATATGAAAGCAAGAGAGACCTGTGAGCCATACAACTGGTCCGTCCAAATGGATGCATTCCGATCATCGTAAATCCTATTTACACACTCAAACTTATAATGGCGGCCCTACACAAAATAAAGACAAAATGGTTATAAAACTAGAGATCAGTAACAACAAATTTTAACAAATAAAAGAAGGCTCTTATGCCTATAGGAGAACAGTGTCAATATCAAACACAAAACTAAAATAACCAAAAAATCTAACCTCAAGCAGGTGGCTGTTAAATTCTGGTGGCAAGTCATATATGTATATAAGCGGTCTCTTCTTTTTAACTACAGCTTGGATGCCATTGTGCTTATCTCCTACAAACATTCCACTAGGTATTTGGACTGTGGCTGGTAGAAGCCATTGAGGCCATTCCTGTATTGACGATGATATGGATGGAATGCTGCAATCAATCCCATACCAACCAGCCTTACACTGTTGCACACATAAAAGAATATTTTGATGCTCCATTCTCACTTGTATGAATACATATCTCAAGTGTATAAAAATGTGTAATCAACTTTTTAAATACTTCAAGTCTGATAGATTAAGATGCAAAATATTCTTTAATGATAATAAAGCAGTCCCAAATCAGATGGTAAAGGTCAATAGGCAAGCCACTCAGTCAAGTTTTATTATGACCTGGGATTTGTTTTTTTTATCAAAGCAAAAAGAGAAAAACATGACAAGAAAATAACTCTGAAAGTGTGGGCCTAAACATGTTAGGTAATATCATAATTCATATAATGCAATTTTGTAAACTCACCTGGCAGAATCCACCATGACAATATCCATTACCAGAACACTGGTTAATACAACTACATTCCGTGGGGAATTCACAAAATTGCCCCCATTGACAGTCATATTTACAATCACACTCCTTTTTGTAAAGAGCCTTTCCTATTCTAGCTTCTTGTGGATCCACATTACACCAGCCAGGCTTGCTGATGTTATTTGTAAACAGATTTTCAGTGTCTGCCTTTGACCAATTCACTACCCGGTCACTGCCAAACAGTAAAATTAAGTTTTGGATGTTTCTATGTGTTTACATCAATAAAAGTTAAAGCAGAAATGAATAATGGTGTTGCTGTGAGAACCGGGAGATAGATATATCTGAATTCTTCAGGAGAACATTAAAGTTAAGTTACATACATGACCTGAAATCCACAAGACTCTCCAACAGGGCGATCAGGGTACTTGGAGTTTTCCCCACAAAAGCACATAGCTCGTGTAGTATCACACTGAGCTGAACAAATAGAAACCACCCAGTGTCCGTATGGTTCCTCAGATGAAGCAGGATTGTTGCACCCTAGATTTAACCTTTCAGAGCACCCCTCTCCTGTAGCAATACAGTTGATGTTAGTCAAAATGCTATTACCTACTCATCTGCTTTATTTCTTCTTTCTAAAATGGAAACAACAGGAGAGAAGACAACATACTCAAGAAATTACCAAGCATCTCTTGTTTACTTATAGACACTACATGAAATCTTTAAAAAAAACAATTGAAGGTGGCAAACCCAGTAACACACAAAAATGAAATTATAGATATTATATACATTATACTGGAGAAGAAAATATGCAGTATATTAAGTAATAAACTAAGCTCTTCAAGATATTTAGTAGAGATAGTCCCACAGCAACATGTGAAAATTGTAATACTCTGATATTGGTATCTATAATCCAATCCATAGTGACATGAAATAAAGAACAGTTTTCTCTTTGACAAATTTCTGATACTTTTAGAAACAGAAACGTCAAGAAAATAGAGTTGAAATATTTTACATATTAGTGTCTCATCATAGTAACCCTCAAAGGCCAAAGCAGAAACATACAATTAATTCTTAAGCATGGCTCTAGCTATCAAAGTAGCATGTCTGCCCTTTCAAGATGGCCAGAAAGAACAGATTTTCAAAGTGCCTGAAATATACAAAAATACATAAGTTGCAACATGGCATTAGGTTCAAGCTTTGTTTCTTTGGCCCTACTCCCCTAGTTTGTTAAATTCACTAAATTTAAAGCTTTGCAGCAATTAGTAAACTCAAGCATAATGGGATATGTTTAAGAAGAAAATCAGGCAATGTTATACACAATAAATGAAAAAAATAAAAATATGACTGAAACAAAATAGACTACTGCACTCATATTACATGACTTTAGTAGTTGTCAATGAGAGAATCAGCATTTTACTGTCATAGTTCAAGCCAAAAGCAAACCAGATATTTTGGTATACACAAAATGGAAAAAAGAGTATCATCATTATAAAGCAAATGATTTGCAATCTTCAACATCAGGCTTGATCACATAATGATGTATTGATGAACCCCATAGATCCCCGGTCCATTGTGCACAACCATACAAATACCAACATCGAGGGAGAAGGTACAATAGTTGGCTCCACAGTCTCATTGACTACTAGCACTCAAAATTTAAAGGTATTTCTAACAACTCATGCATCATAATAAAGCATAAGTCATAACTATTCTTAATTGTCACCCATTCATTTTCTTAACTTGTTATTATGGCTATGTGCAATGATGATCCTCAAAGGCTCCTACAAATTCTATGTAAACTATCACTCTTTCAAGCATTTCTTATTGCTTCGATCTTTATTCCTATTTTTTCTTTTATTCTCCTTCCTTGACAAGCAAATCCTGTGTAATATAGATGTGCGCTTATCTGAAGTGGAGCAGTTTGATTAACACATTCACCTATGTGGATCTTAATGGAGCAGCTCAAATCATTATGATATTACTTGGGAGAATAATGGATCAGCTTCACCCATCAAAAACTCATGGTCTATCATAGAACCACCATGCCCCATCCATCAGGGTGTACAAGATTGCTCATTATTTCTTAATGTATGTCATTCTCTTTTATTAATGATCCTAATTCCTAACACATTGTTATGAGTATGTGTAATGATGATCACAATATGCTCCTACAACCTCTACATAGATTATGACGTTTCAAGAATTTTACATTGATTCAATGCTCGGTGCCAACAATAGGTTTATGCGTATTCCTTGAAAAGTAAATCCAATGTATACAGGTGAGCATTTATCTTAAGTGGGGCAATTTCGATCTGGCATATTCCCTTATACATGTATCTTAATTGATCTCATCAAGTCATGGTGAGATTACTTGGGAGAATGATGGATCAGCTTCCCCTGTTAAAGCTTGTGGTATGTCATGGAACAACCATGCCCCATCCATCACAAGTGTACAAGACAGGCAACACAAGCAACTCTGTAAAACAGTTTCAACCATCATTTACCTCATGTCCACTCGTTTTAGTGTTTTTTATGTTTGTGACTTGATTTTTTAATCAAAGTGGCTTCCCCCTAATACACATTGGGACCTTTGACCCTATAACTTCAGGCTCGTTGAATGTGAGATGTAAACTTCCCACAAATAGAAAGACATTACATCATTGTAAATATATCATTGACCAACTTGGCCTAAGAAAACAGTAATATCGATCTGCATGCAACATATCCCTATGGTTGATTTTGTTCCATACTCTCCTATCCTCTTGCATCATGAGTCTGCCAATCTGACATTGATAACAATTTCATTTAAGGAATTTGTATGAAGCGTTCCAAGCCACAAAGAAATTCATAATTCATGTTAATGGCAGGGTACAAGTCCTTGAATTGTCACATTCACAGCCTTCTCTTCTCTCTTAATAAAATTACTTAGAAGTGTCTGCCATGCTTTAAGCATAGGCTTGCCTTCTCTCTTAACACTGAGTAACTTGCATATGGGTGTGTGTGTGTGTTGTATGGCCAAACTTAGGGGGAAAAATTGGCTATTGAACCTGAACCCGAACCGGCAACATAGAATAAACATAGATGAGTCGAGTAGAAAAATAGTGGTGTTAATGTTCTATGCATATTATGTGTGAAATCTCATACCTCTTATTTAACTTAAGATGCATTATAGAAAAAAGGTAAATAACACAATAGTGGTACTTCCCTTTGTGTTTGCATTAGCTCTAGCAAAGGCAAAGATATCATAAGTTGCGGTAAAGACATTTGACTTATGCCAACAAACTTGAAAAGCAAAAGAACATTGATTACACACTGAATAAGGTATTCCCTAATTGGAAGAATAATACAAAATTGGGTGAGTCAAGTTAGTCAAGGAAGCCAGCTTAGTTATATATTTTCTCATTGTGGCTAACCCCTTATGCCTAACATACCTTGGTGACTAGCGCTTATTTGTATTACTTTTCATGACCTCAGTTCGTCCTTATGAAGGAATTCCTCTATTGTAATTTAATGTACCCTTTGAGTACTATTGACATTAATCTTGCGTTAATATCATATTGATAACATGAATATTGAAACCTAATAAATGTGCTTTGAGTCCTATTGATAATAATAAGCAGCTTTCCTTTCTGCAAATTGGGTCATCTGTCTGGACCAGCATTTAATATATTGAAGATTGGTTCGTCTTCACAACTAGGAGTGGCTTTGGCTGTGTTTCTATTGCTGGCATGAGATCAGAGATTTATTGTTTTTTGTAATGAGCAGTTCATTATCCATCAAGTTTTTGTTTCCAGAAATTTATATTTCATTAAAAACACTGCTAGAATTTTGAGAGTTTAGTTTGGTTCATTTCAATGGCATCACAGCTCAAAGAATATAATAAAATAGAAGATTTTTAACATCCACAAAGCCAAACAAAGCCGATGAGACAGTAGACCCTACCATTTTTTCTTTTTCAAGTGTTGATCTTCTGCTATTCAATTTGATAATGAACTCCCTCATTCTCTCAAACATCTCCTTGCTGAATAGATCTTGAAATGAATTTGCTGCTAAATTACTTGTGCACTTGACTTTGATGTCATTGTAGGCTTTACATTTCAAAATAAAGTGTTTTTTTGTTTCCATTCTCCCATCTGTGCAGAAGACAAAAATTCTCTCTTCCCATTGTTCTTTTGGCCTTTTCCATCTGCCTATTTCGCAACAAAGATGATGTCAGTTAGTCCTCAACCAAGCGATGAAAATCTTTGCTCTTTAAGGGATATTGGCCTCTAAATAGGCTTTTTGTTGATGGTCAAAAGTGGGGTTGAATTTTTCAATGTAATATTTCTTCTTTCTCCCTAATGTCTTTTATGAAATAGACTTGTGGAACTTGTTGTACCCAAAATTAAAAGTTTTGCTTCATTAAGGCATTTTGGTAAAAATGGTCAAAATCTTGTAAAATTGTCGTCAAAAGTCAAAAAGGGTCAAAATTTCTAAAAATAGCAATTTTCTATTTTTAGAAATTTTTGAAAAATAAATGGACCATAGGGTTTTTCTGGTTTTATTGTCAAAAGGATGCTCGCAAAATTTTCGAAAATTTTGAAATTAGGGTTTTAGGCCCTATTTTTAGGGAAAACCCCTAAAAATAGAATCCTTGTAGAAATGGCTAAAATTGTTTTTGATTGGTTGATTGTACATCACGATCACATTGATCCAATTAGAATTATCAAAAAGTCAGTTTTCTCTAGTGGGTCTATTTCGCTTTTTCAAAAGAAAAGTTAGGACCTTGAGGTCATCAATGGAGGATGGCCAGGTGTCAGAATCAATGGAGGATGGCCAAGTGTCAGAATCGAAGTCTCAAACATTGCACAAAACAATCTATGATGAAAGATGCTCAAAAAACGGTGAATGGAGGGGAATTCTAAAAGTTGAAAATTGTTGTTGTTGGTGTTGCATGCGGATAGCGAACGTGGTCCGCGGACAGTGAGCGCGATCAGCAAATGGTGAACACGATTGACGCTTCAGCGATGACGGTTGACGCTTCAACGATACGGTGAATGCGAAGCTCGAGAAGGGTGAAAATCTTCAAAAAATGGTAGTCTGGAGCACAAAAGCACCTTTGTTGGCCAGGGGCGCCCAAGGTTTCAAGCAGTCAGAAGTGCTTTAAAGGTAGCTGCAAACAGTTTCTTTCTAGATTTGAGCAGGCTTTCCAAAGAATTCATCAGCCTATCCAGAGGAGTCATCAAACGTCGCGAAATGCAAATCGAATGCAGACACACCACGGGAAACAAAAGGGTCACAAGGAAAAGTTGAGGAAAGGCGCCCCTGTTAGGCAAGGGCACCCAAGATTTCAAGGTTTCAAAGGCAATTATTAGGGTTTGCAGTTTTTGGGGTCCTTTTCAGAATTCTGCAGGCTTTCCAACAAGTCCAACATCCAATTCACGAGATTTGTCAAACGCCCGAAAACGAAGATCAAGCGGCAAATGCTGAAAGTCAAAGCAAATTAAGAAACTCACAATTGACTAAGTCTAGAGCAAAAAAGCGCCCTTGCAAGCTAGGGGCGCCCAAAATTTTGAAGCATCAAATGGAATTTTTAGGTTTCATGACCTCCAACAGGTCAGATTTTGTCAAGCTTCGTGATGAGTCCATCAATAGCTTCATCGGAGCTCTCGAACATCCAAAAACGAAGATCAAATTGAGGTGTTTCATCAAGAGGACAAAGTGAAAATTATATCTTCTACACACATGGGCACCCCAGTCAGCCAGGGGTGCCTAGGAATTTGAGCCCCCTGAAACAATTGTCAAGATTTGCAAAAGTAATCATTCTTTCTGGAATTATTCAGGCTTTTCATTAAATATCTTAGCCTGATCATGGGATCCATCCATCACTAGCAATTGCAGATCAAAGCACGGGAGGCAAATTGGAGAAATGGATAATCATTTAAAAGGTGGTTAAGTCTGGAGCACAAAAGCGCCCCTGCTAGCCAAGGGTGCCCAAGATTTTAAGCCATCAAAAACACTTTTTAGGATTTGTAGCCTCCAGGAGATCCATCTTAGCTTCGCTCACGTTCTTCAACGGGTCCATCAGCCAATCTACAAGATCAATCAGACGTCCAGAATCGAAGTTTGAATGGACACCAAAAACGGAGGAAACGTTGAAAATCATGAAAAATGTTCTAACACTGCAAAGTTGGACGCCTTATCTCAACGAGGCGTCCAAGTCAACTTGAGTTAGATATTTTCGCAAGATGACTCCTAAATTTAGGGTTTTCGCAAGTTAACTGCTTCTTTCACCTCCAAACTTTACTTGAGAAGCATTTGGGCGTCTATTCTTCATTATTTTGCATGTTACCTTCAACGAGCAAACACATAATTTTCTTCTCAACAACATTTGAAGGATCAAACGAAGGGTGTTTTCAGAGTTCTTCATAGATTTGAGTTCACTTGCACAAAAGAACATTTTTCCATAATCCATTTTTCTAGGGCATCATTTTTCAGAAACAAAAGGTCATCGTTTTCAGCTTTCATCGATCTGGGTCAACTTCTTTTTCATTCTTCTTCAAAGATTGAAGAATTTTTCCGTTGCTTCTTCGGCTTCCACTTTTCTAGGGTTTCTTGCATGTTCAAGAAAAATCAATTTTTTTTTGAGAAATATGACAATCTGGGTTTATTCAACACGAAATTGGACACAAAACCCAAACCTCAAATTTCTTTCGAAAAATTTGCTTCGTAGCTTCTATTTTTGAGCTAAGTTACCGATTCACCCAAAAAAGGTCTCAGATAGGATTCGATTCGGATTCGAGATTCGATATGGATTCGATTTAAATTCAGGTAGGATACGAGTTTAGGATTGTGGATACAGGCAGGGTACGAAAATTTCATACCTAGTACGTACCCGGACAAAATCTGACTATTTGAATGCCCAGGCCTCGAAATATTCAACGTTTTTGACATTTTTTTATTATTTTTTTGACTTTTAGTTGACTTCTAAATAATAAAATATTGTCTCCGACCCTAATATTTGCCTCCTAAAACATCAAATAGATAAAAACATACTCATTTTACAATTTGTGAATGAAAAACAATTTTTTTGCCTCCATTGCTGAATTTGCTCTCTTGTTTGAACAAGCTTGAATAGACTATGAACCTGAAGCAACTGCTGAGCATGAGAGTGGTAGTGTTAGTGCTAGTGGCAGTGCTTGTGCGAGTGCCACTGATGCTATTTGTGGTTCTACACAAAATGTAGCATCTAATGATGCTAATGATGCTCTTTTTGATGACCCATATGATTTAGATTGATCAATGATCAATAATGGCTAATTGTAAACACTTGACATTTTTATGTTTGAACTTTAATTTATAATTTTATATCATGACATTTGAGATTCGCTAATATTTTAATATTTGACTATTAATATGGTGGTGTATTTTGAACTTAATTACTACTGCAAATATGCATATATTTCTGATTTTTATATGTTTTTGTATTAACGTGTACCCAACCCCAAATTTTTTTTGACCGAATCCCGTACTAGATTCTCGTACCCGTACCTAAATCCAAAAACGAATAGGTAACTTAGTTTTTGAGGGATTCTTGCATGTTGGTAAAAAAATCAGTTTTTGAAAAACGGACGATCTGGGTCTATTTAGAATGACATTCTCTACAAAACCCATATCTTAGATTTTTCTCCAAAAATCTTCCCTTTTTCTGAAGAAAATTCAACAAAGCTATTTTTAGCTTTTGTGCAAAACTTGTTCGAACATATTCGTGTTCACAGTCAAACTTCACGGTTTCATCATACAATACTCTTCCATTGAAAAAAATCAAGAAAAGCATCAAAAGCATAAAGCTACAGAAGAAACAAAGGTCATCACTCCAGTTACAGAGCCGCCAAAGTTACCAATCAGTGAACTGCTAGTTGAAGTGTATAGATATTTTCAAGAATAGAACTCAAGTGATGACAGTAGTTAACTTGAGGCCTTTTCCGAGTTTAACTGACAGTCCTTTTTTCATGCATGTCTATTCTTTAAAGTTACCTATTGTATAGTTGGAGCTTTCTTTAGTTTAGATCAGTTAACTGTTAGTTATCTTTATTTAGACAGGAATAAATCTTGCATGTTGGCAAGACTCATTGTTAACTCAAGGAGATTTTAGGGTTCCCTACTCCTTGTGTGTGTATAAATAAGAACAGCCTTGCTCATTATTTTTTAACCATTGTTGCTATAACAAAATTGTTGAGCCTTAGTGCCTGCAAGTTTGCTATTCAGTATTTGTTCACTTTGTTCAGTGTAATTTGGTTTGATCGTAAATTGTATACCTATTTTAGCTACAGTCTACTATCCCAGATGTGTTTTTACTGTTAGAATTTGAGGAAATAAATCTTATGCCTACCTTGCTTTGATCCATGTTCTCAAAGACTTTCCGTGTTATTGTTTTATGTTTTGCTTTCATGAACTTTATTTCAGCTTATATCTGAAAGTACAATGAGTCTTCAGATGTGTTTTGGAAACAAGTTTATCTAAGCTTTGTGTTTACCAACGATTCCCTGTTTACTTCTAAATTCTCTTGCTCTGAATTTACTTGAGAAGTTAGAAGTGTCATTAGTTTAAGCTTAGTTGTAGTTGAGGTTACGAAACCAAAGAAAACCTCAGCTGAAACGCAAAGAGTTTTATAACGTTGTGCTCTCAACTGAGATAAAAAGATAAGCAATTAGTTTAGTATTTTCTTTTTATGCGTAATCAGCAAAGAGGGAACTTCCCCTCCTAATTTGAAGAGTAGTCTAACTGTGCATAGTTGTCCATTTCCAATCGCACTCTAGAGGTGCGAATTGAAACGCCAACAAAACTTATCAACAACATATGTATATATTTCTTTGCCATTATTAGGGCAAGCATTCAAGTGATCATAGGGGACCCGAGTTTTAAACCTGAATTTGTTTGTGATCATGCATTTTTTGATTGTCTCTATCTGCACCCATTTGATGCGTAAAGTTTTTCTTACCATTATTCACACCTATAGAGCACCAATGGAATTACTAATAGCCCAAATAGAGTCTGAATAGTTTTCCAGTCCCATAACTCTACTTCTCTACACTATTTTGAAGAGCGAAAAGCACACTCCACCCTCCCAAAGTTCTCTTTCTTCTGCAAGTTTCCCAACTAAGCTTGTTGTTGAAATCAATCCCAAGGTATTTATACTCCTTTACTTGCTCTAGAATACCTTCTTCAAATGATTGTTTTCAAAAATTTACATTTAAAATAGTTCTTGTTTCCAAAATTTTCAGATTTCAGCCTTAATTCATCTCATTGATGTTGTTCAAAATGAGGAGGAATCTTTTATGAAGGAAGAGGTCTATCCTTCCAAAGGCTTAAGTATTTCTTACCAAAAATCTTTGTGAGCTTCATATGTTAGAGAGGAAATTAAATTGACAATAGATCTGATAGAAGCGTCTTTTTTGTGAATCTTTAGTATTTCATAGATTATAGGCATGATTGGCACTTTTGTAATGAATTTCTTTATTTCTACACTCCACCCTACCAAAGTTCTCTTTCTTTTGCAAGTTTCCCAACTAAGCTTGTTGTTGAAATCAATCCCAAGGTATTTATACTCCTTTACTTGCTCTAGAATACCTTCTTCAAATGATTGTTATCAAAAATTTACATTTAAAACAGTTCTTGTTTCCAAAATTTTCAGATTTCAGCCTTAATTCATGTCATTGATGTTGTTCAAAATGAGGAGGAATCTTTTATGAAGGAAGAGGTCTATCCTTCCAAAGGCTTAAGTATTTCTTACCAAAAATCTTTGTGAGCTTCATATGTTAGAGAGGAAATTATATTGACAATAGATCTAATAGAAGTGTCTTTTTTGTGAATCTTTAGTATTTCATAGATTATAGGCATGATTGGCACTTTTGTAATGAATTTCTTTATTTCTACACTCAAGGAAGAAATCTTAATTGTCTCTATGATATCCCTCATATTTTTCATGGGGTATACTGATCCTTGAAAGAATCATGTGACTTCATAGGTGAAGTGTAACACAGTTTAAAAGACATTGTGTAGGGTGTAGTCATTCAAAGAATTAAAATGAAGTTTTCTAGGCCACAATTGGAAACCGTCAATTTTGCCAAGGCAACAATTTCATACTAGAGTGGCAGTTTTTTTTTATATAAAAAGGGGTAAAAAATTCATTGAAATCCAGCAAGTAACAATAAATAAAGAGCAAGGAACTCATAGGCTCCCACCAAGAAAACAACCAGAATAACTAGAAAAACACCAACCAAACAGCCACCTACATCTTATCCCTCCATATCATCAGCAATGACCCTCTCTAAATCACAACAATAATCATGGGGTAACTGTCCCCACCCCTCAATCTTCCAATCATCCACATGCTTTGAAGCCCACTTAGCCAAACAGTCAGCAACCCTATTCCATTCTTGTGGAATGTGGACAAAAGACACCACTTCCAGCGAAGAGCACCTTTGCAAGATTTGTCGAACCACCCACACAATCTACCAATTAACCTCAGCCATCTTTTGCTCGTGCAACATATTAACAATAATCTATGAATCCGATTCACATATAACTCTACGCCAACCCAAGGCACAGGCATGCTCAATAGCCTAGAGAATCGCCAACCCCTCCATAAAGTTGTTAGAATGCCTCCCTTTATGGATTGAGAAAAAGAAAATAACCGAACTAGAACAATCTCTACCAACTTCACCAATCCCAGTAGGCCCCAAATTACCCTTAGAGGAACCATCAATGTTAATCTTCAGAAAATCTGTCGGAGGAGGCAACCATCTTCCAACCCTTTGAATCTTCTTTTTAGCCCTCCTACCTCTTTTGACACAAGCAGAGACCGAAGATAGCCCTTGCAAGCCCAATCTATTCACAATATCATCATCACTTCTTTCCAACAAAAAAACTACATCACATTTGGCTTCCACCGTCTCTTGGATCATACCCACAATTTTGAGCCAAACCTATTGAACCATCAACCTATCCCCACGAAAAATCCTACTACGTTTCCTTTCCAACCAAATTTGCCAAAGGATGAACTTAGAACCAATGCACCATACAATTTGGAGGAAAGAGGTCTGGGAAGGGGGTCTTCCCAAACTGCTCCAAAACTCCACTAGGGAAGAAGTATGAACACACAAATGTTGCCAAACATCCCACCACAAATGCCAAAGCAGCATCGAATAAGGACAACGAAAAAAATAAAATGGGAAGAATCCTCCTCACTGCAGTTACACAGAACACAAATAGAGGGACCTTGAAATCCCCGCTTCCGAAGATTATCCCAAGTCAAACATCTATTCCAAGTCAGAATCCACACAAAACAATTACACTTTGGCCATGCAAACTTGTTCCACACCTGTTTCCACCAAGGGACCTCCACCCCCCCAAACTTAGGAGACAGCAGCTCTTGATAGCCACTCGCCACAGTGAAAGTACCCTTAGGATTTGGGCTCCAGGCCAAAATATCCTTATCCCTAAGGGAACGACACTGCCTACTAACCAAAATATTTTGAAGCTCAGTGCAATCCTCCTCCAACCCAATAACAGGCCAATCACAAGGGTCCTTCCACCTAGTCACCTATAGCTGCCCACATGGATAAAAACTCTTAAAATCACTCACCCTTGACCAACCAACCTCCAAGAAGCGTTGACAAAGGTTCACTAAATTAGGATACTGGCGCAAAATGGGAGAAAAACCATCCAAAGAATCAAACCAAAAGAGAGCCTCAATCCCCTATTTATTACATATCCAAAACAAGCCCTCCTTGATCAAAGCTGCCCCTTTCTTAAGCGTTCCCCAAATCACAAAATCTTTCCCCACCAGAGGATACCTGGGAAGCTCCTCCTTCCAAACCCCCAGTAGGTACTTATGAGATATAATCCTGGCCCAAATATGATCCTACTCCACACACCACCTCCAGTAAAGCGTTGCCGCCAACGCCAACCCAGACCAAGTCGATTGCCGCAATCCAAGACCCCAAAACTACCTTGGGCTACATACAATATCCCACTTAACCAGACTCCACTTGGAAGAAGACAAGCTACCCGCCCATAAGAATTGTCTAGCCATAGAATCCAAATCCTTCACAAACCCAATAGGAGCCACTTGTAGCAGAGCCACCTGTAGCATGCACCTATAAATAGGAAGAGCCTACACCATAGACTTTAGCAGTTGAACACAGCTAGCAAAGGACAACCATCTATGAGTCCAATGATTAACCTTCGCCTAAAAATTGTCCAAAATATTCTGCCACGAACCCCTGGGCAGTCTACCACCAGAGATAGGAATACCAAGATAAGTTTAAGGGAGAGAACCAATCTGAAATCTCAAGATACAAGCAATCCTTTGTTGAATAAGCCTTGGAGTATTGAAGAAGAAAATTGAAGATTTATCTTCATTAATCCTTTGACCAAAAGCTGCAAGATAGATATCCAAAGCCTTGCGCAAATTTGTAGCTTCTCTGATCTTAGCCATACCCATCAAGGCCGTATCATCCACAAATTGCAAGTGAGATTGAAGAGGCATACCATTTCCCCACCGCCAACCCTGGATAAAACCCAACTCCACATTACGTTTCACCAATCTCCCCAAGCCTTCAACAAGAAGAATAAATAAGTAAGGAGAGAGGGGATCCCCTTGAGGAAGGCCTCTAGAAGCACTAAAAAGAGCAAATGGCTCCCCATTTATCAACACCTAGAAAGAAGTGGAAGTAACACAGCACATAACCCACTAGACCCACTCCTCAGCAAAACCGAAAGCAATAAGACTTTTACGCAAAAAAAGACCACTTCACTCTATCATAGGCCTTTGCCATATCAAGCTTGATGAACATAGCCTTTTCTTTCGAGGAAGCCATAGAATGAATGGTCTCAGTAGCAATGACCACCCCATCTAGAATTTGTTGATCCTCCACAAAAACACTCTGTTCCAAAAAGATAAGCCCTCTAAGCCATCGCTTTAGCCTTTCAACAATTAACTTAGAAATGATTTTATAAACCACATTACAAAGGGAAATGGGTTGAAATTGGCTCAGACGATCCACCCCCTCACATTTGGGAATGAGAGCAAGGAAAGCAGAGTTCAAAGCCCTCAGCATCTGCTTATTCCTTTGGGACTCACGAACCACCTCCAAAAGGTCTAGCTTTATGATATCCCAAAATTCTTGATAAAATTCAACCAGAAAGACATCAGGGCCCGGGGCTTTCCCTTTCTTCATCTGGAAAACAGTAGCCTCTAATTCCTCCAGCGAGGTATTGCCCAAAAGATGCTCATTCATCTCCCCAGTGACCAAAGAGGGGATACAAGATAAAACTTGGTTTTCTTTAGCCAGACCATCCTGAAAATCCTCCCTAAACAAAGAAGCAAAGAACTGCGAAGCTTCTCTAGACATATCCTGCAAAGAAGACAAATGCTCACCCTTGTCATTCACAAGAACCGGCATGGAATTCCCATGTCTCCTAGCTTTTGCCAAGTTGAAGAAAAAAGTTGTGTTTCTATCTCCCTCCTATAACCACTCAACTTGAGCCTTCTGTTTCCAATAGATTTCCTCTCGAAGCTCACACTCTTCCAAAGCTTTCAAAGCCCTTGCCTCCTCCCTAAGTAAATCCTCGGAAAGACCAAACTCCCTTATCTCCCAAGTAATGACATCCAAGTCAGCTTGAGCAACAACCTTAGCATGAAAAATATTACCAAAGCTCTGTCTATTCCACCTTTTGAGCTAATATTTTACATATTGTAGTAGTTTGGAAAAAGAATACATAGCAGTGCCAAAAGCAGGTCTTCCCCTCTTCCACCATTCAGTCACGTGCTCCTACAAAGAAGAATCTCTTAACCACATAAGCTGAAACTTGAAGGAGGGAGACTGAACCACACGATCCAAAGTAGCTGATAACTTAATAGGCCAGTGATCCGAGCCCCTCAAGTCCAAAATATCACAGTAAGTAGACCACCATCCACCAACCCAAAAACATGAAACCAAGAAACGGTCAAGTCTCTCAGCAATACAGTTCTCTCCCATTCTACTATTGTTCCAAGTAAACTGGCCATTACGGGGCTTAATGTCAACCAGATTCAAAGCATAAATGCAATCACGAAAAAGGAAAGCAGAGGGCTCCAATCTCGCAATACCACCCATCTTCTCCTCCAACTCAATAATAGCATTGAAAACACCTGCAATAATCCCAAGGGAGAAAAGGATCTAGGCTCCTAATAAAATTAATATGCGACCACAATAGCTGCTTACCCAGAAAATTAGTAGACGCATAGATGTTTGAAAGCAAAATAGTTTCCCCTAACTCCAAACTTGAGACAACCACAGAGATGGAAGACTTGGAAGACATCCACCAAAGAGGACAAATTTTCAATGGGTTCCACAGGCAAGCCACACCCCCTGCATTACCATGAGCCCAAATACATTGGCAATCGCCCCACCCCCACAGCTTAGGCAACAAACCAATCATACCTTCAACAGATAACTTAGTCTCCTATAAGAAAAGAACATCAAGAGAATGAGATCTCACCAAATCATGAACAATTTTTTGTTGAGGGCCACTGTTCAAGCCCCTTACATTCCAGGATAGTTCGATCATTTTGGAGGGTTAGAAAAATGGGAATCCAAGGTCTTAACAGAACCAGACTCCACCAAAGTCTCCCCCATTAACTTAATTTTTTCCACATCCTTCTTTCTCCCAACTTTGGAAGATTTCTCAACAACCCCTTTCCTTAGATCTTTTTGAAGAATTCCCAACGAAGGAGAAGCCTTGCTACCTTTTGCTGATTCAACCCCCGCTTTCACCACTGGAGTAGAGATCTCTCCCTCCCCCATCTTCGTAACCACAAGAGTCTCAGACCTCCCATGAGCAACCAAAATCAAATTTGTTTCCACTTGCAAAGTCCCAGTCTCCTGAGAAATTTGGTTGAAATCTAGAATAATTCCTTCCTGAACCTCGTCTATACCCCCCTAATCCAAAAACATCATTCCCGGATTCACCTCCTGCTGACTAAGATCATCCAGAACCTCAAATCTATTAAAGGTATCCCCTGCCTAACACTCCTTAAGAGTCCTCTTTTGACCCCGACTCCTATTACGAGCCTTAGCAGGAATAAAACCCTCTGCTCCATCAGCCTCACTCGGAACAGGGTTCTTGCCTTTGTCATCCTTAGGAGGATTGCGAGAAGGTTGAGAAGCCTAAGACACAAAAGATTTAGACTTCGGTTATCTCCTCAAGAGATGGCCATATTCATGATAGAGACGGCAACGAAAGGGCAATGTCTCATAATCAAGTTGCTGCACCCAAGAATACAAACCCGCACGAATTTCCAAAGAATCTGGAAGAGGGTTATTTAAATCCATTTCCACACAAATGCGAGCAAAGGTCATTAACTTTCTATCTTGTGTCTGCTGAGAAGAACCCACCGGTTTCCCCAGCAGCGAAGCAACTCGATGCAATATGTCATTACGCCAATATTCGACTGGAAATCGAGGGAGATGGACCCAAACTGGGACCCGGTTCGGAAGCTCCTCTGAAGGATCAAAACCCGCATGCTAGGGTTTAATAAATAAAGCTATCTGGTTGTGGAAATAAGGCCCACCTTCAAACACTCTATTGCGATCCACAATGCAATTAAATGTCACCATGAAGTATCCATTTGCTAATAACATTATTTCCATCTCTCCTTCCGAGGACTAGGTACAATGAGCCCACGACTCCAAAAATTGAAGTGAAATCCTCATTCCCAAAAAATTGCAGAACAAAGCATGCTTTGAATAATACTCAATGTCCTCCGCAATTGATTCTGGTTGAATCATTAATATTGGCCTATCCTTGCTTCGTTCCAAGCACCCATTAATTTTCGAAATACAGGGACCTCCAAACGGAATGACTCCACCATTCCCCGAGTCATTAGAAAACAAATTGTTATTAAAGACCCTCGTTGCATGAGATGGAGATTTCACTCCAACTGCAGATCGAAAATCCAAACCAAGATTGGCCCTTGAAGCTTCCCCTCGATCCATTGCCAAAGAGAAGCCCAACCAAAACCCTTAAAAAAGAGAGCTCCAATCCAAATGTCTCACCCAAACACCACCAACAAGCAGCGGCTAGATAAAGATAAACACACAGATAGGAAAGCGCAACCAGAAAAAAGTGCCTCCACCCCGGCAGAAACCCATGCACCAGAGCAAGGCAGCGAACAAAAATTAAAAGAAACAGCCCCACAACACATAAACAGACCCCCCCCACTATGAAAACACCTCCAGTCGACACCGTCTGCAGAGAAAGGAAGGCATGCAAGGAGGGAAAAGCCCTCATGCAGGCCACGCCATCACACTTGCAAAAAGCCGAGCGCTCCCGTCCGAGCCTTCGCCGACTTTTTTTAACTTTAAAAAAATACTAAGGACCCTTCCATGACGTTAATCTCTTGCTACTAGAGTGGCAGTTTTGTCAAGGCATGAAGTGATAGTTTCATCATGTGTCCAGACTGTCCACAATGCCTAGAAAGGCTTCAAATTTCCTTCCTATTTGACTTATGGTGACTTATGAGTTTCTTGATGGATATGTTTAAGCATAATAAGTCATTGTAATTGCAATTTGAGCATTCAATAGCAAGAATAGAGGGGATTGATGTGAATTTCAAAAGGATTCATAGATTCCAAGTAGACTGCACAAGGCAAAAATCAGAACTGCAAAGTGTGAAAGAAATTTGTGCATGATCTAAGGGACTGAAATTAGTTTTGTTTGATGACTGTTGAATGCCTAAGAGGCCTAAGATTGTATTTTCAGTTGAAGACAATGAGTGAGGAGGTGATTTGCCTCTCTTTTGTTGGAGTTTTCTACCAGAATTTGGGGTCTCCATGGTAAAATCCTCGTGTCTTCTTTTGTGATGGTGGTTTTCTCTCATTTTATTTCAAGATTGAAGTTAATTGTTTCCCTAAAGAGAACAGTTCTTAATTTCTTCAATCAGATCAGTATGTTAATGACTATTGTATAGCATAGCCATCTCTTGTTTACAAATTCGGTCTAAGAGCAAGTTCTTTCCTTTGGTGGAAATTCTTGTGAGTGATTTTGCAATTTGATACCCACAACAAGATCAAGTGATTGCAAAGAGGCATTGAATCCCATAGTTGAAAGAAAGAACTAGAAAGCATAGAAAGAGATGCAAAATCCCTTGATGACAGGTCACGGTTCCTCAGGAAGTTGATGTTGCAAGCATATCTCAGTCAATGGAGACTATGAAGGGTTTCATAGAAGTTCTCATGGAGAAACTGTGCTCATTGGAAGACACCAAGAAGGAAGGGTAAAGCCCACTCCATTGAAGAAGAGGAGCAATACCATGGTGAATCAAGTCTACCAAGGACACCTCAGTTCAAAGCTGAAGCAAAGATTGAGATTCTGCCATTCAAAGGAGATGTAGATGCAGAAAATCTTGACTATTGGCTGGCACAAATGGGTGTATATATAAGCATGCATTCTCTTAGTTTGGAACAAAACATTTCCTTCGCTAGATTGAGAATGGAAAAGCATGCTTTAACTCGGTTTGAAATTTTCTTATATTCTATGGCTTTAAGAAAGCAAGCTCCTATTACTTCTCGGGACCACTTTAAAAAATTGATTAAAAAACAATTTTACCCAATGTCATAGAAAGGAAAAATACATGGAGTGACAATTTTTTTATAAAGGACAAAGTGTGCAAGAGTACACTAGTGAGTTTTACAGAAGGGTTGTTCAAATGGACAAGGATGTGCAAGACGAGGAGGTATTGATGAAATATAACAGAGACATATATTGCTCTCTAAGCTAGTGGTCATTGATGGAGATGTGCACATGCTCATTACCTTACAATAGATAGGCCTCCATCTTCTCCAAAGACAAAAGGAGCCGTGGCCAAGACAAAGAAGGCAAGTGCTACAAGCACCAAACCAAAGTTCTGAAGCATTGTGACCATTGTGATGGAAAGGGTCATACAAAAGAAACCTGCTAGAAGCTACATCCAGAAAAGCCTCCATTTCAGAAAGGTAAAAGGGCAAGAAAACCACTAGGCCTGCCATTATTGAAAAGCGGGATTATTGTTGATCATAGTTCAAACTTCAAAGGTTGATTCTAAAATTTCTTGCACAACAAAGAAGGTTAGTTTTAATCCCATTGCACAAGAGGAAAAGAAGCAATCAGATTTATTTAGTATTAAGGTTCAAGTCAAGGATGTTAAAGTGGATGCACTTTTCGATTCTTGTTCCCTAGCTAACCTCATTTATAAGAATTGGTTGAAAATCTCGGTTTGAAAACTTATCAACACCACAAGCCTCATGCTTTGGGTTGGATCAAAGGTGGTTGATTTGTCAATTAATAGACAATATAGATTGAAAATTGTTATTAACCAAAAGTTTGTTAATAAACTGGTTTTAGATGTTGTGCCTATGGATGTGTGTGGAGTTGTGTTTGGCAGCTCCTACATGTATGACAAGAAATTTGTTTATTATCAAGGGCAAACAAGTATCATTTGGTCAAGAGTGGACAAAGTTTCATGTTGAATACTTACAAAGTTACAAGGGAAGAAGGAGCAGCTCAAGGTCTTGAATCTACAAGCAAGGAAATGTTAAGTGAAAGCACCAAGATAATTTCTCGAGTGGAGAAAAAAGAGTGTTGATATAGTTCCTTTGGCAAGTTGAAGCACTTAAAACATTTCAAACACCTTCGATGAACTATTTCAAATAATATGGACTTGTTACTAGACCGGATTTGAAATATCTATAAGAATTCTCATTTCTTTTTATATAATAGGATCTATTCACTTTATTTTTAATGAGTCCAACTTATTTCAATTGAATAACTAGTTTATTGCATATAGATTTTTAAAATCTGATCTAGTAATAAGTCTAGATTATTTGAAATAGTTCATTTTGAATAGTTGGAGACAAAGGTTTCTAGATTCTTGGTTGAAGTAGTGCAAGGTTGGGTGGAAGCCATGCCATCTATTGAGAGGGCCATCCCTCATTTTATGAGTCTTTCTAAATTTTGGGGACCAAAATCCTCCGTATTGGGAAGTTGTAATCTGCGAAAGAAATAGGTGACTTCATAGGTGAAATGTAACATAATTCAGAAGACACGTTGTGCAAGGTGCTGGAATCAAAGGAAAGAAAAATGAAGTTTTCCAAGCCATAGTATGAAACTGCCAGTTTTGCCAAGCAAAATTTATGTAACTGCCACATTGGTTGCAAAACTGTCGGGCAGTTTCATACTAGAGTGGCAGTTCAGCACTGCATGAATCATGCACTTTGTCATGTGTCCAGAAACACTTCAAATTTCCTTCGTATTTGAATTTTGGTGACCTTTAAGATTCCTTATAGGTCTGTACGAACATAATAAGTAGTTGTAATTGCAATTTGAGCATTCAATTACAAGAATAAATAGGATTAAAGTGAATTCCAAGAGGATTCATAGATTTCAGGTAGACTGTATTATGAAAAAAATCAAAACTGAAAAGTGTGAAAGGGAGTTGTGTGTGAACTTAGGGACTGAAATTAGTTTGTTTCAGGCTGGTTGTGTACCCAAGAGGCCTAAGATTGTACTTTCCATTGAAGAAAGTGAGTAAGGAGGTGATTTACCTTAGTTTTGGGGGATTTTCTCCTAGAATTCAGGTTCTCAAGGTAAAATCCTTGTGTCTTCTGTTGTGATGGTTGTTTGCTCTCACTTTCATTAAAGTTCAAAGTTAATTGCTTGCCTAAAGAGAATGGTTCTTAATTTCTTCATTCAGGTATGAATGTTGATAACTATTGTTTGGCATAGCCATCTCTAGTTTACATATCATGTCCTTACCCACCATTTTTTTAGTGGCAACTATTTAATAAATGATCTTCCAATTTCAAGTAACAATTGTCCCTATTCATGACCACAGTTGTGTTAGCCTTCTCTTCTTTTACAAACAAGATATTTGTGTTATCATTAAAAGTTTTTAGCAAAATATCATCTGTATGTGATGTTGGCCTTAAGAAGTTCTACATGTCTGAGTGTTGTAGTGCATTTGTATCTAATTTTTTTGGCAACGTCACCTGGACCACAATCACAATAGTAACATAGATAATCTTTTAAGAAATATAGAGGGGCCCAATAGCAAACCTAGACCTTTTTGGAAGGAACTTTGGGAGGTGCATTCAAGCTCTCAAGTAGATAGGTTGATCTAGATCCTCTCAAACTTCATTGGATGCATTTGATTGATCAACACAGGATTGCCATTGTGAGAAGTATTTCCTCCTCCACATGAATCAACCAAATGTGTCAAGGAAGATACCTACTTTTGTATGATTATTGTCCACAATAGAATGACCCTATTGTAAATAGGAATCCGCAAACTCAAGATCATTAGCATCATTGAGATGTGAACCATCTAACCCTACTGATAGCTTAATAGTAGCATTTGGATTGTTCTCATTCTGATTCTCTAGAACTGATGTATTTATGTCCACTTCTGTTACATGCTAAAGTTCTTAACTCAGCTTCTCAATAGACTGAATGAAATGTCTCTTTGTCCAAATGTGATGCTGGATGATCTTTTGCAAAAGGACAAACACTATGAGAAGATAGTGTCGATCAGTTGTTTTCATTACAAACAGAAGAATCTGTTTATGGTTCTTTGTTCATGAAGTCAGCCATTGGACAAAAATAATCTTATGTGCAATTGCAACTTGTAAAACCTTCTAAAGAGCGTCTATCAATGTTTCATTGCTCGTGAAGTCGGCCATTGAACAAAACTTATCCTTACCCATATTTCTGATGTCATCCGTTCATTTTTGTAAAATCAACTTCATGATTGCTACTTTCTTAAAGAAATATTATTGTTTTGACTTCAGATGTTTTGGATAAGAGAATCCACTTTGTGAATACGGACAACAATTTTTCTCCAGTTCTTCCTACCCACAATTTTAATCAAATGAATGAAACTTCTTTTCTGTTACGATGGCTGACAGCAGCCATACCCATGGCTTTCATAAGAAAAGATTCAGAAGCAACCACTTGGCTGAAGTCCCACAGGGTCCATTACAAGAAATGGAAGGCTTGATGGTGCCATGTTCAGAAAGCCATTTCTTGAGAACCACCGTTTTTAGACTATTCCTGGTCTGTGACAAATAGCAGGACAAATCAGCTTAAAAAAGCTTTGAGATAATTACAAACTAATTCTGTCCATTATCCAATAACCATTTTAACATCTGATAAGGTCTCCGTTCAAATGAATTGCTGTTCGATATGTCTCCAGTTGAAGTTTTTTAAAGACTTTTTGTTCTATATTTAACGTCTAACATCCGATAGAAGAAAGTCATCCGGTGAACCGTGAAACTGAAGGTATGTAACAATTTAGGTAGCTGTTCTGTGTGAACACTGTTTGTCTCTGTTCTAAAAAATGAATCTGAATATGGTATATCTCTTAAAGGTTTTAGGCTTCCACTATCCATAATAATAAGAGAAACTTTTGGTTGAAAACTGTGTATGTCTTCGTACTTGTAGAGAGTCGAATGATTAGTAATATTTTCAGATGATAGTGCAAATTTAATAATTTGTGCATTATTAAAACATAAATGTCTATTCATTTCTGCAAAGTTAGTCCTTGTTTCTTCATTAAAATGCATTTCGGTTTTGTTTCCTGATTTCCAAGTGATATAGCTCACAGGCTTCGGAAAAATTCAAAATACAGATAAAAAATGACAAAGGTACCCAGGAGCAAAAACAAATCACAATATCCAAGGGGTCATAGTAGTAGGAGAACCCATTAGAGCAACAGCCAGATTCTGGTACCGCTGGCCACAGTAAGTTGGCAATTGCTCAGATTCCAGTGTAACCCAAACATTAAGAATGCAATCCAAGCTTATCCCACGCTACATTAAAAGTAACCCACAAACTTGTCCCATGTATACAAAGGAAAAAACAAATGAAAGTATTAACGAAGGAAAATATAAGCAGAAACAGAAGTAAATTGCACACCAGCATAGCCATGAAAACACCGACACTCCCCAAGTTCAGGGTTGCAAACGCCATGACCGCTGCAACCGTCTTTGCAAATTTTCCCACCAATAGTCTGCCCGCATGAAAATTCAAAACTGGTCAACAAATTCCAAAACGAACAAAAAACAATAATTAAAGCGAAGTATATAAATCGAATCCAGGGACCAACCTCATTAATGGGAACTGATTCTGCAATATCATGGCATCTAGATAACCACCTTCCAACGTCAGTCTTCCATGGAGCATTTCTATACACAACTGCTGCATAAGAGTTCTCTGTATATTGCTCTTCTCCAATATTTTTATTTTCTGCCGAGGACGCATTGGTTATATTCTGTTGGACTCCATTGAATTCCAGAGAAAATGGTATGAGGGGCATATAGAAAATGTGCACAATGGAAATAAAGGTAATCAGAGACAGAATAACCAAAATCAGCTGCCATGAACACTTGAAATTCTGCAAGGAAGTCGTCATTCCTACTGCAAGATCTCAGCCTGTCCTTATTGCCCAAATTCTTACAAAGCCAGAAAGAACGATGACCTGTCGACTTATTCCAACGTTAAAGAGGCCACTGAGCCCAAATAGGGATAACTGAAAAACTGCAGTAGTGGTTCCATTTGGTTTCAGTAAATTGAGAAATTCAGGTAGCCCAACTGACAATTATTATTTTCCATGAGCAATAGGCCAGTCAAATCTCAGATCTCTGGTAAGACCAAGACATAAAATTTGCCTTTCACATTTACATGAAAATGGGGTTGTCGCCTGGGTATCTAATCAAATGCCTGGTTTTTATTTCCCATCAATGTGGAGATGATTATGTGGTCATCCTTAGCAGAAACTACTAAAATCCCCACATGACCGGATCAGTTCTCTACCAGACTATTGACCCGTGGATACTGGAATTCTCTATTCAAAATGACTTTCTACCAAACTGAAGCTCCATTTTTTAATTCCTTTTAACTATATAGAACATAAAAGAATCGGCGAAAATGTTCAGCGGCGATTTTAAAAAGGACAGAATTGAATACAGTATAGAAAACTATGGGTTGTTTTGGGTTTTTTAAATTAAGATTCCAATGGTGTCCTTTCATATAGAACAAGGAAGCGTCCATTTGGCACATTCTAAGTGAAAAAGCAAAGAAAAGGTGTGAATTTTAAAAATTAAAAGGAATTAAAAGGGGATCTCATCCTTCCATGTCAACGATGCAAAATGTCTGGTAAGAATAATACAGCCAGTGGAGAAACCTTGTTGAATTGGTCTCTAGCATATCCAAAGACATAAAGAGAAAAGTTAAGATCACGTTGTTTTAGGGGCAGAGTGTTTTCACTTGTTCCAAACACAAGCAAAACCTTGATATTTTGTAGGCATATCCAATAAATTCCTCCATGGCCGAGTATACGTGTATGGATAATGATCATAGCGATGCTGTTTCTATTATCATGCCTCCACAACACCACCCTACCATTTGTGTGTGACTGAATTCCATTACCATCGTACATGGTGTTATCGCCGTGCTTCATTCACGGGAATGTATTATCTCTAGACACGGGGATGTTTTTCCTATAGTAAAGTGGTGCTTCCCTTCACGAATAAGAGATCTGAATTTGGATTTCTCTTTTAAGAAAAACAATTAAGAAGAAATAATAGAATAGAATTATTTTTTAATGTGTAACCACGTTAATATGTCTTTTTTTTATATTTCTTCTCTTGTTCATGGAAATAATGAGTTCTTCAAATTTTCCAATTGTCTTCTAGATAGAACAGTTTTAGTCAAAATATTAACATATTAGACTATATATTTTTGGAAGATAAAATAAATAAATATTGTAAGAATAAGTGTAGACTAATAAAAATATTGAATTAAATATTTGAAATTAAAAATATATAGTAAATTTTTGGGTCTTTCGGTGGGTTGTTTACGACCATTGGTTCTATGTTTATGCTCCAAGTCCCTCTGTTGGCTTTGATTCTTCAATGGTGGAGTTTTTTGGTGTCTATGGTTGACCTTCTACGTTCTCATCTTAGGGTTGTGGGATTTGTTGTTGTTGTGGCTAGGCATGTTACACGTGGGGCCTCCTCGTCTAGTTCTTTTGTTGATGCCATGAAGAATCTTTCTGGGGTTGGCCCTTCTGCTACTGTGGTGGTGAAGGGTTCTACCATGGGTAAGGGCTTGAAAAAATAGCTACCTCTCCCCTACGCTAATGTTGCCCTTGTAGTTTCTCTAAGGCAGGAAGTGATTGACTGTGAGGTTTTCTTCTCCAATAAGGGTTTGATTTGCAGATTTTGTCGCTTGTGGCCTTCTCCCCTTGATCTACATCATAAGATTTTGAAGCATTGGACTCCTTTGGTTGAGGGTTAATGGTGGATCTTGGTCTCAACTAGTGGATTATGAGGGGATTCCTTTTTTTTGTAGTCGTCATTTCACTATTGGGCACTTGGCCTCTGATTGCTCTTGTGGTTCTCATAAGTTGTCTTCTTTAACTTGGTGGAGAAATGCTCTTCCTGACCATCTTACAATATATCTTGAAGATTCTATTGCTAATTTTGGGGATTTGGAGCCTCTCTCAATCATTCTGAAAACTTCTTCCTCTAGGCTTGGTGAGACTCCTTTTTAAATGGATAATCTTGATGCTTAAATTTTTTTTCCTAAAGTTTATGAAGCTTGATTGATTGTACCTAAGAAGGTTGTTCGTCAATCAACAACTACACGTTGTTCTTCAAATTGTGTTGTCCCTTCATATATGCCTTTTGAAGGGACTTCTCACCCTCTTGTCTTAAGTATATAGATTTGGATGACAACTCTTCTTGGACAGCTATACAAAGGATGAAGAAAGGCCCTCCTAATTTGGACTCTTTTATACACCAAGCCTTTGGATGCAAAGTTGCATAGGTCTGGAACAAGCACTAGTTAGGCTTGATTTTTTTTATGTTTCTTTGAGGTTCTATTAACTTTGTTTTGTGTTTCGTTCTTCTTCTTTTGTATTAGGGTTTGGGCCATGTCAAAAACCCATTTAAAACTTAATAAAAAATATATAATAATATATTTTATCTTTTTGTTTAATATAGAATTTGGTATTAGTAGTTCTTTTATCTTTTCATTGAGAGATATTATACAATTGTATTAGGGGGATGTGAAAAAATTGTGTACATAAAAACTCCTCCTTAAATCATGACCATTAATTATTAAAAATATATTTTCTTTCTGTTAGAAGAGACATTCTATGAAGGATTTATAATAGAAATGTGTCCTACTTAACTCATAACTACTAAAAATATATATATGGTAAGTTTTTAATTTAATTTAATTGTTTTGATTTTTAAATTTTTGTAAACATAAGTGAAGATAAAAGATTTTTTGAGAAAATAAATTAAAAAAAGAAAAGAAAAAAAGTGAACTTAAGTTTTCTAAAGATTTATAATAGAAAGATATTGGGATAATTACTAAAAAATTATATTAAGAACATGTCAAGTTTTTATTTTATTTTATTGTTTTGAATTTTATATTTATAAATAGAAATAGAAATAGAAATGCAAATTAAAATTTTATTTTTGTTAACTATTTGTCATCATTTATACCAATCTTATATACATATACATATACATATACATATACATATACATATACATATATATATATATATATATATATACTAATATCTCTTCTATATTTATGTTGAAGGTGTTCTCTATATGAATCCAATCGATTGCCTTTTGTGATCAAAGGTTTCAAATGTGTTAGAACAATGCAAGACGATTGAGAAAGATTTGACCATTCAACAATTTTAGCAATATAGAAAAAAAGTTAATATCAATAGATAATATCGCTACTTTAAAAAGCTTTTAAAAAATAAATCAAATCTCTACATTCTCTCTCATTCCTTTTTAAATTATATTGTTTTCTCCTGAATGAATGAAAGATTTTAATGACGTCCACGGGACTAAACAGTCTATGGGACCGAGACACAACATGCCTAATTTGTCTTCATGCTCTTTTCCAAGTCGGATCTCCTGCTATTAATTTTGAATAAAAGAGATAACATCACTTTAAAAAACTAAGCTTTTTCAAAAATCAAATCTCTATATGTTCTCCCATTCCTTTTTAAATTATATCTACTTTCTATTTAAATTGATGTTTAACTTGATACTATTGCTATTTTTTATTTCTATTGCTAATGCACAAATCTGACATAAAAGAAAATCCATGAAATCCCATACAAGAACATGCATAGGATCAAGAAATAAAATTCCTACTTTAAAAAGATAAAAAAAATTTGGAGATCAAATCTCTACATACTCTTACATTAGTTATAATTGATTTTAAAGAAACAAAGGATAAAAATCTATCTTTTTTATAAATCATACTTTTACTTTCATTGCAAATCATTTGAATTTCTTTATTTTGTAGTATTGTTTCAATTGTTTAATTTTTAAGAATGTTTTTTTTTTCTAAAATTAATGTAATTGTATATTTTGTAATTACTAATAAATATAATATGGATATTATATGTACTTTCTATTTATACTAATTATAAATTATTCAACTTGATAATACTATTAATTTTTTTAATTGTTAATGTATAAGTCTTTATATAGAAAAAAAAAATCTATGGAACCTCATGTAGATGATCAAGATAGAAATGATGATTTCACTAGGGTGATCAAAAGATAAAATCACTATTTAAAAACTATTTTTTAGATCAAATATCTATATGCTCTTACATTCCTTTTTAAATTATAATTATTTATAAGGAAACAAAGGATGGGCATCTAACTTATATTATAAATCATAATTTTATCTTCATTATAGAACATTTGAAACTCTTTAGTTTGTAGCACATGATTTTAATTAATTAATTTTTAAGTATTTTAATTTTCTAAAATTAATATTTTAATTAAATTAAAACAATTGACATACTTAATCATTTATTTTATATATACAATTTTTCTGGATTAAGTAATTTTTATATGTTAGATTAAATATTATTAGGGAGCATATATCTAAATTAGAAGTTATCATTTGGTTAAACTATCACAAATAAATGATCCAATCAATCAAAATTATTAGAGGTCAAATAAAGATCAATCATACAAAAAAAAAAAAACTTTGATAAATGATATAATAAAAATAAGATCATCATTCTTACTATTTAAATAAAACTAATTTTCTAAGACCTTTGAATATTCCAAATATATTTGAAATATGTTGCAAAATAATTTAAATAAAAAATAATTAAGACAAGGAAAGCACAAGAAGAAAGACATACCCACTTGAAAAGATAATTCAAACTCCCAACCATATAAAAGTGGAGTTGAGATACTTTTCTGAAGGGTCTCTTTATGACAAAAGATAGGAACACATGATTACATACAAATGGGGTTTATTGGCCTTTCAAAGATCATTGAGTGTCACTTCATTGTGCAATAAAATCTTATGCTCATCAATCTATTTTTGCTACTTAATGCATGATGGGCTTTGGGGATAATTTTTCTTTTAACAAATAAATGTGCCTATCGATCTTCATCTCCATTTCCATCTCTATATTTATATTCTTATAGATATCTCCTTACCCCTCTCTCTCTTACTCTTCCCCCCTCTATCTCTCCCTCTCTCCACCTCTCTCCCTACTGTAAACATAACATGGGCCTATTGGTAAGGGAGCCTAGTTATCTTCCTAATTCAAAGGTTTTATTTCAGCTATGTTTGGATCCTTGTAAGTGGATGCATAGTTGATTTGAATTTATCACTTCTCCATTGATACCTTTGTTGGAGCATATTATGGTGCCCCTTGGCAACCGCATTACTAGGCAATGTGTATACAAAAGATGTGAAATATCTACTCCATCTCCATCTCTATCTCTATCTTCCTCTATCTCTCTCCCCTATCTCTATATCCTTACCTCTCCTTGCATCTCTTTCTTCCCCCTCTATCTTTCCCACTATATTTATCTCTCTCTCTCAATCTCCTTATTACTCCCTCTTTCTATATATCTATGTTGCCTCTATCCTCTCTTTATTTCTCTCCCTCTCTCTCCCTCCCTCTCTATCTATTTATATATCCCTCTCCCTCTCTATCTCCATATCTCCCTCTCACTCACACACACACTCCCTATTTCTCCCTCCCTATCTCTATATCTATATCTCTTTCTCACTCACACACACTCCCTATCTTTATCTCCATCTCTTTATCTCTCCACCCTCTATCTCTATCCCCCTCTCTATTACTTGTCACTATCTCTCTATCTCTACAAGTTATCTCTCTCTTTCTCTTCCCATATATCTTTATCTCTCTCCCTTCCTCTTCCCAAATATCTATCTCTCCCTCTTTCTCTCTCCCTCTATCTCCCCTATCTCTACTTCTCTTTATTTGTCTCTCTTTTATCTCTATTTCCCTCTCCCCTTCTCTTTATATCTCTTTATATCTCTTTATATCTCTATCTCTCTAGCACTCTATCTCTCCCTCTTCCTTTATATCTCTTTTATCTCTTACTCTTTATCTCACCCTCTCTTCCCCTATCTTTATCTATCTTTATCTCTCCCTCTACCCCCCCCTCCCCCCCTCTCTCTCTCTTCCTATCTACCTCTATATCTATATATCTTTGTCTCACTATCTCGATCTCTCCATATTTCTTTTGTCATTTCTACCTCTATCTCTATATCATTATCTCTCCATCTCTCTCTACCCTTATATCTCCCCCTCTCTCTATATCACTTCTTATCTGTATCTTTATCTTTCTATCTCTCCCTCTCTATATATTTATCTCTTACATCTCTATGTATCCCTCTATCCTCTCTCTCTTTATCTCTCCCTCTCCTTCTCCATATCATTCATTCATCTCTATCTCCTTACCCCTCTCTCTCTTACCCCCTCTATATCTCCCTCTTTATATCCCTATATATCCCTCTCTCTCTCTCCCTCTCTCCCTATTGCAAACATAATATGAGCCCATTGGTAATGGATCCTGATTATCTTCCTCATTCAAAATTCTTGTTTCATTTGTGTTTAGATCCCTATAAGTGGATGAATAGTTGATTTGAAGATATCACTTCTCCATTGAGATATTTGTTGCATAAACAACATCATTTTCTAAATCACTTACCAATTGACCTCATGTATTGCACAAATGTAAGCAAAAAATAGACCATAATTTTCCCTAATTGACCCTCTACACCTCTTGTTGCACAACAAGATGCAATTGCTAGTATAATTTTTTTAAAGATATATAGGCTAGTAAATTACTAATGTGTTAGTTGATGTAAAAACTAGCATATTTGTTTTAGAGAAATCTATGTAAAAGATGTAGAGAGATGTATCTATTTTTTCCACTTGTATATGTTAGATTGATTAAAAAATACACATTTGTCTTTCACATAGATTTATCTAAGATAGATAAGCTAGTAAATATAAAAATCGAAACAAAATAAATAAAATAAAATAACATATTTTAAAGTAATTATTCATTAAGTGGGGACATGTCCATATCATAAATCCTTACAAAACTCAAGTTTACCTTTTTATTTTATTTATTTATTTCTCTAGAAAATATTTAATCTTGAACATATGTTTCTAAAAACCACACTTTCAAATTTTAAAACAAAATCCTATGAATATTTGTTAATTTTTATTTTATTTTTAATTTTGGGTTTTTGTGTTCACAAGTTCTCACTTCCATCCCTGTTGTGATTGTAGAGCACCTTTCAGCACAAAAACATCTTTTTTTCTTAATTTGAGTCACTTTTTAAATATAGATATGTCTTCTGTAACTATGGAATTAATTTTACAATTGTGAATCTAATTTATGATAGTTTTCAATTAGAAAATTGTTCTCTTCTATTTCTAAACCCACATAAAACTTACTGCATGGTCAATAATTTGCACATGTCAAGGATAGTATCTCCCTGTTGTCAAAACCTATAAGGATGCTAAGACAACAATTTTAAATAATAAATAAAGATAGAAAACATAATGTATGTTGTATAATATTGATGTAGTATTAATGCCATTAGATGATTCTTTTTAAGGCTCCTTGGTGTGTGCGAGAGCTATACATTTCATAGATTCACTAGATGCTCTAAATGAACTAGGGTTGGTCCTTAAATGCCATGTCAAGGGTGAAATTAAAATGTTTGACACTTCATATTAGGATCACAAATAATGTGTATATTAGAAACATGAACTATACCATTGCCACATAACAAAGCATCATCATAAATCAAAGAGTCATCAACCACATATAAGAAGTTAAAGAACAAGAATGATCATGTAAAGGCACACCACCAATGATAGAAAGAATACAATAACCACAAAGTTCATCACTAGGATATTCATCATAAATAGGTAATCCCAAAAAATCTCTAGAAGGCTTGTCAAGAATATCAACAACAAACATATCACTAGGATCCTTAATGGAATATGAATCAGGGGAGACACATGAAGGAGAGTCTATAGATGCAAGAGAGCTATCATGAGATGTAAAAATAACATGCTTACTAGGTGTAGCAACATTGCATGAAGTAAGATCCCTAGATGTATTTGAAAAGATAGGGATAGATCCCCATCCTCCTTTGTCACACAAGGCCTATAATTATAATTAATTATGCATATAAATAAAGAAAAACATTTTAAAATAGAAGAAAAGGTACAAACAATCTCTAAGAAAGACAAAAATAAGATAAAATATGAACCATTACATGCATAGAGCATGGATCACCCTCCATATGTATAAGGAGATAATATCCTCAAGGATTCACAAGTAAGGTGCAACAAATAGTGAAAAACATTAGGATCCTTGACATATGAATAGCCCTAGACCAAAGGTAGGGGTTAAGTATAATCCATAATAAAATATCTAATAATGACACATAATCAAAGGGAAGGAGGATCGATCCAAACCCTAATCAACATAAATCAAGAACCCACAAGTGATTGCAGATCTAAACCTTGATTATATTTGAAATAAAAATGAAAGCAATATGAATGAACATAATTGAAATAAGAAAGTCAAAACCCTACATGAGTTCAAATTTTAGGTTCATTGATCTATGAGGAAGTAGAACCATCCTACATAAATAGATATAGGACAAATTAAATGCAAATAAGCAATAATAAGTAATTACCTTAGAAAAGAGAGTTGGGTTTAAAATGTGTACCTATTTAGATCTAAAATATCAATAAAATGATAATATTAAGTGCATGTGTTGGTGTTGGAGAAGAGGAGATTGATAAAACCATAACAAATGAGTAAAATTTGAAATCTAAAAAATGGAGTTGAGATCAACAAACTATGATGATTGTGCTCTATCAAATCTAGAAGCACATGTGAACCTAGATCAATCCTACACCTATGGACTAGGTCCTCCACTTGAATTTTAACAAAATGATGTCATTTTGAATTTTTCTTGTGATCGTAAAATCAAAGTCTATGAATCTTCAATACCTAAAACAAAGATTCACATGTACCTACACTTGCAATTAGAAAATTGTTGGTATTAAAAAATATCATTAAACTTTTTATGTTAGGAATGGAAAAATTAAATTGTTCCCTCCTCACACCTTATTGAAACCTTGTTGCTCGATTCAATAATTTTGATAAATATGGAAAATACACAAAGTAGAAAATGCAATTGACAAGGAAGTTGTTACATGAACAAGGGTTTTTGAGATTTGAACAAAAGTCTAATCAGTAATAAGGTAACCTTGTACAAGAACTAGGCTCTTGATATTTGTCAAGATAAAAGGGCTAATATAATCAGAATGGTAGATGTAGAGCAGTGCTATGGCAAGGATATAGATAATTCTAAGTATCATGGATGCTAGTCGTGAGTGATTCTAGTCTAGGGAGGATGATCCTATTTGATAGATAATGACCCACGGTGATGCCCTTTTATACATGCCCTAAACACATAAACTGAACCTTTTGGCATAGGAGTCAGCAATTAACAACTAGTTGGAACTAAGTTTGTCTAAGGATATATTTGATTTTGAGATTTGAAAAAGTAGGTCAAAACTTCATGAGTAGCCTTGAACTAGGTCAAGGTTGCATCTACAATTTTGAAGCTAGTAGAGGAATTGATATTCTAGGTTGTGAAGATTTCAAGTAAGGGTTTAATTATCTTCTAAATGTCAATTTAAATTTGAGATTAGTAAGAACACCAACTCCATCAAAATCACTTATCAGAACAATATACTTAGAACATATACAAAATAATTTACAAAACAACTTGAAATTCTCTCTATATAACCTTTATGATTATATAGAAATAAAATTCAACTTTGAATCTTATATATAAGATCTTAGATAAGTGATGGTTATATAGAAAATTAATAAATAAAATAAAGAACTTTTTCAAACTTATCTCTATCTTAAAATTTGAAGATTTCAACTTTAAACCAACTTAAATTATAGGTCGAGATAGGCTTTAAAATAAAATATGAAATGAGTTGTTCTAGGGAAGGCAAACTCAAGCTTGGTCAACTATAGGATTGGAGGACTATTATTTAAACTTAGTCAAAGTCCATGAAAATGCGCCTTATTGGAAGGCAACGTGGTCAAAGATTTCATTGTCTATTAAATTATATTTTATAGTTTTTTTAACAATTATATCACGGCGTAGAATAAGGACCTTGGTGTGCCTTAATGGTATGGGCGCCCCTTCATTAAATGCACTAAGGTTTGCAAATATTTTTGTTAGAAAGATTTAATTAAAATCAAGGTTCAATAAGTTTTTAATATTATTAAATGTTGAGTTTTGACTTTTTTAAATTAAGTTATAAGTGATTAGTTTGAATAAATATATTCTAGATTTTTTAAATATCTAAACATTTAAGAAAGGTTGTTATACATTTATCTAATATTATTTACTTTCATGTCTATTTTTTGTTATCACATTTTGTTATATAAATCTATCTTATATATATGATATATTAGTTATCATATTCTAAGTTGTAATGGGTATGTTGATAAGAACTTGAAAAGAAAGTATTTTTTAATGAGTTAAAAATAGATATAGAGTGATTCTTTGTTGAGTCAATAATGATTAAAATTTAGTTCCATTAAGATTTTTATTGGATTGTCTCTTATTTCTAAATTTGCATGTGTGATTTCTTTTGTCCAATTTCAATATACCTACATATTATTTACATAGAAAAAGCAAAAATCAAATACTTAGTCAATTAGCTATAAAAAGTTCACAGTACCTCTTTTCTTAAAGAAGGAACCAAATCACAATTTCTTAATATTTTAATACTGACAAATTGATAAATTTTGTATATTAGAAGATACCATCAAATATCAATAAATAAACCAATAAGTAGAGGAAAACATATTTGTATCTTAATAATGAGTTGTTATAGATGGCTAATTGGTTGGGAGGAATGAATAAGATTGTAGTTACAATTTTGTTAAACTATTTACACTTGTAGACAAATGCAAATAATTCTTAGTCTTATTTATGATAGGTAACCAAATATTCATTTCATAGAATATGATTCATAATTACAATAGTTGTTGTTCAACAATATAAACTAACATCTATTTTTTTTCATGTTGACCTTCCATGATCAAATACAATAACTATGAGTATTTAATCACGTATCTACCAAATGTTTAGTAGTAACAAAAATAAATCTTACATATTTAAACAAATTATTCAAATCATATCCTTTCATTTACTCTACAGTCTTTCAAATAAGAGTTTGTATTTTGCAAATTACACATAAGTGACTTACTATTTCCAAATTTTAAAGTATCTGACATGTAATGCAAACAAATTAAAAATCTAGTTCAAGTAACTACCACATATAAGGCCACAAAACTTATAAATAGATATTATGTCTAAAATGGATTTTAATAGGTTACATTCTAGATGATATAGAAGATTAAGCTCTTCTCCATATATTATTGTGCTAAGTATATGCCTCAAATCTCGCTCTTAATTACTTTCCCCTCAAATTAAATACCCCTAAAAATGTACATCTTGGAATTTACTCCAAGGCTTAGAAATCCTTATATCATATCATAATAGTCAAGGTTGATTGATTAAGCCTCAATCAAATTAAAAATAAATATGTACAACTAAATTTTTTATGATCATAAAATGCTTGTCCCAAACATTCCTACTAATAAATCTTTCACGGTCGCAAGTCAAGGTGGGACCTTGGTCCCCACCAAATCTTCCATTGATCCTAATTCTCTCCCCCTGAACTTTAAAAGATCTACTACAATGGCTAACATTGGAAGAATTACTACATGCACCCCTCCTTTGATTCATGATCCTATTTATATCTCCCTTGTTCCTAAATCTACTCCCTCACTGATAGGTGGGAAAAGCTCCAGATATTGAAGGATATTTGAGGGTGATTCTTTATGAACCTAGTTTTGAGGATCTTGAAATAGAGGGAAAGGGAAACCTTGTACCTTTCACCTTAGGGTTTGGACACCTTTCCATAATTTCATTTGAGAGGAGAGGAGGATGTGGTTTGTTGTGGAAGTATGAGGGAAGGTGATGGGGGTTTGATGGATTTGGACAAGGTATATGATTGAATTAAAACTTGAAAGGCGATTCAACCAACCTTGGACCAAATTTGAAATGGAACTAAGATGAAATGTAATGATTCAGTTGACCTAATGATGTAGAATACTATTTTGATGCAAATGCAGTAGATTTGAGAAATCACAAATAAAAACAGACTATAGAAATAGACTAAGCAGGACATTGTGCGCTTGTGATATAAATTTGGAGTAGAAAATGTAGGACATAGGCATCCCAGATGCCACTATCTTTGTAGGGAAAATCCATATATATATTTTCAATCCTCTGATTTCGGATCTAAGCTTCCATTTCTTGCTTGTTAGACTTTCGGATCACAGTTAGATTATTCTATAAGTGAGTTTTTCATGAGATGTCAAGGTGTAGGGTTTCAATTGCAACAATGAATAATCGATCTTCAAACTTCCTTTAATGCTCTTTAGACTTGAAACCTGCACATTCAAAGAGACAAGAAAGGTTGTGTCATTTAGGGGCTTTCCTTGGTCAAACCTTGTGTTAGTGTTTCCACTTCCACAATGGCAATGTCAATGATAAATGGATAAATGATAGGAAAGAATGATGAATCCACAAAGTGTTGCAACTCACCACCCTTTAATAGCTTCCTTGAAGGACTAAAGTCATGCACATTTCCTCAAGTCTTGGATCTTGCTTGCTTGATTTTCTTGGAGATCTACAAGGATTAGTCTTCATAAATAATATGAAAACATAAACATGAACACACACATACATTTTGACATGATATTTGGATCTTGAATTGCTACAATAAATCTTCTAATGGTTGTTGTTGACTTGCTTGATAATGTTCTTGATAATTGATTGATCATAAATTCTCCAACTTGCTAGCTATTTTTTTCTTGTTCCTATTCAAATGATGCAATAACTAGGTATTTATATGCTATTATTCTAATTTTATGAAAATCAAATCTCAACAATCAACTTTAGATATTTGAATTTTAAATAATAAAATTTTGACACCAACATATTTGAATTTGGAGCCAAAATAGGGGATATAGGCACCTTAGGCCTATTTTTCAAAACTCAAGGCTCGTCAGGGGAAAAGTATTAAATGAGAGCATTTGTTTTATGCTTGCAAATTGTTGGAAAATATTTAAAATAAGCTACGAAATGCATAATTTAGAAATTAAGTGTTCAATTAGGTCCAATAACTTAAGGGGGGAGCAAAAAATAGTGTGAAATTATCAACGATGATAATTTACAATCCTACATTTAGCCCCCACTTTAGTGGGAGTATGAGCTTACACTCAGACTCACACTAAAGTAGAAAAATATGTCACGAGAGGTCCGACTGTCCAAATATTGAAGAGATAAGATGAATAAGGATTGAGGGGGAGTGCGCAAGGCCCCACAATCTAAGATCCCATGGCAAGACAACATAAGCACAAAGGAACACACATGTATGAAATGCAACAAGACAACATACACAAACATACACAATGTCAAAATGAAATACAAAAGGAGGGTATGGATAATCATGAGCTAGCAGGTTGTGTTATGTTAGGAACCACACCCAAAGGCGCTCATGACTCACAAACTAGGAAATAAAAATGTTTGTTAGGTGAATCACAAATAGAAGGAAACACAAACTAGTGAAGTCTAATATTCACTAGGTGAACCCCCAAGATGAAGTAGCAATAATGAGAAACACACAAGGTCTAGTGAACTCTGATATTCACTAGGTGTGTACCCATAACTATACCAAGAATTATACTCCCTAATAATTCTGATAAGGTGCAACAAAAATTCTCAAGATGTTATGCCAATGCATTAAGTTCAACACATGTGAACAAAGTGAAGTAAAAAATGCCAATGTCAATGCACCACTAATTTTAATGTGTGTGAACAAAGTAAAGCAAATAATGCTAATGTATGCCCCCACCTTAAAGGAATTGTTGAACACCATGCTGTGAGAAATTGCTTTAAGGTAGAAAAATGATAAATATCATGTAATAATGACATGAGAACTTATTTGGAAAATGATATGCCAATGATATGTTTCCAAATAAAGTTACATCATGATAAGGGGTTTCCCCCAAAAGGATGAACACATAAGGGATCCACAGATCTGGGGTGAGTATACATGTTTTCTACCATAATGTAAATGAGCTTGGAATTGGCATCATTCCCCAAATACTCGTGGAACAATGAACACAATGGTAGAACAACACATATGGAGAAAATAATCAAAATTTTGGGTCAACATGGAAGAGACCTTTAAAAAAAAAATGGTAGAGACCTAAATATCTCAATGCCTTGCATTGTCCCCAAAAGGAAAATTCAAGACAAAAGGAACAAAATTTATGTGACATATAGAAGAATAGAGATACAAATAGAAGAATGTCATGAAAGATTCATTTCCTTTGTATCCTTGCGCCAATAGAGAAATAAGGGTAATCTAAATAATACTCACAAAAACAAAGACATACTATAGAGTCTATGCTAATGTGTTGTAAACCTGGTAAAATCTACTCAATTTAGAGGGTTAACTGGTTGAACAGTCCACTTCACATTGCTAAGACTACATTAAATCATCAACCAAGTCGTGTAAGCTTATGATGGTGCAACATTATATATGCCTTCATGGAATTAAGCTACATAAACTATCCTATTGAATTTATTCTAATTGTTGGAAATTCACAAAGTTGTAAAACAGTAAAAGTATAAACTGAAACTAGTTGCTACGGGTACCTACAATAAAGGTTGTGATTGAACTATTGCTAATGAAATGATACTATATTAACTGCAAACTTAATAAATACTACTGACTTAGTTGAACTATACTTTGAAGTGCTACTAATGATCATTAAATGCATATTCCTAAGCATTCATTCATAATAAGCAAGAAATGAAATCCCAATTAACTTGCATATGATTCATGAATAATGATAAACTAATAACAACTATCAATAGAAATAAATAACTGAAAGGTGAAGTGAAGAACAATACGTTGAGTGGCCTGCTCAAGTAACTATTCCCACTTTAACTGAACTCAATCTAACTAATAGATTTCATGCATTTCATGAATTGATATCCATTTATTGCATAAGAAAAAAGATTACAAAATATCCTTGCACAAATCGTACTCAATCATTATGAAGATTCATGTTTCAATTGAAAGTGATAGATAACATAAACTACAAAAAACTAACTTATGGACTCAACCAACAGTTATATACAAACTGAGGGAATCCTTATTGGAAATAACAACTTAATCTAAATCATTAACTCCACTCCCAGATAATTAGAGCATAGAATTAAGACTTGGAATTATTCAACCTACAATTGGAAAAGGAGAATCCTATCAAAACTAGAACTCTGTCAAAACATAATGCATGCAATCATATGCCCATCTATCAAAGTCCTATATAAGAAAGACATCTTCTTCAGTGTTTATTAATTGATTATAAAAACATGTGTTCTATCTTCATTAAGTACCTTCAACCAATGATAATTATGTTCAACTATTTCTGCAGTTTCCCTTGTTTCGGTGTCCAACGCTCCTTTTGTTGCGGGTTCATCCTACAATTGTTGTGTATCATGGTTCCTCCTTTAGCTGCAAACAAGTTAGTTTCAAAAAACACATACACAAGGATAACTATCATAATTAAACATAACATTCCATCAACATTCCCATACACATATTCCTATAAACCATTTAATGTTAATATATTAAACCATAATTCCATCACCATGTTTTGGGTTTAGGTCTACATAATGGATATAAAAAGGATAGTATGATATGGAATATTGTTTAGAAAGTATCTTAAAAGTATCTTAAAGTTTGCATAAAACCAATAGAAAACAAGCTATTATCTAGACCTATCATTTCCCCCCAACTTAACTTTTTGCTTGTCCCCAAGCAAAATACTAAGGGTCTTGATTATACTGTAGAGAAATTTGCCTGAGGTCCATGACTGTACTAGCACCCCGATCCTGTTGTAGATAAAAACCTTGGTATGCTGAAAGTTGCCTCATCCTTATAGCTCACTCCTTCTCACATTCATCACTTTTATCTCCAGTCCAATGTGGAATTGGACAAAGAAGAATAGATGGTTGAAATGTGAGAGGTATCCAATGAAATCCTTTGTTGATACTAATTGTCATATATAGCTGCCCCTCTAGAGCACATCAGTAAAGTTGTACATGAAATATGGCTCCTTCTTCTACAATTCGGGGGTTAGATCGTTCCATCAGTTTTGCACACACTTATAACACTGTTGTACAATACCTACAACTAGCACTTTCATTCTCTCATAGTCTGCCTCCTTGAGTTTCATTATTCTCTTGCCAACTCCTTTATGCCCAAGAAGTCTCATCCACTCATCAATAACTGCTTTTGAATCCTTAACCTCTCTTCTCATTGGAAGTGCAATAGGTTCCTCCTTTTCATCATATTCTTCCATAATTTCCCTTCTAAGTTGTTCATTCTTGTAGTAAGAGGCAAGTGCTCTGACTTGAAGATCCCCCACAAACATTAAGGGGTTCCATTATGTTTAATCAGGTATCACATAATTATGCAAATAAAATTCACATAATTGATCTTGGTCTTCAAATGTGGAAGTAGAAAATTTTGTAAGAAACTCAATAGGTTGAATCATAATAGCAGATTGTTTGCTAACTAACCTATTAAATTGAAAACACAAGAACCTTTCTTGTAGAAACAATGCAGAAGTCCTGGGTGGAGGCCTACACTTGAAAATTTGTGTAGCCTTATCTGCAACTTCTTCCAATCGAACTACTGACTTATTCAATTCCATTTCTTTCTTTTCCAATTCTTTCATATATCCTTCCTTTTCCTTCTTCAATTTTTCTTTTTCCCTTGCAAACTCATTAGTTACACTCCACAATTGGTAGCCTAGAGAGAAATTTGTGTGATAACCGGGAGTTTTAAGAGGAGAAGGTTTCTCACTTGGAATAGCCAATTCCCTGTCCCCTGTCTTAGTGACAACCAATCGTGCCAACAACTCTAATTTAGCACCATGACCATATAGCTGTAGTTTTTCCTCCATCTCTTGCATTTTTACTTCCCTTTCTTTATCTTTTTGCTCATAATTTTCCACCAAATCTTCTAGGTATTTAATTTTGTCAAGTGCTTCCTGGATTTCTTTCCTCAAGGTAAACTTCTTCTCTATCTTCAAACTGATCATTTCCTCCTTCATAGTCTCCATGTATAGGGCTATCTAGAGCTTTTGTCCTCAATTTCTTTGCAATAAATGGGTCCTCTAATTCAGAATTAGAAGTAATTATCATATACCTTCTCTTTTTCACAGGTGCATTCATGTCACTGGGGGCATTCCCTAGTTCAGAATCAATCTCTACAATCATAACATTCTCTTACAGTTGTTCCTGTTGGTGTTGATTTCCCTGGGGTTGTTCTCTACTCACCTCTTCTCCTTCAGGTTCCCCTAAACCTTCCTTTGCAACATTTTGTTGCCTAAGCCTACCAGAACGTCTGGGTGTAAGTATTTCTACTTCAATTTTCCTCTTTTCCTTTTTAATACTCTTCTTCTTTTTCAGAGCATTTTCCTTTTTCTGCTTTTGAGCAACCCTCTTTCCTTTTGAAACCTCTTCCTCTAGTTTAAAGGATGTGGAGATGGTAGATACATTGCTTCTCCTGCCTTTAAACTTTTGTGACTTAGAAGAAGAAGGTAACTCCTTGTTTTTAGATGGCCCAAACTCTGGCTCTATAGGTTCTTCATGCTCACCTTGGCTACAGGTAGGTGAGGTCAGAGGTAAATCATGAGGGTTTTCCTCTTCAGGCTCATTTTGAGTTTCATTTTTATTTCCTATATCCCTAGACACTATGAGTGAATCCAACAAACTATTGATGTCTTTGCATTCCTCAGCCCTAAAATCCTCCCACCTTACTTGTGGGTATTGAATCATTAGGCTCTTTTTTATCAACAGGGTAACTAAGCAATGGTGAGAGAGGGAAGTATTAGATTGTCTTTCTTGGTATTCCGAAGCCATTCTCTTCAACAAGTGGTATGGGAAATCTGGTACATTTACTACCTTGTTATGCCTAAGATGGCTTAACAACTTAAAATGGGCAATATATAAAAGGTTATGTCTACCATCACATGTAATATATATAACAATATAAGAGGAACACCTTGCCCATAACTAGTGGAGAGATAATCTCTTTGTACCTGTGACGAGGAATCCAACTCTCCACGTATGCAAAATTCTTCTCGAGTTGTGACTACATCAGACTAAGTTGGGAATTTTATTCTTGTTCTTGGCATTTCGGTAACTTGAACAATGGCGGTCTCTAATGCATCCATATAAAGTCATTTTACCATGGCTTCATCATATTGGAGAGTTTCTACAAATCTTCTCGTTAAATCATCACTGTAATCTATTAATTTTAAAAAATAATCGAGCCAACCAACCCCTGTGAAGATAGGCAGGACAATTGTATCCTCCAAAATCTGTTGATGAGTTGTCGACTCTCTTCTTATGACATCTCCTCCCATCCTAGTTTCCTTTACTTCTCAGTATTCCAAATTTAGCTCTGAAAATTCAACTCAATCTCTACCTACCACCTTCAACTTCACTTATGACTTCAAAACCTCAGTTTCCATACATATTCTTACTACTATACCACACTCTCACTACAAATTCCTTTTCAAATTAAGCTCTGATATAAACCAAGCTAAAGTTCTCACAAAATCTATAAGGTTTCAAGTTTTTATAATTTTGAAAATGGCAACGAAGATAGCAACAAAAGTAAAACATGACTAAGGGTTTTGTATGTCATAATATTCATTAAATTCGGTTTAGGGTGGCAGATTCAAAAAGACTGGCGAAAAGATTGAGTAAGTGTACCCTCCCCCCAACTTAAGGGGTGAAGTGACCTCACTTCATGGTGATGAATTGGAGGTGGTATAAATGTGAGTTGATGGAAATTAAAAATTTAATATTTCACATGCATGGAATTAAATAAAAAGTGCATAAAAAGTTTAAAGAAAAGTTGATTAATCATAACATTATACCTTAAGTACTGTCGTGCAAAAATAACCATCAGTGGCACATGGAAACTGAAAGAAAATATTTACTTGATGATTTGATGGGACATATATGAATTGCAAGGTAATGAGTATCAAATGGTGAGTGGATATGATGGAAATGATGTGAGCTGGTGATTTGACAGCTTCAAAGATTTGAAATGAACGCGGTCAATAAAGAAATAATACCACGATACTTAGCATGGATTGATGAATAAAACATGTGGATATTGTGGAAATGAATGCACATAACCTTGCAATAAATATGGTTCCAAATGAGTTGAATATTCTTCCAGTCATCGAACATTGCTACGAGCACCAATAGTCTCAGGTCCCAATTGAAATGTTGGAAGTGTGAAGCTACAAGTCCCTACGACATCAAGACCCTTGTAATTATTGGTAACAAGTCCCTCTGAAGATATCCTGAGTATTATTATGATCATGCAGTGTATGTGTGAATAATGTGTTGTGTGTGCTTGTGGTTTTTAAGCATGAGAAATTATGCTTGGGTGATTTCAAGGGTTGAGTTGTGTAACTCGACCTCTTGATCACCAGACATGCTTGGTATGTCCCATATTACTGATGTAGGACTCTATGATTTAGTTTCAATTTCAGGTTCACTGTGAGCACCATACTGAGCTGGATTAAAAAATAAATGAAGTCATCATGTTGCATTGGTTTCTTGTATAACTTCAGTCTATGGCCATTAACAAGAAGTGAGAACTAGACTGCATCAATAGTATGCAACTTTATTACTCCATTAGGGTAAACCTTGCTAATATCATAGGGCCCCAACCATCTAGACTAGAATTTACCCTTGAAATCCTTATACCGTGAATCATATAATAGTGCCCAATCTCCCATAGTGAATTTTTTTGTTTTAATGTATTGATCCTGCCATTTCATTCACTACTACTGTATTACCTCTATATGATGGACTACTTCCATTCTTATCTTATCCAACCCATTCAAATAATGAAACCTTTCCTTTTGTGCTTCTGTTAAATCCATTCCCAACTCTATTATTGTCCTTAATGTTTTGTAATCAAACTCAATAGGAAGGATTGTCGTCTTTCCATAAACTAACGCATAGGGTGTAAACCTAGTGGTTGTTTTCCATGTAGTCCTATATGCCTATATTGCTTATGGTAACCTTGAAACCCAATATTTCCTATGCAACTGCACTGTCTTCGTGAGAATACTCTCAATCTCCCTATTAGTGACCTCCACTTGACCATTAGCCTATGGATGATAGGGTGTTGATTTCTTAAGTCTGATTTGGTATTCCTCAACCAGCTTGGTGATTAGATCAAAAGTAACATGGGGCCCTTGGTCATTGAATATTTATTTAGGTAATCCATACCTAGTAAAATATCTTTATATAAAAATAACCATATTACCATCTCTTGCAACCTTTAGGGCCTTAACTTCCACCCATTTTTTAATTAATCGATGCAAACAAGGATATATTCCTTGTTATTAGAAGTAGGAGAGATTGGACCAATGAAGTCTAAGTTCCATTTGTCAAAAGGTGCCAATGTCAACTAAGGTTGTAAGGGAATCTCGTCACTCTTTGTTGGCCTTCCCATCCTTTGACACCGATCACAACTCCTAGTGTATTTAACAACATCCTTATGTAAAGTAGGCCAATAATAGCAAGTTGTGATGATCTTAAAAGTTGTTCTCTTTGCTGAAAAATGACCTCCACATGGCTCATCATGGAATGCTTTCATAATATCAAAAATCTCATCTTCTCTGATGCATCTTCTCGTGATGTTATCAGGACCTGTATAAAATAGAAAACTAGATATCCATAAGTAAGGAAAAAATTTATGAAGCGGGTGTCTCTTATGTCTTGGTGAGAAATACGATGGAATCTACCCTGTGACCAAATAATTAGCTATATCTGCATACCAGGGTGTTTGTACATGCAAAAAAAATAAGTGTTCATCAGGGAATGAATCATCTACCACTCCTTCAGTTGATTGTGTTGGTAGTCTTGATAGGAAATCTTCACCACATTTTCTTTTCCAAGCTTATCTACAATAGTAATGTCAAATTCTTGTAAGAGAAGTAACCATCTTACCAACCTACCCCCAAGTACTAGCTTGTTCATCAAATACCTTATTGATGTGCCATATTTATGGAAAAAGACTGAATAGCCAGTAATATAGTGTCTAAATTTATTAATAGCATAAACAACACCAAGCATCTCTTTTTATGTTATAGTATAGTCTAATTCTACCCCTTGAAGATTCTTGTTGATATAATAAATTGCATACTCCTTGTTACCTTCCTTCTGACCCAAGACTACTCCAATGGAAAAATCTGAAGCATCTATATGCATGTGAAATGGGAGAGTCCAATTAGGCCCTCTCAACACTGGTGCTTGAGTCAGAGCTTTCTTTAATTCTTCAAAGGAGTTTTGACACTCAAAGGTCCATTCAAACTTGATGTCCTTACTCAACAAAATAAAAAAAGGTGCAACAATATTACTAAAATCTTTGATAAACCACCTTTAGTAGCCTGCATGACCAAGGAAGCTCCTAATATCTCTTTGTTTCTGAGAGATAGGTAAGGTAGATATTATGTCAATTTTGTGTGGATCAACCTAGATATAAAGTGTCCCAATAATATTCCTTGTGTCATCATCATGAAACACTTCTCATTTTTGAGTGATAGGTTGTGTTCCTTACACCTTTTTAATAAATTTTCTAGGTTACTGAGAGCTTCCTCATAACTTTCACCAAAAGTGGTGAAGTCGTCCATGCATATCTCCATGCAATCATGTGCAAAATCAGAAAATATATTGAGTACTGCTCTTTGAAAGGTAGCTGGATCATTACACAAACCAAAAGGTAAGATATAATATGCATAGGTTCCCCAGGGGTAGGTGAATGTAGTCTTATCTTGATCTTTTGGTGCAATCTTGATCTGGTTATAACCACTGAAACCATCAAGAAATGAGAAATATGTCTTCCTTGCCAAAGAATCAAGAACTTGGTCAATGAATCGCAGTGGGAAGTGATCCTTCCTCGTGGAAGAATTTAGTTCTCTGTAATCAATATAGACTCTCCATTTCCCACCTTTCTTGGGAACTATTACCAATGGTGAAACCCATTCACTGTCTGATATAGGGTATATAAAACTTGCATCTAAAAGCTTTTATGATTTAGTTTTCACTATATCCCTTGGAGCTGGATTCATGCATCTCTATGGTTATCTTATAGGTCTTTAGCCATTGTTAATATAAATTCAGTGCATGCATAGATCAGGATCTATTCCCTTCATATCATGGTAATCTCATGCATATGTAGTTGAGTGTGCTTGCAACACTGATTACAGAGAATTATGTTGTTCCTCTGTCAAGGCATTGTTGATATTCAACTTCCTTCTTGGCATAATTTCCAATTCCTTTGATGACTCTTGAAGTGATGAGATATCAAGGCTTGGTATGATTGGTAAACATTGTTGAGGAATTAATGAATGAAATAGATGTGATATCTCTTATGTGGAATCGGTAGGTATAATACTTTGCAAGGGGTCTTATAGGCATATGAGACAGTCATGTTGTTGCAGAATCTTGCCAGAGTCATTTTGGATTATATGAGCAATGATCTCATCTTCATCATGGTCATCCAATAAGGGGTTGCACTCTATAGTCATCAGTGTCTACAGAGAACAATTATCTTCCTCTTCCTCACCCAAATTTGGCCAAATGGTATGCTCAAGGTCTGCATATGGTTAGGCAGGTGGATAAAGAATCAAGTTCTTTGTAATTGTCCCATTAGATATTATCATTTTCCTAGATCTGCAGCCTATGAATATATCAGTTTTTGCCAACCAAGGCCTACCTAGGATGAGTGGGTAACCCACAAGATGGACTTTGGGTTGCAGCACTATAAAGTCTGTAGGTATTCCCAAGAATCCAATGTAATAACTAGGTCTTCAATAATTCCCACAGGCTTGACCATGGACCTATCATCTAATTGAAAAATAGTTTGTGTGGGTCTGAGGTTGACCAACTGAAGCAACTACATTGTTTCTTTTGTCATGACATTGATGGCTGCCCCCAAGTCTATCAAATTATTCTTAATGAGGGTCCCATTGATCTTAACATCCACAATTAGAATACCAAGATCGATATACTTAGGGACTGTAATGTTCCCCAACATGATATCTACAAGATTTCCCAAGACATGGACAGTATGTGGATATTTTCTTTTCCTACCTGGTTTCTTAAGACAAAGATCCCTTAGAGTTTTGGTATATATAGGGATGTATTTGATAGCTTGGATAAGTGGGATTTTGATGATTACATCTTTCAATTGTCCCAAAAGGTCTGTCTTAGCATGTGTGTGATTTTTTTTGCATAGTTGGGCGTTCAAAAAAATGTGGCTTGGGATTTGAGGTAGTTTGGTGTACCTGATTTTGTTCAAGCTCCAAAGATGATTTATTAGAAGCCTCAAATGTAGGTTCCTCATCTTCCATTTCTATAATTTGGGGAGATGAAGGTCCAACAAGTTGTTTTCCTGATCTGAGGTGGACATCACTCACCTTTACCCCATAAGTGGGGTATTGCATAGATTCATTAGTATAAACTTGCTAAACAGGCTTAGTGTTAGGGTTAGGTGCAGTTTGGGGAGGTATTTGTTGCTTGGGTGGTTGGGATGCAGGATTTGATGGAGGCATTAGGGCTTTTTGTTGTTGTAGAGGAGGGAGCATGGGTTGTTGATAGTTCATATTTTGTTGTTGCCATTGCTGGCCTTTCTACCACTAAGGCTACCAATGATTCTGTTGGGTTGGCCATTGTGGATTATAATTGGAACCTTGAAAATTATGTTGTGGCCAAGGGTTTGGATATTCATTCCAATTTGGTGGAGGGTTTTGCAATTGATGATTCTGCCATTGATTTTGGTTTGCTTGCCAGGGCTGAGAGTTCCAAGTAGAAAAGTTTTGGTTGCCAATAGGAAAAGAGTAATTAAAGCTAAGGGGGTCTTACGGAATACATTGTCTCTACTTCCAAGGCCTCCTTTGTGCTATATAAAAGAGCTAGCCATCATCTCCTTCTATGGGTTGAAATTCAGGCTTCTCAACTTTATCCTGTTGGATACTGGCCACTCTTTTGCATTTATAATTTTCTTTTCTTTGCCTACAACGTGGATAATATTCCGTGAGCATAGCCTTAGCTTCCTCCTGCTTTTTCTTGATGTGGAGAGTATCCAAATGTGTTTCCAAATGACTAATTATATCCTCTTTCATATGGGATAATAGATTGCTCAACTCTACTTTTGAAACCCTAGTAGATGATTTACCAAGAACTGATGTTCTATTTTCTCTTGGCCTTTTTGTGAAGGTCTTGGAATAGTTTCTACAAATTTTGCATATTTCTTCAAATTTCATTTGAGAGACATATCCTCCCCCAATAAGATTGAGGGCATCCATGTAGTCCTCATTAACCCCTCTAAAAAAGACTAACTTGAGAGATTCTTCTGACAACTTGTTCTAGGGGTTTTTCTTTAGAGAAAACTAAAATATTTCAACATAATATTCTAAAGGCTCATCATCCTTTTGTGTCATTCAGAATATATCATCCTTCCTCCTGTCAGGTCCTCTACAGTAGTCTTGATACTTCTCCAAAAATAGTTTCTTCATGGTGTCCCAATCAGGAACAACATCTTTACCTAATCCTATAAACCATCTTAAAGCTGCATCTTTGAGAGTGGTAGGAAAAATCTTTAACCTATGTGCATCAAAAGTATAATCATAACTTCTGCATAAGACATCAAATTCAAAGAGGAATGTATTTGGGTTTTTAGTTATTAACCCATAGAAAGCTGGCAAGGCCAAATGAGGAATTTTCTTCAGCACTATATCCCTTTGTTGGTTAGTAATAGGAAACCCAAATGTTGTTTGGGCGTCATCATCATCTATTGCATCACCCATGGTGTGGTATGTTCCTTCTGTATTCATGCTAGAGGTTGGTGAAAAGGAAATTTATTCTTGAGTGGTACCTTCGCTCTGAGTACTAGGGTCACCAATTTCTACAATAGCTTCCTAGTGTGTGGAGGGAAGCAATCTACCCAACGGATCTCTCTGCCTCCGCATACATGAAATATGACTTTAATTCCAGTGGCCTACACAATGTTAGTATCCTGGTGTTGAAAAGGATGGTATCTAACAGTCCTAATGCTTGAAAACAGAAATCAACTATGAAAACTGTAAGAACATGTCTATGAAGATAGCACCATCCCCGACAACGGTGCCAAAAATGTAGAGTCCATGCTAATGTGTTGTAAACTTGGTAAAATCTACTCAATTCAGAGGGTTAATTGGTTGAACAATCCAATTCACATTGCTAAGACTACATTAAATCATCAACCAAGGCGCGTAAGCTTATGATGGTGCAACATTATATATGCCTTCATGGACTTAAACTACCTAAACTATCCTACTGAAGTTGTAATTGTTGGAAATTCACAAAGCTGTAAAATAGTAAAAGTATAAACTGAAACTAGTTGCTACGGGTACCTATAGTAAAGGCTATGACTAAACTATTACTAATGAAATGATACTATATTAACTGAAAACTTAATAAAGACTACTGACTCAACTGAACTATCCTCTAGAGTGCTACTAATTATCATTACATGCATATTCCTAAGCATTCATTCATAATAAGCAAGAAATGAAATCCCAATTAAATTGCATATGATTCATGAATAATGATAAACTAATAACAGCTATCAATAGAAATAAATAACTGAAAGGTGAAGTGAAGAACAATACCTTGAGTGGCCTGCTCAAGTAACTGTTCCCACTTTAACTGAACTCAATCTAACTAATAGATTTCATGCGTTTCATGAATTGATATCCATTTATTGCATAAGATAAAAGATTACAAATTATCCTTGCACAAATCGTAGTCAATAATTTTGAAGATTCATGTTTCAACTGAAAGTGATAGATAACATAAACTGCAACAAAAATAACTAACTTATGGACTCAACCAACAATTATATACAAATTGATGGAATCCTTATTGGAAATAATAGCTTAACTGAAATCATTAACTCCACTCCCAGATAATTAGAGCGTATAATTGAGACTTGGAATTATTCAACCTACAACTGAAAAAGAAGGAGAATCCTATCAAAACTATAACTCTATCAAAACAGAATGCATGCAATCATATGCCAATTTGTCAAAGTCCTATGTAAGAAAGACCTCTTCTTCAATGTTTTTCAACTAATTATAATAACACACGTTCTATCTTCATTAAGTGCCTTCAACCAATGATCATTACGTTCAACTATTTTTGCAGTTTCCCTTGTTTCAGTGTCCAACGCTCCTTTTGCTGCGGGTTCATCCTACAATTGTTGTGTATCATGGTTCCTCCTTTAGCTGCAAACAAGTTAGTTTCACAAAACATGCACACAAGGATAACTATCATAATTAAACATAGCATTCCATCAACATTCCCATACACATATTCATATAAACCATTCAATGATAATATATTAAACAATAATTCAATCACTATGTTTTTGGGTTTAGATCTGCATAATGGATATAAAAAGGATAGTATGATATGTAATATTGTTTAGAAAGTATCTTAAAAATTATCTTAAAGTTTGCATAAAACCAACAGAAAACAATCTATTATCTAGACCTATCACATACCAAGCAATGCAACACATGAGATCACATCACATGAAAGAAAACACAAAGAACACACAAGGAAAACACAACAAATAAGTAACACACATGTGAGCTGACCTAAAGCAATTCATCTACATCTCGATCTTGCTCATCATATATATAAGGTAGAAAACTAGCCAAAGGGACTACATCAAGTTTCGTACTACGAGCATCATCAGGTTCCACACATGATGGGTCACTCTCATCAAGAGGATCATCATGGTTTCTCCCATATAAGTTCATAGATTTTGAAAAAAACAAATTAAGCTCATTATGCACTTGCTCATCAATTTTAGTAATTTCATCTTCATCAACCAAGTTTATCGCCATGGGAGGTTTAATGAAAAAATAAGTTGTATGTTCTTGTTTAATTTTTTGTTTTAGTTCCATGTCTTTTTTTGGTGCAAGTTGTAATTATTCTTGATTTGTTTGTATAGGTGTTTGATTTTGAGATGTTTTTTTGTTCTTTTATTCCAATTGATGGGAAAGAGCACGATGTCTTCACCTACGCTCTTTAGAATTTTTGTTTCTTCTTGTTTATTTTTCAATTTTTGATGGGGTAAGAGTGGGTTTATCAACCATTGGTCTCTTTTCTTCCCTTAGGGGAGGAAATAAAGGAACCACCGAGGGTTGGGATACCATTGTCTCTTTAGGTCTATATACTTGCTTTATTTTTGGAGGCAAAAAAGGAATCACGCGATTGTCTCTTGGTCTTTTGTATGATATAGGTGGAGGAACTCTAGCACAGATACCTTGATTACTTGGAAGGGCCTTTTCTTCAAGCATGGGTTCATCCACAAATGGTGGGGAAGGAGGAACACAATTAGACTTATTTCTCAAGGATATTGCTAAGGGATAATTTTGTTATGCGCTTTTCCTTAAACTTTAAGAGAAAGAGTGATTGAACCTATATAGGGTGAACAAAACCATCATAATTTTTCAACCATGCTTTCGATTGTACATAATAATCTTGATAAATCTCATGCACATAAAATAACTCCTCAATGATCACGTTCTCTACACATACAAAATCAATGAGTATCCCTTGTGTAGGTTTGTCATTGATATTTCTGGCGATATAGAGAGGACCATTGGGCACATGTATGGATGCATCAATATGAGTGAAATCAATATCTGGTAACAAAGTGGTATGGCCCTTACAAGGTTAAAAATCTATTAAAGCAATCATGCTATCCAATTCCTTCTCATAATCATCCATATCATCATTCTTATCATCACAAGCTTGCACAAAATTGGATGTATGATTTGACATAAGATTTGTAAAAATTTGCAAGTTTTGGTTAGGTGGGGAAAAAAACATGTTTCCTTTATCATTAACATTTCCCAACTGGATGTGATTAGAGTTGATGAAGTTTTGAATTTGATTTTTAGGACGTATGAAATTCTCTGTATCATGTCCATGTGTGTAATGATATTGACAAAAGGCTTTTGACTTTAAGCTTGGAGATACAGGTTTGGTTGTGTCCACAGGTCTAATTGGAGGCAATCGTATTAAGTTCTTGCTCAAGAGTTGTAACATGATTAAATGAAGGAAATTAGGTAATTGCATGAATTATCTATCTCTTTCTCTAAATTGATATGGATTTGAACTTATAACAACTTGTGAGTCAACGTGGTTGATTTTTTGAGGTGTGTTTATCTTGATAAAGTTCTTTTTAAAAATAAAAAATGTTTGATAGTTGTGATGAGGTACGGATTTAGATTTCTCAGTGGGAGTCAATGAAGATGCCTCTTCATATTGACTAATCACATTCTGATAGTCATGAAGATCCATACACAAGTATGCAAAGGATGGATATCTCATCAATAAGATCTTATCCCTAATTTTGGGTTGCAAGTTTTCAATGAACACTCTTTTAACATATGCATTGGGAAGAGTAAGATTTATTTGTGAGTATAGTAATTGATGTCATCTTATGAATTCGATCAATTTTTCATGTTTTCCTTGTTTGCACCTCTCTAAATTAGTTAATGTAATTTATGGGCCTATGTTTTCTTGGAAATGTTGTAGGAATGCATCAACAAGTTCATTGAATGAATGAATCAAATTATTCGACAATGAGAAAAACCATTCCAAGGTCGTGTCTTTCAATGACCTAGGAAAGAGTTTAGCTAGGAGCTTATCTTCAAAGATCAAGTCACTACACAATATTGTATAAGATGATATGTGACTATTAGGGTCTCCTTTACCATTATACTTTTCAAACCTAGGAATCTCTATTTTTAGCAGCATGGTTATTTTCAAAATTTCAAGTGACAAAGGGCTCCTTTTGACATATTATGATGGTTTTTCATTTTGAGATTGGTTCAATGTTGAAATTTTTTGTTTGAGTGAGGTTACATTTTGCAAAAGTTGATTGATGATTGAGTCATTACTTGACATGTTTTAGGAATGTGGTGAATATGGTGGGATTGTGTAAGTGCTTGGTGGCTACTATGTTGTAAATTTATTAATGGTGATGAAATTTTAGATGTCATATCTGATGTCATGAGGTTATAAGGATGCCCACTAGAGAACCCTAAGGTTGGAGTTATGCCATTTTTTGGTTGTATCGTTGATTCTACAAATGGCAATGGATATGTAAGAATAGAGGGTATAGTTTTAGGGAGAGAGATTTAACTTCTTTCTTGGCTTTGAGTGTACCCCAAATATTGAGCACAACTATCCATCGTAAGAATATTTGTATCCACAATATGGGCTAGGCTAAACAACACCTCTAATCCTTAGGAATCATTGATCAATTTCATTTATTTTTCTACTATAGGTACTATTTGTCTAGCTAAGGATTCAATGCTTAGGTAGTCTTGTAATTCCTCTAAGTATTTGTCTAATTTTCTTAGTTTGTCTTTGAGAACATGTGCAACAATAGTCTCAACATCCATAAAGGTACTTGTTTGTGAAGTTGTCATTGGTATGGTTGGATTAGGGATCAAGTCCAAAATGGGCATGGTATTGGCAATACCTTGCATGAAAGAGTTAGAAAACTCAACATCCAGAACATATGTAACAACAATGCAGGATGTCATAATTCTACAACTACATCTCACTGAAGTATTGGAAATAGGACACCAGGTGATGAATCTCATACAAGTTTCAAAACACTAAGTGTGCCCACTATGAATACTAAAATGTCAAATAGTCATAGTAAAATACTCAAACAAAAATTAGAAAGAAAAAAACAAATAGAGAACATAGAGATAGATTCCTGATAGAAATCTGAGCCAAAATAGGCATGACTATGGTACCTATGGCACCTATGTCTAGGCAGGTTTTTGTAAAATTAAAAGTCTGGATGTCTGTGATACTATTTAAGGTTTTTGTGTCTATGTGCAAACAGGTTTGACAATAAATATTTTTCCAGAATTTGCTCAATTTATGATAATGTAATTCAAAATATAAGTGTGCAAGAATGTTGAAAATGCTTGAACAATAAATGACAATTTAAAAATGCAATTTCAAGATCTAAGATGCAAAAATTAACTAATTATAATATGCTAAATATGAAAATGATGATGCTTCTTATGATTTTGAAAGAAAATAATGAAATCTTTCACTTTTTACCTATATGCAAGATACCTAAATGCATGCAATGACACTTTCAATTTTTTTGTTTTCAGATGTTAAATGACCTAATTCAGATTTATGAATACAATTTGAATGTAGATTTGACCTAGAATGACTAAAATTAACACTATTGCAACCTATGATGCAATATGATATGCCAAGTTTTTGAATTTTTATACTTTTTATGGTGCAAAAATAAATGCCTAATTGAATAATGAAAAGTAATGCAATACAAAACCTTAGATCTAGGGTGAATTTTTAGAAGGTATATAATGTTAACAGGTTGGGTTCACCAAAATGAAATAGATGGAAGGGAAACCTTGTGGCTTTCACCTTAGGGTTTGGACACCTTTCCCTAATTTAGTTTGAGAGGAGAGGAGGATGTGGTTTTTTGTGTAAGTGTAAGGGAAGGTGATGGGGGTTTGATGGATTTGGACAAGGTATATGATTGAATTATAACTTGAAATGCAAGTCAACCAAACCTAGATCAAATCTAAAATGGAACTAAGAATGCAATGCAATGATTCAATTGATTTAATGATGCAAATTACTATTTTGATGCAAATACAATAGATCTGAGAAATCACAAACAAAAATAGACTACATAAATAGATAGAGCAGGAAATTGTGCACCTGTGATATAAATTTGGAGGATAAAATGTAGGACACAGGTGCCCCAGGTGCCACTATCTTTGTAGAGAAAATTTAGATCTATTTTTGCATTCCTCTAATGTTTGATCTGAGCTTTCATTTCTCGTTTGTTGCATTGTCGAATCACAATTGAAGATAATTATGTGAGTTTTCAAGATGTAAGGGTTCATTTGCAATGATGAATAATTGATCTTTAAACTTTCTTCAATCCTCTTCAGACCTTAAATCTGCACATTCAAAGAGAGAAGAAAGGTTGTGCCATTTAGGGGCTTGCCTTGGTCAAACCCTGTGTTAGTTTTTTCACTTCCACAATGGAAATATAAATGACAAATGAATAAGTGATAGGAAAGAATGATGCATCCACAAAGTGCTACAAATCACCACCCTTTAATGGCTTCCTTGAAAGGTTGAAGTCATGCACATCTCCTCAAGGCTTGGATCTTGCTTGCTTGATGTTACACCTCATCTCTTAGTTACTAGGTTACTTTTACCTTCATGAGTGAAAATGATGATAAATGTAAAGTGTGACTTTAATATGTTTGATAGGAGAATAAAATACTTAAATATGCATTAAAATGTCATTGATTTTGAAGGTATGATTATGTTTTATATTGATGGAAATGTGATATATGAATATGTATTGTAATGTGAATACTTTAATGCTATGATGATGCAAATGGATTCAATATGATGGCTAACTACTATTATGGTGTACTAATATTGATGCAGGAACATGCTCAAACCTTTGAAAGAGAGGGGGAGTATCACTTAGGAGAAGAGCTTGGTCTAGTAACCCTGATGAACCTAGTTGATCATACACACACTCACACCCTAGTTGGTCTAAGTTGAGTTGAGTCAGTTTGGGTGAATAGTAATTAACCTTCTATCTTGGTTGTGAATGTTTTGTATTGGTTTATGATCTTGTTCTATGAATGGTGTGATTGAGTTTTTATGTCGAGTGAAATTCCTTCCTTGTGTGTTCATATTTATATCAATGAGATATATACATTAAATGTATATATGTACATGTCTACGATAAACTCATACATATGAGTAAATATGTGCACGAGTATATGTAGATAGACGTATCTACACATGCTCATGGATGAACTACCCATATGTATGGGAATATCGATTGGACGAAAGTGACGTATATCTATATATATGTATGTATACATTTCATGTATATATGTTGACTAATGGAAATGAGAATATATGTGTTTATATAAAGATATTAAAACAATGTTTTTGATAAAATAAGCAGCATTTAGAGGGTGTTGTACCCTTTACACGATGAGCCCAAAGGGCCAAAAAGAAGCAAGACCATTATTTTTTTTATTTTTATAGTAACAACATATGAGAGACACAAACACAACCAAAAAATAACAGAGTGGTAGCACAACCAAGACCCAACCACTAATTGTATAAACCCTCCCATTTTTTAACCAGGAGGTTTAACACATCTTCCCCGATCCAGTTGGGGCCTTCATCCATGGTTTTCTTGTCCATTTCCTCTTTGACCACATCCGAGAGCATGAGAGCCGACCTCTGAATCATCTTGATAGTGAATCGGGCCAGGTAGTTGACCTTCTGATTCAGCTTAGAAACCTACTCCTGCAACACACCGAGCTTTTCCACCTTGTCATCCTTGCTTTGTATCTCTGCTTCAACAAAAACCCTAGAATCTGAAGACCTGGTACAGTCATTATGAATCATCTCATTAAAATAATGTTATGTATATACATACTATATATATTAATATATATGTATATAATAATGTATATACATATATATTAATATACTTATATATTTATGTATATATATGATTGTTATTTCAATATATGCTTATATATTAATAATTGGAAATTAATACATTTGATAATCTTGAGAGAATAAATATATATGTATATATGTATGTATATATAATAATAAGTGTTTGAATAGTGCATTATAATGTTAAGTATTGAGATATATTTATAGCACATAATAAAGCACAAAATTTGATATTAATAAATTACTTTAGAATAATGCTTATGTGCATAAAGATTCCTCATATGAAAATGGATTATTAAGTCTGTAATTTATGCTTAAAGCAGAGTAAATACCAAGTCAAAATCTGTGCATGAAAGATGGCATAAAGTTTAGACAATGTAAAGAGAATGAATGCAGTTTCAAATGGGTAAAATAATTCATTGGTTGCACTACCATTTGGGGTGCTATAACATGAAATGTGGCATTAAAACTTGTAGCATATGGAAGAAAATATGAAGTCTTAAACATTTGGATATGCATAAACTCAATCAATGAAGTATTGGTAGAAATATGAGGGGGTAGTTGACTTGCAAACTTAGTAGGAAACCTGTAGCTTTTCATTGTTATCCCTTGAATTAGTAAAAGAGTCATGTTGTCTCTCATAAAGAGGTTGACTCAATCATTAGAGGAATATGGACTGTTATGTGTTGCAAATTTGTGAGTTAATCAGCTGAGTCGTTGCATGTGATTAGGAAGGTGGCAAGATTGCTAGCTTGTTTGTAGCCTTTGGAAGCTCAAATTTTAGTATATATAGAGGTGCTCTTCCTATCATTTGCTACATTTCTCATTCTAATTCCTCCATCGTTATTCTATTATATTTTATGTGTAAGTGAATTATTTCCTAGTTTTGGAATAATCTTTGAATGCATGACATGCTTGTTAATTCCTAGTATGGAATATTCTTGTGTGATTCTTGGTTGAGTCTTGAATTAGTGGAACCCTCTTATTTGGGAATAATTTATATTATGTTGAAATGTGTGGCTTAAATGATATTAGAGCTATACTTAGTTCGCTAAGTCTATAAGGATATGGCATGTAAAGTGAGATGTGGGATATGTTTCTATCTTAATTTATTAGTTTATGATGCCAGGTAAACCTTTGCGAATAAGAAGATTAGTAATACAATAGGAATGATGGCATGATAGAAATGTAATCATTGATAGGTTGTAATGTTATGCAAACTATGAAGATAGTCTATACTTGATGGATTACTCATATCTCCTTGAAAGCAGGAAGATATTCTTTTCCTTGAGGTTAGGGTGTATACTTGATTGTTAAATCAATATTCAATAGTAGGGTTGAGAGATGCATTTTCTAGTTATGTTATATAATCATATACTTGATTAGAAGTCTATTCCTATTTACAAAATTCTTGATGAGGACTCACGTTTCAACAAACCAAAGCCATTTTGAGAAGAATATTTGTAGGTGTTGAAGCACAAACTGCTCTCAGGATAATGTTCTCTAAATTATATACAATTGTAATGAACATTGTAAACATGTGAATATTTGAGGTATAATGAAAGGGAGGCTTTATGATTTGTTTATGATCACTTGATCATTACATCACTTTTGATTGAAACCATAGGTTGGGAATAATTGATTTGGTTGGGTTGTTTACTTGATTATTGAATGAAGAAAATAGGTTGGGATTAACCTATATGATCTAATTGGTCATTTTATTGTTGATTATATCTTTGATTGAGTCATTTATTGATAAGGTTTTACTCTTGAATGGAGTCATTTATAGATGAGATTATACTTTTGATTGAGGTCATTTATTGATGAGATCACACTTTTGAAAAGAAGGCACTTAACGTCATGGTCATACTTATTGAAATAAGAGTCATTTAACGTTATGACGTTATGATTACCCAGGGTGGTTAATCAAGTTATTCTTGGGTTATGTAATCCATGGGAAAGGGAGTAACCTAGCTAGATGATAGTATGAGTAAATGTATGGTTAGTGTGGTTATACTTGGGGTTAGAGAAATACATGGGAAAGGGTGTAACCTAGATAATTAGTTTGTTATGGACTTGGATATTCCTAGGGTTAGGGTAATCCATGGTTAAGGGAATTACCTTGTTGAACATTTTATTATGTTATCACCTTAGAGTGAATGTGTGTTATGTTTATGGTCAATACCAAATCAAGCTTAAGGGTGGGTGGACAGATGACTCTCACTCAAAGTACTAGGTGTTGAATTCTTTGGCCAAAGTAGTGAAAGTAGCCACTATTTACACTGTCAGTTCACTACGATCCATGATTACATTCTAGGCACATAAACAAGGTATGGTAGCTCTAGATATGTAGGATACACCACTATGCTTAGGAAAACTAGGATTATGGGGTTATCAAACCAATCTCTTCATCAAAATGGTAGGTCCATATTACCAGTTAGGTAGATGTGCAGGGGATCTCAGTAAGTCTTTGGTTAGTAGAAAAGTGCCTGAGTTATTCTCTCCCTCATACAGTTGGCGACTGGGATTTGAGGATGTATGTGCTAGCATTGGGGACAACTAGAATGTATGCACCATTGATGGGGACATCTAGACCATTTGTATATCTATTTCATTAAGCTCATGGAAGCTATGTATGTAAAAATGTATCTCTAATCTTATTGAGAGATTGTAAATGGAAAAATGCTATCTTTACATGAGGTTATGTATTAGATAATCATTACTTGGAATTATGTAATGTACTTTATGAAAATGAAATAAAAATTCAAAATGGGATTAATTTTGAATATAATTTTTTAATTATTGAAATGCAATGGAAGTTTGGAATGGATTTTCTCCAAGCATGCATCTTAAATTAATGATTTAGAAAAGAAAAAAAATAGATATATTTGATCACATGTGGGTTAAACATGGTAAAAATCAATGGGTAGAACAACGGGGATGTTACACTTGATTTGCTTGAAGTGCTTGAATTACTTGGAGGCCTAAAAGGATTAGTCTTCACAAACAATATGAAAACATAAAAATGAACACACACATACATTTTGACATGATGTTTGGATCTTGAATTGCTACAATAAATCCTCTAATGACTGATCTTGACTTTCTTGATAATTCTCTTGATAATTGCTTGATCGTAAATTCTCCAACTTGCTAGCTCATTTCTTGTTCCTATTCAAATGATGCAATAATTGGGTATTTATATGCTATTATTCTAATTTCCCAAAATTAAATCCCAACAACCAAATTTAGATATTTGAATTTCAAATAATAAAATGCCAACACTAACATATTTGAATTTGGAGCCAAAATAGGGGACATAGGCACCCTAGGCGCTAGTGTCCCAGACCTATTTTTCAAAACTTAAGGAGTCGAGGGAAAAGTATTAAATGAGAGAATTTGTTTTATTCTTGCAAATTGTTAGAAATGTTTTAAATAAGTTGTGGAATACATAATTTAGTAAATTAAGTGCTCAATAAGGTCCAATAACTTAAGGGGGGAGAAAAACATAGTGTGAAATTGTCAAGGTTGACAATTTACGATGCTATAGATCTTAACATTGTTTCCATAGGAAATGTCAACACTTTTGAGGAGATAGAGGTGAAAGCTGTCAATCTTGACTTGTGCTCAACTTGCCATGCCATGGATACTAAAATGAAATACCTTGAGAATGGATTCAATTTGTAACATTGCATCCTCAAGTAGTTTAAAAAGGAAAATGAATGAATGAAACTAAGGATGAATGCTCTTTTTAGACAAGTGCATAGGGATGCTTCTAAGCATAATGTTAAGGTGAAATTATTAGAAAAGGAGTGGAATAAGACCTATAACTTTAGGATTTTCTCATTAGATATCAATGATCTCAAAATGAGAATACAAAGGCTCAAAGAAAAAAAAAACCTTTGGTATCTCCCTCAATAAGAGTACCATTAAGTTCATTCTATAGCTAACATTGGCATGCTAGATGACAACTTACTCAAGAGGAAAGGCTTGTATAGTTTTATAAATGGTCTAATCAAAGGACTTGGTTTCAATAAATGTAGATGGAGTGTGTGATGGTTTACCTAGATGATGATGATGTGGGAGACCATTTGGTTTTCCTCAAGGAATAATGTGAAGCTATCAATAGGTTGAAAGAGTTGTCTAACTATTAAGTGTTTTCCTACTATGTTTTTGTTGCTAGTTTGTTGTCATTGCAATGTTTTACTATTGTTTTTACTTTTTAATTCCCATGTCTGATGGATCTTGTTCTCTTTTTTATGCTATTAGGAATTTATAGTTTTTTTATGCCTTTTTGTATAAGGGTTTAAGCCCTTTTAAAATCCTTTACCAATAATATCAAAAATATTTACATGATCATTATGATTTCAATCTTGAATCAAAGATGTGTAGCTCTATTTAACATAGAGTTGAATTAACACATATTCTACTTCTTAAGACTCATCAACACAACTTATATTTCAACATTTCCATCAAATTCCTTTCTTCAATCTCTATTCCAAAGGTGCAAGTGAGATTATTGTGATTTATAATATCTTTATTTTTCTCACAAAATTTGGATATAATATATTCTACTTGTAATCCCATTAACCTAATTTGACTACTAGTGGATAATCATACATAAATTTCAAACTTGTAAATTTAAAATATTAAATACATAAAATATAATCATAATAAATAAATAATAATGTAGAAGAGGAGCAATTAAAAATAACCCTTTCAGTGTGCTCTATAATTTTCAATTTTTTTGAAGTCATATGAGGTTTTGGGTAATGGAGCTAGTAGGTGGGCGGGCCTTGCGGGATCCCCCATCTAATGTGGCTACTTTTGTGGCAGCTAAGGAAGGTGTGAAGGTGAAAAAGGTGTCATCCTCTTTGGAGGTTTTTGATCAAGATTTGAAAAAGGATCCTATGTCCCCTCCATTTGGTGTTGACTCATTCTTTTCTAAGGAGGACCTCATATCCTATGCGGATAAGTTGGTGGGTGCTAGATCTCCAAACATGGTGAAACCTAGGGTTTAGATTCTTTGAAGGTTTCATGTTCTATGGAAGGATTGGAGGTTGTCATCCCTGATGATATGATGGATAAGGCAATTGTTGGGCTTCAACTCTCCCTTCTACGTAAGTTTCTTGCTTTTCATCCCAACATTGATCATGTTAGGAAATGGGCAGAGGTTGTTTGGAAGCTCAAGGGTAGTGTCAATATCAATGAAATGGCTAATGTCCTATTTATTTTTAGATTTTTGGTTTATGAAAATTTGAAAAAGGTGTTCACTGGGTGTCCTTGTGCATTTGATAATAATTTTAAGAATTTCCTCTCTTTATATAAATGGAAGCCAAGGTTTGACCCATTGTTTGATCTTGGTTCGGTGGATCCTACTTGGATCCGTATTCTAATACTTACTTTGGAGTTTTGGAATTGCAAAATTTTCCAAGGGACTTCTCATTCCTTTGGTCATTTTCTTGTTGTTGATAAAGTCACCCAACAAAATTCCAGACCAATGTTTGCACAAATTTATGTTAATATGGTTATTAACATAGTTTTACCTTCATGTATTTCTTTGAATTCAAGATTTGGCTTGTGGAACCAAAATATAGAGTGTAAACATGCAAGTTTTTAATCAGATTTGTAAGAGATTTGGGCATTTAAGTGACTTGTGTAAGAGACTATTTTTGAATAAATAAAGTGGTGTCCAACCAACAGATTCCTAATGATGTTCACAAGACCCTAGCTTTAGTGATGGATATTTTGGGGGAGAAGGATTTCTTGGAGAGGAATGAGGATGATTCTAAGAAGAACCATTATATGGTAGAAACAAAAGACAATTCACAAGAAACATATGTTAGGGATGTTAATAGTAGAGGTATGAAATATGTTCTTTAGAAAGATACACAAGATCTAAGTAAAGAAAATGAAAAATATCATTCAAAAGAACCTACTTCTGTGTAGCAGATTGTTTCTATTCCATAAACATATGAGTTGCATAAGAAGGGACCAATTAACTCTCCCTCTCCATTAAGTAATGGTGGTTTAGAAGATGAAGAAATTGATACATATATAAAGGAAGTTCAACTAGTGGAAGATGTTTTGGACCCCAATATGAAGGTCATTAAGATGGAGAATGGTGATTTTAATAGCTTTTCAGGGGGTGAAAGAAAATATTTGAAGGAGTCCCTCTCATTGTTGGGATTTGGTGCTAACATTTCTCACAATATCCCTATGAAGATATTCAAAGGTGTGCAAAAGAGGAATGGACTCAAGTCAATGGGAAACCTAAAAAATAATAAAAAAGTAGGTGCTGGGAGAGAAAATAAGCAAGGTAGACCATCACAAAGGTGTAAGGAAGCTAAGGTAGCGGAAAAACTTCCTACACTAATATTGAGAGGAAAATAATGTAAAATTTGTACAGATCTTTAATAGTTACATAAAATTAAATAGAAATAAACAAATATATCAGGCATACCACAACACAATGATTTACGTGGGGAAAATCCTTTCAGAAGAAAACCCCCACACTACAAAAGTCACCCAATATATTATTTAGAAATAAAAAATATTACAATAGACTTGCAGAGCAAGCTTCTGATAGGAGTATCAACAACCAGAGATCCAGAGGTAACATGAACACTATGAGACTCTCAGAATACATCACAATACATGGTTGTAACACAATACCCTCATAAAATAGGGTTGCCTTCTAGGGAAAGTCAAGCTAATAAAATATCGATTGTCAAATCTAAGATCTAATGATGAATGGTCTAGATTTACAATAATAAAATATAAATAAAATTTTCCTTTTGGGGGTACTACCCCTAAACCCCAGCCAGGGGGATGATTCCCCTAGACCCCTTGCGAGGGAGACCCCCGCTCCCCACCCCTCCCATCATTTTCAAATGAACGGTACCTTATATATCAATAGTAACTTATGTAATTTCAAGGTTGAGACACCTTTCCCCAACAAATCTCTCACTTGTCTAACACCTTGCAAATATAACGAGAGAGTGTATAAACATAATTTCTTAATTATTGGGGGTCAAAAGGCCCATTGAGTCTAAAACACCATTTGAACTTCTTAGTGCTCACATGCTTAGTTAAAGAATCAACAAAATTCATCAAAGTCTCCACCTTAACCAACTTCACCTTGCTATCTTCAATCATATCTCTAAAAAAATGATATTGTACATCAATGTGCTTGGTCCTGTCATGAAATTTTGAGTTCTTGGCTAAACATATCACACTTTGACTATTGCAATAAATTGTCACTACACCTTGTTTTATTCCAATATTTGAACACAGTCTCTTAATCCAAATGGATTCTTTACAAGCATGAGTAGCTACCATATACTCAACTTCAGTAGTGGACAAAGCAACCACAACCCATGCTTACTCATCCAACTAATTGCACCACCAAATAAAGCAAACACATAAGCACTAGTGGAACGTCTGCTATCAACATTACCTGCCCAGTTTGAATCCACATAACCATGAATATCAAGGGAGATCTAATCTTCATTCATATTACTATGATAACACAAGGAATAATTTGAGGTACCACGCAAATATCCGAAGACTCTTTTAACTGCACCCCAATGAACTTTACCGGGGTTATACATATGTTTGGAAAGAACTCCCATTGCTTGGGAAATTTTTGTTCTTGTACAAAACATAATATACATCAAGCTTCAAACTACACTTCGGTAAGGCACTCTTCTCATGTCTTCCATCTCTAATGGAGATATTGGACAATCTAAAATAGATAACCTTGTTCCAACTGAAACAAGAACACATAATGGTCTACAATCCTTCATATCAAACCTCTGTAAAATTGAATTGACATACTTACTTTGGCCAAGCCATAAATTTCTATTTACTCTATCTCTTTTAATTCCCATCCCAAGAATGTGTTTAGCTGTACCAAGATCTTTCATTTCAAATTTAGCAGCAAGTTGAGATTTCAATTCTAAAATCATACCTTTCCCTCTACCAATAAATAACATATCATCAACATATAATGCAATAAACAAGAAATGATAACCATCAATTTTATAATAAACACAATGATCTGATTTAGAATGCTCAAATCCCAAACTCAACACATATGTATCAAATTTTTGGTACCACATCCTAGGACTGTATTTTAAACCTTACAAAGATTTCTTCAATTTGTAAACCAATTTACTTTTACCTTTCACCACGTAGTGCTCTGGCTGTGTTATATAAATATCCTCCTCCAAGGCACAATGAAGGAAATAAATTTTCACATCCATTTGCTCAACCTCTAAATCATAAGCAACAACAATAAAAAGAAAAAATATAATGGATGTCATTTTTGCAATAGGAGAAAATATCTCACCATAATCAAAACCCTCAACTTGAGAGTAGCCTTTTGTAACCAACCTTTCTTTGTACTTCTCAATACCTCCATCTAAACCAATCTTTTTCTTAAAAACCCATTTGCAACTAATAGGTTTCATCCTTTAGGAAATGGTTCAAGGTACCATGTATCATTCTTTTTCAAATTTGTCATTTATTCATCCATAGCAATCTTCCAAGGTTCTGTATCATTCATACCTAATGCCTCTTCTATTGATCTAGGTTCATCCATGTTAGTATTCATAGCAAAAATACATCTCCAATCATCAGGTGAATACCTTTCAGGTGATTGTCTATGCCTTATAGACCTATGAAAAAGCTAAGTTGGAGGTTCTTCCTCCTCTTCTAAAGATTCAAAGCTAGATGAGCTCTCCTCAACTTCTTGTTTATCCATGGGCCTCAATTCAACTTTCTCAGGTGTAGAAGGAAATTGAATCACATCTTCCTGTTTACTTTGTTCTAGTTGCAAAATAGAAGAAGGCTTTGTTTCTCTAAAAATAACACTTCTACTATGTATTACCTTTTTTGCAATAGGATCCCAAAGCTTGTATCCTTTCACACCATAACTATATCCCATGAAGATACATTTCATAGCCTTGTTCTCCAACTTTGTTTAATTCTCCTTTGGCACATGTGCATATGCCTCACAACCAAAAAATCTAAGATGTCTTAATGAATGCTTTTGGCCCGACCATGCCTCTATAGGTGTCTTATCAACAAGAGATGATGTAGGAGACCTGATAATCAAGTAACAAGTAGTGGCAACAACTTCAGCACAAAACCTTTGTTCTAGACTAGCACCACTCAACATACTTCTAGCCTTCTTCATTAGTGTCTTGTTTATTCTTTCTGCAACTCCATTCTATTGTAGAGAATATAGAGTTGTCTTTTATCTACGAATACCACAATATTTATAGAATCTGTCAAAATCATTAGAGAAAAAATCACCACCATTATCTGTCCTCAAACATTTTATTTTATTTCTAGTCTACAACTCAACCATTGCTTTAAATTCTTTAAATCGACTGAAAACTTCAGATTTACTCTTTAAAAAGTATACCCATGTCATTCTACTATAATCATCAATAAATAAAACATAATATGTGGATTTACCAATTGAAGGAACATCTATAGGACCAAACACATAAGAATGAATAAGATCCAATACACCGTGCAAGATTTATGAGAACTCGAGTAAAACTTAACATGGTTTTGTTTTCCATAAATGCAATGCTCACAAAAATCAAATTCAAGATTACAATTAGATAACCTTGCAACAAGGTTTTTTTTTTTAAGGTCTTTAGACCCTTTTCTTCAATGTGGCCAAGTATCTGGTGCCATAACATAGTTTTCTTTGTAGGTAACTTTGATTCAGAAGAAAGAGAACCCCTGGGTACCCAAAAGCCATGACCATCTGTTGAAGGTGAAACCCTCACTTCTTCTATAGAATTAATTTTCACAAAAGTACTATTGCACTCAGCAATGCATGCATCAAGCTTATACAATGTGCCATATATGACACCTCTAACAATCACCATATCACCTGCGACCATCTTACATCTTGCATAAGAAAATACTACCTACACACCTACATCTATTAGTTTGCTCACATATAACAAATTTTGTGCTAAATCAGGGATATGCAACACACCATTAATCCTTTTTATTCTACCATCAGGAAACCCGATTTTAACTTTACCATGACCAACAATGTTTAAATGAGAATCATCACCCAAGTACACCATACCTCCATCAAATTATTCATATTCAAAAAACCAATATCTATTAAAGGTCATATGGAAAGATGCACTTGAGTCAATTAACCATGCATCATTACCTACACGAGTTGCCAAAGCTGTAATGAATGTGTCACCATCTTCCTTCTTGGACTCAAAATCATAATCAAATTTCTTATTTTTCTTATTTTTTTCTTCTTTACAATCCTTACGAACATGTCCGGGCTTACCACAATTCCAAAAAATAACTTTGGACTTTCCAGGAGACTTAGATCTCCCCTTGGACTTGGATTTGTCACACTTCTCATTCTTCTTGCCTTTTTCCTTAGGTCTTCCACAAATATTCAGGGCCTCCTTGGCATTGATGGATACCTTCCTCCTCTTCTCTTCAGAAAGAAAAGAACCCACTACATCTTCAGTCTTCAATATAACAAAATTACTCCCGATGGCCATAACAAGAGAATCCCATGAATCGGGAAAAGAACAAAGCAGGATCTAACATTTTTCCTCCTCATCCATTTTGATACCAACTAATGCCAACTGAACCACCAACATATTGAATTCTTCCAAGTGGTATATAATCCATCCACCCTCTTCCATTCTCAAGGAATACAATTTATTCCTCAAAAAAACTTGTTCACTAAAGATTTGGCTTTGTTAGAAACCAAGATCAGACATGCAAACCAAAAGGCCTTCCACAGAAGAGAAAAATAATAAAAAAGCAGATCTTTGCATGAAGATGTGCAAATTGATATATTCAAGAATTAAGATATTACAAGAGATGATATGCTTTATAAAAGCAATGTATGCAACCCTAATGTTGACCTAAAAGGAAACCCTAGTGTGCACAGTTAATAATTAATCAATTATTAATGTGCCTAAGTTTAGCTTAAGTACCTAAAGGAATAAGTGAATTAATTAATTAACCAATATGATATAATTAATTAAGTGTAATAACTTATTACTCTAACACCCCCCCTTTAGATGAACTTAGGAAGAAGCTAAAACACTAGAAAAAGATGCATGAAAGAAAATATGGGTCCCGACAACTAGGCCTGATCAGGTACCCATTTACAAATGAAAGAATGAGGTAGAGAAGGAAAACCCAGTGGGACAAAACCCCCCTACAATGAGATGACATGCTGCAAAGAAGCACTAGAAGAACACTGGAACCGAAATCTGGCAAGCAAGGAAAGATACTTCTGTCTACTATTGAAACCGGATGAGAGTCACTGATTGACTCAAGGAATCATGAAAAAAGAAACAACAGACCCGATGCCTCAGAACACTCAAAAATTCCAAATGGGAACAACCCTACAATCTATGAAGCAGCAGTTGATTATTGAATGAAGTGATACTGAAATGAAGTGCAAAGATGCAAGTTACACTCTCCCAACTGCCAAAACATCCAAGTAATCTCCAAAACACCCATCGGGATAAATCTGGAATAATGATAAACCTAGGACATATAAAAAAAAAGTGCATGGATAGCAACATAGCGCTCCTCAATACCTTTCCAACGCCACAAAGATAGCGAAAATCAGAGATTGTGGCAAAAAGTTATGAGCTCAGAAGCATAAAATAAACATTTGAATTCAAACAACAATAAATGTAGCTAAAAATAAAAATACTAAAAAATAAACTGCACCATAGGAAATTTCTTGGAACGAGCTTTCCGGTGATATCTTGTTTGCTTGATATCGATATCGTATGCCCAAGTTATTCCAAAAAGAAAAAAAACTGCTCCTTTAGGGCAAATTGGGGTTAGGAGGGGCCAAGGAGGGGCCGTACGACCGATGACGTCAACACTTCACGTGAAAAAATTAATGGCCAACTGGCTGTCGCCGCAAAAAATTCCCCCCTGCATAAAAAAATTTGGCGGAGCCCCTAGTCACTAATATGACCAGGGGCAGTTGTTGAGTAGCCGGCCGGAGACTGGGCGCATAATGCCCGGTCCCCCATAGGACCCTAGCAGATGGCGTTGGAGCCCGTAGGGGCTGGCTGGGACCGATGGTGCAAGGTGGTGGAGCCACCGGTAGCGGTGGCGGGCCGGTGGCAGAATCCTTTGGAACTGAGGGTGCTAAACCCAATGCTGTTTTTTGCATTTTTTTTGGATTTTCGTGTCATTTTCGCTCGTGAAGCGTGCTAGGGAGGCCGTACGACCTCTCTGGCAATTTTTTTTTGCCTCAAAAACCAAATTCTCCAAAATCGATCATTTGACAGGCATTCTTAGGGTTTTTGGCTGCTGTGAATGTGATGGCGGTGTTCGTTTTTCTCCAAGATGCTTCGAAAAATAGGCTACCCCCAGAGCTTCGAAAAAAACACCAAATTTGAAACCCTCATAGATCTGGAAAATGATGACCAAAATCTGCAAAATAAAAGCCAATATTGACTTTTTCCAGTGCTTTGAATCCAATGGTGAAGCCCGATCTGATCCAAAATGCCACATAGATAGGCTCAAGGCATGAAATCCTCGAGGAACCCCGAACGAACTCTGCAATGATTTTCTCTAGAATTTGAGAAGGGGTTGCATGTCAAGGCTCTGATACCATGTTAAAAACCAAGATCAGACATGCAAACCAAAAGGCCTTCCACAGAAGAGAAAAACAATAAAAAGCAGAGCTTTGCATGAAGATGTGTAAATTGATATATTCAAGAATTAAGATATTACAAGAGATGATTTTCTTTATAAAAAAAATGTATGCAACCCTAATGTTGACCTAAAAGGAAACCCTAGTGTGCACAATTAATAATTAATCAATTATTAATGTGCCTAAGTTTAGCTTAAGTACCTAAAGGAATAAGTGACTTAATTAATTAACCAATATGATATGATTAATTAAGTGTAATAATTTATTACTCTAACAGGCTTGATACATCTCACCAAGCTTCTTCCATAGTTCCTATGTAGAGGTTTCTTCATGGACATTGATTAAAACATAGTTGTCAAGAACAATCTGATTAGACCCTTGGCTTAATGGTTCATAGCATCATATTGAGCACTTTGAGTAGGATTTGCAGGACTTGAAACATTCTCATCAACAATATCCCACAAATCTTGATCTGTCAATAGATCCTCCATCTTTAGCTTCCACATTTCAAAATTATTTCCAAAAAAATTATCCACCTCTATTCCCCTCGATGAACTTGCCATCTAAAAATTCCTTCAACAAGATTAGTTCAAAAAAGCCAACAACCCATAATTGAAACCAAAGGTGATTAGGCTATGATACCACTTATAAGGAAGCTAAGGTAGAGGAACAACTTCCTACACTAATCTTGAGAGGAAAATAATGCAATACGTTTATAGATCTTTAGCAGTTACAAAAATTAAACAAAAATAATCACATATATCATGCATACCACAACACAGTGATTTACGTGGGGAAAACCCTTTCAAGAGAAAAACTCCACACTTTAAAAGTCGCCCAATATATTATTCATAAATCACAAAGATTACAATATACTTGGAGAGCAATCTTCTCATAGGAGTATCACCAACCAGAGATCCAAAGGTAACACAGCTGCTATCAGACTCTCAGAATACATCAAAATACACAGTTGTAACACAATGCCCTCATAAAATAGGGTTGCCTTCTAGGGAAAATCAAGCTAATAAAATATCGACTGTTAGATCTAAGAATTAATGATGAATGGTCTAGATTTATAATAATAAAATATAAATAAATTTTTTCTTTTGGGGGCACTACCCCTAGACCCTAGTCAAGGGGATGATCCCCTCAGACCCCTTGCAACCCCCATCTTTTTTGGATGAATAGTACCTTATGTATCAACAATAACTTACGTAATTGCAAGGTTGAGACACAATTTCCCAACAAAAGGGAAACTCGAGCTCATGATGCAACACATGATGTTGCTTATGGTAAACAAAAAAATCTGGAGAGCTTATCGGGGCAATAAATGATGAATTCTAGAGGCCTTTTCCTCCTACCGTCAATACCAAGGTGGTATTTGTAAGGAAGTTAAGGTAGTGAAACAACTTCCTACACTAATTTTGAGAGGAGGATAATGCAAAACTTTACAGATTTTTTCAACAGTTATGAAAACTTAACATAAATAAACTTAAATATAATGTATACCACAACACAATGATTTACGCGGGGAAAACCCTTTCGGGAGAAAAACTCCACACTATTAAAGTCGCCCAATATATTATTTATAAATCATGAAGATTACAATATAATTGTAGAGAAAGCTTATTGTAGGAGTATCACCAACCAAAGATCCAAAGGCAACACTACCGTTATCAGACTCTCAGAATACATCACAATAAATTCATAATAAAACACCCGCATAAATGAGGGTTGCCTTCTAGGGTAATTCAAACCAATACAATATCAACCATAAGATTTGAGACCTAATGATGAGCAGTCTAGATTTACAATAATACAATATACATAAAATTTAGCTTTCGGGGGCGTTGCCCCCGAGCCCTTACCGGGGGGATGATCCCTCCATACCCATTGTAGGGGGGTCCCCCCCACACCTCCCTACACTTACCTATCAACAATAAACCTTATGTAATTACAAGGTTGAGACACATTTTCCCAACAGTATTGAAATTTCCTCTGGTTAGATATGAGAATTATGTCTTGGAATCAAGGAAAACTTTAAGAAACCACCCCCTCGGTGAAGCTGTAAATTCCTAGCAAATCCTGTGTACTTCCCGATAAAAAATATTAATTTTATTGGCAAAAAATTTCGTTTTTCGGGGAAAAAAAATCCCAATTGGTGAATCTTTTATAATCCTTGGAAGTTTGTGGAAAATCTTGGCGAATGCAGTATTTTTTTTATTGAATAAAATATTTTTCATTGGCAATTAAAACCGTTTTTCAAACCAATTTTTTTTTTTTCCATTGGTGATTAAAACTGTTTTTCAAACCAGATTTTTTTTTCCATTGGCGATTAAAACCTTTTTTCAAAGCAAAAAATATATTTTCATTGGCGAATTAAAAAGAATCTCATAATAATAATAAAATCCAGTGGCGAAATAAACAGATATGCCAACGAAAAATCGTAGGGGCCGTTCGATGAATGTTTGATGGACGACTGTAGTTGCATTTCGAAACTAAATCTCTAAAGCACTAGACTTGTGATTTGAAACCTCTGGAATAACACTAAAATTGTTGGATTTCTAGAAATCAATGGTTGAGATTTTATTACTGTACAACTTGTTATAAAGTTTTGTTTGTCAGTGATTGGGTGACCTCAGCGGGATGCACAACTTTCAAAGTGTCAGCTCATTTAATGAATTGTAAGGTGCCATTAAGGGATGTCTTCTCAAATGATTTCAAACACCAACTTTAGGTTTAACGTAATATTTTAAATCCTCTGAAAGGATAGATCTTAAATAAGGAGGTTGGAGAAATAGATTTAGTAGCAGATTGTCACTTCCTACTGGTAAAGTTAAGTGAGCCTGCATACGAGGAAAGGTGGCAGCATTTTGAACTCCAGACTCAGAGTTTCCTCAAAATGGTACTTCCAACTGATATCAGGGTATGGGAAGATGAACTTGTGGCCGTCATGCAACCAAATTTGAATTGGCCTGAAGAAGAGAAACTCAACATCATTTACCAGCTACGTTCAGTGGTGTGGAAAGAGAAAACCAACTATGCCGAGTACAACAAGGTGATTTTCGTTTTAGAAGAAGAAGAAGAACGCGCTGAATTTCATATTTTATTATGGAAATGTAGTTGGAACTGTACATAGTCCTAGCCCCTCCAGTGGTTTAACAACATGCATGAATCCTTTTGTGAATTGTGAATTTCTGACACATAATGATAAGGGGGCGTAGTTTCAACTTTTGAGCGCTTTTTGAATTTTGATTGTACAGGGTGTGGGGTGACAAGTTTGTGAAACCACATTTTTGGCATTAGAGAGATAAAAGAATATATTTATAAATCTGTGTATTTATTAATGCTTCCTTTTAATTATGAATGAATTGTGTTTCTTCATGATAATTGTTCAATGTTTATTTGTTAGGTCAGAATGCCTATTTTTTCATCTCTGAGACTTTGTGTTCAGATTAATTCATTTGTTAAAAGAGAAACTATCACTTTTCTTTATCGATTGTGAGAAAAACGAACTTGTGTCATTTTAAAAAAAATATTTTGCATCTACTTTCATGGTTAAAGTGACAAATATGTACACCAACAAGAAAAAAGAGTTGCATTTCGGAAGTAAATCTCTAAAGCATTAAACTTGTGAATTGAAACATCTGGAATAACACTATAACTGTTAGATGCAAACATGTGGCGAGATAAAGGCCCATCGCTCATCACTCATTCAGTCTTTTCAATTCCTCGACGTTGTACATTTCATTTAATTGAAATTCTCAATCTTTTTGAAGAAAGTGTGGTTGGCGTACTGCTAGTGCTAGTGCTGGTAGTTGCGACGATTAATGCCATATGTGGTATGAACATGCGAAGCAATTTCTTGGATAGCTCATAGTTTTAATGAAACAAGATTTTTAATGATTTCATATCATTTGAACTTTTTGTGGCACTGGTGAATCGGTGATTTTGATAACTTGTTAGCTTGAGGTACAGTTGGCATGTAGCCAGATGTCAATCAAATTAAATTTTTTAATTATACAGGCTGGTAGCGGCACTGGTGGCCCATAAATAGGGATAGTGATTTAGTGAATAGTGGATAATGCCATAAGGGTTTTTATTTTCTAGGGTTAATAAGGATTCACGAAAAAGATGATGCGGTATTGGGGATACTATAAATTCTCCTGCCTACAGTTATGTAGTTACAAAGTAATTAGTAAAAGACAAATTTCCTTCAAGTTCAGAATGGGTGGAATTGGAAAGAAGTTGATTTGGTTAACCTGACTTCTCAATTAGGTTTTGAACCAGGATGATGAGCTCTAATGGAGGTAAGTGCTATACCAGTGCATGGAAGCTGTGTGCAAAAGATGGGAGAAAATTTGCTTCTCCTCTTGTATTTTAATAGCTCCCATTTCCCCAACATGGCTGGCCAGGAAAGCCCCATGCATTTATTTTCAAAGAGACATTTGTATTACATCTTTTGTATGACTCTGATTCTCGAAGGGGGTAAGTACATTTTTTATCTTCACGACTCCCATTTCCCCAGCATGGTTGGCAAATCCATCAGTAGAAGCTTGGAATCATGCATTTATTTTCAAAGCCACATTTGTATTACATCGTCACTAGCAGAAGCTTGGAATCATGCATTTATTTTTAGAGTTACATTTGTAGTAAGTTTTCAGCAGCAAAATCTTGGAAATTGGAATCAATTTGTAATCCATTGATGATTGTAATGAGCAACAACTTGGAATAAATTATTAAATTTTGTCTATGTAAAGTAGTAGTACTAAAGTGACACACTGGCATATGTTATTTATACAAAATAGGAGCTTGCCTGATCTACAACTACTCGTCTGTAAAAATATATGTAATAATATGACATTGAAATTCAGTTGCAATAAAATAAATGGTTGTGTTGTGTTATTCTTCATTATTCATTTACACTTAGAGTAAAGAGTTTTTTTCTGAGTTAAAAATATACTTTATGCAAATATATTCAAATTAGTTTTTTTCTTTTGAGAAATTAAGTAATATACTAAGTACTTTATGCAATATGCACTTGATAATTCATGGTTATATCGGGCCATCGGGGGAATGCAATCATTCGTTCCACCGATGTTTATGTGTTACAACGATGTGCTTAATTTTGTTGACTCTATCAATATATCGGGGAGTGCACCTTATGAGTCTTTTCCTTTGGGCCATTGGTGGGGCTTTGATGGGGGTTCCACTGATAAAGCATTGTTAGGCTGATGCCTATGGTATTGACTATTGATTTTTGTTAGGAATGGGGGAAGGACTACGAGTACGGGATTTCAAATCTGTTTATGGATGTAATGAAATTATGTAGGCTATAATATGGATCTTGTCACACAAATTTCTACGATTTGCATTATGTAATATGTAGGCTATAATAAGTCCTTTGCAACGTTAAGTTACCGGCCCCTTCACCTTGATGCCAATCCTAGCACACAAAAGTTTAAAACAACTTTAAAACACATGTGTCAAGTTTATTTTTTTAAGTTAATATCATAAATTACTCAAGTTTCAATCATTGGATGAACATTTGATGTATGGTTGTAGCTGCATTCCATAATGAAATGCATAGAGTGATGGGCTTGCCAACTTAAACCTCTAGAATCACCCTATAACCGTTAGATTTAGAAAGATCAACGGTTAAGATTAAGAATTTGTAACTTGTAGACCTAAGACGTTTCATTCACTTTAATGTTCCAATTTCGAGAAACAAAGCATTTAAAGCACTTTGTACTGCTAAGTGTCAATTGTCAACTGTCAAGTGATTAATGTTTATTTTTTTAAGTTACTATACTTTATGCAATATGCACTTGATAATTCATGGTTATATTGGGCCATCGAGGGAATGCAATCATTCATACCACCGATGTTTATGTGTTACAACGATGTGCTTACTTTTGTTGACTCTATCGGTATATCGAGGAGTGCACCTTATGAGTCTTCACCTTTGGGACATCGACGAGGCTATGATGGGGGTTCCACCGATAAAGCATTGTTAGGTTGATGCCTATGGTATTGAATAATACTATTGATTTTTGTTAGGCTGATGCCTATGGTATTGACTAATATGGATCTTGTCACACAAAAGTTTAAAACAACTTTAAAACACATGTGTCATGTTTATTTTTTTAAGTTAATATCATAAATTACTCAAGTTTCAACCGTTGGATGAACATTTGATGTATGGTTGTAGTTGCATTCCGTAATGAAATGCACACAGTGATGGGCTTCCCAACTTAAACGTCCGGAATCAACCTATAACCATTAGATTTAGAAAGATCAATAGTTAAGATTAAGAATTTGTAACTTCTAGACCTAAGATGTTTCATTCACTTTAATGTTTGAATTTCAAAAAACAAAGCATTTAAAGAACTTTGTACTACTAAGTGTCAATTGCCAAGTGATTACTGATTTTTTTAAAGTGAGAGGGTCAACTCACAGTGAGATTTTTTCAAGTCTTTTGCAACGTTAATTTACTGGCCCCTTGGCCTTGATGCCAATCCTAGCACACAAAAGTTTAAAACAACTTTAAAACACACGTGTCATGTTTATTATTTTAAGTTAATATCATAAATTACTCAAGTTTCAACTGTTGGATGAACATTTGATGTATGGTTGTAGTTGCATTCTGTAATGAAATGCACAGAGTGATGGGATTCCCAACTTAAACGTCCATAATCAACCTATAACCATTAGATTTACAAAGATCAACGGTTAAGATTAAGAATTTGCAACTTCTAGACCTAAGACGTTTCATTCACTTTAATGTTCGAATTTTGAAAAATAAAGCATTTAAAGCACTTTGTACTGCTAAGTGTCAACTGTCAAGTGATTACTGATTTTTTTAAGTGAGAGGGTTTGCACATGGTGAGATTTTTCAAGTCCTTTGCAATGTTAATTTACCGGCCCCTTGGCCTTGATGCCAATCCTAGTGCACAAAAGTTTAAAACAACTTTAAAATGCATGTGTCATGTTTATTTTTCTAAGTTAATATCATAAATTACTCAGGTTTCAACTATTGGATGAAAATTTGATGTGTGGTTGTAGTTGCATTCCATAATGAAATGCACAGAGCGATCGGCTTCCCAACTTAAACGTCCAGAATCACCCTATAACCGTTAGATCTAGAAATATCAACTGTTAAGAATTTGCAACTTGTAGTCTTGTAGACCTAAGACATGTCATTCACTTTAATGTTCAATTACAACAGCATTTTTTTTTAAAGCACTTTACACTTTGAAATTGTACAGTGTTTTTTAAAGTCTTACTCTTCACTCTTTAGATTGCTCATTGCAATGCACCACCTTGTTTTGGATTCCACAGTTCCACTTCCAACAACGCCATTCCAGTTTTCAAGAGACGGGACTCAAAATCTGGGTAAGTGAAAGAATTCCTACGGCTACGTTTCATCATTTGACATTTCTTAAAATCTTATTTTTTCAAAGTTTGAAGTTTGGGTTTAGAGACTTAGGAATTCATTAAAATTAAGGAGGACGAATAGGTATTAGGGAATTCAAATTTCACAACTTCACATTTGTATAAGAATGTCTACCACCAGTACCACTAGAGCAATGTCCGATAAAAAAATACATTATGCATAATTGCTTAAAACCCCAGGTTTCACTGATGGGTACCATGATATTTATGATCCTGAAATCTATGGTAGGCGTACCTCAGAACTTAGATTTTCATCTCAGAATAAGGTTGCAAAGCAAACACAAGTTAATAGTGTCAGTGCACCATGGGTAACTGGATTAGGGCACATGATGTTACATGAAGTTTTCCCTTGCCCAGAATTTATCATGGTCTATGCCGAAAATTATGATGATAAGAAAAGAGCAATTGTTAATAAAGATAGCCAAGTAGAATTTTTATCCATTAATGTAGAAGAACTTGGAAAAGTGTTGGGGTTTACGACCGAAGAATTTGGAAATGACCACATTGACCTAGAAAAGCTTGCTAATGATTATGAAGCAATGGAAGAAAGGAAGAAAAATAATCTCTTAAATAAAATAGTTAAGGATAAAAGAAAATTGAAAGGTGATCATAAGCCTCCTCATAATTTGGATAATTTTAAACCATGGGTTCAGGATACTATTTCCATGCTAGCATTTTGCCTCGGTCTGGATAGCAATTTGGAAGTGGGTGCAAGCCTCCTTGAAATGGTATATAATATCCATTGTGGTGATGAACATGTCAAATATAATTATATGCAACACATTGAGGAATCCATGCATAAACAATTTTTAATGATTAAAGTAGGTTCCACCAAGACATTTAGGTTCACAACCTACTTATGCTATCTTTTTCTATTCAAATTTAGTGGAATATTTCTGACCAACAAGCTTCAAATTCGGCCCTATAGTAATGCAGAGGAAAATAAAATGGCTCTAGTATATGAATGGACTACTGAGATAAGGATGCATTATTCTCAAAGGAACTACATTCATTTTGTAGACTAATTTTTGGCTCCATTGCATCAAGCAATTACAAATACTCCAATGCCTAGATTGCCTATGTCATGTAGAAACTGCATGCAACTAGGAAAATAAATACAATTGGTCGATTGGTACTTAATGGAAGAATATACTGTGCTAAGATTTTATGGATTGGGAGTACAACCATACAAACTTCCAATACATGTGACAAAAATGGTTTTTACATTGGAATATGTAAGGAAAGTGCAGAGTGTTGATGAACTACACTTTCTCAGTCAGCAAAAGAAGACCTTATTTCCTACTTTACCTTTTTCATGTGGAGGGTTCACATTCGAGAGAAAAGCATTTAGTGTGGCACATAATATTTTGATTTTTTTTTGACTTTGATGCTATCTGTCACTGGTAGTATGATCAATGCGACATCATTAAATCAATGATTGTGGAAAATAGGAATGCTGCAAGTAGAATTCAACATCAAAGTAAACCCTTGCTTGAAAACTTGAGAAACAAGGATTCTTGGGATGAGGTCAAAATAGTAATGGAGAAAAGTGCTACTGAGAATGGTATTTATTTTGAACAATTGTCAGTAGAAATTATGGCATTGCACTGAAAGATAGTTAGGACATACAACAATTTTTATGAAAAAAGTGATAAACCATCTAGTAGAGTAAAACTTCCAGGTTCTCTAGAGAAGGAAGTTATAGATGAAAACTAGTCACAATAAAAAATTACTGCCTTTTGGTCTATGAGGAAGGACCTAGGTGATCCAAGAGCTCTTGCAGAGTATGGAGCTAACGAAGAAGATAAAGAGTTTAGAAAATTGTGGAATATAGAACATCCTGATGAACGTGAAAATAAAGGAAGCGATGATGAATCTAATGATGATAGTGAAGAAGAAGAACAAAGCCATGCCAATTAAAAACCTGGTTTAAGTGAGGCCGCAAAAGAAGCATTTGCTTTAGCATATACTTTAGGAGCAACCATACTTGAAAAAATTGGTTATGAAGGTGGTCCTTCGGGGTCCAAAGACTCCAAAAGACAAGGCGTTTGGATGGTAACAGATGTTGAACATAGAAAACTAGTTGATAAATATGACCTTGGGTTTGGAGGTGAAAAAGTAGACCAAGGGCATACAAGTCAATTTGTTAGAGCTTCTAATTCTCATCCTCATGGTTAGTTACAATCACAACTAGGACATCCCTTGGTGGAAAACTTAGTGCAGCTGGGAGTGCCATTGGTGGCGATGGTATGGGTAGTAGTACCAGTAGTGGTCAACATGTGCTACAACAACAAATTACACACCAGAGGAAAATAATACAAGATAGCACAAAAACACCAGGTGATCAAGGCAATCAAAATAGGCAAAGGATTTTGATAGGTCCAAGTCACACTATTAGTGGATCCAACATAAAGGAGTTATTTCCAGGCACTCCCCCAATTTCGGTTAGTGTGGCTGCAACATCATTAGCAACTGCAAGTACTCCTATTCCTTCGACATTCAAGCATTCCATTGTTCCTACCTCCCCAGGTTATGATTTCATTGAAGAGTTTAAAAATAAATTAGACTTGAATAAAAAAGAAAAGAAGCAACTGATGGAGAGTGCATCTAATGTAACTTCAGAGCCTGCAACAACCATGGTATTACCCACATTTGACACAAATAAAGAAATCATGGAGTACATAATTGTTGTTCCCAGAGTTCAAAACAAACCAACAAATTAGATGGATCGATCTGAATACCAGGTAACCAATTTTCAATTGGATTTTTCTGGCCTAAAAATACTGACAAAATTAATGTATCAAAGAAGAACAATGAATTGGTGTACACATCATTGCTAAAGAAAGATAGACAGAAGAAAAGGTTGCAGACCCAAATAGAAAAGTTACAGGCATACCTAGCAAGTGAGAAAGCAAAGAGGAAAGCAACAAATAACAAGAGCAATGAATTAGGAAAAAGAATAATAAAATCTGCCTCTACATCAACAAGCAAAGAGGATAAACCAAATGAGAGAGAAGTGAATGACCTGAAGTGAAGGATAGATGAGAGCAACAAGAAATATGATGAGGAAAAATCCACTTCAAAAAAATTAAGACTAAGCATTGCGAATGGAAATGCACAGTGGGAACAAAAATTGGAGAAACAGAGAAAAACAAATGAAAGATTGGAGACAAAGCTAGATGAGAGCAACAAGAAATATGATGAGGAAAAATCCATTTCAGAAAAATTAAGACTAAGCATTGCGAATGGAAATGCACAGTGGGAACAAAAATTGGAGAAACAGAGAAAAAAAATGAAAGATTGGAGACAGAGCTAGATGAGAGCAACAAGAAATATGATGAGGAAAAATCCACTTCAGAAAAATTAAGACTAAGCATTGCGAATGGAAATGCACAGTGGGAACAAAAATTGGAGAAACAGAGAAAAACAAATGAAAGATTGGAGACAGAGCTAGATGAGAGAAACAAGAAATATGATGAGGAAAAATCCACTTCAGAAAAATTAAGACTAAGCATTGCAAATGGAAATGCACAGTGGGAACAAAAATTGGAGAAACAGAGAAAAACAAATGAAAGATTGGAGACAGAGCTAGATGAGAGGAACAAGAAATATTATGAGGAAAAATCCACTTCAGAAAAATTAAGACTAAGCATTGCGAATGGAAATGCATAGTGGGAACAAAAATTGGAGAAACAAAGAAAAACAAATGAAATATTGGAGATAGAGCTAACGGAAGCAAAAGAAGAATTTAAGTCTTCTCAAAATAAGTTATTTGCATTTTGTAGAGATACAGTGAGGCATATGAAACAAAAGATCTGGGATGAAATAATGCAGAGGTTTGATCATTTGTGTGACATGTTTCAATTGATTGATACTATCAGACAACATTATAAGAAGCTCAACAAATATTTAGTGGACAACAAAAACGTGCTGGAATTAGAGAAATCTGCAAATCAAGTTCTACAAACAATCTACAAAGCTAGTGACAATGATTTGAAATCAAAAGGGATTACTAATCGGATTGAAACCTCAATGAAGTTGTCATCTATGATTGAAAAGTGTTTGAGAATGCATGGAACAAAGGAATATTTGCATTTGGTTGCAGACAAGATGAAGGTGGTGGATGAAAAGGTAAGGAACTTCACAAAGCTTGGTTTCTAGAGGCTTTTGACACAAATGAGCGATTCATTAGAAAGGATGGTTTTAGAAAGAAGATGGAAGGTGCAAGGAAGATTGATTTGGACCAGTTTCCTCAGAACCCAGATGTGAACTATTTGGATTCCATCAGAACACTGATAACCTTGGATGCAAAATTGACTGAATAATTCAAGACAGGTTCCACTTCCAATTACAATCATGAAATGTTAACAAAACTTCAAGTCAAACAAAATCAGTTAGAACAAATGGAAATTCCACCACCTAAAGAGTGGAAGTTGCTAGAAAAGGTGATACAGTGACTTGATTTTTAATTTTCAATCTTTGATAATATGAGTTTCCAAGTTCCAACTCAGCTCTGTGCAGACTTGTCTTTGGGCATTGGCAAGATTTTGCATTGCCAATGCCAATATGTACTCCTTCATGTGAAAATCAATTAAAAAGCTCAAATTTAGACTTCAGTAATGTGATGATGTTCAATTATTTGTATTATTTTATCATTTGAACTATAAGGTGATGAACTGTTAGCTCATTATATTTACTTTTTGGTAGAGCTTCCAAGTTATGGATGTTGAACTATTAGCTCATTATATTTACTTCTTGGTAGAGCTTCTAAGTTATGGATGTTGAACTATTAGCTTCTGTTATGTTTTGACTAAAAATCCTAATCAGTATCCACCAACTTACAGTCTTACACGTCACCCACATCCCACATACTGCAAAAATACACTACATTTGATTTTATGATTAGCACAAATTGCAGAGATTTGTGTGAAAAGATCCATTTTGTGGCCCACATTACTACTTGATCAATGATCATGTCCATAAATAAATCTAAAACCCCATGGTCACAACCCCTATTCCTGAAGAATTCAAATTTAATGTACTGACAAATTAAATGTACTTCCACACACTCAATTTGAATAACATAAACATCCACTTTGGAGACAACCGAATAATTTAATAACTTATAAGCATATGAATCCACAATAGTTGAACACTTGAAAGCAAAACAATAAATATGTGTAACCTTCTCCATTGTATTGATCTTCAAAGTTCAAATGATATGCATTATAAAAATAGTTTATGATATGAGATGGATGGGTGAATTGGTGCAATCTATTATCTATCTTCTTACTATTTTCTACTCTAAAGTCTAATTAAAGAGGATGTGATGATCCATATATCTCCTATTCGGGTCTTGATCTCTCTTATATATGAGAGGCAACAAGCTACAAACCCCTTAAATTTTTTTATGACATTTGACAACTAAACATAACTCAAATTATAAATAAAACAATGCCGTAGGTGAATGCACCAATCCGTTAATCTCCAAGAAGAAGCCCGTGACCACCTAAGATCTATTCAAGGCTTCTACTCCATGATAGGCCACTCATCATGCTATCAGTTGGTATTCTTCTTTGAATTTGATGGTTGTCCCATTGGATCTGATTCTGACACATCTGCATTTTGGCAAATACACAGATTGACTACAGAGAGGTGATGGATGTACTCCTGTTCAGAATAGGTGTCCACGTTAGAGATCACCTCTTTCATATCATATTCCAAAGACATTATTTTTTTGAGTTGCTTATGAGTGTTTTGTAAAACCATATCCTCATCATTTATTTCTTGCAATGCAACAGTTAGAAGCCCAACAAGCTCTTCCTTCCAATCATCATATTCTTGCGGATTTCCAATGCCATTATGAAGTGTCGGGAGTGGGACTAAATCAAAGCAATCAAAATCTTCCCTAAGCCTATTATGATATCCATTATGTGATTCTACCAGCTTGTTATATGTCAGCAATATTTGTCCTTTCATGACACTCTTATCTACGAGCTCCTTTTTTTTCTCCATCATTCTAGGCTACAATCGTTCATTCTCCACCAATGCAATGCATGTCTGTTTGAATAATTTCCAATATTCATTAGCACATTTCATCATTTTGTTGAATCTTTATTTTATCATTTTAGATACAGTGTTATATTTGATGGTTTTCACTTCTTTCTCCAATTCTTTGCATTTCCCCTGGGATTTCAGATGGCAATTCTTCAAGTAGGCTGCATCAACCAATGTATCAAGCACTCTCTTATCTTTTTCAATCCATGGGGAGTACAAATATGATGTGGAGGAGGAAGATGTTCTTTCTCTTTGATTTGCTAGCTCCTTCTTCAGTTTGTCATTTTCCTTAATCAATTTTTCGATCCGTGCTTTGGTAAATTTTGCCACATTTATGTTCAATTGTGTTGTCTCCATAAGGTTGGTATCCACTACTCATTGAACCAAGAAATGACCCCAAACACTTGGTTTGGATTACTAATTATAGCAGGTATTTTATCATGGGGATACAATGACCAAATAAGCAAGGTGGCTTCGTCTGGGTTGTACCCAGATCTTGAATACATTTTGTCACTTGCTTCTTCTGTTAAGTTCATTGTCTTATCCCCTATTTTTTTGAACCTATCAAATACAATTGAAGAGCTAATATCCCACCCTGGTAGGAGCAACACTCCAGCTTCTTGAAGCAATTCCCTTCCTCTTTCAGGAGTGATGGACTCCATTTTCTTTTCTACCTCCCTTTTCAATTCCTCCAAAGTGGTTGCCTCATGTTCAAGAGTGATATCCTATATTTGTTGTCTCATTTTTCTGCATTTATATTCATAAAAAAATGATTTAAATTCACAAGATTTAAAAAAATCACAGTCAAAAATAAATTGTTGTCCAGCCCTGACCCTTACATCATCAGATAGTTCATTTGATGCCTCAAATCTTACAATATTCTGCTCTTGAGGGGGCTCATACTGTGCAATCATAGGAGCACTAATTTGTTTGACCTACTCACCCTCTTCATCACCCTGCTCTTCTTCACTTATATCAGTATCTACAGAAAAACATACCTTAGGAGTAGGCTGTGAAGGTATGTAATCCAAGGGATCTATGTCTTCAGCTTGTACTCCTAAATAGGTTGCATGAGGTGCATCAAAAACAATTGGGGGAACATCCATTACCAGTTCATCGACATGAGTGATGAGTTTCTCAATTCTTGTTAAAGGATCTTGTATCTCACCAAATAATGGTTTCTTATGACATCTTCGATTGAGAACAAATGTTCATACCCTGATAGCCCCTACAATAATCTCGCCTTGTGAATAAACCCTTATGTATCAAATTGTTTCCTTACATCACCTAGAGGTAGGTTGTACTGTGATAATTTACCATCAATTTCTCCATATCCTTCATTGGCAACCACTGTGAAGTCTCCAAAATATAAGGTGTTGGGCATAATTGATTGTTTGCTATGTCCTTTGAGGTGTTTGGAATTAGATTTTTCCAATTGCCTCACAATTTCTAAAAAAGCAATTCAGTCAGGAACTACTCGTGGCATCAAGTGCGGAGCCCCTTCAAACCTATAAACCCTTATCACTGTACAATCAGGGAAAGCATACCAGTCTCCCCAGTTATGATTCACTTTATTTCTCTGATCTTTTTCCTTTGGTCTTAGAAATCTTTGTACTTCTAGGGATAGGTTATAATTTCACGGATACCCCAACAACTTCATCAATGGTTTTACAAAAAATTCTTCAAAATAAAGGTTATGAGACCTACCAAATCAACTATCCCACAATGAAGTCCACATTTGTATAGGTTTAAAATCTCCATTTTCATCTGTATCTTTTATCCTTAATTCTTCACTCCAGACCCCTCCGACTTGTCCCTTGTATAATAGAAAATGCATAAGCAAAGAATAGTCTTCAAAATTAATATTATCACTATTATTTTTAATCTTTTCAAGCCCTCGATGTAGGGAATTGGACAAGTAGCTAGCATAATCAAATGGCCTGGAATCCTTGCTCTGTATTTCTATAGCTAAGACCATTAGGGCAATCCACATGAGAGGTGGAACCTCTACTCCCAAAACCTAACCAGCTGAATAATAGGTGTATCGAAAATACTCTTCGAATAAATCTTCGTGGAAAGGAGGGTTTTCACTGCTAGAGAACCTCTTGAGTTGGCCTCCTTCATCCTTGGGCCTATGCAAAGGTAATTTCCATCTCTTATAGCTGGTATCCATGTGGCGATACTCTATCAAGAGATCTTTGATCGTGAATGATAAATTCAGTGAACACTCTAACTGAAATACATTAGAAATGAGATCCCTAGAAATAACAAGCATGTCACCCCCGCCATGTGACTAAATAGTTCTTTTCTTGAGGTCATATCTGATAGAAAGAGATTTAATTAGCTATGTGTTCACAAACACATTGGGCACCACAAGTCTTCCCAGGTTCAACCTCCATGGATTGCAGATTGGTTGAAACTTAAATTGTTTTCTATAATGGTACAATATGAAGAGGTCATACCCTCATTGCGGTGTCCAAATATCCCCTAAGCCCTTATGTTTGTCCCATATTCGATTCATGGAAGGATTCATTTGAGCACTCCTCTTGGGTCTCAGTCCCGACCTAGGGCATTGATCTATCAGGTCTTTATTTAGGAGTCTCTTAGGCTTTTCAGTTTTCTATTTTTTAGGTTTGGGTTTGTTTGTACTCTTGCCGAGTCGCCTCCATAGTCCATCAGTCTTTGCTGCGTTAGAACTCCAAGTTTTTGCCTCTGATCTGCTTCTACCCTAAGTGAAATCTTCCAAGATTTTGTAACAACTATGCAATCAACTTGTGATATAATTCACTTCAATTCTGGTTCATAAATGCACCACAACAAGACGCCCCAAGATGTCACATCAATCTTTCACCGATAGCCACCCTCTCCACCGATGGACACCTATCCTTCGTTCTATCGGTGGGCAGCCAAATAATGTTTCCCCGATGCACCATAGTTCCCCCGACATACTTTATACATTCGATAATTCATGCCAATGGACCTAGGGACCATGTTTATAATTCATGGTTACTTTTGTTGACAACTTGACTCTATCGGTATATCAAGAGAGCACCTTAGGAGTCAGCCCGATAGAGTATTGTTACACCGATACTAGGTTGTGAGCTATTTTCATCGAGCCATCAACGAGACTGTGATGGGGGTTCTGCCAATGAAGCATTGTTAGGTCGATGGTATTGAATTTTTTTAGGAATGGGGGAAGGACTTAGGAGTCTAGGACTACGTCACTACATAGTTTCAAATTTGTTTATGGATGCAATGTGAATGTAGGCTATAATATGGATCTTGTCACACAAATTTCTACAATTTGCATTGTTCATAAAATGAAAGTGTGGTATATTTTAGTGATTATTGATAAAATTAGATAATTCATGCCCATGGTCATAATTCATGGTTACTTTTGTTGACAACTTGACTGTATCGGTATATCGGGAGAGCACCTTAGGAGTCAGCTCGATAGAGTATTGTTACACTGATACTAGGTTGTGAGCTATTCTCATCGGGCCATTGATGGGACTGTGATGGGGGTTTCGTCGATGAAGCATTTCTAGGCTGAAGGTATTGAATTTTTTTAGGAATTGGGGGGAGGACTACGTCACTACGGAATTTCAAATTTGTTTATGGATGCAATGTAGGCTAAAATATGGATCTTGTCACACCAATTTCTACAATTTGCATTGTTCATAATTTATGAATCATAAAATCAAAGTGGCATTTATTTTTGTGATTATTGATATGTGGAAGATAAGTGGGGTGGACTTGGTGGAGGCTATTTTCTTTGTAAAGAAAAAATAAATTTCCTTTTAAGAGATCAAATTTTAATTTTAATATCACAATTTCATAGATGATGGATTACTATATAATTTATAAAATATTATCAACTACAGTTTGACTTTGGCATATGATTCATGAAGTGCAATATAATATAAAATATCATGGAGTGCAATATAAAATAAAATATCCTGAACTTGAAGTGCAATGATTCACAATTTATTTGAATACAATAAAAAAAATCATCAACTACAGTTTGGAATATGATTCATGCAGTGCTTGAGTGTAATATAAAATAAGACATCATGAAGTGCAATGATTCACAATTTCAATGTTTATTGAATACAATATAAAATATCATCAACTACAGTTTGGACTTTGGAACAATGGAAAATGATTCATGAAGTGTAGTAAAAATACCTAAACTGATTCTTGAGATAAAGTAAAAGAGTCATCTTGATTCTGAGTCTGCTCTGCACTTTCTTCGGCCTATGTTTCAAATTCAACATTCATTGTGTGATTTGTGCCAATTTCAATATCGTTGTCATCTATCCCAGACCCACTGCCACTGCCACTACTACTAGTACCGACGACTATTGGAATTGGAGAGCCTATGTTGCACAACCCAGTCCCTCTTCTTTCACATGTGGACCTCCAGATTGCGAGTGCCCTTTCAAAAGGAATTTTTTTGACATTATACACAGTTCCTTTCATCCTCAAGCAATTTTCCAAATTCTTGTCTAGTTTGTTTCTTAACTTTGATTTCAAAAACCCCAATGTACAGAAAACTCTCTCATCCTCCACTGACCCCAATATCATTATTTGACATAAATAAGAAAATCTAAAATATTTTTACATCAAACCACACGATATTTCACTTTGACCTAAGCTTGTCCAAATCTTTTTTATTGATCCCGGTTCAAAGGCCTTCTCCTTGCCCATGGATTTATACTGGTTCCTCATAGCTGTTGCAAAACTCCGACATTGCTTTCTAAGCTTATTTTCATTTAAAATTCCTTCTATTGTCTGCTCATTGTATATTACCTTTTTTGAAAACTGTTCGATCAAGATTTTTACTTGATCATGAAAATATTTTTGGTTATCTCGGTTTACCCAAAATTGAGGATACACAATACCCATGGCTTCAAGTATTTCATGTTGAGGGAATCTTTCACGAATCTCTAAGGAAAGAGATTTTGCAACTTCCTTCAAATTATCACTAACAGATTTAACAATGCCGTTAAAATCTTCCTCGTTAAAAGGTACTTCTCTTTTAGAGTGCCTGGCTGTCTTACAATGGTACATTGGTATCTCATATCCATGTACACAAATACATAAGTGCCCGCTTGCATTAAACTGTAAATAATTATCAGGATTATTTAGATCAATAATTTTCCACCACATCAAATAATTTGTGCCTTCTTGTGTTAGATCTAGATATAGATGATCGAGGGCCAAGCATGTAAGTTTACGTAGATTGGCATATTCATAAATATACATAGTTTTGTCTTGGGATTTCTTCACAAGATTTTTCATCTCATCTAGCACGGAGAGAAGACTAGCTAAAGTCAAGAGTGTCTCTACATCGCTTAACCTATGTAACAGGCCAAGAGCTTTGTCTACTATGCTGCGATGCTCATACATCACTCCAATCAAGGATTGATATTTTGAAAGAACTCCTTGCGCTGGTCCATGCAAGGAGATCCATATGGTATCGACATCCTTGGGAAGCTTATTTCCAGGTGTTATTCCATCAAAAAAAATTTGAAATTCATGGAAACGTTTGGGACTTCGACAGAAGTATGCGTGGATCTTGCGAACTAGATTTTCAAATTTTGATACTGTAGTAAACTTGCTTACAATTTTGAATGCTAAATTCATTCTATGGGCCATGAAGTGAATGCCAAGCATGTATGGTGCACAAGTAGTTTGTAACTTTGTGCAAAGACCACTCCTTTGACCTTGCATCACTATAGCTCCATCAGCTCCTACACACACCAACTTTTTGGCAATTGTCAACTCATCCATACCTGCAATTTCAATCAAAGATTTCTTGACTAGTTCAAATAGATTTTGCGATGTTGAATTGTCCTTCATTTTATGAACATAAAGAATATGAGCTTGGTGAATATGTTCTACAGTATACAAATGCATACAAACCCAAGAAGTATTGTCTACCGCAATAACTTCATCTAAAGATAATGCATTGAAATTTGACTCTTTTAATTTCTCCATTAAATCTTGATTTTCCATTGGAGCAAGACAGTTCGCCCATTCCCATCCAGTGTTTACTGACCAATGTGAGAAGGGAAAGTGGGGAACACTCAAATAAGATAATAAATCAAAATATTATGGGTAGTCTATCATAGGATGCCCCCTGGACAAAATATGAAAAACAACACTCATCTGAATAGTTTTTGACAGATTTGCTGCTGCCATGGCTTTCCCAAAATGAGCCTTAAGTGTACCTTCACATTTTTTAATCTTCAAAATTCTATGGTTATGCTCTCCATAATCTGCAACATACTTAACATGAAGACATTCTTCCTTTGATTTCCATTGTACGACAGATTGTTCCTTTCCGTTTATGATTTGTTTTTCGTAAACTTTACCAATATGCTTTTCTATAGTGTCAAGCTTTAGTTGCATCGTCTTGTCTCTTCCACATTTCCAACTACAAATCTTATATTTGACCTCTGTTGCCCTTTCAATATCATTTTCGTTTGATACCCCCACTGGTTCAAGGAATGGGTACTTTGATAACCAATCAATTTAAAAAGTCCTTGTCATTTCCCACTTGCGCCCTAATTTTGATTTGCCCTTTCTTCTCTTGCTACCAACATCATCCTCATCCAAGTCAATTATCTCATTTTGGCTAACCAAGGTATCCCTTGGAACATCTTCTACGGTATTTCCATCCTCATTTGATATATTTTGATTTAACACAATTACAATCTCACCTTGACCTTTCTGTGAGGTATTGTCAATGTCATCTTCGATAATATTTGGTGGAAGAGTTGATGGTGTAGCTCCACCTTGATTTTATGGATTGGAAGCTTTTCCAATTCCAAAGCAAGACTGTATGGTACCTCCACATTTTGGTTGTTTTGATGGCCTCCCAGTCTCTTCATTACCCTCAGGAGTCTTACCCTTGCAGTTTCTACTCGACATATTGATATCTCACTTCGAATAAAAGATAGAAAAAAATGACTTCTTGTTTAAGAAGGACAGACCAGCAGAGAATATAGATCCCATTCCCTACTCAAAATCATGTTTAAGACTGAAGCAAGAATGGAAAACAGATAAAGAAATCTTATTATTATAAGTAATAACTAATAACAATATGAAGAAATGACCACTCGCCTTTGAGTCTACGTTTTCAGGTTTCATTGACTTTTGAATCAAGAAGTAGAACCTCAGAACTGAATAAAATATGTAAGAACAAATAACAGTTTCAATTGTATTTATATCAATCCATATTTGGTGAATTCCATGGGATTTTTAAATGGTATGTTAAAAATTTGGTGAATCCCGCGTGCTTATACAATGATACGTTGTAATTTTCAAGGCGAAATAGGTCCTCATAAGGAACTATTTATAAATTTTAATTGGCAAAATGGGTCTTCACAAGCAATTATTTTTAAATTTTAATTGGCGAAATGGGTCCTCATATAATGTTGTTTTAATAGTATTGGTGAATATGTTGGTGTTTTACGACATGCTCCCCGGGATTCCAGGCAAAAATATTAATCAGTCCATTGGAAACGCGTAGTCTGTTATGGCGAATTTATTGCCTAAACATGCCTCGTAAAAAAAATTGTTGGCGAATGGACATGCATTGGACCGATAGTTCGTGAAATCTTGGCGATTTGAACACCCTACCGGATAAGGTAAATTTGCCAATTTTGATTTTCCCGATTCCTAGAATTCACCAATTGGAATATTAGAGGGTTGAATAGCCCTTTTAAAAAACATCTTATTAAGATTTGTTTAGTTGATCTGAAAAATTGATATTCTTCTTATCTAGGAAACTAAGATGTAGTAGTCAATTTTTGAATAGATTTGAAGAATATTTGGCCTTCTACCGATTTTTGTGTTAGCGATGCAAAAGGGGCTTCTGGTAGAATAGCTATTATGTGGAACTCTACTAGAATACAAGGTGTTAAAGGAAATAATTGCAAAAACAACTTGATGAACTCTATGGAAGAATTGTACACATTTGTGAAAAATAGAATTTGATTAGTATTTATACTCCTAATTCTAGGGTTGTAAGGGTTCAACTTGGGATTCCCTAGCCTCTCTAATTTGTAGTAGACAAGCAGACTATTGGATGCTTGGTGGTGAATTTAACATGCCCTTATTTACTTCTAAAAATTGGGGGGTCTAGATGATTTCTATGATAGTATGGTTGATCTTGTTGATTTTATTTCCTTTTTGGGGATTATCGATATTAAATTATAGAGTTCTCTATTTAATTGGTCTAATAGGAGACAAGGAAGTAGTCAAACTCAAGTTAAACTTGATAGGTTCTTGATTTCTAATAGTTGGAATTTTCTCCCTAAACTTTCCCCATCAGCTCTGTCACATTGGTGGTTGTCGTTGCACCAAAAGATTGACCTATTAATGCTTGATACAACCACCAGATTTATCTAAGATCCACAGGAGGCAGTTAAGCCATGTAACAAATCCAAGCACCATGCTAGACAAGGAAGACCAAGTGACACACCATCTTGCAAAATCCCCCACCCAACACAAGTGAGGGGTTTGAACCTGTGACCTCGACTCTAATACCAATTGTTACATTGGTGGTTTCCATTGCACCAAAAGATCAACTTGTTAATGCCTGATACAATTGCCAGATTTATGTAAGATCCACAGGAGGCAGTTAAGCCATGCCACAAACCCAAGCATCGTACTGGGCAAGGAAGCCTAAGGGACACACCATCTTGCAACATGCTCTTCCTAGGAAAAACTCTAATCATAATGCTATTCTTCTAAATTGGGAGGAGGCTTGAGATAAGGGTCCCTTTCCTTTTAGCTATGAAATCATGTGGAATTCTCACCCTGAGTACAAATACATTTTTGAAAGTTGGTGGAATCTTCTTTGTTGTGGTACTCTGATGTAATTATGGTACTCTGATGTATTGTCTAGCTCAAAAATTAAGAAGGGTTAAAGATAAGGTTAAAATTTGTAATAAGATCTCCTTTGATAATATTTTCCACAAAAAGAAGATCATTACTACTAAACTTGAGGAGATTCAAGGGAGAATGGAGGACAACAATAATGATATGGAAACTTGTGCTAATGAGCATGAGTTTGGCATGGAATGGGATAAGTTATTAAAAGTGGAGGAAATATTCTAGAAACATAAATCTAGGATAGAATGGTTAACAAAAGGGGACATAAATGCAAAATTATTTCACAAGTCCATAATGAAACATAAAAGAAGAAATAGAATAAGGACTCTGGTTAAAGAATATGGTATTGTGTTGCTAGATGAGAATGAGATTGTTGATGCTGATGTTTCCTTCTTTAAAGAAACTCTTGTTGATTCTAATCTGGATCTATTGGGATTGGAAGAGCTCATTGATGTTATCCTTAATGTGTTGATGGATCAAAACCTTAAGGACCTAGGGAAACTAGTCACATTGCAAGAAGTTAAAAATGTGGTGTTCTCTTTTGGTGCGTATAAGGATCTTGGGCCTGATGGGTTTCCTCCTTCTTTCTTTCAAGACTTTTGTGGTATTATCTCCATTGACCTTCTAAATGCTGATATGGATTTATTTAGATCTAGCAGACTATTGAATCAACTAAAATCTACCTTCATAGTTCTAATCCCTATGACAGATGATGCTTCCTCTTTGCAAGACTATAGACCAATAAGTTTATGCAATATTGTTTACAATTTTTTTTAAACTTATTGTTAATAGGTTAAAATTTGTCCTTCATAGAATGATTTCCCCCTTTCAAAAAGGTTTTATCAAAGGTAGACAAATTTTGGATGCAGCCTTAACAACTCATGAATATATTCACTTGATGGAGTTTAGTAAAAAATTAGCCATGGTCTTAAAACTAGATATCTCTAAGGCCTATGAAAAAGTCTCTTGGCCTTTTCTATTGGCTGTTCTGCATGAGTGTGGCTTCAAAGGCAAATTTTTGAATTTGATCAAAGACTATGTCACTACCCCAAAGTGTGTTGCTATGGTTAATGGTGTCCCTAGGGGATATTTCTCGTGTGGTAGAGGGCTTAGACAAGGTGATACTCTATCCCCTTATCTGTTTATTATGGTGACATAATTTCTTGGTTGAAATATTCAAAAGAGGCTTGACCTAAGAATTGTAAAAGGGGTCAAAGTTACCTCTTCTTTGCCAGTTGCTTCTCATAATAATTTATTGATGACACCATTCTTTTTGGGGAAGCTTCAGTAGTTGAGCTAGGTCATTGGAATTATATTTTGGAGGATTATGCCAGGTCCCCAGGGCAACATATCAACTATAGTAAAATTATGCTTTACTTCTTCAATATCGATCAACAACTTAAGGATAGAGTTATGAGAATTATATGTTGCCAAATTATTGTTCTTTCGGTTACCCATCTTGGTCTCCCTTTAATTTCTAAGAAGTTGGCTGGTTGGAAAGGAAGTCTCCTTAGTCAAGCTAGAAAACTTCAACTTCTTAAGGCTTCTCTTCAAAATATTCTTGTTTACTACCTTTTATTATTCAACATTCATGTATTCATTGTGGATAAAATTGAGAAAATTTAGAGGAAGTTCCTCTGAATTGGGATTGAAGAACATTCAAGAATTGCCCTGGTAAGTTGGGAAAAAGTTTGTTTACCTAAATTTTTTTGGGGTTTAGGCCTTAGAAGATTTAAAATGTTTAACAAGATCCTTCTTACCAAAATTGGATGGAATTTACTAGAAGGAACTAAAGATTGGGTGGCTATATTGAAAAATAAATATCTTTGTAATTGATCAAGGGAGTTTCATTGATTCCTTTGATTTTCCTTATGGGTTGATCATCTGGAATAAATTGTTAAAAAATAGAAATATTATCAAACAAGGAATTCAAAGGAGAGTTGGTAATGGAATGAAAACTATTTTTTGGGAGGATGTGTGGAATAGTGGTCTTTCTTTATCCTCCTTCAATCAAATTAATCAAATCAAAGACATGCTTATAAGAATGAATGGTAGATACCTTCATGGTCACATTGAATGGGAAGGAGACAAACCAAGATGGAAGGATTTTTGGGAACAACTGATAGGAGATAGGATTCTTAGGGGTGGTAGACAAAAAGGTTAGGATGTTGGTAACTAGTTATTAATAAAATAAACTGGAGGTTTCTTATTCTAATATCAAAACAAAGAAGATGAATGGATCTAGATAAAACTTCTCTCTGGGATTTTTTTAGTCAAGTCTACTTATAATTTGTTGGATCAACCTCTTATAACTCCTAGTTACTTTGACTGGAATCAGGTGTGGAACTATAAACTCATTCCTAAAATCAATTATTTTTGGTGGGTTGCGGTTCATAGTAATATTCTTACTATTGATAATCTTAAAAAAGAGGATTTCAATATATTAATAGATGTTCTCTATTTTATGAGAATGGAGAGAATATTGAACACCTATTTTTTCATTATTCATTCTCAAGAGAGGTTTGGAATCAAGTGTTTCTTCTTTTCTCAATTGATTGGGTAATCCCCTACTCTCTTAAGGGTTTTATGGTAAGTTGGAATCAATGTCCTTTTTCTCACCCAATTATTTCTGATTTTTGGAGATAACTTCCCCCTTTTGTTTCTTGGGGGTTATGGAAAGAAAGAAATAACATAATCTTTAGGGATCAAAAGAGAAACAAGGATGTGTTTTTGAGTATAAAACAAAAAGTTTAGGAAAATATAAATGTAGGGAATTATGGTTTCTCCAATGTGATGCCTTCCTACATAGAGCTAAGAATTAAACAAATTTGGGGGATTAACAAAGATTTAACCAGGATTAATTGGTTAAAAATCTTGAGTAGGAAGAAAAAAAATGGCTACCTCCCAATGGATGAATAAAATAATTTCGATGGGTGCTCAAAAGGGAATCTGGGGATGGCTAGTGCTGGTGGAGTTATCAGAGATAAAAATGACCACTTAATTGAAGGATTTGCTAAAAATTTAGGAATCTGCACTACTTTCCTAAAGATGAATGTTGGCAATTTCATTATCCAAGTTTTTAGTTGAAAAGGAATTCTTTTGATGGTTCAAACGAATTTTCAAAAAGACGTCTACCATGAGCTTTGAGTGTTGTTTCAAAGTTGTTTGAATTTTAATTTATAGGGCTACTATATCTATCTCTTATTTCTGGTGTCTTGAGGTAGTAATCTTGCATTAGATGGTATCAAATCCAGAAGATCTTGAGAGTGCAAAGTATGCACCAAGACATGTGGGTGAAGATTGGTGAAGAGTGAAGCGATGAAGCCATGAGAGAGAGTTGTGAGAAATTTTGTTTGTTGCAGGTATGAAAGAGGGTCTGTGACTACTATCCTCCAACATAGATAAAGTTAGGTAGAAGGTGTAGAGTTCCTCCAATGAGAGATAGTGGGTAGAGGAAGTATCTTCCAGAGTCTTTTTTGGGTAGAGGGTAGTGTGTTGTGATAAATTTTATTGCAAAGGGTTGATACCTTGAAGAGAGAGATTTTTCTAAGGATTACTTGTAATTGTAGAGGAACTTGTGAGTCTCTGAAGATGTCTTTGAATAAGAGGACAAGATGGGTCATGAGAAGGCCTGTGATGATTTTACCTATGTAGGAGTGGAAAGAAAAGAGGTTTACAAAATGGCTTATTGGAAGAGGATTGAGGCTAGATGGACATGATAGAGATGGAGCAGAGAAGAGAACTTGAGGAGGCTAAAAAAAAGTGTGAAATGGGTAAAATGAAATGTGAAAAGAACACTCTCTTGAAAGAGGACAATGGAGAGAAGGAGAAAAGTAGAGATTTGACAAAGAGGACAAAAAGAAGAAGAATGATAAAATGCAGCATTGCAGCCCTATGATGGAAAGGCCATGGAGATAAAGACATGTGGAATCAATCCACATAGTTGTAGTTGAAAGAAAGGAATAAAATAAGAAAGGCATAAATAAATAATGGAGGAAGAAAGATGATAAGATGGTCACTATGGACCATAAATTAATAGTAATTTTGATGATTATGTTTTATCTAGAGATATTTCATTTGCAGGATTGGGCATAGACAAATAAAGTGGTGAAAACAAGTCAGATACATCAACAACATAAGAGGTATCATTTAAATATGTTAATGAATATTTACATGCAAGCGAAGTAAATGAAAGCGTAGAAGAATATGTAGTAGAATGTCATGCATATGGTGCTAAAGAAGGAGAAAATAAAAAGATTGCACCAAACAATGAGGAAGAAAAATTTGGGGCAGCGGTAGAGAAGCAATAAAACACACAAGATAGCATTGTTACATAGTGAGTAACAATGAAGTTACAGAAGTAAAAAAAAGTGAAGTTGTAGCAAATATTAGTCCTGTATAGGAGTGAATTTGCACCCCTTATGCAAATTCCCCCTTTACACATCCTCACCTTAGAAAACCAAATCCAAAGGCAAAATTTCACATAAGCCCGCTACCTTCAGTCCACTTGGCACCTGTTTTGTGTGTCAACAAAGGAATAACTATCAAGGATGCTGCACGATGCATAGACGTCCTTGCGGCATGCTTACGTCCCTGGTAGATTCTTATGATTGGAGCCTATAGAGGCATTACACTTCCCATTGGAGGTTGATTTGTAACACCCTCTTTGACCAACTGGCCCGAATATGACCATTTTCCTTCATCTCTACTTTAAATTGATCCCTTCTTCATTCATTCTAAGCTCTAGGAATTCAATTGAAGCTCTAAGCACACTAATCATTTAGCTCAACTCTTTACACAACATTCTCTTAGCATCTAAGCAACACTTTGCACTCTATAGTAGCAACATCAACACTCCATCAAATCCGTATAGCAAGTGTGGAACAAAAACCATTATAGTAGAGGCTTGAGTCCTCTCATTTTCTCCCCCATTAGCTAGTGAGATTTTGGTGGAGGTGGTAAGCTTTCTACTCCTCTCCTCTATGATTTGGTTGGGTAGCATAACTCTGTTTTGTAGTGCTTTTGTGTTATTTCTTGCTTTATCATATTTCTTCTCCATTATCGTTATCTTGGTTGTTCGTGGAGGTGGGAACACCAAATGGGGGTTTGACTGAGGCAGACCCCCAATAACTTTCCTCTCTCTTGTGTGTAGGTGGAAGCATTCTTGGAGATAGCTAGAAAATGAGCATCTTTGTGAGATCATCCTTGCCATCCTTACTCTTGCTTATTTGATTTATCATATTCGTGCATACTTTATCTGCATTCTAGTATTGTTTTTTTGGCCTTCCGAAAGTAACTAGCTAGGTCGTTAGTCAATTTTCTTGCGTCTAACCTTGTCTCTCTAGTCCTCTAGTTGTACGCACACCAGCACACCTGAGAGAAACCAGTGCACCGCGCTATCATCCCAGAGCCACGCTTTCATCCTTGGGCATAGAACTCCCTGAGACACAGTGTTGACCCTGAAAACTGACTCGCTTAGCCCCATTTCGAGTCTCAGGTCTACAAAGTGATCAAAGGATGTTATAATCCTCATCATTCTCATCTCGAGTTTCCTAACACTCCCTTAAGTTGAGGTAAGTTAGGGCAGCCTTATGCTCTTGGCCCTCCATGACCTGAGGCCTTGAGGTGGTTGATCCCCCTCTCTTACATTTTTGGTGCATTTTGGTTCTATTTTTCTATATTGAAAGCTCCTTTCCTTGTATTCTAGGAGTGTTGTAGGTGAGAGTGTTGTGAGGATTCTACCTTAAAACCCAACCTGTGACCCCTAGTAGGCGTAGCTAGAAGGTTCCAAAAGTATTATGTACAAAACCTTAATTGGGCCACTACCTTGTTCTATAACCTTTAGGAGGCTCTGTGAAAGTGTCATTTAGTGTGTGTAATGGCCTCTTTTCTGCATCAACCTATTCCCTCTATGCAACTTGTGAGTAGCGGTAGTGGTATAACCTTCACTTCATAGGACCTACCAATGGGTTTTAATAGAGAACCATCTCCTCTTTACATTCCTGAACGAATCAACGGGAACAATGTAGTACGTGTTCTTATTGATCCGATATCCCAAGTGAATATCATAACTGGTGAGATCATGTTAATCAACTTCTTGCATAAGGATGGACACAATGCAGTTGTGAGTACCATCCACATGCATGAAAAACTTTCTATACCTCCTATAAGTAGTATTCTCCTGTCAGTTCTCATCATACCTAAGTTTGTGAACCTTATGTTTGACATTATCTCGGGGTCTGAACTCTTCAAAGTGAATCTGGGTATCCCCTGGCTGGTAGCTATGCATTTTATTCCCTAGGTTATGCATAAATGTTTGAAATTCACTCATGAGGGTTCTGTGCATGTGATCCATGACACTGGCTATAGATCATTGGTTGCACGTGGTAGTTATTCCTTGGATTACTTTTGGCCTACACCCGTTGGTCCTCTCTCACCTAGGAATGACCTCCTATATCACACATATGAAAACTAAAAGAAAGGGTGTTCTAGGCCAAAAGTGAGATACCCTCCTTCACCTTATATTGTTTCACGTAGGGCTTGATTTAAATATGATAGTGATGCTACCAAGGAACATAGAAGAGAAGAAGAGAAGCGGTCCCAAGATCCTCCTTCTTCCTCTTTCGTTGTTCAGCCTGACGCTTCCTCTCGCTCTACTGTGGTGCCTTCTGCTTCTGCCTCATGTTTGCAAGAGAATCTTATGGTGCTCACTTGGTGAAAGTATAAGTGTCCCACATTTGAGCTTCTTGTCCTACCCATGGAGCTCAGACCCATTTGGTATGGTAGGAAGAAAGCCCCCCGTGAGAAATCCTCTACACCCCAACCTCTATGGCCTCTTACTGTTTCAGCTCCTAAGGCAGTGAACAAGAAAAGACCCGCTATTGAGGTGTTGGAGTCGACTCCTCCCACTGTCCCTCCTACTTCTGATCAGGAATCTGTCCCTCCATTGGAAATAGCTATAGAGGACACTCCCATGGCTGAGCAGGAGCCTTTCATTCCTTTGCAACCCCCGACTTCTAGTCCAAAGAGTTGCAGGGACTGCCTTGCACACGAGTGCAAACATCGGCGAAAGGTGCTCTTGGCTGAGCAGGATACCTTACAAAGGATAGAAGAGGAGATGACCACCCCTATATAAGGGCCTACTACTATGTCCTCCTCTCTCCTCCCCTGTATTTCCATTCAAACCATCTTTGTATCGCTTTTGGCTTCCACTATGAGTGCACATGCGCCCGACCCTAAAAAGGTGCAGGTGTTCATCACTCCTTCAGTGGAACTGCCTTTGTTGACATCCATCCTAGATGTCCCACCTTTCTAAAAGCCCATAGATATGACTAACACCTTGGTCATATCTACTGTGTTTCTTCCTTCCTCCTCTTCCTCCAACCTTCTTTCCTCATCTATGAATATTTCACCTCCCTCGATGAAGAAGAAGGTAGAGAGTGATCCTTCTAGCAACGAAGGACGTAAGAGGATTCCACCTTCTCTAAAGGGTGGCCCCGTGTTGACTCATTCTATCCTAGTAACAAAACTAGTCTCGACTTCTCCTGAGCTTGTCACCACTCTCGAATCGCTCGGTGAGCTTAGTGGTGAACCTTAGACGTTATCTCCTCCCTCTGTCGAGCTGAGACATGACACTCTTGTTAAGTGCATGTTTAACTTGGTGGATGAATTTCTAACCTTGTCAGTGATTTTCACAAAGTCGTTGACCTTATATCCACAAGAGCTAAGTGAAGGAGACCTTGGAGGTCCTTCCTCCTTAGTCCTTGTTGTGGGAGGGTCGAAAGTTCCTCCCCTTAACATTCCACCACTGCAGGATCCTCCTCCTTTAGGATCCTCCTCCTCCCCCCTACAATGATCTGGAGTGGGAAGCAAATGACCTCTTGGCCAATTAGTGCTAAGGGCAGGCCTCTTCTTTATCTTTAGATTAGATGTGTGTTGTGATTTGTTCTCCGTAATTGTGCTATGTGTGCTTGATGACCCTCGTCACCCC
>CM021105.1:390433607-390905305 GCA_007115665.2 Sequoiadendron giganteum
TCTCCATTGTATTGATCTTCAAAGTTCAAATGATATGCATTATAAAAATAGTTTATGATATGAGATGGATGGGTGAATTGGTGCAATCTATTATCTATCTTCTTACTATTTTCTACTCTAAAGTCTAATTAAAGAGGATGTGATGATCCATATATCTCCTATTCGGGTCTTGATCTCTCTTATATATGAGAGGCAACAAGCTACAAACCCCTTAAATTTTTTTATGACATTTGACAACTAAACATAACTCAAATTATAAATAAAACAATGCCGTAGGTGAATGCACCAATCCGTTAATCTCCAAGAAGAAGCCCGTGACCACCTAAGATCTATTCAAGGCTTCTACTCCATGATAGGCCACTCATCATGCTATCAGTTGGTATTCTTCTTTGAATTTGATGGTTGTCCCATTGGATCTGATTCTGACACATCTGCATTTTGGCAAATACACAGATTGACTACAGAGAGGTGATGGATGTACTCCTGTTCAGAATAGGTGTCCACGTTAGAGATCACCTCTTTCATATCATATTCCAAAGACATTATTTTTTTGAGTTGCTTATGAGTGTTTTGTAAAACCATATCCTCATCATTTATTTCTTGCAATGCAACAGTTAGAAGCCCAACAAGCTCTTCCTTCCAATCATCATATTCTTGCGGATTTCCAATGCCATTATGAAGTGTCGGGAGTGGGACTAAATCAAAGCAATCAAAATCTTCCCTAAGCCTATTATGATATCCATTATGTGATTCTACCAGCTTGTTATATGTCAGCAATATTTGTCCTTTCATGACACTCTTATCTACGAGCTCCTTTTTTTTCTCCATCATTCTAGGCTACAATCGTTCATTCTCCACCAATGCAATGCATGTCTGTTTGAATAATTTCCAATATTCATTAGCACATTTCATCATTTTGTTGAATCTTTATTTTATCATTTTAGATACAGTGTTATATTTGATGGTTTTCACTTCTTTCTCCAATTCTTTGCATTTCCCCTGGGATTTCAGATGGCAATTCTTCAAGTAGGCTGCATCAACCAATGTATCAAGCACTCTCTTATCTTTTTCAATCCATGGGGAGTACAAATATGATGTGGAGGAGGAAGATGTTCTTTCTCTTTGATTTGCTAGCTCCTTCTTCAGTTTGTCATTTTCCTTAATCAATTTTTCGATCCGTGCTTTGGTAAATTTTGCCACATTTATGTTCAATTGTGTTGTCTCCATAAGGTTGGTATCCACTACTCATTGAACCAAGAAATGACCCCAAACACTTGGTTTGGATTACTAATTATAGCAGGTATTTTATCATGGGGATACAATGACCAAATAAGCAAGGTGGCTTCGTCTGGGTTGTACCCAGATCTTGAATACATTTTGTCACTTGCTTCTTCTGTTAAGTTCATTGTCTTATCCCCTATTTTTTTGAACCTATCAAATACAATTGAAGAGCTAATATCCCACCCTGGTAGGAGCAACACTCCAGCTTCTTGAAGCAATTCCCTTCCTCTTTCAGGAGTGATGGACTCCATTTTCTTTTCTACCTCCCTTTTCAATTCCTCCAAAGTGGTTGCCTCATGTTCAAGAGTGATATCCTATATTTGTTGTCTCATTTTTCTGCATTTATATTCATAAAAAAATGATTTAAATTCACAAGATTTAAAAAAATCACAGTCAAAAATAAATTGTTGTCCAGCCCTGACCCTTACATCATCAGATAGTTCATTTGATGCCTCAAATCTTACAATATTCTGCTCTTGAGGGGGCTCATACTGTGCAATCATAGGAGCACTAATTTGTTTGACCTACTCACCCTCTTCATCACCCTGCTCTTCTTCACTTATATCAGTATCTACAGAAAAACATACCTTAGGAGTAGGCTGTGAAGGTATGTAATCCAAGGGATCTATGTCTTCAGCTTGTACTCCTAAATAGGTTGCATGAGGTGCATCAAAAACAATTGGGGGAACATCCATTACCAGTTCATCGACATGAGTGATGAGTTTCTCAATTCTTGTTAAAGGATCTTGTATCTCACCAAATAATGGTTTCTTATGACATCTTCGATTGAGAACAAATGTTCATACCCTGATAGCCCCTACAATAATCTCGCCTTGTGAATAAACCCTTATGTATCAAATTGTTTCCTTACATCACCTAGAGGTAGGTTGTACTGTGATAATTTACCATCAATTTCTCCATATCCTTCATTGGCAACCACTGTGAAGTCTCCAAAATATAAGGTGTTGGGCATAATTGATTGTTTGCTATGTCCTTTGAGGTGTTTGGAATTAGATTTTTCCAATTGCCTCACAATTTCTAAAAAAGCAATTCAGTCAGGAACTACTCGTGGCATCAAGTGCGGAGCCCCTTCAAACCTATAAACCCTTATCACTGTACAATCAGGGAAAGCATACCAGTCTCCCCAGTTATGATTCACTTTATTTCTCTGATCTTTTTCCTTTGGTCTTAGAAATCTTTGTACTTCTAGGGATAGGTTATAATTTCACGGATACCCCAACAACTTCATCAATGGTTTTACAAAAAATTCTTCAAAATAAAGGTTATGAGACCTACCAAATCAACTATCCCACAATGAAGTCCACATTTGTATAGGTTTAAAATCTCCATTTTCATCTGTATCTTTTATCCTTAATTCTTCACTCCAGACCCCTCCGACTTGTCCCTTGTATAATAGAAAATGCATAAGCAAAGAATAGTCTTCAAAATTAATATTATCACTATTATTTTTAATCTTTTCAAGCCCTCGATGTAGGGAATTGGACAAGTAGCTAGCATAATCAAATGGCCTGGAATCCTTGCTCTGTATTTCTATAGCTAAGACCATTAGGGCAATCCACATGAGAGGTGGAACCTCTACTCCCAAAACCTAACCAGCTGAATAATAGGTGTATCGAAAATACTCTTCGAATAAATCTTCGTGGAAAGGAGGGTTTTCACTGCTAGAGAACCTCTTGAGTTGGCCTCCTTCATCCTTGGGCCTATGCAAAGGTAATTTCCATCTCTTATAGCTGGTATCCATGTGGCGATACTCTATCAAGAGATCTTTGATCGTGAATGATAAATTCAGTGAACACTCTAACTGAAATACATTAGAAATGAGATCCCTAGAAATAACAAGCATGTCACCCCCGCCATGTGACTAAATAGTTCTTTTCTTGAGGTCATATCTGATAGAAAGAGATTTAATTAGCTATGTGTTCACAAACACATTGGGCACCACAAGTCTTCCCAGGTTCAACCTCCATGGATTGCAGATTGGTTGAAACTTAAATTGTTTTCTATAATGGTACAATATGAAGAGGTCATACCCTCATTGCGGTGTCCAAATATCCCCTAAGCCCTTATGTTTGTCCCATATTCGATTCATGGAAGGATTCATTTGAGCACTCCTCTTGGGTCTCAGTCCCGACCTAGGGCATTGATCTATCAGGTCTTTATTTAGGAGTCTCTTAGGCTTTTCAGTTTTCTATTTTTTAGGTTTGGGTTTGTTTGTACTCTTGCCGAGTCGCCTCCATAGTCCATCAGTCTTTGCTGCGTTAGAACTCCAAGTTTTTGCCTCTGATCTGCTTCTACCCTAAGTGAAATCTTCCAAGATTTTGTAACAACTATGCAATCAACTTGTGATATAATTCACTTCAATTCTGGTTCATAAATGCACCACAACAAGACGCCCCAAGATGTCACATCAATCTTTCACCGATAGCCACCCTCTCCACCGATGGACACCTATCCTTCGTTCTATCGGTGGGCAGCCAAATAATGTTTCCCCGATGCACCATAGTTCCCCCGACATACTTTATACATTCGATAATTCATGCCAATGGACCTAGGGACCATGTTTATAATTCATGGTTACTTTTGTTGACAACTTGACTCTATCGGTATATCAAGAGAGCACCTTAGGAGTCAGCCCGATAGAGTATTGTTACACCGATACTAGGTTGTGAGCTATTTTCATCGAGCCATCAACGAGACTGTGATGGGGGTTCTGCCAATGAAGCATTGTTAGGTCGATGGTATTGAATTTTTTTAGGAATGGGGGAAGGACTTAGGAGTCTAGGACTACGTCACTACATAGTTTCAAATTTGTTTATGGATGCAATGTGAATGTAGGCTATAATATGGATCTTGTCACACAAATTTCTACAATTTGCATTGTTCATAAAATGAAAGTGTGGTATATTTTAGTGATTATTGATAAAATTAGATAATTCATGCCCATGGTCATAATTCATGGTTACTTTTGTTGACAACTTGACTGTATCGGTATATCGGGAGAGCACCTTAGGAGTCAGCTCGATAGAGTATTGTTACACTGATACTAGGTTGTGAGCTATTCTCATCGGGCCATTGATGGGACTGTGATGGGGGTTTCGTCGATGAAGCATTTCTAGGCTGAAGGTATTGAATTTTTTTAGGAATTGGGGGGAGGACTACGTCACTACGGAATTTCAAATTTGTTTATGGATGCAATGTAGGCTAAAATATGGATCTTGTCACACCAATTTCTACAATTTGCATTGTTCATAATTTATGAATCATAAAATCAAAGTGGCATTTATTTTTGTGATTATTGATATGTGGAAGATAAGTGGGGTGGACTTGGTGGAGGCTATTTTCTTTGTAAAGAAAAAATAAATTTCCTTTTAAGAGATCAAATTTTAATTTTAATATCACAATTTCATAGATGATGGATTACTATATAATTTATAAAATATTATCAACTACAGTTTGACTTTGGCATATGATTCATGAAGTGCAATATAATATAAAATATCATGGAGTGCAATATAAAATAAAATATCCTGAACTTGAAGTGCAATGATTCACAATTTATTTGAATACAATAAAAAAAATCATCAACTACAGTTTGGAATATGATTCATGCAGTGCTTGAGTGTAATATAAAATAAGACATCATGAAGTGCAATGATTCACAATTTCAATGTTTATTGAATACAATATAAAATATCATCAACTACAGTTTGGACTTTGGAACAATGGAAAATGATTCATGAAGTGTAGTAAAAATACCTAAACTGATTCTTGAGATAAAGTAAAAGAGTCATCTTGATTCTGAGTCTGCTCTGCACTTTCTTCGGCCTATGTTTCAAATTCAACATTCATTGTGTGATTTGTGCCAATTTCAATATCGTTGTCATCTATCCCAGACCCACTGCCACTGCCACTACTACTAGTACCGACGACTATTGGAATTGGAGAGCCTATGTTGCACAACCCAGTCCCTCTTCTTTCACATGTGGACCTCCAGATTGCGAGTGCCCTTTCAAAAGGAATTTTTTTGACATTATACACAGTTCCTTTCATCCTCAAGCAATTTTCCAAATTCTTGTCTAGTTTGTTTCTTAACTTTGATTTCAAAAACCCCAATGTACAGAAAACTCTCTCATCCTCCACTGACCCCAATATCATTATTTGACATAAATAAGAAAATCTAAAATATTTTTACATCAAACCACACGATATTTCACTTTGACCTAAGCTTGTCCAAATCTTTTTTATTGATCCCGGTTCAAAGGCCTTCTCCTTGCCCATGGATTTATACTGGTTCCTCATAGCTGTTGCAAAACTCCGACATTGCTTTCTAAGCTTATTTTCATTTAAAATTCCTTCTATTGTCTGCTCATTGTATATTACCTTTTTTGAAAACTGTTCGATCAAGATTTTTACTTGATCATGAAAATATTTTTGGTTATCTCGGTTTACCCAAAATTGAGGATACACAATACCCATGGCTTCAAGTATTTCATGTTGAGGGAATCTTTCACGAATCTCTAAGGAAAGAGATTTTGCAACTTCCTTCAAATTATCACTAACAGATTTAACAATGCCGTTAAAATCTTCCTCGTTAAAAGGTACTTCTCTTTTAGAGTGCCTGGCTGTCTTACAATGGTACATTGGTATCTCATATCCATGTACACAAATACATAAGTGCCCGCTTGCATTAAACTGTAAATAATTATCAGGATTATTTAGATCAATAATTTTCCACCACATCAAATAATTTGTGCCTTCTTGTGTTAGATCTAGATATAGATGATCGAGGGCCAAGCATGTAAGTTTACGTAGATTGGCATATTCATAAATATACATAGTTTTGTCTTGGGATTTCTTCACAAGATTTTTCATCTCATCTAGCACGGAGAGAAGACTAGCTAAAGTCAAGAGTGTCTCTACATCGCTTAACCTATGTAACAGGCCAAGAGCTTTGTCTACTATGCTGCGATGCTCATACATCACTCCAATCAAGGATTGATATTTTGAAAGAACTCCTTGCGCTGGTCCATGCAAGGAGATCCATATGGTATCGACATCCTTGGGAAGCTTATTTCCAGGTGTTATTCCATCAAAAAAAATTTGAAATTCATGGAAACGTTTGGGACTTCGACAGAAGTATGCGTGGATCTTGCGAACTAGATTTTCAAATTTTGATACTGTAGTAAACTTGCTTACAATTTTGAATGCTAAATTCATTCTATGGGCCATGAAGTGAATGCCAAGCATGTATGGTGCACAAGTAGTTTGTAACTTTGTGCAAAGACCACTCCTTTGACCTTGCATCACTATAGCTCCATCAGCTCCTACACACACCAACTTTTTGGCAATTGTCAACTCATCCATACCTGCAATTTCAATCAAAGATTTCTTGACTAGTTCAAATAGATTTTGCGATGTTGAATTGTCCTTCATTTTATGAACATAAAGAATATGAGCTTGGTGAATATGTTCTACAGTATACAAATGCATACAAACCCAAGAAGTATTGTCTACCGCAATAACTTCATCTAAAGATAATGCATTGAAATTTGACTCTTTTAATTTCTCCATTAAATCTTGATTTTCCATTGGAGCAAGACAGTTCGCCCATTCCCATCCAGTGTTTACTGACCAATGTGAGAAGGGAAAGTGGGGAACACTCAAATAAGATAATAAATCAAAATATTATGGGTAGTCTATCATAGGATGCCCCCTGGACAAAATATGAAAAACAACACTCATCTGAATAGTTTTTGACAGATTTGCTGCTGCCATGGCTTTCCCAAAATGAGCCTTAAGTGTACCTTCACATTTTTTAATCTTCAAAATTCTATGGTTATGCTCTCCATAATCTGCAACATACTTAACATGAAGACATTCTTCCTTTGATTTCCATTGTACGACAGATTGTTCCTTTCCGTTTATGATTTGTTTTTCGTAAACTTTACCAATATGCTTTTCTATAGTGTCAAGCTTTAGTTGCATCGTCTTGTCTCTTCCACATTTCCAACTACAAATCTTATATTTGACCTCTGTTGCCCTTTCAATATCATTTTCGTTTGATACCCCCACTGGTTCAAGGAATGGGTACTTTGATAACCAATCAATTTAAAAAGTCCTTGTCATTTCCCACTTGCGCCCTAATTTTGATTTGCCCTTTCTTCTCTTGCTACCAACATCATCCTCATCCAAGTCAATTATCTCATTTTGGCTAACCAAGGTATCCCTTGGAACATCTTCTACGGTATTTCCATCCTCATTTGATATATTTTGATTTAACACAATTACAATCTCACCTTGACCTTTCTGTGAGGTATTGTCAATGTCATCTTCGATAATATTTGGTGGAAGAGTTGATGGTGTAGCTCCACCTTGATTTTATGGATTGGAAGCTTTTCCAATTCCAAAGCAAGACTGTATGGTACCTCCACATTTTGGTTGTTTTGATGGCCTCCCAGTCTCTTCATTACCCTCAGGAGTCTTACCCTTGCAGTTTCTACTCGACATATTGATATCTCACTTCGAATAAAAGATAGAAAAAAATGACTTCTTGTTTAAGAAGGACAGACCAGCAGAGAATATAGATCCCATTCCCTACTCAAAATCATGTTTAAGACTGAAGCAAGAATGGAAAACAGATAAAGAAATCTTATTATTATAAGTAATAACTAATAACAATATGAAGAAATGACCACTCGCCTTTGAGTCTACGTTTTCAGGTTTCATTGACTTTTGAATCAAGAAGTAGAACCTCAGAACTGAATAAAATATGTAAGAACAAATAACAGTTTCAATTGTATTTATATCAATCCATATTTGGTGAATTCCATGGGATTTTTAAATGGTATGTTAAAAATTTGGTGAATCCCGCGTGCTTATACAATGATACGTTGTAATTTTCAAGGCGAAATAGGTCCTCATAAGGAACTATTTATAAATTTTAATTGGCAAAATGGGTCTTCACAAGCAATTATTTTTAAATTTTAATTGGCGAAATGGGTCCTCATATAATGTTGTTTTAATAGTATTGGTGAATATGTTGGTGTTTTACGACATGCTCCCCGGGATTCCAGGCAAAAATATTAATCAGTCCATTGGAAACGCGTAGTCTGTTATGGCGAATTTATTGCCTAAACATGCCTCGTAAAAAAAATTGTTGGCGAATGGACATGCATTGGACCGATAGTTCGTGAAATCTTGGCGATTTGAACACCCTACCGGATAAGGTAAATTTGCCAATTTTGATTTTCCCGATTCCTAGAATTCACCAATTGGAATATTAGAGGGTTGAATAGCCCTTTTAAAAAACATCTTATTAAGATTTGTTTAGTTGATCTGAAAAATTGATATTCTTCTTATCTAGGAAACTAAGATGTAGTAGTCAATTTTTGAATAGATTTGAAGAATATTTGGCCTTCTACCGATTTTTGTGTTAGCGATGCAAAAGGGGCTTCTGGTAGAATAGCTATTATGTGGAACTCTACTAGAATACAAGGTGTTAAAGGAAATAATTGCAAAAACAACTTGATGAACTCTATGGAAGAATTGTACACATTTGTGAAAAATAGAATTTGATTAGTATTTATACTCCTAATTCTAGGGTTGTAAGGGTTCAACTTGGGATTCCCTAGCCTCTCTAATTTGTAGTAGACAAGCAGACTATTGGATGCTTGGTGGTGAATTTAACATGCCCTTATTTACTTCTAAAAATTGGGGGGTCTAGATGATTTCTATGATAGTATGGTTGATCTTGTTGATTTTATTTCCTTTTTGGGGATTATCGATATTAAATTATAGAGTTCTCTATTTAATTGGTCTAATAGGAGACAAGGAAGTAGTCAAACTCAAGTTAAACTTGATAGGTTCTTGATTTCTAATAGTTGGAATTTTCTCCCTAAACTTTCCCCATCAGCTCTGTCACATTGGTGGTTGTCGTTGCACCAAAAGATTGACCTATTAATGCTTGATACAACCACCAGATTTATCTAAGATCCACAGGAGGCAGTTAAGCCATGTAACAAATCCAAGCACCATGCTAGACAAGGAAGACCAAGTGACACACCATCTTGCAAAATCCCCCACCCAACACAAGTGAGGGGTTTGAACCTGTGACCTCGACTCTAATACCAATTGTTACATTGGTGGTTTCCATTGCACCAAAAGATCAACTTGTTAATGCCTGATACAATTGCCAGATTTATGTAAGATCCACAGGAGGCAGTTAAGCCATGCCACAAACCCAAGCATCGTACTGGGCAAGGAAGCCTAAGGGACACACCATCTTGCAACATGCTCTTCCTAGGAAAAACTCTAATCATAATGCTATTCTTCTAAATTGGGAGGAGGCTTGAGATAAGGGTCCCTTTCCTTTTAGCTATGAAATCATGTGGAATTCTCACCCTGAGTACAAATACATTTTTGAAAGTTGGTGGAATCTTCTTTGTTGTGGTACTCTGATGTAATTATGGTACTCTGATGTATTGTCTAGCTCAAAAATTAAGAAGGGTTAAAGATAAGGTTAAAATTTGTAATAAGATCTCCTTTGATAATATTTTCCACAAAAAGAAGATCATTACTACTAAACTTGAGGAGATTCAAGGGAGAATGGAGGACAACAATAATGATATGGAAACTTGTGCTAATGAGCATGAGTTTGGCATGGAATGGGATAAGTTATTAAAAGTGGAGGAAATATTCTAGAAACATAAATCTAGGATAGAATGGTTAACAAAAGGGGACATAAATGCAAAATTATTTCACAAGTCCATAATGAAACATAAAAGAAGAAATAGAATAAGGACTCTGGTTAAAGAATATGGTATTGTGTTGCTAGATGAGAATGAGATTGTTGATGCTGATGTTTCCTTCTTTAAAGAAACTCTTGTTGATTCTAATCTGGATCTATTGGGATTGGAAGAGCTCATTGATGTTATCCTTAATGTGTTGATGGATCAAAACCTTAAGGACCTAGGGAAACTAGTCACATTGCAAGAAGTTAAAAATGTGGTGTTCTCTTTTGGTGCGTATAAGGATCTTGGGCCTGATGGGTTTCCTCCTTCTTTCTTTCAAGACTTTTGTGGTATTATCTCCATTGACCTTCTAAATGCTGATATGGATTTATTTAGATCTAGCAGACTATTGAATCAACTAAAATCTACCTTCATAGTTCTAATCCCTATGACAGATGATGCTTCCTCTTTGCAAGACTATAGACCAATAAGTTTATGCAATATTGTTTACAATTTTTTTTAAACTTATTGTTAATAGGTTAAAATTTGTCCTTCATAGAATGATTTCCCCCTTTCAAAAAGGTTTTATCAAAGGTAGACAAATTTTGGATGCAGCCTTAACAACTCATGAATATATTCACTTGATGGAGTTTAGTAAAAAATTAGCCATGGTCTTAAAACTAGATATCTCTAAGGCCTATGAAAAAGTCTCTTGGCCTTTTCTATTGGCTGTTCTGCATGAGTGTGGCTTCAAAGGCAAATTTTTGAATTTGATCAAAGACTATGTCACTACCCCAAAGTGTGTTGCTATGGTTAATGGTGTCCCTAGGGGATATTTCTCGTGTGGTAGAGGGCTTAGACAAGGTGATACTCTATCCCCTTATCTGTTTATTATGGTGACATAATTTCTTGGTTGAAATATTCAAAAGAGGCTTGACCTAAGAATTGTAAAAGGGGTCAAAGTTACCTCTTCTTTGCCAGTTGCTTCTCATAATAATTTATTGATGACACCATTCTTTTTGGGGAAGCTTCAGTAGTTGAGCTAGGTCATTGGAATTATATTTTGGAGGATTATGCCAGGTCCCCAGGGCAACATATCAACTATAGTAAAATTATGCTTTACTTCTTCAATATCGATCAACAACTTAAGGATAGAGTTATGAGAATTATATGTTGCCAAATTATTGTTCTTTCGGTTACCCATCTTGGTCTCCCTTTAATTTCTAAGAAGTTGGCTGGTTGGAAAGGAAGTCTCCTTAGTCAAGCTAGAAAACTTCAACTTCTTAAGGCTTCTCTTCAAAATATTCTTGTTTACTACCTTTTATTATTCAACATTCATGTATTCATTGTGGATAAAATTGAGAAAATTTAGAGGAAGTTCCTCTGAATTGGGATTGAAGAACATTCAAGAATTGCCCTGGTAAGTTGGGAAAAAGTTTGTTTACCTAAATTTTTTTGGGGTTTAGGCCTTAGAAGATTTAAAATGTTTAACAAGATCCTTCTTACCAAAATTGGATGGAATTTACTAGAAGGAACTAAAGATTGGGTGGCTATATTGAAAAATAAATATCTTTGTAATTGATCAAGGGAGTTTCATTGATTCCTTTGATTTTCCTTATGGGTTGATCATCTGGAATAAATTGTTAAAAAATAGAAATATTATCAAACAAGGAATTCAAAGGAGAGTTGGTAATGGAATGAAAACTATTTTTTGGGAGGATGTGTGGAATAGTGGTCTTTCTTTATCCTCCTTCAATCAAATTAATCAAATCAAAGACATGCTTATAAGAATGAATGGTAGATACCTTCATGGTCACATTGAATGGGAAGGAGACAAACCAAGATGGAAGGATTTTTGGGAACAACTGATAGGAGATAGGATTCTTAGGGGTGGTAGACAAAAAGGTTAGGATGTTGGTAACTAGTTATTAATAAAATAAACTGGAGGTTTCTTATTCTAATATCAAAACAAAGAAGATGAATGGATCTAGATAAAACTTCTCTCTGGGATTTTTTTAGTCAAGTCTACTTATAATTTGTTGGATCAACCTCTTATAACTCCTAGTTACTTTGACTGGAATCAGGTGTGGAACTATAAACTCATTCCTAAAATCAATTATTTTTGGTGGGTTGCGGTTCATAGTAATATTCTTACTATTGATAATCTTAAAAAAGAGGATTTCAATATATTAATAGATGTTCTCTATTTTATGAGAATGGAGAGAATATTGAACACCTATTTTTTCATTATTCATTCTCAAGAGAGGTTTGGAATCAAGTGTTTCTTCTTTTCTCAATTGATTGGGTAATCCCCTACTCTCTTAAGGGTTTTATGGTAAGTTGGAATCAATGTCCTTTTTCTCACCCAATTATTTCTGATTTTTGGAGATAACTTCCCCCTTTTGTTTCTTGGGGGTTATGGAAAGAAAGAAATAACATAATCTTTAGGGATCAAAAGAGAAACAAGGATGTGTTTTTGAGTATAAAACAAAAAGTTTAGGAAAATATAAATGTAGGGAATTATGGTTTCTCCAATGTGATGCCTTCCTACATAGAGCTAAGAATTAAACAAATTTGGGGGATTAACAAAGATTTAACCAGGATTAATTGGTTAAAAATCTTGAGTAGGAAGAAAAAAAATGGCTACCTCCCAATGGATGAATAAAATAATTTCGATGGGTGCTCAAAAGGGAATCTGGGGATGGCTAGTGCTGGTGGAGTTATCAGAGATAAAAATGACCACTTAATTGAAGGATTTGCTAAAAATTTAGGAATCTGCACTACTTTCCTAAAGATGAATGTTGGCAATTTCATTATCCAAGTTTTTAGTTGAAAAGGAATTCTTTTGATGGTTCAAACGAATTTTCAAAAAGACGTCTACCATGAGCTTTGAGTGTTGTTTCAAAGTTGTTTGAATTTTAATTTATAGGGCTACTATATCTATCTCTTATTTCTGGTGTCTTGAGGTAGTAATCTTGCATTAGATGGTATCAAATCCAGAAGATCTTGAGAGTGCAAAGTATGCACCAAGACATGTGGGTGAAGATTGGTGAAGAGTGAAGCGATGAAGCCATGAGAGAGAGTTGTGAGAAATTTTGTTTGTTGCAGGTATGAAAGAGGGTCTGTGACTACTATCCTCCAACATAGATAAAGTTAGGTAGAAGGTGTAGAGTTCCTCCAATGAGAGATAGTGGGTAGAGGAAGTATCTTCCAGAGTCTTTTTTGGGTAGAGGGTAGTGTGTTGTGATAAATTTTATTGCAAAGGGTTGATACCTTGAAGAGAGAGATTTTTCTAAGGATTACTTGTAATTGTAGAGGAACTTGTGAGTCTCTGAAGATGTCTTTGAATAAGAGGACAAGATGGGTCATGAGAAGGCCTGTGATGATTTTACCTATGTAGGAGTGGAAAGAAAAGAGGTTTACAAAATGGCTTATTGGAAGAGGATTGAGGCTAGATGGACATGATAGAGATGGAGCAGAGAAGAGAACTTGAGGAGGCTAAAAAAAAGTGTGAAATGGGTAAAATGAAATGTGAAAAGAACACTCTCTTGAAAGAGGACAATGGAGAGAAGGAGAAAAGTAGAGATTTGACAAAGAGGACAAAAAGAAGAAGAATGATAAAATGCAGCATTGCAGCCCTATGATGGAAAGGCCATGGAGATAAAGACATGTGGAATCAATCCACATAGTTGTAGTTGAAAGAAAGGAATAAAATAAGAAAGGCATAAATAAATAATGGAGGAAGAAAGATGATAAGATGGTCACTATGGACCATAAATTAATAGTAATTTTGATGATTATGTTTTATCTAGAGATATTTCATTTGCAGGATTGGGCATAGACAAATAAAGTGGTGAAAACAAGTCAGATACATCAACAACATAAGAGGTATCATTTAAATATGTTAATGAATATTTACATGCAAGCGAAGTAAATGAAAGCGTAGAAGAATATGTAGTAGAATGTCATGCATATGGTGCTAAAGAAGGAGAAAATAAAAAGATTGCACCAAACAATGAGGAAGAAAAATTTGGGGCAGCGGTAGAGAAGCAATAAAACACACAAGATAGCATTGTTACATAGTGAGTAACAATGAAGTTACAGAAGTAAAAAAAAGTGAAGTTGTAGCAAATATTAGTCCTGTATAGGAGTGAATTTGCACCCCTTATGCAAATTCCCCCTTTACACATCCTCACCTTAGAAAACCAAATCCAAAGGCAAAATTTCACATAAGCCCGCTACCTTCAGTCCACTTGGCACCTGTTTTGTGTGTCAACAAAGGAATAACTATCAAGGATGCTGCACGATGCATAGACGTCCTTGCGGCATGCTTACGTCCCTGGTAGATTCTTATGATTGGAGCCTATAGAGGCATTACACTTCCCATTGGAGGTTGATTTGTAACACCCTCTTTGACCAACTGGCCCGAATATGACCATTTTCCTTCATCTCTACTTTAAATTGATCCCTTCTTCATTCATTCTAAGCTCTAGGAATTCAATTGAAGCTCTAAGCACACTAATCATTTAGCTCAACTCTTTACACAACATTCTCTTAGCATCTAAGCAACACTTTGCACTCTATAGTAGCAACATCAACACTCCATCAAATCCGTATAGCAAGTGTGGAACAAAAACCATTATAGTAGAGGCTTGAGTCCTCTCATTTTCTCCCCCATTAGCTAGTGAGATTTTGGTGGAGGTGGTAAGCTTTCTACTCCTCTCCTCTATGATTTGGTTGGGTAGCATAACTCTGTTTTGTAGTGCTTTTGTGTTATTTCTTGCTTTATCATATTTCTTCTCCATTATCGTTATCTTGGTTGTTCGTGGAGGTGGGAACACCAAATGGGGGTTTGACTGAGGCAGACCCCCAATAACTTTCCTCTCTCTTGTGTGTAGGTGGAAGCATTCTTGGAGATAGCTAGAAAATGAGCATCTTTGTGAGATCATCCTTGCCATCCTTACTCTTGCTTATTTGATTTATCATATTCGTGCATACTTTATCTGCATTCTAGTATTGTTTTTTTGGCCTTCCGAAAGTAACTAGCTAGGTCGTTAGTCAATTTTCTTGCGTCTAACCTTGTCTCTCTAGTCCTCTAGTTGTACGCACACCAGCACACCTGAGAGAAACCAGTGCACCGCGCTATCATCCCAGAGCCACGCTTTCATCCTTGGGCATAGAACTCCCTGAGACACAGTGTTGACCCTGAAAACTGACTCGCTTAGCCCCATTTCGAGTCTCAGGTCTACAAAGTGATCAAAGGATGTTATAATCCTCATCATTCTCATCTCGAGTTTCCTAACACTCCCTTAAGTTGAGGTAAGTTAGGGCAGCCTTATGCTCTTGGCCCTCCATGACCTGAGGCCTTGAGGTGGTTGATCCCCCTCTCTTACATTTTTGGTGCATTTTGGTTCTATTTTTCTATATTGAAAGCTCCTTTCCTTGTATTCTAGGAGTGTTGTAGGTGAGAGTGTTGTGAGGATTCTACCTTAAAACCCAACCTGTGACCCCTAGTAGGCGTAGCTAGAAGGTTCCAAAAGTATTATGTACAAAACCTTAATTGGGCCACTACCTTGTTCTATAACCTTTAGGAGGCTCTGTGAAAGTGTCATTTAGTGTGTGTAATGGCCTCTTTTCTGCATCAACCTATTCCCTCTATGCAACTTGTGAGTAGCGGTAGTGGTATAACCTTCACTTCATAGGACCTACCAATGGGTTTTAATAGAGAACCATCTCCTCTTTACATTCCTGAACGAATCAACGGGAACAATGTAGTACGTGTTCTTATTGATCCGATATCCCAAGTGAATATCATAACTGGTGAGATCATGTTAATCAACTTCTTGCATAAGGATGGACACAATGCAGTTGTGAGTACCATCCACATGCATGAAAAACTTTCTATACCTCCTATAAGTAGTATTCTCCTGTCAGTTCTCATCATACCTAAGTTTGTGAACCTTATGTTTGACATTATCTCGGGGTCTGAACTCTTCAAAGTGAATCTGGGTATCCCCTGGCTGGTAGCTATGCATTTTATTCCCTAGGTTATGCATAAATGTTTGAAATTCACTCATGAGGGTTCTGTGCATGTGATCCATGACACTGGCTATAGATCATTGGTTGCACGTGGTAGTTATTCCTTGGATTACTTTTGGCCTACACCCGTTGGTCCTCTCTCACCTAGGAATGACCTCCTATATCACACATATGAAAACTAAAAGAAAGGGTGTTCTAGGCCAAAAGTGAGATACCCTCCTTCACCTTATATTGTTTCACGTAGGGCTTGATTTAAATATGATAGTGATGCTACCAAGGAACATAGAAGAGAAGAAGAGAAGCGGTCCCAAGATCCTCCTTCTTCCTCTTTCGTTGTTCAGCCTGACGCTTCCTCTCGCTCTACTGTGGTGCCTTCTGCTTCTGCCTCATGTTTGCAAGAGAATCTTATGGTGCTCACTTGGTGAAAGTATAAGTGTCCCACATTTGAGCTTCTTGTCCTACCCATGGAGCTCAGACCCATTTGGTATGGTAGGAAGAAAGCCCCCCGTGAGAAATCCTCTACACCCCAACCTCTATGGCCTCTTACTGTTTCAGCTCCTAAGGCAGTGAACAAGAAAAGACCCGCTATTGAGGTGTTGGAGTCGACTCCTCCCACTGTCCCTCCTACTTCTGATCAGGAATCTGTCCCTCCATTGGAAATAGCTATAGAGGACACTCCCATGGCTGAGCAGGAGCCTTTCATTCCTTTGCAACCCCCGACTTCTAGTCCAAAGAGTTGCAGGGACTGCCTTGCACACGAGTGCAAACATCGGCGAAAGGTGCTCTTGGCTGAGCAGGATACCTTACAAAGGATAGAAGAGGAGATGACCACCCCTATATAAGGGCCTACTACTATGTCCTCCTCTCTCCTCCCCTGTATTTCCATTCAAACCATCTTTGTATCGCTTTTGGCTTCCACTATGAGTGCACATGCGCCCGACCCTAAAAAGGTGCAGGTGTTCATCACTCCTTCAGTGGAACTGCCTTTGTTGACATCCATCCTAGATGTCCCACCTTTCTAAAAGCCCATAGATATGACTAACACCTTGGTCATATCTACTGTGTTTCTTCCTTCCTCCTCTTCCTCCAACCTTCTTTCCTCATCTATGAATATTTCACCTCCCTCGATGAAGAAGAAGGTAGAGAGTGATCCTTCTAGCAACGAAGGACGTAAGAGGATTCCACCTTCTCTAAAGGGTGGCCCCGTGTTGACTCATTCTATCCTAGTAACAAAACTAGTCTCGACTTCTCCTGAGCTTGTCACCACTCTCGAATCGCTCGGTGAGCTTAGTGGTGAACCTTAGACGTTATCTCCTCCCTCTGTCGAGCTGAGACATGACACTCTTGTTAAGTGCATGTTTAACTTGGTGGATGAATTTCTAACCTTGTCAGTGATTTTCACAAAGTCGTTGACCTTATATCCACAAGAGCTAAGTGAAGGAGACCTTGGAGGTCCTTCCTCCTTAGTCCTTGTTGTGGGAGGGTCGAAAGTTCCTCCCCTTAACATTCCACCACTGCAGGATCCTCCTCCTTTAGGATCCTCCTCCTCCCCCCTACAATGATCTGGAGTGGGAAGCAAATGACCTCTTGGCCAATTAGTGCTAAGGGCAGGCCTCTTCTTTATCTTTAGATTAGATGTGTGTTGTGATTTGTTCTCCGTAATTGTGCTATGTGTGCTTGATGACCCTCGTCACCCCTGTTGGTACTTGGATACAAGTGTGGTGTTTGTGTTGTAAACCTTCTTCTATTTGTATCATAATTATTTCATGTTTGTGATTCTTGGATGTTGTGGTTGTGTTGTTGATATGTGGTTGTCATTGATGTCAACACTATTAGAATTATTGATTCTTAAGGTTGTATATGTTGAGGATATTGAGAAAATTAGAATAAATATGTTGCAAGTAGTCACTGAAGCTGTGAAGATTTGAATGGTGGAAAGTTGTGTATGCTGATAATCAGAGGTCGCACATTAAAGGGTTTCTTGCTGAGCCTATCTAGTATGTTGTCCAGAAGTTTCAGTGATATGCATCAAGATTGGAGCGAGTTATGAGTTTATGAGTTCTTACAGTTATTTTGTTACTGTAGCAGGTGTTTCTAGAAGAAGATAATGTAATTATGGTAAATTGAATTGTTGCGTATGCTCCTGCGACATTCAGTGATGTTTCTAGATCTTGATCTATCATTGTTGTACGTCCACATTGATCAGTGTGATCGTGATCGAAGATTTTCCTTTGTGTGTTCGAGGTTTTCATGTTCTTGGCCGACATGATGGTGGTAGCGTGTTGTGGATCCTTATGGATTAATATTTTATTATTTGGAATGTTTGAGGATGTTGATTTAGGTCTTCATTATGATGTGACCAACTGAGGTTGGTGCACATTGATATTTGTTCATGAATTGGGCCGACAGTTGTAATTTATTTTTTAGTTGTGTGGCCAACAGAGTTGATGTAAATTCATGTAGCAGATATATAAGAGTGATTGTTTCTACATTTTTGAAGTGTGTGTGTGTGTATGCTTGGTGAATGTATGCGAAGTGTGAATGCAAAATAAGTGAATAAAGATCAGATCATTTGATTTCAGAGCAGAGAGTGAAGAATATTGAGTGAAGTGTGAAGAAGTGTTTCTATGCCTAACCAAAACTATCATCAAGATTTTGTAGAAGCTAATTTCTCAGTTGAACCTCATCAGATGGATTTAATTTGATTGTTTTATGTAGGGCAATGAGCCTTCCCTTTGAGCAGTGAGCTCTAGGTAGTGTGCCTGAATGCATGTGCATTCCATATTCATTTTTCATTATACTTCTAATAGGGTATAATCTTATGGAATAACATCCACCGTGGTTTTTCCCCTAATAGGGTTTCCACATATAAAATCTTGGTGTTCATGTGTTCCTAATGTGTTATTGATTCATGCTTTCACTGTCAATTATTAGATCTGAGATTAAACGTTGATTAAGGTTAAATAAGTTTGAATTCTGAAACAACTGATTCACCCCCCTCTTAGTTGTCTATCCTTGTTTTGCCAACAGTGATTGAATTTCAAAAAATTAGGGATGATGCAAAGCGTTGGGGGCGTTTAGTCTTCCCTTCCATGTTGACCCAATTTTTTATTTTTACTTTGTCTTCTCGTGCATTCTTCACATGGCCTAATATAGTAGGGGGTTGATGATAGTTCATTTATATACTACTATTATACTTATATATATGAGTAGTTCTGACCCTGAAATATTAGGCTACCCCTGTGCCCTTTGTTCATGTTCTTTTTCCTTTATCTTTCTCTCTTCTTTGCTTGAGTTTTCCCTCTCATGTGTGACAACGCCATCCCTACATCACTTTGATCTTCAAAAAATAAATTCATTTCCAATGAATCTTTTCTCAATAATCTTCACACACTTCTTTGTAAGAATTGAATTCTCAACTTGAAACCCTAACATAACATGTTTCCTTCATCAAGGGTTCATAAAGAAAGAACTTGAGGACCTTCCTCCGAAGTGGGAATAAATTTGACCTTCCCCTCACATGGGGACATATTCTTCCTTTTGAATTCCTTGATGAAGTGAACATATTTCAAAAGGATTTCTTGATGATGAATCGATTCGAGAAAGAAAGCACCAGCTTTCGGACAATGCGTCCCTTGAGTGGACCCCCCTTTTTCACGTCGGGTTCTCGAGGGACCCCTTTGAAAGTTTTTATCTCAAATGAATTCTATGGCGTCTAGCTTGGGGGAAACTCGACTAGAATTATTTCATATCTTCACATCTAGCTTGGGGGCAGCCTGACTAGACCTTTCTTTGTAAACAGTGTGTCCCTTGAGTGGACCCCTCTTTCTTTTGAAGGGTTTCTGAGGGACCCCTTTGAAAGTCTTCCATCTTGTTGACGGTCTGCATGACTGTCCACTCACTTGCCTCTGTGGCCGCTTCTTGACATGTTCTATCTACGGGTAAACATTTTGCTTTATAGGTGCGCCCATAAAGCCGATTTTTGACTCTACAGAGTCCACTTTCCTGGGTCTCCTTCATGCGAGAGATCTTTGGACACACCTTCCTTGTAGGTCTATAGGCCTATAAGGTGCTTATGTCTTGGGTCTCCTTCATGTAGGAGATCTTGGGATACACCTCCCTTGCAGGTATGTGGGCCTGCAAGGTGCTTACTTCTTGGGGCTTCCTTCATGCGAGAGATCTTGGGGGTTGCCTCCTTATAGGTCCACGGGCCTGTAGGGAACTTTCTTTCTTCAACTTCATAGTTCTGTGGGGCTATGAAGTCCTTTTCCTATCCTGCACTCTTGAGTTCTCCAGATTACGGTTTGCTTCCTTGATGGTTCAGGTATACATTTCTAACTCTACTACTCTGATCTACTTTACCAAAGCACTCATCAATATTCATGCTCGTTAAAGTGGGGGAAAATGTATAGGAGAGAATTTGCACCCCTTACGCAAATTCCTCCTTTACACATCTTCACCTTAAAAAACCAAATCCGAAGGAAAAATTCCACATACGCCCACTGCCTTCATTCCACTTGGCACTCATTTTGTGTGTCGATAGAGGAATAAATGTCGGGGACACCCGTGCAACATGCAAACGTACATGCAACGCGTTTACGCACCTGACAGATTCTCGTGGCTGGAGCCTATAGAGGTGTTACACTTTCCATTGGAGGTCAATTTGTAACACCCTCTTCGACCAATCAACCCGAATATATCCGTTTTCCTCCATCTCTACTTCAAATTGATCCCTTCTTCATTCATTCGAAGCTCTAGGAATTCAATTGAAGCTCTAAGAACACTAAGTATTCAGCTCAACTCTTTACACAACATTCTCTTAGCATCTAAGCAACACTTTGGACTCCATAACAACAACATCAACACTCCATCAACTCCGTAGAGAAAGTGTGGAACAAACACCATTGCAGTAGAGGCTTGAGTCCTCTCATTTTCTCCCCCATTGGCTAGTGAGATTTTGGTGGAGGTGGTAAGATTTCTACTCCTCTCATTTATGATTTGGTTGGGTAGCATAAATCTGTTTTGTAGTGCTTTTATGTTCTTTCTTGTTTTATCATATTTATTCTCCATTATCGTTAACTTGGCTGTTCGTGGAGGTGGGAACACAAAAATGGGGGTCTAACTGAGGCAGAACCCTATACAACCCCCCAAAAAATTTCCTCTCTTATGTGCAAGTGGAAGAATTCTTGGAGCTAGCTAGCGAATGAGCACCTTTGTGAGACCATCCTTGCCATCCTTACTCTTTCTTATTTTCTTTATCATATTTGTGCATACTTTATATACATTCTAGTGTTGTTTTCGCCTTTCGAAAGTAACTAGCTAGGTTGTTAGTCCATTTTCTTATGTCTAACCTTGTCTCTCTAGTCCTTTGGTCATATGGATGCTAGCACACCTGAGAGACACCAGTGCACCACACTATCGTCCCAGAGCCGCACTTTCATCCTCGGACAAAGAACTCCCTAAGACACAGTGTTGACCCCGAAAACTAACTCGGCTAGCCCCATTTCGAGTCTCAAGTCTGTAGAGTGATCAAAGGATCTTATAATCCACATCATTCTCATCCTAAGTTTCCTAACACTCCCTTAAGATGAGTTAAGTTAGGGCGGCCTTCTGCTCTTGACCCTTTGTGACCTGGGGCCTTGACGTGGTTGGTCCCCCTCTCTTACAAGTCCATTGAAGGACATGGAAACACTAAAAAGTTTGGGACAATAGTTTGAAGAAGAAAAAATAGAAAGGAAGACAAATGAGAAAATTGAAGGAGAAGCAATAAATGAAGAAGAAGGCAACTCACTAATCCAAATTGTAGCAGCTAAAAAGTAGTGGATAGCATTGATAGCAAGTGATGCAGTTGATAAAGAGGTAAAGTTACAATTTTCAGAGTTCTCTGATGATAAAAATGAAATTGATTCACATGAGAATACTAAAATTAATGTTACACTAGTAGGGAAAGAGGAGAAAATAAGGGTATTTGATGATTTTGCAAAATTGATTGATGTTGATGTTGAGGCTGATTTGTACTCTGATGAAATGATGAAAGAAAGTGAGTTGAGAGAGATGGTTAGGTGCAAAAATAATAGGTTAAAGGCTCAAGTACAAAGAGTATGATGATTTTTGTTGACATACAAGAATAAAAGGATGAAGGCAAAACAATTGAGAAGGATGTGCATATTCATTGATTCCCATGAATTTTTTAGTGTTGATTTGTATACAGGTGTTGAGGATGATAAAGTGGAATGGGAATAGGAAACATGGTGCAACCAAATGAATTTCACGAGGGAAAGAAAGAGATGAAGGATGAAAGATGGAAGAGATAGGAAATTTGAGAGTAGGGTTGAGAAAATGAAAAATCAAGAAGACAAGGTAGAAAGATGGATGAAGAGAAAACACATGAATTTCAAATGTTCATGAGTTCCAACTCATGAAACATTTCACTTACTCCAGGTGTTTGCTGCAAGAGCATCCAGGTGCGTGAAGCAATCTTGCACACCAAAAATATTTAATTTTTGTTCCTTTGTTTTTCTTTTTGTTTTGGATTGTTGGATGTGAATTATAGGCATGAATTTAGTTTTATTTCAAATTCCTCGAAATTAAGGTCATCCGAGTTGAATTTGAATTTAATTCAAATTGGGAATGGAAGTGTTGGAAATTGAAATTCATTAAATTTTGGGAGTTGCATGAAGCCCAATGCTCAGGATAGGGGAGGCCTTTTTTGGAATTTGAAACTCTTCCTGTAAATTGAATTTGGAATTTAAATGTTCAACCAAGAGGAATCTAGGCACCTAGAGGTGGAGAAGTGGCATGATGGAGTCCAATTTAGCAAAGAATTTAAATTTCCTACTAGATAATGAATGGAGAGTTGCTGGAGAATATTGGACATGCAAAGGAAGAAGGAAAAGAGGTAGTGATGCTGCAAGCATGCCTGGAAAAAGCCACGCCCAACAAAGAGGAGGGGTCCTGTAAAAGGAAATAAAGGAAAAATAAAAGTTTTTGTAAATGAATTGCTAGTGAAGTCAAGAGGAGTTAGAAGTGGTTTTTCTATTGTTATAGTTGATTGGAGGTGTCTTGTTGCATATTTTTGAATGTTTGAGGCAATAAACATGCATGTAGATGCTTTCTTGTGCATTGTTTGACTCATTAAACTGTTGTTGCAAGGTCTTGGAAAATTTAATCAATAAAATTAACATGTTATTTCTGAATTCCTTGTTGTTTCCTATGCTAGAGAACTTTGGAATGTGCTCTCTCTATGGTTTCAATTCATAATTTATTGGTTGAGTGATTTGGGTGTTATTGCAACTGTTTGATGTTTCCTGAAGCTAGTTATTGCATATGGGGATTTATGGATTTTCTGAGTTTTCAACTATAAATTAGAAGGTATTATTGGGGTAAAAATAATGATCTACTTAATTTCTTGAAGATGAATGTGGAGAATTTCATTATCCAAGTTTTCAATTGAAAAGGCATTCTTTTGATGGTTCAAATATTTTTCAAAAAGACGTCTAGCATGAGCTTTGAGTTCAGTTTCAAAGTTGTTTGAATTTTAATTTATGGGGTTGCTATATCTATCTCTTGTTTTTGGTGTCTTGAGGTAGTAATCTTGCATCAATACTTGAATTCTAATATTTTCCTATGTAATTTAGGATTTAAAGATTCAAGAATACTCCTAATGTGATATGAGATATGTAGTATCCTTAAACCCCAATCCCTAACACTTTTCAGTACACTATCTCATTAGGATCACAAGTTTAGACTTACTATAATTTCATACATTAAGGGATGGATTCATTGGTACTTCCAATCCCTAAATCCTATTAAATTCCTTCATATATCCTTCAGATTCTAGGATAAAAAATAATCTTATTTGTTTCCTTTAAGAATGACGAATGGCTTACTACCAACCCTTGAAACTTTGAAATTTCCACATTTTGCATTATGCACTCAAACTACCTCCTTGCATGACCTAGAATACCATTATTAACCATATTTAATAGTGAAACTACACATGAAGGGTTTTTCCCACTCAAAAATTATTGTTCATCTCAAAGGCCAGAAATAGTTTTTTCCCACCCAAAAATAATTCTTCATCTTTCTTCAATTTCACATTTCACCGACATTAGTGAGACTAACTCTAGAACCGAAACACCAAAACATTCTTCTCAAGGAAATGTAGAATCTTCCACACTGATACACTAAACAAAGAGATGACAGTGATATACAGAGTTGAACTCTGTCAATGATATCTTCTAGTATGCTTCACAAAACTTCTTGAGATCTTGAATATAGTTGTGTAAGCCAGTCATAATAATATGGTTAAAAGTGCAAAGTTATACCTCTTCTTGCGGTGAAGAACGGATCCAAAAACTTGATGCACTAAACCAAAAAATTGTCAACAAAGAATACTTAGCCAAATTCTTGATAGATCAACTTTTCGGTATAGTTAGTACTATACAAATGACACCAAAACTGCTTCCCCACAATGTTGACATCAATGAAAACATTGGGACAACCGAACCAACTGATGCATGTACACTTAATGCTCATGTTGCCAAGCTACATCAATAATGACAGACTTCCAAAATTCCAAAAATATCCCCCTTTGTCATTGATGTCAACATGCATATCAAAAACATTTTCCATGACATGAATCAAAACTTACTTCTTTCTAACCTTAACTCCCCCTTTCAAAATTAACCTTGACTTTCCAAAAAAAGTTTTTCATTCATCCAAAATGTATTAATTTTTTTTTCTTCTCCCATTATCTCTCCCCCTTTGACATCAATAGAAAAGGTCATGCAGGGAACTTAGTATGCTTCCCTTGGATATATGTATGTATGCATCTTCTTCAAAAAAAGATAATTGATCATAAAGATAAGAAATATCAACCTGAAGGTGTAGATCCCTTGAGATTCTTTAGAGTATCCTACTAGGTAGATTTTACTTCTTCCCAAGAAATTTTTTCATTCACAAGAGTCTTGTATAGTAGTTCAAGCTTCGTTAGAGACTCTATTCCTTCTTGGACAATGTTGGGGCTAAGGTTTATTTTGGATAGTTTATCAGCATTGGCAAGGGAACTAGATACAGGAGTGTTCCTTATTTTTACTATGTCCCTTAGTGCCACATATTGCTTGATTATCTCTAACCTCTGATTCTGTAAAGCAAATACATTTTCCTGCAGTTGCATAATTTTAGACCACTTCTGATTGTTCATGTCACTTGCTAATTCATAAAAATATGCTTGAGTGCCTATTCAAATTTCAATCTGAATCATTTCATCCTTTGTAATTTGTCTGTGTTTAGACCACCTTGGACAATATGATATTAAGTCCTATGCTTCTTCTTCACAATCCTGAACATCCTTCAAACCTTTCAAGATTATGTGATGTGCATCTACACTCTTTTTGATGTCTTCTAGATTCTCCTCTGCACTCCTTGCTTCTGACTCATTTTTAATTTTTTCTTAGTCCGGAGATGTATGGTTTCAATGAATCAACCATATTTCTGAAATTTTCTATAGTGGATGTGTGGTGTAAAATATGCATCAGTGAGTATTAATAATCAAAACTAAACAACACACAAGCGATGAAATGTATTACATCTAATGAAGGAAAAGTAATAAAATAAACTATCACAGTCCTGTATTCAAACTCATATCATCATTCCCTATTCTTGGTGATTCTTCAATCCATGCTCTCGGAATTGGTTTTGCACATGAATTTATAGAATGGAAACCTAAGAAATGAGTAGCTATTTCACCATGCAAACTAAAATGCCTCCATGCCTATATTTTTGTGTTTTTGAAAATAAATTTCTGAATGATCTATGCTAAGAGATTGTTGTTGAAATGAAACTAGATTTAATGATGCAAAGATAAAGACAATACTATGTGAGAGAATGCAAGAAAAATAAATACTAAAATGGAAATTCCATGATAATGCTTAAAACAAGCTAAAAGACTAAAATGAAACTACAATGCTCTTCAAATGCCTTCAAACTTCAATGAAATTCTTGCAGCATAAACTTGTTGAATTATACTTGTTCAAAAGCTAGCTCAAAGGGTCTTATTTATATATTTTCTAAGGCTCTAGGTGATGTGGAAACAATGGACGGTCGCGATTGCGATCCTGCGACATTAACGGTGGAGTATCAGGAGGTTAGAGGGAATCAGGAAGATGGTTCCCTTCAACAAGACAAATTGCCAAGTGTTAAAGGGAATCACATAGAAGGAGGAGCCATGTGTCTCAGTTAGTTCCAAATTGGTTGCAAATTTGTTGAAGATATTTCATATTTTCCTATTTATAAAATTCATTTTTGTGAGACACATGATGAGGTGACAGGTGAGTTGGAGGTGGTTAGAGGAAATATGTAGAAATGTGCTTAAATTGAATTAAAAATCCAATTTAAAAGAAGATGGTAAATTAGAAAGATGCCAAATTAATTCATTTGTGCATTTTAACCAATTTTAGAAGAACATGCCAATTTGAATTTAAAAATTCAAATTTAATAGGAAGAGGGAAAACCAATTAAATAACAAATTGATTAATTTGTCTATTTAATTAATTTAGAAAGAAAGTGAATTTAGGAAAAGAAGAATTAAAATATGAACCATATAAATAAATTTTACAATTTATTTATAATAGTAGAGGAATTAAGAATATTAATCAAATAGAAAGTAGTTAATTAATAAATGCTCCAAACCATTTTTGCATGCATACATTTTGCCCCTCTTTGAAGTGATGTGCACAACTGCATTGCTTCAAAGAATAAATTTTCTAGATCGCAAAGATAAAAAAATTCGACATGCCCTAGACTCTAATTTTTCAGCAATGATGAAAGGATGCCCCCTCAGGAGATAAACAGGGATTTTTGAATTTTTAATGATTTTTGAAGAATGTTGATGGTTTAAATGATTTTTCAATGATGTGCTGATGATCGACAAACTTGATAAGGAGGATCTGATTTATCTTTTGAAAATGATGGAGAGTTTCGCCATAGTTCTGATTAATTGATGAATAGACCCCTTTGAAAAATTAAATAAAATACCACCATATTTACCCCTTAATTAACCTTTAAAAGGGTAAAAAGGGTAAAAGATAGGTTCATTTGTAACCTAAGCATTTTGAAAACTGAGAACTTGCAAAGCAAAGATGGACAAAATTCCACGCCACACACACATATTTGAGCATGTTCGCCAACACCAGCGTCCGACCGTGTATGGACCTCTGGTACATACCCTAAAAACCTCTTTTTGAATTTTGAAATTTGATTTTCCGTGCTTAATTTCTTTTTGAAAATTTGAATTATTTTTGCATTTTAGTGCATAGGGTTAGCAAATTAGTGCATAGGGTACTCGCTTCAGTGCATAATAGCGCATCCCATTAGGTTAGGACCCCATAATTAGATTAGTACATCTGAAACCCGCTTCAACATATTAGGTCTATAGATTAGCGCATCCAATAATCAGTGCATCCATATGATACAGTCACACATAGGTTTGATAAAGTAGTGCATCCGAGAAATGATGCATCAGGACTTTGTTCCGACGCATAGAATCTGTTTTCCAACGCATTGATGAAATAGCGCATCAGGACTTTGTTTGACACATCCAATAGTTTTTCTAGTGCATCTGGTGAATTAGCGCATAGAAACCCTATTTTAGCGTATCCAACCAAAATTAATGTTTTTGATGAATTCCTCCTAGATATTGATGATCACGTCAGCCGACGATAGGGTGATGTTGATTGATAGGTTGATGGATGTCCTCATGATAGGCGAGGAATGATAAATATGATAGGTTGATTGATCGATTGATGATCGTCCTCATGATAGGCAAGGAACGATCAATAGGATAGGTTGATGTTGATCGATCTCATGACAAATGAGAATCGAGTAATAGGATAGGTGCTCCTCAAGATTAGATCAAAATCTCATGGAGTTGATTTGATTAGATGATGTGCTTGATTTATAGGTTGATCGAATGATTTGCTGACTTGATGTTTGATTTGATTCTAGGAGGGTGGCTTAGGGAACCTTCAGGTTCGCAAGTGCTTTCCAGGGACATGGGACATGATCCCACAACTAACTCTGGTAGATCTTGCCATTATAGATTAGTATGGTTTGACTTCATTAATAGATATGCCCTAGTACCGGATTAACCAGGGGCTACTGACAACACTTGTAGAGCAGTGGCGTAGTGAACACAACACTTTTCATTTTCCTACTGGAGAGATGACAGTAACCCCAAAGGATGTTCATTGCATTTTGAGGATACCGTTTGTGGGGACCTTGGTTATGTACGATGTTGAGGAGCAGGTAGGGACAAATTCCCTACGACAGATGTTTCAGGATGGTGAACTTACGGGATATGAGCTATCCTAGCAAGAGTTGATTGTGACTCAACAACCATTACCCTATGTGCTAGCAAGCTTCATTGGAGGATTTCTCTACCCCAACCATAGGTTGAAGGGCCTTTGAGTTGGCTGGGACCGATTGCTAGAGGGCATGATTGCCCATGGTATGAGGTATGCTTGGGGTTCGTGCATGTTAGCACACTTGTATCATGACCTGCACCAGGTGGTGTATCTTTGGGTGAGCAGTTTGTCAGCAGGTTGCACACTTTTATAGATCTGGGCTTGGGAGCACATAGCCATCACACAACCAATTGGAGACTGGGTGTGGCTAGTAGGACGAGCGTACGCTTTTGGGTACATAGAGCCACTTGCCTAGCATAAGCTGGACAAGTTAGAGTATTGGAGGCAAGTCTTGGATGACCTTGACACTATGATATGGCGACCTTATCTAGACTCTGAGCCATGGCCAGAGGATGGTGCAAAGTTACCTTATGCTTTTTGCAGTAGATATCTGATAGGCATAACACCATATATTCTTGAGAGGTTCATGTTTGGCAGGGTGCATCGACAATATAGTTCAATCTAGGGGATTCCATAGGGGGTAACACATTATGCTAGGCACAAGCAGGATATACCAGAGTGGGGACGGACGATTGACTATGATGCAACCTACACAGAGTATTATGACTTACAACTGATTTTCTGGCAGTACCATCCTGAGGTTGTGGATGCTCAGATGATAATGGACTATGCAGAGTTTTTTCACATGCATCCCTTTCCATGAATTTCTAGTCTCGATGATCTGACACCGATTTTGGAGGTGGGGAGGAGAGCAGGGCTGACCGTGTAGCCCAGAGGAGGAGATGGAGGAGGTGAGGAGGTAGAGGGGGAGGCTGGAGGTGATGATGGAGGGGATGGAGGAGGAGGGGGAGGTGGAGATGGGGGTGGTGATGGTGGTGGAGGAGGTGGAGATGGGGGTGGTGATGAGGGTGGTGATGGTGGTGGAGGAGGTGGTGGTGCACCAAACTTTGGGGTCATCCCCAAGAGGCAGAGGTCAAGACCAGGTGGGAAATGACCATTGATAGTGCAGATTCCATCGTAGAGACAACAAACACAGATTGCCAGGCTACAGGGTCAGGTTCAGGCATTGCAGACATAGGTCCAGACACTTCAGGGACAACTTGCCCAGACCCAGGCACAGATTTAGGCACAAGCTCTAGTACAAATGTAGATCCAGGGACATATGGTACAATTATAGGCCCAAGTAGCTACTCTTACTACAAAGAGATATTCTTCTAGGAGGCAGGTAGAGTAGGCTGTGGCAGTGGCTAATAGGGTACAAATTGTAGATTAGGGTATAGGTACTGTTGATCTGGTTAGAGAGCTCAGAGAGTCTGCCAAGGAGGCGGAATAATATAGAGGAAGATATCATGAGGTTGTACTGGCAACGCAATGAGTTAGCTATGCTAGATCTAGATCTGGATGCTCACACTTGCATACTACTAGTAGCGAGGTCACACAACGTCTTCCGCCAGACGGACCTCCACCGGGGACAAGACCATCAGGGGTAGGGCCATCAGGGGTTGGACAGAGACCAACCACATCAGGTGGTAGCACCATAGGATCTCCTAGACATACTTGATTTTATACTTTGATTTAGAGACTCGGTCTTGTGCCACATTTTTGATGTATCTCTTTCTCAGTTTATATCATTGTATACTTGACATATTTTTATGAGGTTATATGATATGCATTGGTATTTGATGATCTTGTGTGTTGTGATGTTTTATTATGGATGGATGCATTTAATTTGTGTTCTATATGAGTATGCCATGTTCTATATGATTATGTTACGGATGCATGTATGGATCATGATGATTTTATTATGTTTATGAATGATGCATTTATGAGATGTATGATATGGATGCAAATGACATGAAATGCAATTTTTTGTAATTTTTCATATGTCTATTGATGTATGGATGCAAAAGATTTTATTATGAATTGCAAATGGATAATTATATATGGATATATATGATTTATGGATGAAAATTTGGTACATGTAGATGTATGATTTTTATGTTATGACTATGATGAACGTTATGATGAAAATACAATGTAATGCGGTTTTCTATGCAAATATGTGAAATGAATTATGATTATGAATGCAAATGGATTATGATTTGAATGAACTTATGATGTTATTATGAATGAATGGAAATGTGTATGAATGATGGATGAATGAAAGAAATGCATTTATTATGACCTTGATGTGATGATATGAATTATGAATGATGATAGTATTATGCTTTGTTTTTGGAAATTTTCAAATGCAAATGTTATAATGAAAGTATGAATGATTTGTGATAATGAATGGAAATGTCAATGCAAATGAATAATTTTTTTGTTATGTCAAGTATACTCAATCCTGTAGAAAGAAATAACATCAACCTTGAGAATGACCAGCTTAGAAAATCTATAATGCAAATACAGTCTAAAATGAAATGCAATTCTATCTATGCAATGCTGTCAATCTTATTCGTTGTGCCCATTGTCATCATTGAGCATTTTATTATGTTGAAAGTTATTACAAACATTGATGGTATAAACTTAGACCATGATGACCTAAGTACAACTTCCATACAAATTTCATTGAGATTTGATAATGCAAGATAACACAAGAATCTAGGTATAATTAGATCGAGATGACCTGAGCATCACTTGCATAAACAAACAAGAGTTAATCAAGTTCCCATGATAATTCAGAATGTCATCAATGATACTTTGGAGAGCATGTCTCGAAGAAATTTACATAGTAGTAATGATTGAAGCATAGATAACAACCAAATAAAAATATCATTCTCAATCATAGTGCCTCTAGTTCATGACATCATCAAGGTACTCCTGAGAAGTGATAACAACAATTAAGATATAAGCAATTGAACATATGTGTGAAAGTGATCCAACCAAAATTTAGAAGATGATCCTTCAGTGATGAGTCAATTGATTTGGATGATAGATTGGTTGATCAGGTGATGTTTAATTTTCAGGTTAATGGTTATAGTGATTGCTATTTGTGCAAAAGTTTACTTCCTGTTTGTTTTCCTATAGGTTTGCTTACGTTCAATGGATGTTTTCCCCCATTGAGATCAAGATTTTCCCCCCAGTGAGAGACAAACAAAGATTTATTATGGATATGTACAATGACAACCAATCCATGGTGAGACATGACTGCAACAACTGAATGTGGACATGAAGCTTTCTGCAAGATAGGCATGAATGCATAGGGATAGCAGAGAAGTGAACAGTCACTCATAGGCCCGAACAAATGGAGGAGCCGACTCAATCACAAATAGCACCTGTTGCTAGGTTTTCACCACTTGTTTTTATTGCACTTTTTAGATTTTATGATTTTTTTTGCTGTTACCAAGATGCCTGTTTGCCAGGTTTTCATCAGCGCAACCGTTTTTTTGATTTTTCACTTTTTTTTTTAATATTTTTCTCTTTTTTCTCTTTTTTCAAGACTTTTAGACATGCACTAGATGCATCATGTGTATAACTTCTTCAGGTGAAGGTTTTTCATTGGTTTCTTAAATAAATTGCCTTCTGGTGTCGACAATTGGTATGCCCCCGACCCAAATACTGACACAATAACAAAAGTACCCAACCAATTTGGCTCAAATTTCCCTTTCTTCTCTCGATCCTGCTGATTCTGGGGATTTTCCTTTAGTACTAGATCAACTACCTCAAATGTTCTTGGTTTGACCTTGTGATTGTAGCTTCAAGACATTCATTGTTGATATGCCTTCAGGTGATCTACGACAAGCTAGCGATGTTCATCTATCAATTCTAACTCTTGCAGCCTAGACACACGGTAATCTTCATTTGAGATGAGGCCTTTCAAAGACACAAAAAGTGATGGTATCTCCACCTCAATGAGCAAGATGACTTCAGATCCATAGACAAGGGCATATGGTGTGGCTCTTGTGGGGGTTAAGATGCTTGTACGATAGGCCCAAAAAGTGGGATTCAGTTGAGTATGCCAGTCACGTCCAACATTATTGTTGGTTTTTTTTGGATTTTGATAGTTTTGTTAGAGGCCTTTGCTTGGCGGTTTTATTTTGGATTTTTAGGATAGTTTTCTATGCCCTATTTGGCCAACCTTCCTGTCAGATTTGTTTTGCTTAGGAGGTATTTCAGTGTCTATTTTGGCGATGAGTTTGATGGTATGAGTAAGCATATAGTACCGTAATTGTTGCATAGCGAACACTACAGCTAGACAAGATGGGTGTATAATTGATCTCATAACCATTTAAAGTTTTGTTGATGTAATAAATTGCTCTTTCCTTCCCTATTAAATATTCTTGTGCTAACAAGGCTCCCAATGATCTATTAGTCGTGGCGATGTATAATAAAAGAGGCTTTCCTTTTGCTGGAGGTGCTAGAACAAGTGGACTCATCAGGTATTATTTTAGTTGATTGAAGGCTACCTCACACTTCTCATCCCATCGAAAAGAAACATTCTTGTGTAATAGATGAGTGAAGGGATGAGTCTTGTCTACCAGTTGTGATATGAACCTCTTGATTGATTGGAATCTACCCTAAAGGGACCTTAATTGACTGATGTTCTTCGGTGGTGGCATCTCCATTATAGCTTTCACCTTTGCAGGATCCACCTCAATACCCTTCTTTGACATTGTGTAACCAAGTAGTTTTGCTGACGTTACCCCAAATACACATTTCTTTAGATTTAGGTGAACATTGAACTTTTCCAGATGGGTGAATAGTTTTTCTAATATCTCTAGATGTCCTTCTCTAGTGTGGGATTTTTCCAACAAGTCATCCACATAGTACTGCATGAAAGTATGCATCATGTCATGGAAAATAGTTGTCATAGCTCTCTGATATGTGGCCCTCGTATTTTTCAACCTAAAGGGCATGATGTTCCAATAGAAGGTTCCCCATGGATAAGTGAAGGTTATCTTATCTTGGTCTTCTGGAGCAATCTTGATTTGGCTATAGCCAAAAAAGTCGTCCATTACTGATAACATGCCATGACTCGCTGTCAAGTCCACAATGATGTCGATATTTGGAAAAGGGAAATCATCTTTAGGGCAAGCCTTGTTGAGGTCTTTGAAGTCAGTGCAAATCCTTATGCTACCATCAAGCTTGGAGATAGGTACAATATTAGATATCCACTATGCATAATCAATGGGTCTGATGAATCCGACATCCAATAACTTCTTTAATTTTTCCTTCACCGGCAATGCAATATGAGGATGCATCTTTCTCAAAAAAAATTTAACTGGTTTGATTCCTAAAGGAAGAGAAAAATGATGCATGATAAGATATGGATCAATCCCTGGCACATTGACATAGGACCAGGCAAAATTGACTTGGCACTCCTCAAATAATTTGACAAAGTTGGGCTTTTCATGTTCTGTCAATGATTCTGCCAGGTAGAGAGTCTTTACTGTTTATGCACTACTGAAATTCATGGACTGCATAATTTGGCACTCCCCCATCAGGAAGCTTCATTATGATGTTGAATGGTGGAACTTGTTTAAGGGTTTACGACGTAGAGGAAATTTATGATGGCCTTGTCATTTGAAAAGGTGGGGATATCAATAGGCTTAGCTTGGTCCCAATATATGAGTTTAGGATGTCACAATGGTAGGGGGTTGTCGGATGGGTTCGGGTCAGAGGACATAAGGGTCCTAATAGCTATATCATTATCATATAGTACTATGGATAGGTCGAGGTTTATGATGTAATTCTCTTCCAAATGATTTGTATCACTAAGATTTTGACCGTCTTCACTTGAGTCATCGATATTTTGTGATCCTACTTCAAGTGGTCTTAGCCCTGAGCCTTGTCTCTCCTCGAGTGCGAGAGTATAATTATGTATCACATCAATTCCTTTGTCATGGTAGGACTCTTTTGACAGGGAATACCACTCATATTTATTGGAATCAGACTCATAGACATTACTTGCTTGTAGTTGTAGAATTTGTTCAACAAATTTATGTTTTATGTCCTCTTTTGTCTCCTCTTCCTTTTGGTGTTCTTTACATCCAAATCCTGTTTTGTCCCTTGGATTGGTTATGATGGGTTGGATGGGTTCAACAATGTCTTCTTTTCTTTTTCCAATAGGTCCTTGCTCATCATATCCCATATTTTATAGGATTAAGGATCCCTTACCATACTGAGTGGTTTTGACGTTTGCCATTGCTGCTTGGGAATCAGTTTCATCTTTGTAGAGCCAGTTCAATATATCTTTGTCTTCAGATTCCTCCTCTTGAGTGCTTCATTTTATGAACTGACCATCAAAAAGGGTGACCGATTGGGAGGATGATGAGGTTGATGGTTGACCATATGATTTAGGTGAAGTTAGCTTTGAAAGACAAAGGGATTGTTTAATGGAATATTCACCGACACCCTTATCTTTGACTTGGAATTTCTTTTCAAATTGTTTAGCCAAAGTATTAAGCTAGACTTTAGGAATAGCTGATGTAGAAGGGGTGGCTTTTTCTTCTTTTTTTGTCTAATTGGAGGATGCTTGAATTACCAAGGGTATTAGATGTAGAACTAGGAGCGTCACAGTTGTGCGACACAAATACATCTTGAACAACTTTAAGGGTATTGCACTATTGAGGACCATTAGAGTCAACATGAATGGTAATATCCTACCCATTGCAAGGAAATTTGAGACACTGGTGGTATGTTGAGGGGACAACTTGCATCTCATGGATCCAAGGATGACCCAAGAGTATATTATATGTTAGATCTTTGTCCAAGACTTGACAAACCACATCTCTTTGAATTGGACCCACCTGATTTGGCAATATAATCAATCCCTTTGAAGCTCTTTCCTCATCATCATAGGCCTTAATGGTGATTTTCTTCCTTGGATCAATTGCATTATTAGAGAACCCCAATGCACAAACAAGTTTTAAAGTACAAATATTAAGACCAGCTCCTTCGTCTATTAGGACATGTTTGACGCAACTCTTATGGATGAGGAACTCAATATGAAGCATGGTGTTATGCAGATGAGTGGGAGATACATCGTCATTTTCATAAAAAGATAAGTAGTGAGGTGCAACTAGGTGTCCCACCATGGCCTGGAAAGTGCATACTTCCAGATTATTGGGTAGAGTTGTATCCACTAAGGCTTTTTCCAAGATCTCCTTGTGAGTAGGCGAGATCTTAAGAAGCTCCAGTATTGATATTTGCATGGGAATTTTATGAAGCTGATCAGAAATGTTGTATTTTTGAGATGGAGCATCAGGTATTTTACCAGTGCTGCCTTTCAAAACATATTTGGTTTGAGCCCTTGTGGTCACATTTATAGGGACACTGTCTTGTTTTACCTTGATCTTGATGACATTTATTTGATTATCTATCACAATAGTGTCTTGTTGGGGATTATTGATTTGATGAGAGGAAATGTTGGTATCATTGATTGGTGGATTGGTTGTGATGGGGTACAGTGTGTTATTGATGTCAAGGTCATTTGTATGGTCTTCGAAAAATGAGATATGAAGGATGGTGTCGTCATAAACATAATTCAAGCCTTTTCCCTTGCCATTTGTGTTGGAAGATTCCCCTTTCTCATAGTTTGGCAAAGGATTTTTGAACATCCCATGATCTGTGTTTGTTTGAGGTTCCTTAATTTGTATGACCTTGTTGTCGATCAAGTCTTGTATTTTATGTTTCAGTTGCATGCAACTATTTGTCAAGTGACCTTTGCATCGATGAATTTCACAAAATTGGGCCTCATTCCACAAGGATGATTTTACTTTGGGTTCAAATCCTCGAGTGTCAAGGAGAGTGATGAGATTTTTTGCTATAAGCTCTTTCAATGCAGATTTGTAGGATTGACCTAAAGGAGTAAATTTTTTGTGATTGTTCCCTGTTTGATACGATAGCCTAGGTGGAGGATTTTTATTGCTTTGATTATTTCCCTAGTTTGTGTTCTGATTGGCATTGTTCCGATTCATGTTAGGATTGGAAGTTGGGTTAGATTTGGGTGTAACTCTTGATAGATTAAAAACCGGTTTGGCATTATATGTTTCTACATAATTTTCATTGTTATTGTTCTTGTATTTCTGCCAAAACTTTGGTTTATCATTATTAGAGGGGCTGGATGAGTTGTTCTCGTTATAGATTTTCAAGATGCGCCTCTTGACTAAGGCTTCCTTGATTTTAATCCCATTTTCAATTAGTTTCTCAAAAGTGGGGGCCATTGTAATTCCAGCCTGTAGGTCATGTCATCGTTTAGGTTGTCGATAAACACCTCCATATTTTCCTTTTCCGGTATGGGGCGTGGGGATACCTCATGAATAACCTTCTCCACCTTTGCAAGAATACTAGGAATGATTCTCCTTTCTTCTATTTGATGTTACAAAGGTCTTTCATTGTGATTTCATGCTAGATATTATATGAATACTATGTGATAAAATTGTTAACCAATTCATCAAAAGTTTTAATCCCCAGAGGTAGTTGTGAAAACCACTGCATACACTATCCTCCCTACCTGGGTGGGAATAACCTCATTAGATAAGTGTATTCATGAGAAAATTCTAAGCTCATGGTTCTGAATTCCCTTACATGATCAATGGGATCTATTTTTCCATTGTACCTATCAAAATTTGGGAATTCACAGTGTTTAGGGAATGGTATCATGTTTACACTTGGATTGAATGGGTAAGGACATATATCTTGTATGAAATACCTCTTAGTAGCCCCCATTTGCATGTTCTGCATTTTTTGTTGAAGGACTTGTATCTGTTGTGTTAAGGCATCCATGGGATCATTAGTCTTTGTTTCTTTCCTCATTTCTATTGGTATTTGCGTTTCTATTTTCTTAGGAGTCTTTTGCAATTTCGTGACATCAAAATCATTGGGTAATTTGACTCCTTTATTTGCCAACATTAAAAGGTATTTCTCTCCTTCTTTCTCAAAAATAATTTCCATGAACTTATGGAAATTTGGGTCTTGTTGGGATTGCTCTATTGTTTCCTCTGTTATCTCTTCAACCTCGTCTAGACGAATTCTGAAAAAGGGATTTTCCTCTCTTTCTGCCATGGTTTCCTGGTTTTCAATTTCTAAATTTTTGACCAAAGTTTGGGGAGTGCCAAAAGAATTGGTTGAAATCTGTTTGAGCAAGATTTATTTTGAGATGAGGGATGATGAATCTTGATGAAGGATGATAAATCTTGATGGTGAAATGCAACTGCTAAATCAGAAAACGGGATGCTGAGGAGGCACTTTTGAATGCTTGATCAAGGATTAGATGAGAGATATTCACTTGAGAATGCAGGTTTCAACAAGTTTGAGGCTATGATTTTTCTATTGTAGGAATTGATTTGGATGGTTAGAGTATTGTATTGCAAGTTGCAGAATGTAAGAATGATGAATGGGTTAACTATGATTATGTCTTTGTGAAAGAGCTCTTCATTGATAATAGGCTCGTGAAGAAAAAGGCTCTAAAGAAAAATCATCAGTATATCCTCTATCAAAGTCATGATATCTATGGAGGGAATTTTGGTAATCAAACAAGACCTTCCTACTTTAATACAAGAAGTATCTCTTTCTCAAACGTTTCTTATAGCTAAGTGGCTTCTTGGGTTTTCTGATTCTCTTAGCAAGGGATTTCTTGACAAATTTTGTTGATTTCCAATCCCTTAACATAAGATGATTTTGTCCTTAACAAGGTCAAGGAAAAATTATGACAAGGAAAAAATGTTGTTTGAAAGGGGGCCCCTAAATCTGATGTCAATTTGCGGATTGGAGGTCAAAATTAACTCTCTATTTGCAGATTTACCCAATCCGCCAAAATAGTGCTCGGATGTGCTAAAACTCAGATGCACTATAGGAAGGTACAAATCCATCATATAAAAGACTGTATGCACCAGAATAGGCAATGCATGCACTATAACAAAGAATGAATGCACTACAAAATGATAGGGATGCGTTATGACAGATTGTGTGATGCGTTATAACAGATTGTGGGATAACAACAAATGGATGCACTATTTTATGATAGATATGCGCTAGAAAAAAGGCGTGATGCACTAAAAGATGCAAGCAATGCACTGGGACAGTCACTGGATGCATTGAACTGGAAAGTACTTTCTAGTTTTTGACAGTGAATTTGGACTGTTTAAGTTGGATTTTCTTTGGAATCAGTGATTAAGTATATTTGTGTGATTTTTTCTTTTGAAATTGGTTTTAAAACACATTGGTAAAACACATCAAACAAGCACGTTTCTTAGGTTGTGTAAGACTATATTCTTTTGGATTCTATGCAAATTTTACTCCAACCACATATTCTTAGTGGATGAATTTAGAAGCTTGGCTACATAGGCCCCCCCTTATAGTGCACTCACTTCCTAGGCCAACCAAGCTTCCAACTCCCATGAATCTCCTATGGAAAGTTGATCATCTCTACTAAAAATTATGAAAATGTGGATGCCTTCGCAACGACCATTGCTGCACCAAAGAAAAGATAGGGTGATTTTTGGAAAACTACCAAAGGGGTTTTTAGTAAGGACTTTCCATTCATGGGGCACCATCCATTCGATAAGAGACTATTGTTTCCCTTCTTGTCGGAATGGTGATCTTGATACTCAAAATTTCCTTGAGCACCCGCATTTATATACCAGTTGGAAGTTGCTTGGATTCTAGCGATTTATCAGTTGGGTCGTTCCCTCCTTTCGAAGTAGGGAGGTAGGGCCTCTAAGGTTAAAAATGCAAATAAAGTTAATGGGTCTAACTTTCTAATCAACCTAGTTAAGGGGAGAGCATACTCACCTACCATTCCAAATACAACAGACATGGTTGTAAATTAACCTTCCTAGTTATGCTAGATTCCTAACTTAACCAAAAGGAAAATAACAACTAGATTTAACCCTGCAGACAATGATTAGTAGTTTTATTCCACTTTTCTTTTATAGTGGTCTTTTATGTGTTTTAGAAAGGTCTTTGATTGCGTGAAAGGTTCCTGAAAATAGAAAAATAGAGAATCAGTTTTGGGAATTTGGAAAATCTACAGTAAAAGCCAGATGCACCATTACAGTAACCAGATGTGCTAAAAATCAGACCGAATGCACTAAACTACTGAATGTGCCGAAAGAATAACCAAATGCGTTGAATGATCAAATGAATGCGCTAAACTAGAAAAAGTATAAAATAAAATTTAAAAACTCTCTGATGCGCTGAAATAGTAGCGAGATGTGCTGGAATAGAGACCCAATGCACTGAAACTGAAGTCGAATGCACTGGAAGAACAACCCAATGCAGCAAAACAGGAAACTCAATACGCCGAATCAGAGTTTGAATGCACCGGAGAAAAATTCGTATGCACCATTTTGGATATTTTGAAAGAACCATCGAAATAAAACTTGACAAAAAATGGATTAAATCTGGGGTTGGGCCGCACGGTGGGTGCAAATTTATGTGTAGTGTAAAATATGCGTCAGTGAGTATTAATAATCAAAACTAAACAACACACAAGCGATGAAATGTATTACATCTAATGAAGGAAAATTAATAAAATAAACTATCACAGTCCTGTATTCAAACTCATATCATCGTTCTCTATTCTTGGTGATTCTTCAATCCATGCTCTCAGAATTGGTTTTACACATGAATATATAGAATGACAACCTAAGAAATGAGTAGCTATTTCACCATGCAAACTAGAATACCTACATGCCTATATTTTTGTGTTTTTGAAAATAAATTGTTAAATGATCTATGCTAAGATATTGTTGTTGAAATGAAACTAAATTTAATGATGCAAAGATAAAGACAATACTATGTGAGAGAATGAAAGAAACCTAAATACTAAAATGGAAATTCCATGATAATGCTTAAAACAAGCTAAAAGACTAAAATGAAACTACAATGCTCTTCAAATGCCTTCAAACTTCAATGAAATTCCTGCAGCATAAACTTGTTGAATTCTACTTGTTGAAAAGCTATAGAAAAGGGTCATATTTATAGATATTCTGAGGCTCAAGGTGATGTGGCAACAATGGACAATTGAGATTGCGATCTATCGGCATCAAAAATGGAGTATTAGGATGTTAGAGGTAATTAGGGAGATGGTTCCCTTCAACAAGACAAATTGCCAAGTGTTAAAGGGAATCACAGAGAAGGAGGAGCCATGTGTCTCAGTAAGTTCCAAATTGGTTGCAAATTTGGTGAAGATATTTCATATTTTCCTATTTATAAAATTCATTTTTGTGAGACACATGGTGACATGGCAGGTGAATTGGAGGTGGTTAGAGGAAATATGTAGAAATGTGCTTAAATTGAATTAAAAATTCAATTTAAAAGAAGATGGTAAACTAGCAAGATTCCAAATTAATTCATTTGTGTATTTTAACCAATTTTAGAAGAACATGCCAATTTGAATTTAAAAATTCAAAATTTAATAGGAAGAGGGAAAACCAATTAAATAACAAATTGATTAATTTGTCCATTTAATTAATTTAGAAAGAAAGTGAATTTTGGAAAAGAAGAATTAAAATATGAACCATATAAATAAATTTTACAATTTATTTATAATAGTAGAGGAATTAATAATATTAATCAAATAGAAAGTATTTAATTAATAAATGCTCCAGGCCATTTTTGCATGCATACAGTGGAAACTGATGTATTAATGCTTGCACTAGGGATTGCCTCTTGTAACACTTTTATTGCTTCATCCAAGTCTTGTTTAGTTCCGCTTTCATGCTCATGTTGGGTCACTTCAGTTTGTAATCTTCCTTATTGTTATGTAACCTTTTTTTTTATCTCAATTGGAGGGATAACAATACTTTTCTTTTTCTTCCTTGAACTATCGAAGGCTTTAGTCATAGACCTATCCTCTAAACCTAGTCTGTTAGGTTCTTTAGAGCTTCCTAGAAGCACTTCCATATAATGAATAGCTTCCTCCTCAGTCACTTCATAATCCAACTCATAAATCCACACAAATCTAGGCTCAATTACTTCCATGTAGCAATAATCAGTAGAGACAAGAGAATTGATGTTTTCAGTGTACCTTTCCACCACACTCTTGGGTATTCTTATTCTCTTATTCATTCTCATCTAAAACGTTCTGAAGAATGTTGCAAGACAATCCTCTTGAGAATCCAATCCACTAAGATTCATCATAATATTTCTTATCTGACGTGCTACCAGTTTTGGATTTGACCATTCTACTTTTCCAATTATCAGTATTTCCTTCATGAAGTAGAAAAGTAAACAGACTATCAAAGTATCATAACTGAAAGTATGCTTTTTGTTCTTTTTGATTTCCTTCAAATTTTTCATCAAGTGTTGTCAAATTAACTCACAAAGATCATAAGGAGCAACATTCTCAATCATGTTAAGTGCAATGTGAGGAAAAAAAGTAGAGACTGTATAGCTATCATTAGGTTGGTAGATTTTATGTCCAACAAGCATTGCAGCATACTGAATAGCCAAAGTTCTTAATGTACTCAAGGCAATTCCTTGGAGAGTTGCGCTAGTATTTTCAATTAATTCCTTGATATTTATATTATGCTATGAGACTAGTCCAGAGGAACACAAACCAGTTACATCCCTTATTTCTTCCCTGGTTATTGAGTATGCACCATCAATCCAGATAGATTCATCATGAATCCTGCTCAATACAATTCTAATGTACCTCTTACTAATAGTGGAAAATTTCACCACACATCTAATTTCTTTTCAACTAGGGTTTTGAATTTCAATTTAATGGTATCATAATTTTCTTCCAATTCTTTCATCCATAAAAAAATTAATTCAATATAGGACAATTCTTCAATTTTCCCATGTATGTATGCATAATTATCCTCTGTAGGTGAAACACTAAAGGGAGTGCTAAAAAATGCACCCGTCGAGTCTTTTGAAAAAACTTTCCAAGAATGCCTCTTCATTTTAACTTGTGGTCTCTCTGAGACATTTACTACCTTTGAACCTTCCATTACATTTAAAATGAAAATTCCAAAGAAGAATCGAGTAAGTAGAATACCTCTTGAATTTGCTTCGGTGAAGATTAGGGTTTTGATATTTTTCTTCCGAGAGATTCCTCGAATCCACTTCCTCTTCTTCAATTTTACTTCTCCTTCCCATCAAATGAATTTGTCTTCTCAAATACATTTTTAACTCCATTATTTGACCCATATCAATAAATGTGTCAACAATAAATGCTTCAAAAATAGCTATCAAAATTTCAATCCTTGTTGTAAGTGTAAATATGTGAATGAGATCAAAACACTTCTTAATACGATATTATATTAATGGTTAAACAAATTGAATCAATTCAGCAAAGTAATCAATCGAAATCATCTTATTGCTCTCTATCTTCAAAGATTTATTAAATCTAAATTGCTCTCAGATTGTGTAAGCAAATAAGACTGTTAAAATGACTATCTGAAGAACGAGATAATGATAATGTAATGCTAAATGATAATCAATTAAACTAGCATGATATTGATGTGCAACAGATAATTGCAGCTACAGGAGGTGGCCATGGTTGAAAACTGGATTGCTTGATGTTTGATTGTGTGGATGCTTGATGCTTGATGTCTGGATTCCTGCAGAGTAAGAGTGCAAAAGCTTGATTATCTGGATCTTTTTCATGGTTCAATGAGGCTTTATTTATAGATTTCTTGGCTGTAGAAATGCACAGGGAAAGCTTTGAGAGGCTCGGATTTAATCTGGAGGATTGAATGGTGAGAGATGGAGGAGATTGAGAGAAAAATGGAGATTGTCTCTACCCATGAAAACACCAGGCAAGAGAAGAGGAAAGATTGATGGAGGAGGATTGAGAGATCAAATTCCAAATTTGTCTCCAATTTGTCTCCAAAACTTCCTGTGAAGTTTCAATCAATTAATTTGACATATTTTGACATAAATTAGACATGGTTTAGACATAGGAAATCTAATTCATTTTTGAGAGAATATGGATGGAATATTCTTTGTGCAACAATTCAAATATTTTGATTTATTTAAATTAGCAAAAGAAAGATAAATAATTTAATAAAACGAACTATAGGATAGTTGTTTATTAAATTAAAATAGAAGAATAATGACAATTAATCAATAAAGTGTTTTGTCTTTATTTAATTAATTTAGAATCGATGTGATAGATTGAAATAGAGAAATGATAATTAAATCAAACAAAGTATTTATTTTTATTTATTTAATTAAGACGAGATTTAGAAGAAATTATGAAGAATGTGAATTGGAACTATATTAAATAAATATTTCTATTTATTCAATAGTAGAAGAAATTAGGATAATTAATTAAATAATTCATATTTAATTAATCGGATGCTCTAGACCATTTTTAGGTGTATACATTTTGCCCCTCTTCGAAGTAATGTGTTTACGCGTTGATTCGAAGAAATATTTTGCTGCTACTGTCAGGATTGATGATATATAAAAAAAAAACTTTCGTATGCCCCAGACATGATTTTCATATGATAATAAATTCGTGTGCCCAAGACATGATTTTCAGATGATTTGATGATAAGATGCCCCCTCAGGAGATAAATTAATGATTTGATGATTTTTTTTGAAATTTTCAAAAATTCATGATTTTCTAATGATTTTATACTATTTTGATTTTAAAATAATCTATCTCCTGACAAAATGATGACGAAATAAATCTTTCAAATGAGTTTCAATTAATTTCATGGATAAAATTAATCAAAAATGTAATAAAATCCACCAAAAATACCTTTTCAAAATTATAAATAGTGCAAAAGGTCATTTTCAAAGTCATAATTTGCTTTTTGAATTCAAAAATCCTAGTGATAAAGACTTTTCAGCTAGCTAGAGCGAGATTCCTATCCCCTACCACACTCACTGATTTGAGCGTGTTCTACATCACAGATGGCCACCTGCGTATGGACCTCTGGTATGTACCCCTTGACCTCCTCGTAATTCGTGCATTTTTTTTTTTTTGGTTTTTAGCTCCTAGGCGTAATTAGGTTAGTTTTAGCACTTTGAAGCCGCATTGTAGCACTTACATTCCGATGTAGCGCTTTTGGTAGCTATTTTAGCGCTTGCGTTGAAAACTCTAGCGCTTCCATGTCATAATGTAGCGCTTTCAGTGATTTAGCGCTTAGGAGCCAAAGATTAGCGTTTTGAAGCCAGATTCTAGCGTTTTGAGACTTTCAGCGCTTTGGGTCGGTGAATTAGCGCTTTCAAGGTCTGTTCTAGCGCTTCTGGGAAAGTGGCTTTTTGACGGCCTGTTGTAGCGCTTTGATGCGAAAAAGTAGCGCTTCGGAACTTTTAGCGCTTTTGGGTGCTGAAATAGCGCTTTCATGGTTTTAGCGCTTTGGGTTCCTGATTTAGCACTTTTGGATGATAAAATAGCACTTTGGATTTCTATTTTAGCGCTTCCATGTCAGAATTGAAAATGTAACTTAGTGAACCTTGAGTTCATCAATTCCGATCATGTCCATTCTTCTGATTGGTATGATTGACAATCCACATTCTTGATGTTGGATTCAATGATTTAAATAAGACTAACTCTCATGATAGGTGAGAAGAAAACCCCATTTATTGATGATCCTCATGATAGGCGAAGAAATGATTCAATATCTGATAAATCTCATGATAGGCGAGATCTAGATAATGTTTTGATGAACCTCATGATAGGTGAGGTTTAATGTTCGCCTATGAATTTTGATCAAAAATTCATACCAAAGCTTTTGAAATAGACTGATAGTAGAATGATATTTGATTCCTTGACATAGTTCACTGATTGTAGATTTTTTCGTTATGCTGATAGGAGGATCTGGGTACTCTCCAGATGCGAGAGAGAATTCCGCAGATGACAGATTTGATACTGCACTTGACACCGGGTGAGCTTCAGGTGATAGGCCAGTGTGGCCTCATGAGTTTTCTTGATATGCCCCAGATTAGGATTAATCGGGGTTTGTTGACTGCATTGGCTGAGAGGTGGCATAGCGACCACAACACCTTTCACCCACCCACCGGTGAGATGATAGTCACACCAGAGGATGTGTGGCGTATATTGCGCATTTCATTCATGGAGGAGATTGTGACATATGATTCTCACGGGACTAGCAGTAGAGATGCTCTTCGTAGAGTATTTCAGGATTAGGCCATAGCGGGTCCTAGCATTTGATGGCAGAGGATTGTAGATTCTTATGCTACACTACCAGCAGTGTTAGCTGGATTCATTGGAGGATTCCTTTGCCCTAATCATAGGTCAAAGGGATTCCTCGTTGGTTGGGGTAGGGTGCTTGAGAGCATGATGGTACATGGTACCAGATATGCGTGGGGGATGTGTATGTTAGCTCATCTATATCATGATCTACATTTAGTGGTGTATTTAGATGCACGTAGTCTATTTGTTGGAATGACATTACTACAGGTGTGGGCTTGAGAGCATTTTGCTATTTGTCGGCCATTTCTAGTTACAGATAGACTAGCTGACATACCATATGTTTTCCGATACAGTGGTCGATTCACGCAGGCCTGGATGGGCAAGTTAGAGCACTGGAGATGAGTGTTTGATGACACAGAGATAGTTATCTGGCGCCCATATCTTGACTGCGAGGAGTGGGATGAGGACGGTGCACTGTTGGGGTTTTTTTGTGATTCCATGTACCTCATTGGCCGGACTCCATTTGTTTTAGAGAGATTCTTACTCCGTCGGGTATATAGACAATATGGCATTGTTCAGTGCATGCCACAGGGAGTAGCTCATTACGCTAGGTGACAGATGGATGTTCCTGATTGGGGTTTGACTCTGTCCTATGATGTTCTTGTGGAGGGGTATAGAGCATTACAACCATCTCCCTGGGACATGTAGAGAGATATTTTTGAGGCAGCTGTGATAGAGGATTATGTAGCTTTCTTGGCCTTAGTCCCCCATCCTCGCATTACTATTCCTGATGAGCCAACACCTTTACCTGTAGTGGAGGATGTGGCCGAGGGTTCTGCTGACAGTGGGGGTGGAGATGATTCCTCATCCAGCAGCAGCTCAGAGAGCGGGAGCGGAGACAGTAGCAACAGCGATGACAGTGATGGCGGGAGTGGAGGATATAGAGGACCAGGGCCAAACATCAATAGTGCACCTTCGTCTAGTAGGCCTCGCAAGAGGCAAGTAGTGATAGTGTCGGCAGGCAGGTAGCAGAGATAGATAGTTGGGCTCCAGGCAAAGGTCCAGACTTTACAGGCATAGTTGGTACAAGCTCGGGGTATGCTTGTGCAGACTCAGACACAGATGCAGGCCCAGGCACAGGCCTTAGCACAGGTACAGGGGCAGTTAGCTGGCATGCAGACATAGGTTGATACCTTGACAGCCGAGCGAGACAGTGCTCGACAGATTATCGAGAGAGCACAGGAGACAACAGATACCCTTCAAAGATTGGTCGATGGCACCTCCATTGGTGATTATATGTGAGAGGTTATGTGGGTTGGTCGAGAGGCAGAGTTCTACCGAGGCCGTTATCATGATATAGTACTTGCAGAGCGTCGAGTCAGTTATGCCCCATCGAGATCTGGGCGAACTCATGCATGGACAGTCAATGAGGGGGTGACACAGCCTCCACGTAGAGATTCTAGAGATCTGGGTCCTTCTGGGGGTGGTGGTGGCACAGGTCCCATTGGGCCTGCTCACTCTGGCAGTAGCAGGTCATAGAGGCTATTGGTGATCCTCATCGATGTATTTTATGATGTATTTTTAGACTGTATTGTATACTTGACACTTTGATGATATATATATGAGATGCATTTGATGTGATATGATGATGGTTTCATGATTTCTATGTGATGGATATTTTTATTACATGAGTTTATCTAAATGTGATGATGTATATGAATTTTTTTTTAATTTATATTAATGCCATGATGTAATGATAAATGCATGTGTAGAATATATGATATATGGATATATGATGTGATGTGATAGTATGTATGGATGGATGGAATGATGAAAAATTTATTTAATGGAATGATCTTATGATGGATGATCTTTGATGGGTGTAATGATGTGATTTTATTTATTAAATGTATGGATTTATGATGTATGCAAAAATCTGTATGGATGATGAAATGATGAAAAATTTAATGATGAGATGATGATTTGTAACTATATGGTAACTGATGATGATTTTGGATTTTATGTCAAGTATACTCAATCTTATTTGTAGATTAGATAATCATTGATTGGAATCCTTTATGCAACAGATACTTTGTAGATAATGAATTTATTTATGAATGCAATCTAATTTAATCATGCAGTGATATGCAAAAAAGATGTCATTTTAACAGTATTTTTGTGCTTGGTATCATCATAGAGAATTTATTGGATATTGAAAGTGAATACAAGTGTCAATGGTTGTGTTAATCCAATGACGACCTGAGTACTACTTTCATGATTTTTGATATTGCAATCGAACACAAGCATCGAGGTATTATTGAACCGAGATGACCTAAGCATTCATTGCGTAAACAAGCAGTGATTAATCATTTCAATGTGTGAATTCCGAATGTCATCGGTGATACATTTGCATAGTACATCCCCCGATAATTCACACATTTATATGATTAACGTATAGACAACAAACAATAAAAAATATCATTCTTTTTCCTTGTTCCTCTAGTGCAATACATCAATGAGTTACTCCAAAGAAACGATAATCAAAAAGTACAATTTATCCATTGTTTACTTAGAGTGTTCCATTCATTAGTCAGATTTTAGATCATCCATCCTGATTTTGACACATTTTTGGATTTTCGAGATTTTTGACTAAAAAGACCTAACCTAGTAACCTATCTTAGGGGTCTCGGGGGCTGATTTAAGATTAGCCTTTCCTATGTTACATACGTAGAGACCACATAGTTTGACTGACACCGACCTATGTTTTTGAATGTTGCTTTTTCAAAATTACCTTTTTGACATGTTTTTTGGATTTTCGATATGATATGGATGGTTGATGCCTTCTGACGATGATGATATTGCGCTTTGATTTTGACTTTCAGTTTTCTTCATATTGTTGTGTTTCCCTTTGGTGAAATTGATACGTTTGTATTGCCCCTAATGATATCCAGATGTTGCCCCCAAGCTATGGAGTGATATGTTGACCATGTGACATGATTTTGATAATGGATGTAATGATTGCCAGATGAATGATATGATATGAATTGATACTGACTTTTAGACGAATGATTCTGACATATATCCAAATAGATGGGAAAGCTGATCTTAGAATCACATATGACGCCTGTTTCCAGGTTTTCACCATATGCTTTGATTACACCCTTTTTGTTTTTGTATTTTTGTATTTTTTTATTTTTTTTTTCATTTTTTTATTTTTTTATTTTTATTTTTATTTTTTTGTGTTTGCCAAGATGCCTGTTTGCCAAGTTTTCACCAAGGAAACAATTTTCAAAAGTTTGCCCCGTGCACTAGGAGTTTTAAGCATAAAACTTTCTGAGATGAATATTGTTGATAGGTTCATCAAAAAAATCCCCTTCTGACGTTGATAGCTGATATGCTCTTGATCCATATACTGATGTGACAACAAAAGGACCAAGCCAGTTAGGTTCAAATTTCCCTTTCTTTTCCCTGTCCTGCTGATTCCTAGGGTTTTCTTTTAGGACCAAATCACCAACCTGAAAGACCCGCAGTTTTACCCTGTGATTGTAACTTCTTGACATCCTCTGTTGATAAGCGGTTAGATGATTAACAGCTTGTTGATGACGCTCATCTAGCAGTTCCAGTTTCTGCAGTCTAGATACCCTACAGTCTTCATCTGAAATGATACCTCAGAGTGATACATGAAGGGACGAAATTTCAACTTCAATGGGCAATATGGCTTCTGATCCATATACCAAAGCAAATGGTGTAGCTCCCATTGGTGTTCTGATGCTTGTTCTGTAGGGCCATAGTGCAGGGTTGAGTTGAACATGCCAATCACGTCCAACATCATTAACCGTCTTTTTGAGAATTTTGAGTATGGTTTTGTTTGAGGCCTCTGCTTGGCCATTCCCTTGAGGATAGTACGGTGTTGAAAACCGATGTTGGATATGAAACTTATCACATAGCTCTTTGACATCTTGATTCTTGAATGGTCATCCATTATCAGTGATAATGGATTGAGGGATTCCATACCGACATATGATGTAGTTCAAAATGAAAGAGGATATCTACTTCCCAGTGATGGTAGTAAGAGGTACTGCTTCAATCCATTTAGTGAAATATTCAGTAGCCGTTATAATGAACTTGTGTCCATTAGATGAAGAGGGATTGATTTTTCCTACCAGATCTAGGCCCCATTGACAAAAAGGCCATGTTGTTGTAAAGGGATGTAGTTCCAGTGCTGGTGCATGAATCAAATTGTTGTGAATTTGACACTTTTGGCATTTCTTGATAAATCGATAGGATTCATTCTCCATGCATGGCCAATAATATCCCAACTGGAGGAGTTTCTTAGCAAGAGTTATTCCACTTGAGTGAGTGCCACAAATACCCTCGTGAACCTCTTGTAGGGCTATTTAAGACTCATTGTGTTCTAGACATCGGAGTAGGGTACCATCAAGACCTCGACGATAAAGTATGTCAGCTATCAAAGTATGTCTTGCGGATTGGCGGATGAAGTTTCTTTTTTGGTTCCGGTATAAATCAGGAGGAAGGACATCATTTTTTAGATAGTCATAAATTGTTTCATAGATGGAGGTTTCGGTGGTTTCGATATGGAAAATGGTAGTGGATTCTGGACTGTAATGGGAAGGACATGATACTTGTTCTACCATAAACTCATAACAAACACGTTTCTCAGGCAATTGTAGTAGTGAAGCAATTGTAGCCATGGTGTCTGCAGCTTTGTTCTCCGCCCTTGGAATTTGATCAAACGTGATATTGGCAAATGACTATTTCAGATAATCCATTTGTTGTTTGTAAGGCATCAACTTTTCAATTTTGTTTGATATTCGTCATTCACTTGACAAATGACTAGTTGAGAGTCACCATATACCTGTAAGAATTTGATATTCCATTGAATAGCTGTTTTGACCCCAATAATCAATGCTTCATATTCTACTATATTATTTGTACATTGGAACATGAGTCTATATGATTTCAGAATTGTGTGTTCTTGGGGAGTGATGAACAAAATCCCTGCTCTTGATCCTCATTGTGTGCATGATCCATCAAAATATAGTATCCATTGTTGTGGCATTGCTATCATAATGTCTACATCTAGAAACTCCATTGTCATTGGGTGATCATCTAGTAGAGGAGCTTCAGCTAGCTATTCAACAATTGCTTGTCCCTTGATGGCCTTTCTCTTGACATATTGGATGTCGAATTCACTTAGGAGCATAACCCATTTCGCCAGTCTACCTGTTAAGGCAACTTTACTTAGCAGATACTTCAAAGGGTCGATTTTTGCAATTAACCTGATTGTATGAGTCAACATGTAGTGTCTTAACTATTGAGTAGCAAACTGCTAAGCAAGACTTCTCTATGAATGTATAGTTTATTTCATAGCCATTTAAAGTTCTACTGATGTAGTAGATGGCGTGCTCTTTTCCTTCATCATCTTCTTGTGCTAAAAGTGCCCCCAATGAGATATCTGTTGTAGAAATATACAATATGAGGGGTCTACCCTTTGTTGGTGGCATGAGAATGGGTGGCGACATTAGATATTGCTTGATCATACTGAATGTCATTTCACACCCTTCGTCCCAGTTGAAAACTATATTTTTATGCAATAGATGATTGAAAGGATGACTTTTATCTACCAGCTGAGAGATGAATCTTCTGATTGACTGGAGTATTCCTTGCAATGATCGTAGTTGACTTATATTCTTAGGAGGTGGCATCTCCATTATAGCTTTGACTTTTTCCAGATCCACCTCAATGCCCTTTTCTGAGACAATGTACCCTAGCAGTTTTGCTGATGTAACCCCGAAGACACACTTCTTAGGGTTAAACCTGACATTGAATTTCTCCATTCATGTGAAGATTTTGTCGAGGATATGCAAATTCCCTTCCCTAGTAGTAGATTTTTCCAAGATGTCATCCACGTAATCTTCCATGAAGGTGTGCATCATATCATGGAAAATTGTCATCATAGCCCATTGATATGTAGCTCCTGTGTTCTTTAGACCAAATGGCATGACGTTCCAGTAGAAGGTTCCCCATGGACATGTAAAAGCTATCTTTTCCTAATCTTCTGGAGCTATTCTTATTTGATTGTACCCAAAAAAACCGTCCATGATTGATAACATGGCATGCCCTGCCGTCAAGTCCACAATGATGTCTATGTTTGGTAGTGGAAAATCATCCTTTGGACATGCTTTATTGAGGTCTCTGAAATCCGTGCAGATTCTAATGCTATTGTCTGGTTTTGAAATAGGTACTATGTTTGATATCCACTCAGCATAGTCTATAGACCTTATGAATTAAGCATCCAATAATTTCTTTAATTTTGACTTTACCATTAATGCAATGTGAGGATGCATTTTTCTTAATTTTTGCTTAACAGGCTTAATTCCTATTGGTAAAGACAAATGATGCATAAGAAGATTTGAATCTAAGCCTGGCATATCAGAATATGACCAAGCGAAGTTGATGCTTCTTGCTTTAAAGAAATTGATAAATTTTGGTCTTTCTTGATCAGTCATTGATTTTGCTAGATGTAGAACTTTTGCCTTCTCCTTTGTGCCAATGTCCACTGATTGTGTAGGTTCGACCAGGATGGATGATCGCTCATGATAGTGTTCTGGGAGAGTGTCAAATCTTCCATCCTTCAGTGCCTCAGAAAGGTTTTCACCGTTGGATGCATTCTTTATTTTTACTTTTTTCAGATCTAATGCTGCCATAGAATGGTTTTCACCATTAGATCTATTTTCCCTGTTGTTAATTTTGCAACTGGAAGATTTGGCACCCTCCCACGGAGTCGTATTGTTATGAGTATTATAGATAGCATTTGTATCAGGTCTGGTATGACATAGGAAATGCATGATGGCATCATCATTTGTAAATTTTGGTACAATCAATGGTTCGGTAGGTTCCCAATCAATAAGTTCTGGATGGATTAATGGCATGGTATCATCGAATTGATTTAGGTCAATGGAGGTAAGGGTGAGGACAACAGTATCGTCATAATCGTTTGTTGGAATATTGAGATCCACGATGGTAATTTCTTCCAGATTGTCTAGTTCGCTCGAGGTCTGTTCGTCCTCACTCGAATCATCGATATTTAGTGACCCTCCCACGATTGGACTAGACCTAGAGCCTTGGCCCTCCTCACATGTGGGTGTATATTGTTGGATGATATCACAATGAATATCTGTAAAAGATACATCAGATAGTGAATCCCTTTCATACTCATTGGAATCGGTTTCAGAGCAATTTCTTAGTTGAAGAATTCTTTCTACAATCTTTTCCTTGAGTTCTTGTTTCTCTTCCTTAGAATATCCTAGTCCTAGCTTTTCTTTTGTGTGGAGAGTGAGAGGTGTGATAGGTTTTGATATTCCCTCCTTTCTTAATCCAATGGGTCCTTGTCCTTCATAACCCATTTTTTCAAGAATAACCTTTCCTTTTCCATACTTGTCTGTGTTGATCTAATATTTTTGATACCAATCTTTGATGTTGATGTTTCTTCATCCTTGTAAAGCCAATCTAGGATTGCTTTATTGTCTGTTTCTTCTACTATGGTTCCAAATTTTACAAATATTTCCTGAAGAACTGTACTAGGTAAAGATGTTGGAGGTTTGATCAGTGATGGTTGACCATATCTCCTAGGAGATGGCATTAACTGTGATAAGTTAAGCGATTGCACCATTGAGTACTGCCCCATTCCTTTATCTGTCAACTGAACTTGCTTTTGAAAGTTGTTTGATAGAGAAGTTTGCATATTCGGATTGTTTGTTTCCACATGACTTGTTTCCTTTTCTTTACCTTTCTTTTGCACCCACTTGGTAGTGATGCTTGGACTTTGTTCATTCTGGATGATGATGAACTTGAAGCTTCCCTATTGTGAGGGACAAAGGTGTCTTGATATTTTTTCTTAATGTGTCACAATGTTGTGGATGATTATAATCAACAGCTATAGTCACCTCTTGTCCATTTACTGGAAACTTCAGGCATTGATGGTATGTCAAAGGTACGACCTGCATTTCATGAATCCAGGGTCATCCTAAGAGTATGTTATATGTCAATTCTCTCTCTAATACTTGACATGCTATATGCTTCATCATGGGTCCCACTTGAATGGGTAATACAATTAAGCCTTTGGACGATCTTTCCTCTTCATCATATGCTTTGATGGTCATTTTCTGTCGAGCATCAATAGCATCTTCGAAATACCCTAGTGCACATACTAATTTGAGGGTGAAAATGTTCAGACCAGCTCCCCCATCTATTAGAACTCTCTTAACATGATGATTATGGATACATACTTCGATATGCAATGTTGTGTTATGTGGATGGTTTAATGAGACATCATCCTGTTGAGAGAATGACAGACAATGCGGGGTAGTCAGATGTCCCACCATAGCTTGGAATTGACAAACATCCAGATTATTTGGTACAATTGTGGCATCTAAAGCTTTTTTGAGAACTTTCTTATGTGATGGTGACAACTTAAGGAGTTCTAGTATCGATATTTGTGCGGGGATGTTTTGTAATTGATCGACAATATTATAATGAGATTGAGGCGTAACCGCATGTTGAGATCCTACACCTTTTAAAACTACCTTAGCTTGCCCCCTAGTCATGACATTTGCCTATTGATGTGCTTGATTCTCTCGGGGGGTGTTTTGCATTTGATTGATAATATCATAGTGTGATGGAGGGGGAATTGCATGTGTGGAGCCAATTCCCTTTAACATTACTTTGGATTGTCCCCTAGTTAGCACATTGGCGGGTTGATGTTCTTGATTTTCTCTAATTTTTAAGACATTTATTTGATTATCAGAGGTTTGCGTGCTAGGAAGTAAATTCAAAGAGGTAATGTTGCTGGTTTTATTTTCATCAATGTTATCACCAACTGTATGATCATGTTTGAATTTGGATAGACAAAGGATTGTTGTGTCATAGACATGATTAGCATTCTTTCCTTTGTTGTTTGAGAATGATGCACCTTTGTCATAATTTGGCAAAGGATCTTTGAAGGCCGAATGATCATTGTTATTTTGAGGTCCTTCCATATACACTTTGTTGTTGTCCACCAAATCTTGTACTGCATGTTTCAATTCCATACAGTCATTTGTTTTATGACTCTTGTTATTATGATAGTTGCAATAATCAGTGTCATTCCACCATGATGGTTTGACTTTCGGATCCCAGAACCTAGCTTCACGTGCAGTGAGAAGGCCTCTGGTAACTAGTTCCTTCATTGATGATTCCATTGTTTGACCCAAAGGTGTGAACTTTCACCGATTTGACGATTTTTGATACGACTATGGTTTTATGAGTTCATTGCTTTGTAGGGTATTTGATTTGACATTTTGCTCATTGGTCTGATTCTTTGATGTGGATGCGGTCAAATTAAAAACCGGTTTGACGTTTTGGGGATCGTTTGTTGTCTCATTTGTATTTCAATTCTTTTGCCAAAATTTTGGCTTCTCATCACTTGAGTATTGATTTGAGGAGTTACTTGTGTTGTTTGTTTTGTCATTAAAATGATTGATAACTCCTCTCTTGACTAACGCCTCTTTGATTTTAAGACCATTTTCTATCACTTTCTCAAATGTGGGAGGACACTGTAGTTCCAATCTATAACTCATTTCTTCTATCAAGTTTTCAATGAATAATTCCATCTTTTCCTCTTCAGGAATTGACCTAGGATATCTAGTGAACAAGGGTCGCCATCTTTGGAGAAAAGACAAGAATGTTTCTCCTTTGTTTTGTTTTAGATTGTAAAGATCTTTGATAGTAACATCATGTTGGATGTTGAATGAGTACTGAGAGATAAATCTGTTGACGAGTTCCTCAAAAGTTTTGATACCTGGTTTTAACTTCGAAAACCATTCCATGCATGATCCTCCCAAACTCCTTGGGAATAATCTCATTAAATAAGTTTCCTCTTGGGCAAAATCCAGACTCATTGTTTTAAATTCTCTGATATGATCAATTGGATCTGTTCTTCCATTATACTTATCGTATTTTGGAATCTCACAATGTCTAGGGAAAGGTATCAAGCCGACCGTTGTGTCGAAAGGATAAGGACAAATGTCCTGTATCGCATATCTCTTGGTAGTCCCTTTCGTCATATCTTGCATTTGTTGCTATAACATTTGCATCTGTGATGTTAAATTAGCAACCATATCTATTGTTTGCGTAGGTTGTGGTATCTCAATCTCATTCATTTCCGGTGTTTCTTTCAAATGGTTTACATCAAATCTTTTGAAAGTTTTGCCCCTGATTCGGCTAACATTAAAAGATATTTTTCCATGTCCTATTCTAGAATTTTCTCCATAAATATGTGAAACTTGGGATCTTGTTGAGCCATTTGGATATCTTCTGGAGTTATTTCATTCTTGTCATTGCAGTTCAGATTATTCCAAGGATTCTCTTCGGCCATTTCTTGTGATTTTAAAATTTCTTGCTCTAAGAGTCTCTGTTTTTGGTACCTAGTTAAGATTGGCATACAAATTTTTTCCCTTTCTTCTGAAATGTTGATCTTATGTGTGGGATAGTGTCAATTGAACCTTTTTAAACAAAGTCAAATAAGATGATTGATCTTATTGATGAGATAATATTTAAAAAGTTAATTACTATACTTCGTTTTGTGATGAAGGATGATAATATCCTGATAATGAAACTTCAGTGTAGTAATTGATTGTGTATTTGATTTTGACACTTGTGATTTGCAAGATCTTGTTTCAGTTGATAAGTTTGAAAATTTGTATAAATCTTTCTGACTTTGGTTCCTAGACAATGATTCTGATAAGAAAAAAAAAATTGATTATGAAAAAAATGTGGATAAAATGACAGACTGATGGACTGATAAAAATTTTGAACTCTTTGTTTTAAAAGCGTTAAAACAGAGACCAGAAGCGCTGGAACAGAGTCCAGAAGTGTTGAAATAGGTGACAGAAGCGCTATTTGACTAAAAGCGCTAGAACAATGCCCGGAAGCCTATAGAAAATGATGAAAGCACTACTTTACAGAAGCGCTATTTGACTAAAAGCGCTAGAACAATGCCCGGAAGCCTATAGAAAATGATGAAAGCGCTACTTTACAGAAGCGTTGAAACAGTGCATGAAAGCATTGTAGAATTTGATGGAAGCGCTATTATACTGAAAGCCCTGTAAAATAGACTGGAAGCGCTGAAATAGTGCCTGAAAGTGCTATTTTACAGAAGCATTAAAACAAAGACCAGAAGTGCTGAAGCAGGTTTTCCAGAACGCTTAAAAACAAAATTTTAATTTTCTCTATTGTAGAATTTGGTCTGGCCTTGTGGCATATTGTATTAGGGATTGTGGAATATAATAAGGATGAATCCGTTGACTACGATTGTGGAATTGTGTGAGACCTCTTCTTTGAAAGAAGGCTCGTGAATAGAGTGGTTCTACCGCGTAATCTAATGTGTGACCTCTAGCAAAATCGTGGTATCGGTGAATGAATGTTCTATGTTGTAATAAGAGTTTCTGATTTTGATATAGAAAATGCTATCTCCTCAATTTATTTCGATAACTGAGAGGTTTCTTGGGTTTTGTGACTTTGATTTTTCTTTTGAGAAACATGGTGGACTTCCACTTTCGCAGCATGGATTTTCTGATTTGTTTTGACTTGACGTTTGCAGGATGATCTTTAAATTTGATTTAAATGAATTTGTGAAAACACGACAAGCAATTTTGAATAATTGTTTTAAAATTGAAAAGATTGTGTATGTTCAAAAATCACGAATGATCTTTATTGATTTTGATGGATCGTTTTAATAATTTGTACACAAATCAAATAGACTCACACTTAAGGACAAGTAGGTCATCATTATACTTATAGCCTACATCTTGAATTACGTTGACTCACACAACAGTGTCACCCCCTAGAGGGCGCTCGTGTTTTTGTCATTGCCAAGCACGTACTCAAAGTGATGGAAGTGGATACCGAATCCCTTGAGCAAGCGGTCCTTGGAAATTATATGGTGAGTGTCTTGGGGTCAGATTCTTCCCTCCCCTTGCACTGCGAGTATGACAATGTATGGATACTAACTCGGTGAGAAACTACTCTATGGTTCATAGATAGGGTTCTGTTCGGTGTGGCAAATAGATAAACTCCCTTAGGAGACCTCCCAATCTTTAGAACAAATATTTTGGGGATGGTTATCTTGCCTACTACCGTCAAGTTGGACTTTCATCAACAACTTTCATTTTTATTATAGTGGGTTGGATAACCTGGCTTTGGTTGTTCCCACTTAGGTCATTCCCGTAGGGTGAGTACTTTTTCCCACTATGGCAGGCCTGCTAAAGGATTTAACAAAGCATAAATGACATGAAATAAAAGTGAATCTGGCACTTTGGTCACCCAGTTAAGGGGAGAGCATAAGCCTAATCACCACAAGCACAACATATAAGTTTGTCCTATTTTAAAAGCCCAAAAAGAAATTTTCTAATCTATGTGAAGGTGTTGCTTCACATAAATCATGATGTTCTTTTTAACTTCTACTGTAAGAATGTGATAACTATCCTAGATTGATAAATTTGCTTTAAGAAAAATAAGAAAGTGACTATCCTAAATTGATCAATTTTAGTCCAACTTTGAAGTGACTATCCTAGATTGATCAATTTTAGAAAACTTTGAAGTGACTATCCTAGATTGATCAATTTTAGTCCAACTGTGAAAAAAATTAAAATCTGGCCGCGGATGCGTCGGATCCAGACTGATTTTTACAAAAGCATTGGAACATTACACCGAAGCGCTAAAACAGTTACCTGATGTGCAAAAACCCAAAAGCGCCGAAACAATACCCCGAAGTGCCGAAGTTTGGCATGAAAGCGCTAAATTATCGAAAGTGCTGAAATATGAACCAGAAGCGCTGAAACAGTGACTGGAAGTGCTAAAAATCGAAAGTGCTGAAATATGAACCGGAAGCGCTGAAACAGTGACTGGAAGCGCTAAAAACCGAAAGCGCTAAAATAGCAACCAAAAGCGCTAAAACTTTTAATGAAAGCGCTACAAGAAAAACACGTCGAGAACCTGCGTGACACTTTTCAGAAAATTTGATAATTTTGACAAAATTGGGGTTAAGGCCCCACGGTGGATGCCAAACTGTAAGTGTAAATATGTGAATGAGATCAAAACACTTCTTAATATGACATTATATCAATAGTTAAACAAATTGAATCAATTCAATAAAGTAATCAATCAAAATCGTCTTATTGCTCTCTATCTTCAAAGATTTATTAAATCTAAATTGCTCTTAGATTGTGTAAGCAAATAAGACTGTTAAAATGACTATTTGAAGAATGAGATAATGATAATGTAATGCTAAATGATAAATCAATTAAACTAGCATGATATTGATATGAAACAGATAATTGCAGCTACAGGAGGTAGCCATGGTTGAAAACTGGATTGCTTGATGTTTGATTGTGTGGATGCTTGATGCTTGATGTCTGGATTCTTGCAGAGTAGGAGTACAAAAGCTTGATTATCTGGATCTTTTTCATGGTTCAATGAGGCTTTATTTATAGATTTCTTGGCTGTAGAAATGCACAGGGAAAGCTTTGAGAGGCTCGGATTTAATCTGGAGGATTGAATGGTGAGAGATGGAGGAGATTGAGAGAAAAATGGAGATTGTCTCTACCCATGAAAACACCAGGCAAGAGAAGAGGAAAGATTGATGGAGGAGGATTGAGAGATCAAATTCCAAATTTGTCTCCAATTTGTCTCCAAAACTTCTTGTGAAGTTTCAATCAATTAATTTGACATATTTTGACATAAATTAGACATGGTTTAGACATAGGAAATCTAATTCATTTTTGAGAGAATATCGATGGAATATTCTTTGTGCAACAATTCAAATATTTTGATTTATTTAAATTAGCAAAAGAAAGATAAATAATTTAATAAAACGAACTATAGGATAGTTGTTTATTAAATTAAAATAGAAGAATAATGACAATTAATCAATAAAGTGTTTTGTCTTTATTTAATTAATTTAGAATCAATGTGATAGATTGAAATAGAGAAATGATAATTAAATCAAAAAAAGTATTTATTTTTGTTTATTTAATTAAGACGAGATTTAGAATAAATTATGAAGAATGTGAATGTGAACTATATTAAAAAAATATTTCTATTTATTCAATAGTAGAGGAAATTAGGATAATTAATTAAATAATTCGTATTTAATTAATTGGATGCTCTAGACCATTTTTAGGTGTATACACTTGTATCCATAGTTAATTTATAGAAGCTTTGCAAACATCCACATCAGAATCTTTCCTTCCACAACTTTCTTCTATAGCTTCAAAAATTCCTCTTGCAAGATATATCTTCGTGTCAAGTCTTGACACCTTATATTACCAAGGGATTGTTAGAATTTTTTGTTATTGCTCCCCCTATGCCTTAGCATGGGCTTAGTTTTTAGAAGAAATATCTATGCCTGAGGTAGACACAGATGCATTTGTAATTCTTGATTCATCTCTGTTCTTAAACTCTTCTTTATTTCTCCATATCTTTTCCATTTCCTTCTTAACCTCAATAGGATCAACTTTCTTCACAAATTCATTCCTCTTTATCGGATTATTTTTTCTTCTATTTTTTCTTCTACAAACTCTTGAAATATGTCCGAGTTTGTTGTAAAAGTAGCACACAACACTTTTTTGACTTTTATTCATTCTTGATCTACACTGGCTAGCCTTATGTCTAAATACATTGCATGTATAATAGTAGCCATTGAAAAATTAAAACATTCTCCTATTATTATATCTAATCATCATCTGACTTCTGCACTCAATAATTCTATGTTCAAATTTCTTGCATGCAAAACATTTTCCGAAGAAGGATCCAACATTATGATTCATTCTACTTCTACACTCTACAACCTTATGTCCAAATTTATTGCATGAAAAAAATACCATTGAAAGATGGGTACCTTTGAGTATTTGGTTGTCTAATAGAAGGTCTACCAACATTGCTTCTTTGATTTCCAAATTATCTCCTATTGCCTTGTGTGATTGGACATATTAGTATTGGTCAATTATGCTTGATCCATGGAGAATTGAAGTATAATGAAGCCACTAACGCCAATCTCAATAGGATCAATCAAGTGTAAATTAAACCAAGTATCCATTAAAACCAAGAATGCTAAACTACGAAAGTGTTAAAATGTCTACTATAATCCATCTAAAACTTATCCCGTTGTGGGAGTGGTGTTGCATTGATGTGGAATGACAACCCTTTCCCAATCCCGTGGATCAATAAGCTTGTTCTAGTCAGTTTTATTGAAGAAAACTAATGGAACAGTTGTGAGATGTGTATGAAAAAATGATTTTAATCTAAATGAGCATGATGCAAACTAGTTTAACATGATTTTATGCTAAAATGATGAAGATATTCTAATGCTAAGCTAATATAAATGGATTCTAAACTAAAAGATTCAAACCCTAATTAACAAATAAGCTAAATGGATGCATTATGTGATCATGGAAGCCATTAATGGAAGCTTAAAGCTAATATGCAAGAAATTTAAACTAAATATGAGTGTGATTGTGAGTGATTTTAACAGCATAACTTTGATGTTAAAAAATGGATCCATTTGTCTCCAAATAGTGCTTTATTTATAGGAAAGAAAATGAGAATTGGAGGGTTGAGATAAAAAAGGATAATCAATGGTCAAGGATGGAGGAAGGATGAAACATGGACCATGGATTCTCATCAAGGGTTGAAAATGCAAGATGAGATTTAATCAAGGTCTTATATTTAGTCCAAACAAACACACTTTAACTTGCACAAGAGGTCATAAGTTAACTTGCACAAGAGGTCACAAGTTAACTTGCACATGAAGTTAAGTAAGTCTATTAGAAAATGAATATTCCTTAGAATATCCTCATGAGTGAGGAAAATAGATATTTAGCAAATTAAAGCAAAGTTTAATTATGCAAAAGGGGAAGGAATATTCCTTTTGGAGGAATGTGCAAAGGAGGAATATTCCCTTGCAATTGGGGGGGGGAGTAGACTAATTAGTAATTGAAAGTTTTAATTATGTCAATTAGGGGAATTGAATGATATTCATTAAATAAATGATTTAATGAATGGGGGAAAGGTGGAATGACATTTAATTAAATAACTTAAGGTTATTTAATTAAATAAGAAGATTGTCATGTCCTCGAATTGGAGGATATATTAAATTAATTAATTATTAAGTTATTCCAATAAATTAATAGATCATAAGGGATGACTTTATATTTAATTAATTTAATAAAGTGACTTAAATAAAATAATAAATTATAAAAGTCACTTAAGAAATAAAATAATATTATTTCTAGAAGCTTCTTGAAAAGTCATTGAGAAATGTATTTAAGGAGTTGTTGGCTTAGCATTTGGGTATGCTTGACTTGAATCTCGTTTCTCATTACCAGTTTGGTAAAAAGATAAATGATTTTCTTGCTTGAGGGTTTGAAGACTCTAGAGTACTAGGTTTGGTTGTGAAAGATCAACCCTAGCTATAATTGTTGAGGAATCCATCCAAGGTTTCTACATGTGCTTCATTGGAGAATTTTGATAGGTGCAATAGGTGATGTATTATTGCCCTTCTGACAGGAGTTCCAAATTATTGCAATAGTTGGTTTATTATTGCATCGATTGATTGTGGTAGCTGGTTTATTTTTGCAATCAAAAATTCATTAGAGAGCAACAGTTGATGTATTGTTGCATCTTCACTCAGAAGAAGGTTTCAGTTTGTTGATTCGACTAATTCCAAATTTTAATGGTCTTGGACCAAAATTTGGAGAATTGGAGGAAATCAATTTTTGGACAGAGATAGCAGTTGCATTTTGGAAATAATATTCATTCACTAATAAGATCAATTTGTAGAAGAATCATTTCAATTGGGATAAATCGAATTTAATATTAAGGACAAAATTCACTGTTGGATATCGTGGCTTAGGCGAGTTCGATTATATTTTTGGAGATTCTCATTTATTTGCAAAAGTCGTAAGTTCAAGTAATTTTGGCATAGTTTGTAATCAATTCAATCTTGGAATTATCTTCAGCATAAGACAAATTAGAAGATCTACAAAAGAGACAAAAATTCTCAGCTTAGATAAGGCAAAATCATTTGAAGAACTCATTTGTAGTTTCAAATGAGTTTGATTCTAAATACATTAGAGACCATTCTGCTTTTTGGAAAATCATGTTCCTCTAAAGTTTGGGCGTAGCAATATTCTATTAAAAGACAAGGCAATATTAAATGATATAAGAATTTGGGAAGGATGCATCATCAATTGAATATGACAAGAATTATCTACATCAGCAGAAGAAGACAAAACATAATTTTGAAAGCTGGTCGAGTGCTTGCTAGTGACTTTGAGTTTGTGAGTGTGAATAATTCATTAAAGGAATCCGAGTCTTGTTGGGAAGGCCGACGCATAGATGGGTAGTGTCTTATTTGATAAAGACAAATATATATGGTGGGGACAACTCTTATCGAACTTATTGGAGGACATCTTTACCTTTTGGAAGGCGTGTTTTGTCAGGTAACTATTGATGCCTCTTCTTGGATATAAATCATTTCAATTTGGAGTATAGCGATCTCTTCTCATTGCAACTTAGTGGAGAAAGGCATGAAATCTCACTGTCAGCATCATTCAATTTTGGGAGCTAATGATACTCAAGAAACTAGCTAGCTGTGTGGGATGACTTATACTGGCTAAGACGTATTTCATGTTCTCATTCCTATGTACAATTTGTATTGCATTCTGCATTATCTTGATTGTTGTCAATACAATATTATGACTATCATTATAATTGCATTAAGTATTGCATTACTGGTATCTTGAGGGAGAGTTCATTGACTGACATTGTAATTGTAATTGGTGGAGTTGTTATTTGAAAATATAGCTTGGAGTTTAGCAGTTTGCATATGAAGTATTTGTTAGAATGACAGTTTACAGTAGTTGCACAGATATATGAGATTTTCAGTCATTATATAGGTAGAAAATCAGAAAGACACTTGCATTGTACATCTCTTTCATTTACAAAGTCATACAATAAAGTTGTGATGTTGCATGGGAATTACTTGACGAAATGTCAATTGTTGTATCTGCATATTTGTACTTAAGTTTAGTCATCTATATGCATAGAAAATCATAAAAATAATTACATATTCAGTTTAGTTGCATTTGGGGTCCATTGGAATTTTTTAGCAAAAACTCTATATGCATTTCATCATCACATCCCAAGGGAAAATAAAACCAAACATCATCAAACCAACTATTAGTAGTGTACAAGAAAAATGTTTGATGAAATTCCTCAAGCACCAAGTGAAAAATTAGAGTAGATTCAACAGGGATCTTTACAATGGTATGAGAGCTAAGAATTCTGCTAGCCTGTTGGGTAGTTGCACTTTATTTCTACTAATTAGAACATATCAGAAATTTTAGTTCACAAGCATGGACTCAATGAGTGACATAGAGTTTGGAGAGAGAATTTTTATGGCAGGAGATAAACTTGGTCACTTGTTTCTAATCAAAGATACTCTTCTCAGTTCATTGGAGGAAGTAGTAAATTGCTTGCATTTGGTGGACCAACCACCTTCTCAGATAGTTCAAGAAGATATGATTCTGATATTGATCTCTTTGGAGGAAGACAAGTTATTGTGACACAAAGATAAGGATGTAAGACTTATGGTGGCCCATTATCTAGGTGAAATTATGATGATTACAACTCGTGAAGTTCCTTTTGATAATGGCAGAATGAGATAGGTTATGCAGTTGATGGTTGAAATCTTTCAGGGGATACGTGACATCAAAATCCCTACCTTCAATAATAGGTTTAAGATTCTATAAACAATGGAAAAGCTACAGTCATGCATTATCATGTTTGATCATGATGGTCTTATCCTCCAGTTATTTGATTGCTTCATATCAAGAATCAGGAAAAGAGATCCAGATAGTGTAAAGACAAGTATGTTCACTATCTTGTTCATGATTCTTGATGAGAATGAGGATGTTTGCAAAAAAGTTACAATCTGAATTATTAATCATTTGTAGAAAAGAGCCTCATGTTTCAACTGCAACATATAATCTTGTAAGAAGATTGGTTGAGTGAAAAGTTGAGAAGTTAAGGAACAACTAAATGCATATGAGTTAATCTCATTTGGCCTATCGATTCCATATTCTCTACTTGAAGAAAACATGCCATCATCCAGTGGAGCAATGAAGTTGGATAAGTACAACGAGCAGCCTGAGCCCTCTTGTGTTGAGACACTTGATAAGGGCATTGATGTTGATTTTACAGGTGGAATTAGTGCTGACCTAATTCCAAATCAGAATGAATGTATGAAAAATTTGGGGGAAGAAGATAGTTGGGTGACTCAAGAACTTTGGGAACAATTAGATGCTTATTAATGTGAAGGAGAAGCTAATCATACACCCCATAGTTTGAACATTTGGAGGAACCAGTTGAAGGTGAATGAGGATGAGATTTTGGCAGCCTTATCTCATCATGACAAAATGCACAAAATGATTGAAAATAACCTTCATATGGTTCAATTGGAGAGAATACAAAAGGGAGATGAAGCAAAGTCTTCTCATGACAACTTGTCATAAGTCAAAGAAGGTATGGGGACAATGAAGACAAATTATTTACACCTTCTTTCAGATCATGACCACCTTCTCAACCTCATTGAGATCTATTCAGATGCATTGATGAGGAAAGAAGAGGAAGTTGATAAGCTCTCTCACAAGCTTTGGGTCACTAATGATTCCTTGAGGAGTACTCAGTTAGCTCTTCAAGAATTAGAGATTCATGTTGATGAGCTCTTCTTAGAGTTGAGTTTGGCTAGATGTTCATCATGTTCAACAAAGACTCAGTCACCTATGGCAACCAAGGCACATGATGAGGAGAGCAACATGAAATATCCTAACCTTCAGACTCAAGATTAAGGTGTAGTGCCTCTTGTGTTGAATAGGCAAGAGGAATCAATTGGTGATAGATGCATGCTTTTGGTTGATTCCAGTCTATGGTTTGGGGTTAGGCGTGAGGACAATTATATTCTAGCATTACCATGGGTTCTATCACATACTTCAGTGATTGATGAAAATACTACTTTTAGGAAAAAAATAGTTGAGATGGATGTTGAGAGTTGGGATTGTCACTTTAATGTTAAGGGAAAAATTGATGATGAGATCTTATCATCCCTTGATAGTAGAGACACTTTTTGATCCATCATGGACTTGATTCATAGGCTACATGGTGTTGTTTTGATTTATGCCAACAACTTGATAGATGTTGGTATATGTTTTTATGCACCTAGGTTGGACATCTTTCACATATGCAGAAGACTATTCAGTGTGGATTGGTATGTTGATGATACAAACACATCAGTCTTGGCTACGGGTTTAGGCATCATTAGATATTTGAGCACCAGGCTCCACTTTGACAGTTTTGAGATTGACATTGGTCAGTCTTTTTAGAAGAAGACAAGTTCTCCTAATTCTTGCATGTTGGATCACGATATTATTCCAATCCCTTTCCAAGTAGTAGATGGCATTCATGATGGTATTCTTCTCACTCCTGAAAGTGAGACAAGACACTTGCAATTGCTTTGTGGGAGAGGTCTTGATGATATTGCTACAAGACCAACTCATCCTATTATGAGTTGTGAGTCTTCTTCTAAGGATGGTAGTACAGGATGGGGTACACTTGACTGCTTTGGTTGTCCATTGGAATAGTTAGGAGAATTTCATCTCGATTGCATCATAAGGTGTTCTCATCAGTTCTCTTTCAGCCCACATGTACAAGATTTGATGATTGCATTGCTAAGACAGAGAGATGGGTTGAATAAGGAATTTTTGGATTCACTTTGGTAGGACATGCTTCAAATTTCAAATGATGAGTCCAAGTTTGATAGGTCTCTCACTTTGATTTCTCTAGTTGGATGTTTCCAATAGTAGGAGTTCGAGATTTGGTTTGATTGGACTCTAGGGTTTATCAGAGTGGCACAACGAAAGTCAATTGGACTTCCAGTTTGTTCATGGGATCCAAGTATGGATTTATTTTAGATACATGATAGCAATACTTGGATGGTAGCGCTATCTAATCAGAAGATGGTAGATATCCCTATGCACAATTTATATAGAGATGATTTTCAGAGTTGGGATCCAGGAGTTGACTTGTTGGGAAGTTGGCTTCACAAATTGACAAGGCTTGATAGTGTCAGGAGCTTCAATTATATATTGAGGATGTTGGTTGGAGTTCTTTCACGAATCATTTGGGATCTAGGTAGATGGTGGATAGGCATAGATGGTTTGCTATTCAATTATCAAATGTTGTGGCAGTTGAGTTGGATTGGCAGTTGTAGATTGCTTGAGGGCAAGAAATATTTGGGAGGGGAGGACCGTCATGTCCTCAAATTGGAGGAAATATTAAATTAATTAATTATTAAGTTATTCCAATAAATTAATATATCATAAGGGATAAATTTATATTTAATTAATATAATAAAGTGACTCCAATAAAATAATAAATTATAAAAGTCACTTAAGAAATAAAATAATTTTATTTCTAGAAGCTTCTTGAAAAGTCATTGAGAAATCTATTTAAGGATTTGTTGGCTTAGCATTTGGGCATGCTTGAATTGAATCTCATTTCTCATTACTAGTTTGGTAAGAAGCTGAATGCTTTGCTTGCTCAAGGGTTTGAAGAATCTAGAGTACTAGGTTCAGTTGTGAAAGATCAACCCTGGTTGGAATTGTTGAGGAATCCATCCAGGGTTTCTAGAAGAGCTTCATTGGAGGATTTTGATAGGTGCAATAGTTGATGTATTATTTCCCTTCTGACAGGAGTTCCAAATTGTTGCAATAGCTGGTTTATTATTGCATCGATTGATTGTGGTAGTTGGTTTATTGTTGCAGTTAAAAATTCATTGGAGAGCAACAACTGATGTATTGTTGCATCTTCACTCAAAAGAAGGTTTCAGTTTGTTGATTCGATTAATTCCAAGTTTTAATGGTCTTGGGCCGAAATTTGGAGAATTGGAGGAAATCAATTTTTGGACAAAGATAGCAATTGCATTTTGGAAATAATATTCAGTCACTGATAAGCTCGATTTGTAGAAGAATCATTTCAGTTGGGACAAATCAAATTTAATATTGAGGACAAAATTCACTACTAGATATTGTGGCTTAGGCAAGTTCGATTAGATTTTTGGAGATTATCATTTATTTGGAGAAGTTGTAAGTTCAAGTAATTGTGGTGCAGTTTGTAATCAATTCAATCTTTTAATTATCTTCAGCATAAGAAAAATTAGAAGATATACAAAAGAGACAAAAATCGTCAGCTCAGATAAGAAAAAATCATTTGAGGAACTTATTTGCAGTTTCAGAGGAGTTCAATTCTAAATACATTAGAGACCATTTTGCTTTTCAGAAAATCATTTTCCTCTAAAGTCTGGGTACAACAATATTCTATTAAAAGACAAGACAATATTGAATGATATAAGAATTTGGGAAGGATGCATCATCAATTGAATAAGACAAGAATTATCTACATCAGCAGAAGAAGACAAAACAAAATTTTGAAAGCTAGTTGAGTGCTTGCTAGTGACTTTGAGTTTGCAAGTGCAAATAATTCATTAAAGGAATTCGAGTCTTGTTGGGAAGGTTGACACATAGCTGGGTAGTGTCTTATTTGATAAAGACAAATATATATGGTGGGGACAACTCTTATCGAACTTATTGGAGGACGTATTTACCTTTTTGAAATATGTGTTTTTTTAGGTAACTATTCACATCACTTCTTGGATATAAATCATTTTGATTTGGAGTATAGTGATCTCTTCTCATTGTGACTTTATGGAGAAAGATGTGGAATCTCACTATCAACATCATTCAATTTTGGGAGCTAATGATACTTAAGAAAATAGCTAGCTGTGTGGGATGGCTTCCATTGGCTAAGACATCATTTCAGGTTCTCATTCCTATGTATAATCTATATTGCATTATGCATTATCTTGATTGTTGTCAATATAGTATTATAATTGTCATTGTAATTGCATTGTTGGTATCATGAGGGAGAGTTCATTGAATTCCATTGTAATTGTAATTGGTGGAGTTGTCATTTACAAAGATAGCTTGGAGTTTAGTAGTTTGCATATGAAGTATTTGTTAAAATGATAACTTACACTAGTTGCATAGATATATGTGATTTTCAGTCATTATATAAGTAGAAAATCATAAAGAAACCTGCATTGCACTTCTCTTTCATTTATAAATTCATATAATAAAGTTTTGATGTTGCATGGGAATTATTTAATGAAATGTCAATTGTTGTATATGCATATTTTTACTTAAGTTCAGTCATCTTTATGCATAGAAAATCATAAACATACTTGCATATTCAGTTTAGTTGCATTTGGGGTCCATTGGAATTGTTTAGCAAAAACTCTATATGCATTTCATCATCAAATCCCAAGAGAAAATCAATCAAAACATCATCAAACCAGCTGTCAGTAGTGTACAAGCCAAATGTTTGACAAAATTTCTCAAGAACTAAGTGAAAAATTAGAGCAGATTCAACAAGGATCTTTACAAAGATTCAGGGATATTAAATTAAATATTTTGACTTATTTAATTTAATAAGATGAAATGTTAGTGTGAAAGGGGGTGAATTAACCTGATTAGATTAATTAGGTTAATAGATACAAATGACATAGTTAATTAATTAGCTAGGCTAATTTAACCAATTAAGCGAAAAGAGGATGGATTTCAAGATGAAATGATGTTAGTATACCTGATTCGAGTGCATGATATAATTTGGGACATTTTTAATTGTCTACATTTTTCCCCTCTTTGAAGTGAGGTACCTACTACGTTGGTTCAGAGATTGACACTCCTTCAGATTAAAAATTGTTGCTTAAATCAAAAAATAAAAAATTTCTAATTTTTTAGATGCCCTAGCTGAAGGATTGAGCTGGTTCCCTGCCCCCTCGAGAAATCGGGTGGAAATTTTGAATTTTGGGTTGATTTCTTGACAAAGGAAAAAGGTTTCCCTAGAGGTTAGAAAAAGCTCTAGGATGCAAAAAATATGCCAAAAACACAAAAAATGATGCAAAATAATGTTCAATTTGGCATGATTGGTAAAAATGGTGAAAAAACCTAGCTTCATGGTTAAATTAGGGCAAAAAACCCTAATTTGGAGGCATAAATAGGTAAGGAAGGGTCACTTTCAATTCATTCGTGCATTCACACTTGAGAGAAACCTTACATTTTGAGCTCTGACCCTTTGACGAGATGGCGCAACGAGCACTCCCCTAACACATTTCCAATTGGGTTCAAGAGTATTAGAGGCTTCCAAGTGTAGGACCACCGGTTTGTGATTCAAAACTTGATTTGAAATTTGACTTTTTGGTGCATTTAATGCCTTTTGAAATTTGAACTTTGGTGGCGTTGCTCTACAATGATACTATATCTAGAATCGGTGATGCTAATTTGATTTTTAGGGATGCATATGTTAATTGCGATGCAATTTGCAATTTAGAATTAGGGTTTTAGATTCTAAATAGTGACACACATTTTGATAAATGAAAATTAGGGTTAGGGTTCTCCAAAGATCAAATTGTGATGCACATGTGTTTAGCGATGCATATCGCTATTTTCAATTGAAATGCTTTGGGCATCACATTTTGGAATTTGAATTATAGCGACGCTATCATAAATAGTGATGCTTTTATCATTTTGGGAGATAAAAACTCCAAACTTAGTCAATTTTTTGTGAATTTTGATGTTGTGCGCTTTGTGGGTGCAGGATGTGATCCCGCCTTTGATGTCCCGCGAGCATCGACCAACTATTTTGTCCAAACTTGGTGATTTATCTAAGTTGTGATAGGAGCACTTGGGAGAGATCGGTTTGTGGTACATAGCTTACATGCCCATCATCCGAACACATTTGGCAATGATGACAACATTGTGTGAGTGATGGCACAACAAGACCTCATTGTTCCACTTACCTACCGACGAGGCAACGGTGATGCTGAATGATGTTTGGCAGATATTATGCTTGTCGATACATAGTGAGCATGTGATCTATGATGTTTATGTCGGCTACGATGCGTACCATGAGCTACTGGACCAGGAGGACATCATTTTAGTCACTTCTCATATCAACCTTGAGATGTACAAAGGTCGAGTGTCAACTTTTAGATTGATCATTGCAATGATCATCTTAGGTTTGGCTGCTCCAGATCTGTGGAGTAGAGGATTCAATCTAGGATGGGGTTTGGCTTGGCACAATATGCTCTTTCAAAGGACTCAGTATGCATGGGGTCCAGTGATGTTGGCCTCCTTATACCATGATATGCATGATTTTGTATACTACAATGGAAGGGCTATCGACACAAGAGTTACTCTTCTCCACATTTGGGCTTGGGAGAAAATTGTTGTGCTTCGACCTATTGTTCAGAAGACAGATGTGGAGCTAGATGATCTAGTTATCTGGAGATACAGGGGTGCCATTACTTTGCAACACACAGGTCATATCAACATTCCCTACTCAAACAAGCAGCCTTGGCTATGGATGCCATCATGGTATGATGATGTGCAACAGTTGTTTTTCGCTCGGAAGAATCGATACATGCAGGGTTGAGAGAATACGATCATTGAGAGATACCTACCATATAGGGTGGCCATACAGTTCAACGAGAAACAAGATAGGTCTGATGATGCATACACTGCTATTTTTGCTAGGTCAACCCGAGAGACAACATGGGTACCCACAATCCCAACCCATGAGGTTGTTGAAGGATTTTGACAGCTAGTAGCTAGGCCATGGGCCTATGATCAGGGATAGGTGGATGCTCAGATGATGCCTGCATATGATGCATGGTTCACACCCCCTCACCAATTGATAGATCTTGTAGGTGCACCCCCATGGGGGAGACCAAGAGGGAGGGGTGTAGGTAGAGGCAAAGGGAATATAGATGATGGGTGGGCTTGAGGATGGGGTTGAGGATAGGATGGGAAATATCAATAGGATGGATGGGTCCCAGGTGCACCCCTAGTGGATCAGTAGCCTCCAAAACAACCACCTCTAGTGCCAGATCCCCATGATTTATAGATACAACAGTTGCAAGTGGTTACAAGTGAGAGGGATCAGGCGAGACATCATATTTTGGCTATTACTACTGAGAGAGACTAGGCCAGGCAGTAGGTTCAGGCCTTGATATCCCAGAGGGATCATGAGCGTCAGCTCAAGTAGACTACTGACATGCAGTTAGCACAGGAGGCCGGGTGGTGTCAGTAGTTAGAGACCATGATAGTTGCTGCCCAGGGGCAAACAATGCCAACTCGATTGTATAGAGAGGTCATGACTGAGGCAGCATATTATCGGATTCACTACCATAGAGATGTCCCATAGGCACTTAGATAACCAGATTTTTTGCAGAGGAGTGGGGTACATCCTAGGGCTAAGGATCAGACAGAGACACAACCTAGTGAGGGGAGCAACCATCAGGGCTAGCTTTGTTATGTGATGTAATGCAATGCAATGGATGGATGCACTTATTTTTTAGTATCTTTCCATGACATATTATAGGATGGATGATATGATATGCAGATGTTATGCTTATGCAAATGATATGGATGCATTTATTTTTGTGTATTTTCCTATGCAATTTTTTATGAGATGATGATGTGCATACAAATGTATGGATGGATAATGTAGATGTTCATGTTTATGATAATGCAATGTATGTTAATGATATGTGTACAACAATTTAAGATGCTTAGAATAAAAAATCTATATTATTCGTTGCAACTTAAATGATGATGCAAGATGTATGTTTTATGATATGCTATGAGATGTTGTGATTTATGCATGTTGATGATTTGTTGATATAGGATGGATGAATTGATGATATTTTTGGTGACTGTCATGACACCAGGTTAGAATGGAGAGAAGATATAAGAAACAAGATGAATGATTTTGACCATTGATTTTGATGACTGCCTCAAAAGATCTAACAAGTCTATGATCCACTGAGACTTTATTAGAGATGGTGATGAGAAATGCATGATGATGATGATGATTTTCTCATATCTTGGGATTGGGATTTTTCATCGTTCCTTATTGTTTGATATAGCACATAGACACGATTCATCAAGGTATTAATAAACAGGATGGTGTTGTATCTAGTGTAATGGACTTTGACTCTACAAATAGATATGATAGTTCTTGTTCACACCTTGACATACTAAAACATCGTCATAATGTATTTTAGTAGTTTAGAATACATCGGACCAAAGCATACACAATAGTCAACAATCTATTCCAAACGACATCCCTACACACAACTAAGCAAGTATGCACCAGGATTATTTTATGAGAACACCCACAAGCACATCAAACGAAAGATAATGATCGATGCCCCATTCCTTTCTCTCTAAATTATTTTGATAGAAATCATCAAGATGTCCTTGGAAGGGGCCATTAAGATAAATCAAAAGAAAAGATCAAAGACAAATAGTCAGTGTTATCTATATCTCTTAATAGTTTAACTTTAGCTAAGGTGATGTATGATGGTGGTGTCCATCATAGGAAGGATACATCCTAGGACATGTTGATCAGATGGGTTGATTAAGATGATGATTTTTATTTATGATAAGTCATTGATACAAACTTCACTGACTCGTTTATGTATGATCTAGAATTTAAATTTTGACACTTAGGTTTTCACTTTATGACTTGCGACACTTTCTTTCTAATTTTTTTGCCAAAGGTTGAAGGTGATGATTGATTTATTATAGATGAAGGTTTATTGGGGGTGAAGGCGAAATGGGATGGATGGTTTTGGGATTTTTGTAATATTTCAATGTTTTTGGTATTTTGAAAATGTTTTGAGGTTGTTTTTTAGTCTTTTTGAAATTTTATGTGAATGTTTTGGTTTTTGATTATTTGAGGCTTTTTAGAGTTTTCTAAGGTTTTCCAATGTTTTTGTGTTTTCCAAGATTTCAAATGTTTAGGGATTTTATGATATTTGAATGTTTAGGAATTTTTCGATATTTGAATGTTTATGGGATTTTCTAAGTTTTTGAATGTTTAGGGGTTTTTCGATATTTGAATGTTTATGGGATTTTCTAAGTTTTTGAATGTTTAGGGGTTTTCCAATATTTGAATGTTCATGGTATTTTCTAAGTTTTCGAATGTTTAGGGGTTTTTTGAATTGTGACCAAGAACCTAACCTAAAAGACCTATCTTAGGGGCCTCAGGGGTTGATCTCAGATTAGCCTTGCCTACATTATACACGCAGAGACCATGTAGTTTGACTGACTGGACTTATTGACGATGAGATATGAATAGTTGATGGAATGCCAGTTTATTATGATGGACTCCTAAAGGACTGACCTAGGGTGTCTCGGGGGCACATCAATGACAACCTTGCCTAAATTCAAGCTCAAAGACTCATAGTTCAACAACAGGGTACTATTTTTGGATTTTTCATGTTTGACCTTTTTAGGGTTTTTGATGTGTTTTGGATGTTTTGGATTTTGAATTTATAATTTTTTGAATGTTTTTGGATTTTAGGTGTACAAGATTTGGATGTTTTGGATTTTGACTTTATAATTTTTTGAATGTTTTTGGATTTTAGCTGTACAAGATTTGGATGTTTTTAGATTTTCTGATGAATGTTTTATAAATGTTTTTGGGATTTTTGATTGCGATGTTCCAATAACCTTGGGATATACAAGAACCTGATATGATCCATAATGAATTGCCCCTAGTGTGATATGATATACTACCTCAATATAGGTAGGACAAACTAACCTTAGGAATATTCCAATTAGTACTAAATGGAATACGACACTTCACAAGATCAAGCTATGATAAAGACGCGAATGGGTGATGGAATAGGATGAATGAGGCTATGGATGGAGGGTGATGCAAATAATGGTAAGATTATGAGCCAAAGGTAGATGGAGGTGCTTTATTTATGCAAGGTGCCTGTTTTCCAGGTTTTCACCAAGGTACTTGCCCAAAGCACCATCGAAGTGGTTTTCACTAGAGGATGACTTTTTTATTTACCATTTTTCAATCTTTTTTCTTATTTTTTTGTATTTTGATCATTTTTTGATTTTTTTATATTTTCAGATTTATACCCTTCAAGAATAGGCATAATTTTTTTAAAGATGCAAGCTATTAGTTGGTTCCTGCAAGGGTTCACCTTCAAGTGTTGACAATTGGTATGCTCTTGATCCATAGCTTGCTATGATGACAAAGGGACCCAACTAGTTAGGCTCAATCTTTCCTTTACTGTCTTGATCTAGTAGATTCTTTTGATTTTGTTTTAGGACAAGATCCCCCACCTGAAAGGATTGACACTTGATTTTCTTGTTATAGCTCCATTTTAGTTAGTTTTGATATACTTGCAAGTGATTAAGGGTGTCAAGACGACGCTCGTCTATGAATTCAAGCTCATTCAGATGAGATACTCTATACTCTTCATCGATGATCAAGTTCTATAATGACACTCGCATTGAGGGAAGCTCAACCTCAATAGGAAGAATGGATTGTGATCCATACACCAAGGAGAAAGGGGTTGCACCTGTAGGCGTGCGGGTACTAGTTTGATAGGCCCAGAGAGTGGGATTTAACTACAAATTTCAATCATGACTAGCTTCATTGACCATTTTATTTAGGATTTTTAGAATGGTCTTGTTTGTAGCCTTAACTTGACCATTGCCTTGGGGGTAATACGAGGTAGAGAATCAGTGTTGGATGTTAAATATTTGGCATAGCTCTTTCACATCCTAACTTTTGAAGGGTGTTCCATTGTCCGAGATAAGGGTTTTTGGAACACCATAATGATAGATTAGGTAATTTAGGATAAACTTGGCAATTTTCTTCCCCATTATGTAGGTCATAGGGATGGCTTCGACCCACTTGGTAAAGTAATTAGTGGGTGTTATGATAAACTTGTGGCCATTGGATGAGGTTAGAGTAAATTTTCCTATGAGTTCAAGCCCCCATTACGAGAAAGGCCAAGGTGTGATCATCGGTTAGAATTCTTGAGCTAGAGCATGAATCGGATCTCCATGTTGTTGACATTGGACACACTTCTACACATATTGATGAGCTTTTCTTTCCATGGTTGGCCAATAGTACCTAGTCTTCAACAGTTTCTTAGCTAAATTCATACCACTAGAATGGGAACCACATATGACATCGTGAACTTCTGTTAAAGAAGTCAAGGCTTCCTCTTGGTTAAGACATTATAGTAATGTCCCTTCGATACTTCGATGGTAAAGGTTATCACCTAAGATCATGAATCGAGATGCCTTTCTGACAAAGGCATTTTTAAGGTTGGAGGTGATATCAGATGGGAGGGTTCCTTTACTTAGGTAGATGAATATGTCATGATACCACGGGGATCCAGTACCAACAATGACACATGAAAATTTAGATTCAAGGATTTTGAAATTCGCTATGAGAAGTTGTTCTACCAAGAATTCACATTGAAGGACATTTTTGGCATGTCTAATAGTGATCCGAATGTTGCCATGATGTTTGTTGCTTGGTTGTTCATGTGGGGAATCTGCTCAAAACTTCTATCGATGAAAAGGTCTTTGAGAATTTCTACCATCTTCTTGTAAGGAGTGATCTTGTCATCCTTAGTTTGATAGTCGTCATTGACTTGGTTGATAACTAGCTATGAGTCCCCATAGACTTTCATTTCTTGTATCTTTCATTGAACTACTATCCTTAGACCTATGATTAGGGTTTCATATTCAACAATATTGTTAGTACAAGGAAATGATAGCATGTATGACTTTGGAATGCAATCACCTTGAGGGGTGATAAAGATAATAGCTACTTCTGATCCATTTTGGGTGAACAATCCGTCAAAGTACATCTTCCACTAATTGGTTAGATTGAAAAGGAATACTGATTCATCAGGGAACTCAGATATCAAGGGGTTCTTAGCATAGATAGGTGCATCTTCTAGTTGGTCTACGATCACTTGTCCTTTGATTGCCTTGTGTTCGACATACTCTATGTCAAATTCAGTTAAGATCATTACCCATTTGGCCATTCATCCTATGAGAGTTGCTTTGGATAAAATGTATTTCAATGGGTCAATCTTTGCAATGAGCTTAATTTGGTGTGACAACATGTAATGTTTGAATTTTTGTGAAGCAAAAAATACTGCTGAGCATGCTTTTTCAATGGATGATTACTTCATTTCATAGCCCACCAATGTCCTGCTAATGTAATAGATAGCTCTTTCCTTTCCGTTTTCATCATGTTGTGCTAGAAGAGCACCTAGTGTTGATGAGTTGTTGAGATATACAAGATCAATGACTTGTTTGGTATTGGAGGCATACACACTGAAGGTGTCAATAGATATTCTTTGATCTACTAGAAAGCTTTATCAAACTTCTCATCCCATTGTAAGTTATTCCTTTATGGAGGAGATGTGAGAAAGGGTGGATTTTATTTGATAATTGCACTATGAACCTTCTGATGGACTGCAATATTCCTTGTAACCCTCTCATCTGCTTTAGTGTTTGTGGTGGCTCCATGTCGAGGATGGCTTTTGATTTTTCTGGATCAATTTGTATTCCTCTTTGTCAAACGATATAGCCAAGAAGTTTTCCTGATGTAACCCCAAAGAAACACTTTTTTGGATTCAGTCATACCTTGTACTCTTCAAGTTTGTCAAAGATGGGTCCTAAGACTTGTATGTATTCACTTATTTTCTTTTATTTTTCCAAAATATCATCCACATAATCTTCGACTATTTTGTGTATCATGTCATGAAAGATGAGGGTCATTGCTCTTTGATATGTGGCTCTTGCATTTTTCAACCCGAATGGCATCATGTTCCAACAATATGTTCCCCATGGATAAGTGACTGTAGTTTTATGTTGATCCTCCTTGGCGATCATGATCTGATTATAGCCTGAAAAACTGTCCATGAGTGATAGCATTTCATGCCCAACTGTTAAGTCCATGATGAGGTCAATGTTAGGAAGAGGGAAATCATCCTTTGGGCATGCCTTGTTCAAGTCTCTGAAATCAGTGCAGATTTTGATGCCCCTAGTGGGTTTTGAGATTGGTACCAGGTTTGAAACCCACTCAGGATAATCTATTGGTCGGATGAATCCAACACCAAGAAGCTTTTTTAACTCAAGTTTCACCAAGAGTGCTATCTGAGGGTGCATCTTCCTTAATTTATGCTTTATTGGCATGGCTTCAAGATAGACTACTAAGTGATGCACAACTACTTCTGGATCGAGCCTTGGCATATCAATGTATGACCATGCAAAGTTAGCTCTTCACTCTTTCAGGAATACTACTAGTTTTTTTTGTTCTTCATCCAACAAGGATTCAGTATAGAAAGTGATCTTAGGTGCCTCTTTTGTTCCCACATTGACTGGAGTGGCCTTTTTTGCTAGAACTGCTGACTTCTCTGGATGCATCACACTAAGGGGGTGTTGAATCCCTCATCCTTGGGCACCTTAGAGAGGTTTTCAACTTCATATGCATCCTTTATTTTTACTATTTTAGGATCATAAAGTGCCACAGTTTGGTTTCACTCAAAGATCTACATGTTATTTGCATTTCATCAATTTTGTGATTGAAGGACCCAATCGTCTCCCCATAGTATGCTCTTGTGTCTAGCTCTATTTCAAAACCTGCTTTGTGATTTTCCCATGGTAAGTTATCATGGAGTCCCATGAATTTTGAGGTCGCTTCATCATTTTTTGAATAATTCAAGAATGGATGATCCTTATTGGTCCAAGTCAATGAGTTGTGGGTATACTAGGCATATTTTAGTTGGTTGATTGCTCAGAGCAAAGGATGTTATGGATATCATGAAGAGGGAGTTATTATCAAATAGGTCAACAACATCAAGAGGGAAGTCATCTAAGGTTGTATCGCATGATGTAGGTAACCAAGAGGAAGCCTCAACCCATTTAGTGGAAGTACCTTTGCCAATAAGGGTGACCTTGCTAGTAGTGCAACCTAGGCCAAGATTCTTTAGGCATTTCTCAAGAACAATGGGTTCTAGAAAACCATTATCATTTTGTCCCATTTTCTCATTCTTGTTATAGCCCCATCCCTTCATTAGTTGTAAGCCTTTTTTTTCATCTTCCATGGGAAGAACTAGGATAGGTCGTTCATCCTGGTAGAGGAGTTTAGAGACATCCTCTTCATTGGCAGCTTCTTGGTTCAAATCCCCCCACTTGGTGAAGGTGGTAGCTACCATCTTGATTGTTTCAGGCTCTTTGTTACTAGATGTGGGTTTCCCATGTGATTGATGAGAAAGAGGTAGCTCTCCTAAGGAAAAATGTATTCTTCATTAGCTTATAGTTCCCACAACCATCATCTTGGATCACTACTTTGATGTCAGGTATATTCTGCACAATGGGTGTTTTTGTTTATGAGGTTGATGCAAGGGATGATGGGTCAACAAATAAGGTAGATGGTGTAGGCCCTTTATCATTCTTGGGTATTCGAGGGATCTTGTAGAACCTGGCCTTAAGGTTATTGCAGTAGTAAAAGGGCTCATGATCTCCGTGGATGGTAATTTGTCTGCCCTTGAAAGGAAACTTTACACATTGATGATAGGTTGAGGCTACAACTTTTAGGGCATGGATCCATGGTCGGCAAAGTAGGATTTTATAGGGAAGATCAAGGTCTAGCACTTGGCATGTATTTTTTGCAATGATGGGTCCCACTTGGATGGGTAGTGCAATGATGCCTTGTCATACCCGCTCTTGGTAATCATATGCTTTGATGGTGGTGCTTTTTTCTATCTCAATAGTATCCTCTGAATAGCCCAGGTTCTTGATTAAATAAAGGGTACAAATGTTTAGACCAACACCTCCATCTACCAAGACTTTTTTGACCTTATTCTTATGAATGACAACCTCAAGGTGTAACACACAGTTATGAGATGGCTATGACAGTAGGTCTTTTTCTAAGAAGGTAAGGAGATGATTAGTGATATGCCCTACCATATCTTGAAACTGATTTGTATCAATATCCTCAAGGACAAATGATTCTAATAAATCTTTCTCTAGGATTTTCCTATGCGTGGGGGGCAACCTTAATAGCTCTAAGATTGAAATCTATGTAGGTGTCTTCTTAAGCTGATCTAGGAGATTATACTTGCTGGGATTTGATGTTGGAAAAGTAGGTTGTGCCCTAGATTGAGATGGTACTTCTTGGATGGTGATTTTTCCATGTTGTGTGGTGACTCCACACTCTGCACTAGGCCCTTTGATGGTGACAATGGTAATGACATTGTCACAGGAAGAAACTATGTTGGAATAGGTATGTTGCACGTCTGTGTAATCCTTAGATTTTCTGATATTGTTCACTTTGTTATGATCTGGCATAGGGTTCTTGTATATCTTAAGATCCTAATTCCTGGCTAGTACCTCAATAGATATGGTGTCATTTTCTATGAGGTCATGGATAATATTTTTGAGCCTCATGTAGTTCATCATTTTGTGTCCTTTGATTTAGTGAAAGTCACAAAGATCATTCTCATTGTACCAGGATGGTTTCTCTTGTGGTTCTTTGTAGTTTTAAAAGTTGGGTAGCATTATCAGGTTTGACTCAACCAATTTCTTCATGATGGTTTTGATAGATTTTGATAACTGTGTGTACTTACATTTAGGATAGTTTTTCTTGTTAGGGGTTCACCTCTATTGCATGTCAATATTGTTGATTTGATTGTTCTAAGGAGGTGTCATTTGTTGCATATTTGGTTGAATGTTAGCAAATTGATTGTTGTTTGGTCTAGGATCACTTAGGACCACCTTAGATTCTACCACACCATCATTCGTTATGTTCTTGTTCTTAGCCCAAACAAGAGGCTTGTCATTTGAACTAGTTGATGGGCGATTGTAAGCTTGAGTATTTTCCTGTGAAATTAAAGTTCTCTCAATGTTAAGGGCTCTAGGGACCAGCTCATCATAGGATGTGATGCACTGCATTTTTAAGTGGAAGGATAGATTTGGATCTAGATTTGCAATGATGATCCTCACTTGTTGTTCATTGGGAAGAGGCCACTTGCTCTTACTAGCTCTTTGTCTCCACCTCTGCAAGAAATTGGTGAAATATTCTTCTTTTTTTTATCTAAGAGTATACAACTCTTCTAGGCTTACGTCCATAGCAAGGTTAAAGGAGAAGTGATCAATGAATTTATCAATGATTTCTTGAAAAGTTTTGATACCCAACGGTAGTTGAGAAAACCAATCCATGGCAAGATCTGTTAAACTTCAGGGGAAGAGGTGCATTAAATAAGAATCATTGTAAGCCACCTCCATACACATGATGTTAAATTCTTTGACATGGTCCACAAGACTTCCTCTCCCTTTGTATTTATCGAATTTGGGGATTTCAAAGCCGAGAGGGAATGGTACCATTATGATGTTTTGATCAAATGGATATGGACATAAGTTTTGTGTATGGGGTTTCTTTATCTTTCCCATCCGAAGATCCTGCATTTCTTATGACAACGCCTTGAGTTGTGATGCTAGATCATCTTGTGGGCTTGGTGGAGGAACATACGTAGTGTATTATGAAATGGTGGATGGATTATATGTGGGATTCTGATATGATAAAGTGTTTTATGGTGTATATGGCGGTGTGGGATTATGTGAAGGTGATTGAGGTGTTGATATATATGTTCCTAACATGTTTGTATTGACAATAGTCTATTGAGGATTATAGTAGTAACTTTTTTGTTTTTATTGTTGTTGTTGGGCATATTGTTGAGCTAATAAGGCTTGTTGTTGTTGTTGAGCCACAAGGGCTTGTTTTTGTTGGTACACTATGAGGGCTTGTTTTTTTTGTTGTGCTACTAAGGATGCTTGATGTGTCACTAAGGTTGCTTGCTTGCTTGTTGTTGTTGTTGTGCTACTTGTTGTGCCACTAAGGCTGCTTGTTGTTGTTGTTGTTTTCTTTGTACTGCTTGTTGTGCCACTAAGGCTACTTGCTATTTTTGTTGTTGTGATTGTGTTGCTTGTTGTGCTGCTAAGTCTGCTTGTTGTTGTTGCTTTTGTTGTTATGCTGCTAAGGTTGCTTCTTGTTGTTGTTGTTGTTGGACAACTTGTTGATAAGCTTGTTGTGCTTGTTGTAAAGCTAAGACATGTGCTTGCAATGTAGGATCAGTTGGTTGTTGAGAAACTTGTGATGGATTGTGAGTGTTGATGTTTTGAGTGGGTAGTGGATTGGTGATGAGAGGTTGGGGGTTCCCTTGGTTTGACATTCCTTGGAAGATGGTGGATTGAGATGGAGGAATGTAAATTTGAGGTCCCATTTGATTTTGCATGGTGAAGGAGACCGTGGGGAAAGATGAGGATGCTATTATTAGATTTTGCGATGGTAATGACATGTTAGGACCTTGAGTCCATTGATTGAAAAGGTTCCCTTGTCCAATGCCTTGAGAATTTCCTTGCACTATGGATGTGGACAAAGTATTACCTTGGTTGATGGGATTCATGACCAAGGGATTTATTTTGATTCAAGTTGATGATGGATGGGATGGACGTGTTTTATGAAACCAATGGTTTAGATGAACCAATTGGTGTATTGGATAAATATTTCCCTATTTGCATTAAGGGTTGATTTTGCATTATGGTGTTGGCATGCCCTTGTGAGTCGATTGGAGACACTTGGTCCATACTTCCTTGTGAGATATTGGGCACACTTGTGGGGATGAATGAAGATGGGTACCCTCAATATGTTGATGTTGTTGTGGATTCATGAAATGTAAGTGGTTGATGTTGATGTTGGGGGTGTTCGGTAATGATAGAAGTGCCAAATGTTGGTGTCCAAGTAGTGGATGGATTGGTTTTGAGGGTACCCACAAGTGTATTGCTTTCAAATGGAAGATTTAGACCAAAGTCCTTGGCAAGAAAAGTTGCAAGACTAGGAGTGGATGTTTGATTTAGCCCTAGTGATGGAGTTGTTAATCCCTGTGTCAAAGGTTGTGCAACAAAAGATGGGGAAATTGGAGCAACATTTTCTAAGGCTTGATGTTCTTGTTTGTACTCCAGGATTTCTTCATTAGTAAGTCCAAATGGATTTTTTGTAATGTCTTCAATCTCATATGGTCCTGATGGAGATGATGGTTGTTGATATGGGGTAACTTGACTTCTCGGGTCAAATTCTAAAGGATTAGAATCACTTGAGGTGAATGTGAGTTTAGTTTTCTCCATGATTCTCTTGTGTTGTGATCTTGTCTTTACCATAAATTTTTGGGTCACCTATGGGAGAGTTGTGTTGAGATTTGTAATGTTTGAACTCTATAGTTGACTCAAATCTAGGTAAAAGAGACACTCTAAGTTTTTTTGGATCAATGACGATAATGGGGGATGAAGAGATGGATGATGTGTAAAGTGATGTTTGTAAATGTTTTGGGATAACACTTTTGAATTGAGTTTGATGTTTTGACGTTAGCATAAAGGATGTTTATGAACTTGGAAATATTTAGGGTAGACTTGTGACCTTTAAGATAAACTATTTCACAGATGAAAACTAACTCAACTAAGTGCATGAAAAAGGATACATTTCACATACAAAATAGACAAGTTAGGGGTTGGTTAGATATATGTTTAAGTCAAAAAGTGTTGGTGTATTTCTAAAAAAATTGTGAAGTTTGGTGAAGTGAAGGATGAAATTTGATGAAGGGGTGGATGAAATGTTTGAGCCAATATTGACCTAAAGTGAACCTATGTTTGATAAGACCAAGGTAGTGAGAAACGTGCTAGACCTCTAAAATTTTCAAATCCTAAAGACCCAATGTTTTAGATAGGTTCGTTATTGTGAAAAAGACTAGACGAAAAAATAACATGTACAAATCTAAGTTGTTCCTTGAAACATGTTTGTAGAAGTAGTATAAAAACTTGATTCTATTTTGGTGAAGTGTTTAAAGGTGTTTTTTGAGAGATTTTGGAGTAAGATGACTAACTTTGAAATGATGACCTCTAGATCTTCTCTTGGGAATCCTGATTTTGTGTGAGATCATTTGGAGAAGTCTAAGTTAAGATCATGAAAAAGAATATATTTATTGCCACGCGGGTGGTGGTAATATGGGTCTTCCAATCTCAATATCGGTTTGTTCTTTTCTTCGTCTAAGATATTTGCTACATTTATCCACTGAATGGGTGTTTCCTTTGTTTGAAAAGTGAAGCTTCTCAAATTGTTAATTATATCAGGTTGTTCTCCTTCAATGAGTTGAAAGTTTGGTTGAACAATAGTAGGTGTAAGATCAGGTTGTTCAATGGGAGTAATCAATCTCCAAATGGTCATGTGGGATTCAATTTGGTTAAGCTTATCTTGCTTAAGTGAGTTTATTTTACCACAAACACTTGTCTTGATTATGTTTTCAAACTAAATGTCTATGTCAAAAACATCATAAATTTCACAATGTCCATTTTGTGAAAAGGATGAAGTTCAAGCCACAGTTGCTTATGTTAACTTTGGGAAGTATGGATTGAGATTTAATTCAAGATATTTTGAAATCTCTAAGGATATAAATCCTTAGGACAAGCATTAATATCACAAGGTTATTGAAAAAGGTATCCATACTTAAACCAAAGGGTTTGAAATTTTGAAGAAGATTTTGAATGTTTGTTTACGGTTTTTTGGAACCAAGAAAAGTATTAAACTGACTCACAAGAATTTACCACCCTAGGTTCAGATGATAATACTTGTTGAATCCCCACTCGGATTTCTCCAAACACTAAGACAATGTGAATAGTTAGAGATTTGGCAACACTGGCTCCCCTCCACGATACACACTTCTCAAGACCACCAAATATCAAAATCTTAAGGATCTAAAGATCCTAAGATTTTTTTTGTTTCAACAATGAATAGTACAAATGTGGGGCGGCTTCAGAATGAGTGTTCTTGCACCAACAATAATTAAGGATTTTTGGTAACTAAACAATTTGGTTCTTAGTAACAAACCAAGAACACCAAACTGTATAAAAACCTGCTTTTCCACTTAAGGCATGGTAATAGGTGCAGTATTTTATATGGTCCAGGATAAAAGGTAATTTATCATGATTTCCCAACATTTCATATAGCCTGTTAGTTAACGTGCTTGCAAGAACTTGCCTATGAGTTTCCTATTGCGGGGTGTGTCTCATAGTAAGTCCTCTCTTAAGGGTGACACAAAGCATAAAGGTGTACTTAAGTATTTCTCTTCACCCAGGATCGCACGAAGCGCAAGGGGATTGGATACATATTTTAAGTGCACATAAACAACGAAGTACACTTTGAGTGTTTCTTTTCACCCAAGATCGCACAAAGCACAAGGGGATTGGATACACACTACAAGTGTGTCACAACAAAGCAATCACTCATTCATTTTTAACCTCTAAAGCTAAGATGAATTCATTTTAGGCACCAAATGAAATGTTAATTTGTATTGTTCAATTTTAAACCCAAAATACAATGATGAAATGAGGGTTCAATTTTAGTCTTATTTGAGCATTCTTTTTAAAACCCAATTAAAAGTTAGTGTGGTCCTAAAGCATAAAATGAAAAGAATATGAAATTGGGTTATAATTAACCCAAAATCATCAAGATGCTTGTTACAATTATAAGATTCAAAGATGAGAATGCTTCTTCACTTTAACTTTTATTGTCCAACCTACAAAACCCAGTTAGCCTAAAAACCAAAACATCGTTAGAAGCATGTTACTAATCAGATAATGTAAAAAAATTAAGACAGGTGCTAAAAATCAGTCATCATTTTTATTGCTAGAGTAGAGCGTCATTGTTCATGATAGCATCACTCTGGTGAACTAGGGTGTCGCTCTGGTGAATTTGGGCATCGCTTTGCAGAAAACTAGTGATGACGATAGCGTCGTTGTTTGGGGAGCGTCATCGTTTATAAATCTTTGATACCTCTAAATTATTCGACATCGTTGTTTGGTTTAATCGACATCATGATATTAAATATGTGACATTGTTTCTGATCACAATAGCATTGTTGTATGGTGACACCCAGAAAGGGCGTCACTTAAATTGTTTTGGGCGTCATGTATCCTGAAAAAGTAAAAAATAACAGAATTCGAGATAGAAATTGATAAAATTTGATCAGTTTTTCCCTCCTTCTAGTGTCAGAATGTGATTGGATAGAATAGTATGTGCCAATTACACTTGATCCATGGAGAATCGAAGAATAATGAAGCCACTAATGCCAATCTCAACAGGATCAATCAAGTGTAAATTATAACAAATATCCATTAAAAGCAAGCATGCTAAACTATGAAAGCATTAAAATGTCTACTCTAATCCATCTAAAACTTATCTCATTGTGGAAGTGGTGTCACGTTGATGTGGAATGACCCTTTCCCAATCTCGTGGATCAATGAGCTTGTTCCAATCAATTTTATTGAAGAAAACTGATGGAACGGTTGTGAGATGTGTATGAAAACAAGATTTTAATCTAAATGAGCATGATGAAAACTAGTTTAACATGATTTTATGCTAAAATGATGAATATATGCTAATGCTAAGCTAATCTAAATGGATTCTAAACTAAAATATTCAAACCCTAATTAACAAATAAGCTAAATGGATGCATTATGTGATCATGAAAGCCATTAATGGAAGCTTAAAGATAATATGCAAGTAATTTAAACTAAAAAGGTGCTAAATATGAGTGTTATTGTGAGTGATTTTAACAACATAACTTTGATGTTAAAAGATGGATCCATTTGTCTCTAAATAGTGCTTTATTTATAGGAAAGCAAATGAGAAATGGAGGGTTGAGATAAAAAAGGATAATCAATGGTCAAGGATGGAGGAAGGATGAAACATGGATCATGGATTCTCATCAAGGGTTGAAAATGAAAGATGAGATTTAATCAAGGGCTTACATTTAATCCAAACAAACACACTTTTAACTTGCACAAGAGGTCACAAGTTAACTTGCACATGAAGTTAAGTAAGTCTATTAGAAAAGGAATATTCCTTAGAATATCCTCATGAGTGAGGAAAATAGATATTTAGCAAATTAAAGCAAAGTTTAATTATGCAAAAGGGGAAGGAATATTCCATGGGAATATTCCTTTTGGAGGAATGTGCAAAGGAGGAATATTCCCTTGAAATATTCCCTTGCAAGTGGGGGTAATAGATTAATTAGTAATTGATAATTAAAACAAAGTTTTAATTATGTCAATTAGGGGAATTGAATGATATTCATTAAATAAATGATTTGATGAATGGGGGGAAGTGGAATGACATTTAATTAAATAACTTAGGGTTATTTAACTAAATAAGAAGATTTGGGGATATTAAATTAAATAGTTTGAATTATTTAATTTAATGAGAGGAAATGTTAGTGTGAAAGGGGGTGAATTAACCCGATTAGATTAATTAGGTTAATAGATTCAAATGAAATAATTAATTAAATAGCTAGGCTAATTTAACCAATTAAGCAAAAAGAGGATGGGTTTCAAGATGAAATGATGTTAGTATACCTGATTTGAGTGCATGATATCATTAGGGACATTTTTAAGTGTCTACACCTTGAATCTTGTTTTGATTGTCAACCTTATTAGATGTTTGATTTTCTTTTGAACTTTGTCCTTCTTCAAGTCCCAAACCACCTTTTTCCTTAGAGGGATTCTGTATTAATCAATTCATCAAGCATTTTAGTTCTTATTTTGAATTTTTCCCTTTTCCAAATTAGATATGATATTTACCTTTTCTTGTTCAATTCTAGAGTATTCCTTTTCCAGATTGGATATGATATTTACCAATGCATTCAAAAATTCCCCAATCCTTCTTTTTTCTTCCATCTATACTTTTAGTCCAATGATGTCTTCATTTGCTTGCTTCAATTGTACATTGAATTCCCTATGTCTTTCTCTAAACTTCTTGATTTGTTATCTCAACTTTTTGATGCACTTATTTTATTCTCCTAGGCTTTCCTTCAATCTTTTGGTCTTAGTTTCAAATCTTTCAAGATCCTCAAGAGCAACCTTAATTTATTCTTTGTCAAACATGCAATCATCTTCTACATATTTAATTGCAAAAATCTTTCGGAGGAACATGGCACTTCTTGTCTACCATGTGTTCAAACTTACAAGATCTTCCTCAAGTTGTTAGGCTTTTCTGAAGGAACGAAGCTCTAATACCAATTGTTGAACATTCAAAATACTGAGAGGAGGGGGGGAATCGATATTCTATTAAAATTTTGAACACTACTTATTCAATCACCAAAACATATTAATTGAAATAAAGAATGAAAGCATGAATCATCCACAAAGTCACAAAACACAAGAACAACAATATTTTTACGTGGAAAACCTAAAAGGGAAAAACCACGGTGAGGATTAGCTCACAATATATTATATCTAGATATAGTATATTATAGGGGCTCACTACTAGGACACACTGTCCTTATAAGGCTCACAACCAGAGTTAAATACAATACAAAAATGGCTCACTACCAAAGTATTAAGTGATACAAAGTGCACCTTCCTTGTGTTGTATTTTAGTTCCTTTAAAGCTCTAAATATATAGTACTACTCTGCTTAGTAGTCGCTCAATAACTCTGCTCTGATTATGAACTCTTACCATTGAATTCACATGTTCACGTCATATGAGATGATTCACACTTGATATGTCATTTATGCTCATCTATATATCTTCAAATCCAAAATATCTCATATATATACCCAACTACATTCACACACATCAATTAGATCAACCTAATTAGATGTAAACAAAAACAATCCAAAATAGCTTTTATTGGCACCACACATGATTCAAAATCCTCTTCACACCCAAGAAAACCATGCAATACTTAATTTAGGTCAACATGGATCTAAAATAGATCGAACTAACATCCACAATGTATATTTAATCTTCTCAAAACATTTCACTGACATTAGTGATACTAACTCTAGAACTGCAACACCAAAACATTCTTCTCAAGGAAATGCAGAATCTCCCACACTGATACATTTAACAAAGAGATGACAATGATATCTTCTAGTACGCTTCACAAAACTTCTCGAGATCTTGAATATAGTTGTATAATCCAATCATAATAATATGGTTAAAAGTGCAGAGTTATGGACCCAAAACTCGACACACTAAACCGCAACATCGTCAACCCAAGAATACTTAGCCAAATTCCTGATAGATCAGCTTTCCGGTATAGTTAGTACTATACAAATGACACCAAAACTGCTTCCCCACAATGTTAACATCAATGAAAACACTAGGACAACTGACCCAACTGATGTATGCACACTTCATGCTCATGATACCAAGCTGCATCAACAATGATAAACTTCCAAACTTCCAAAAATATGACTATGATTGTGTTTCACACCTAGTACAAGAAGGTACATTAGTGCAAGATCTAGTTTTATTATATTTTTATAATTGATAATTCTACGCATGCATGTATTTTACAGAATTCTATAATATGTGAACTAATTTATGAATTTGTATGTTTTTTGTAGGACATGTGTATGCTTCTATTGTACCTGAGAAAAATGAAGAGGAAATAAATTATTGTTTAAATCAACATGTTTAGATAAAACAAAAGTTGTTGGAGCCTAGATTAGATTATTATAACTAAGAGTATCCAATAGGTTTTGTGGTTGTTATTGGCACTTGGATATGAAAATATTTGATAAGAAGGAATGGTTTATCTACATTTGAAGACTATGAAACACATAAGAAAATTATGGACTACTCACATTTAGTTTTGGTAACAAATATATAAATAGTGAAGTATTAAGGCAAACCTTTTCCAAAAGAGTTATGAATACACTATATGGAAGACCATGAGGACATTACGTATGAATTAGAAAAGAGAGAAGATAAAGATGGTGCAATGGAGTAAATTTTTAAATGGCTTGTGGGTATGTAAATTTTTTGAAATTTTTAACTAATGTATATAGTTGGTATATTACATCAAATTTCCTACAATACTTTTAATCATTTTTATTTTAGGTCTCCCACAAATATTTGGAATGAACATCACTACTCAAGAACATTTAATGTGTGACAACATATTGTATTTCATCATTTATGTTCTTGCTCCACTGACCTGGGGTATATGAATGGACTTTGCCAAAAACATTTGAAGGCTGAAAAATGTTTGCAACGGCTCACTCTCCGCATGCGAAATGGGTACACTGGGTAGATGATATTGACTCTGCTTGGCCCCTACTATTTGATGACAAGTACTACAACTCAGATTCTGATAGATGTCAATATCCTGCAGACAATACTTTTGTTCCCTAGAAAGACAAGGGCATCCTTCCCAAGCCGAATGTTAACCCGAGCAATTCACATCATGCCAAAAATTCATTTGGTCGCTATTTTGTCCACCCTAACCAGCATGCTTCATCAGGTTGGGAAAATCCTCATCAACATGGCTTGAGCAAGGAGGGGACTTGGCGCAATAGAAACCCCCATCAAATGGCTGGCTTTTAGGGTTCAAATCGTAAGAAGACTCACAACTAGAGGACACAACAATATTTCAACAAAAAATAAAATGAGGGTTTTTACCCTTCTCAATTTGGTAGGTCGAGGAGTGGAATCTCACAAGGGGAAAAGGACTTCAGAAACCCTAACTCTAGGGCTCAAATAAATAACACATCTCAAGCTTCTGGAGGCGTCAAAGGCTCTTGGATGACGAGAAACGGTGATCACCGAGCATCTTTCATGGAAAATGCAAAAAATCCTAGACCCACTTTCCAGAAGGGATCTCCTCTAGAAAATGAATGAGAATGGAGATCGATTCCAATGGTACCTCTCCATTTGGAGGCACAATATACTGATTGTGAGAAAAATGGCTTATTTGTTCAAATTTGGGGTGAATATCGTCCACTCCCTCAAATTCATTCTTGGATAAAAGATAATTGGTATGAAGCTTTTGATTTAATTATGGTTTCAGCTTCTTCATTCTTCATTCTTTTTAATAATGCTACTATTAAAAGCAAGCTTCTCATAAAGGGTCATTTTGGTGTGGTAATACTTTTCTAGGTATCTTTAATTGGAGGGCAAATTTATCTTTAGAATCTCTTAAAATGTCACCTCTTCCAGTTTTATTTTCCATGCCCTCCCTTCCAGTGGAATATTTTGATACATCCTCTATTAAATAGATTGTTTCACATTTTGGTGACTTTCTCAAGAGTGAATTTTTTTAGCACTAATGGAAAACCTATTATTAGGGTTTTGGCCCTCACTAAGAATTCCAAAGTCCTTCCTCATAAAGTTTGGATTTTTCCTTCAAAAGGTGACTGGTTGAAAATGATTAAATGTGATTCTTTAATCTGGAAAGAGGCTAACATCATTGTTGATTTGGATATCTTCTGTCAAGCCAAACCTTTGGACTTCTCTGCTATTACTCATTCGTTGGGTGCTATTCCTTCCTCAAAAATTGCTTCCTCATCCACATCCTCTAAGATCCAATGTGATTCTTCCAACTGTCGCATGGATTCTGACTCGACCTCTTGTAGTGTTCAACCACTTCATTCCTCTCCCATATTGAAACAAAAAGCACCTGAAATCTTGGACAAAGGGACTAAAGTTGATGCGGTCTCTCCTTCTCAAAAAAATATTTCCATTAATGGTGATGTGGTCTCGAAAACTTGGCTCTCCAACACCTTGGAATTATACTCTTCTTCCAAAGGCTCCACCCCGATTACCCAGATTAATGACTCTTCTCCTCCAACTAACAACCCTACCTGTCAAAATAGAAAAATCTCTCATTATGATAATCTTCTTAATGGTTCAAATGATGAATCAATTAATTTTGTGAATGAAGCAATGTTAAAAGCCATGGAAGGCCTCATTGAAGAAATTGTTGATGAAGTGTTGGCGGAACCTACCCCTGAGCTCAATTCTCCTAATCCACCAATTTCTCAATTAGCTTCAAAAAGAAAATTAGATTTTTCTAGGCTCTCTCTCATTTCCCCTCATGACATCTCCTCTTCCACTCCCCTGGATTCGATTTCCTCTCCCCCAATTTTGCAATCAGAGTCAGATGCTAAAAATCTCATCACTCTTAAGAGCAAGTGAGGGCGCAAATCACTCAAGGAGAGAAATAATTTAGAAATTGTTGTTAGTTTACAATAGAACCTAGAAATGAAACTTTGTTCATCTAATAAGAAGGGTGAAGATAGGGGCTCCTCCCCTCAGAGCCTTCAAGTTTCTCATTTTGATTTAACTGTGGGGTGCAAAACGTTAGAAAGAAATCTGCGAATGAGGAGAGACGTTATCTCTCCTTGAGCACAATGAAGATTCTATCTTGGAATGTTAGGGGCTTAAATGACCCTAACAAATGATGCTTAATCAAGCATCAAATTTATAGAACTTTATCAAATATAATTTTCTTACAGGAAACAAAATTATCTCTTAATTCTGCTTTGGGAATTTTTGGCTCTTGGAAAAATTGGGATCTCTTAGCTTCTCCGACTCAAGGAGCCTCGAGAGGTCTTGTGATCTTATGGAATAAAAACTGTAAAAATTGATCAATTTGATTCCTCTTCTAATTGGATCAAGGCAAAAGTTTCCTACCTAAGAACAAACAACTCCTTTTGGATTCTGAATGTTTATGGTCCTTGCTCCACAATGGGGAAGAGACGCCTTTGGAATCATTTATCTTCTTTCTTTGTGAAAGGAAATAATGATCTTAAAATTATTTCCGGGGAATTAAATGCGATAAGAAATCTTTCTAAAAAAAATGGGGGCATAATACGTTCGACAACACTCATGGAGGATTTCAATAAATTTATTGTGGCCAATAATTTATATGATTGTCTTTTCAAAAATGACACCTTCACTTGGAAAAATAAACAGGAAGAATTTTCTCAAATTGCTGAAAAGCTTGATCATTTTATTTTATCGGATAATTGGCTAAATGATTTTTGGGACTTCACTTTGATTATTCATACTCTTGTTGGATTTTATCACTTTCCAATTTCTATTTCCATATTTGATGATAGGGAAGTGCTTAAAATCCCTTTTAAGTTTGAAGCAATGTGGTTTAGAGATGCTCATTTTATCAATATAGTCAAAGACTGGTGGCAAAATTTCCCTTTTATTGAAGGAACTAGGATGTTTCAACTTAGTAAGAAACTTCAATACTTGAAAAACAAAACAAAGGATTGGAACAAGAATCATTTTAAAAACATCTTTTCTGAGAAAGTGAGGATTGAATCAAAACTATCTGATATCTATGAGGTGGTAATAAATGTAGGCATGGATAACAACCTCTTTAATAGAGAAAAGGAGTTAAAATTTGAACTTGAAGACATTCTTGCCCGTGAAGAAAGTTATTGGAGACAAAAGTCAAGGGAGACTTGGCTAAATGAGGGGGACAAAAATATAAAATTCTTTCATGCTTCAACCAAATTAAGAAGGCGAAAAAATAAAATAGTATCCATCCAATCATCATCAAATGAGCCTCTTTGCATAGAAAAATAAATTGGATTAGAAGCAGTAGACTTCTTTAAAGCTCTTATAGCCAACTACAACACATAAACAATTTGAGAATAATGTGATTATTGACAGTGTCCCCTCATTAATTTTTGAGGAAAATAATAAGTTTTTGATGGCTAAATTCTCTTTGGATAAAATTAAAAAGGTTATTTTCTCAATGGAAGCTAAAAAATCTCTAGGACCGGATGGTTATACTATTATTTTCTTTCAAAAATGTTGGGACTTTGTTAATCATGATATTATTTTAGCATTGGAAGAGTCAAGGAGAAATAGAAATATATTGAAGGAACTAAATGCAACTTTCCTGGCTCTTATTCCAAAAAAATATGACCCTACCTCTTTCAATCACTATCGACCAATAGCCCTTTTCAATTCATTCTACAAGATTTTTACCAAAGCTATTGCATCTAGACTTGCAAAGTTGCTTCCTTCAATTATTTCGAAAGAGTGGGGGGGGGTTTGTTCTATGGAAAGACACTCCTGAAGGTGCTATTTTGCCTCATGAGGTACTCCACTCAATCATGTTAGATAAATCCCCTCCTGTTGTTCTTAGACTGGATATGCTTAAAGCATATGGCAGAGTAAATTAGGATTTTTTAATGGCCATTCTCAAAAAAATTGGCTTCAACTCTAGTTGGTGCAAGTGGATCTTTTCTTGCATATCTGGAGCTAGGCTCTCAGTTATTATGAATGGCACTCCTCATGGCTTCTTTTCTCCAACACAAGGCTTGAGACAAGGGGACCCTTTATCTCCTTCTCTTTCATCCTCATGGAAGAAGGTTTGAGCAGATCTATCATTGCATCTTGTAATCTAGGTTTTTGGAAAGCTGTAATTATTCAAACTTTTCCATTTCCAATTACCCACTCTCTCTATGCAAACGACACTCTCCTTTTGGGCCATGCCACTATGGAAGAAGCTAGAAAACTTAAAAAGGTATTATATGATTATTGCTTGCATTTAGGACAATATTATAATTCTGAAAAAAAATATATCTTGAATGTCAGCTCCATTGTTAAATCCCAGATTCTAAAATTTTGGGGATTTAAATGTCATTCCCTTCCATGTAAATATCTGGGCATTCCCTTTTTCTCAGGGAAAGAGAAACATGATTTTTGGGACATAATAATTTCATCAATCTCTAACAATATCTCATTATGGAAATTGAAATGGCTAACCTTTGTTGGGAAATTGGTATTGCTCAAATTTGTGTTACTTTCCCTCCCAATTTACTTAATATAAGTTTTGAAACTCCCAAAAATCAAAGGAAGTTCTCTTCAGAAGGTTCTAAAAGACTTCCTTTGGTCTGAAAATGTCTCTTCAAAAAAGAAACAGTCTCTTGTTGCATGGGAGTCCCTTTGCAACCCTAAACACCTAGGTGGAGCAGGATTACGTGATATCTTCCTTCAAAATAAAGCTCCGGGTGCCAAACTTGTTTGGAAAATTTATTCAAAACCTGAAACCAAATGGTGTCGAATCATGCAATATAAATATCTAGACTCTCTTGAGAGTGAAAGGATTTTTACTCAAAAAGATTTACCTCAAGGTTCCAAGATTTAGAATTTTATTGCCTCTTGCAGATCTGTTATTCTTCCTCACCTTTCTTGGGTTATTAATAATGGTGAGAAGGCCCTCTTCTGGGAAGATGCTTGGAATGGCTATAAACCTATTAGGTCTCTTGTCAATTGGAAATGCATTGGACCTCTTCTTAAAGCTCATTGGGGTAATAAAGTACGATATTATTTAGAGATTGATCCATCAAATCCAAATCTTGTTAAATGGAAGGATTTTTATTTTCTACAGACTCCTCACTCTAAAAAGCGTTCTTTACAAGTGGAACTTCTAAAAAGACAAATATGTCTCTCTGACAAACAAGATGAGATCGTTTGGATAAAATCTAAATCAGGTCAATACAGTGTAAGAAAATGCTATAAATCTTGTTCATCAAAAGACAGATAATCCTTGGCCTTCTAGGTTATGTTGGGGTCTACATGTTCTTCCAAAAGCATGTGCTTTCCTTGGCTTTCTTTTAAAGATAAAATTATTGCAGGTATGAGATTGGATAGATTGGGAATCACACCTCTTTTTCCATGTGTTTATTGTGGGAACGCCTTTGAATCTGTCAATCATCTCTTAATTGGATGTGACTTTAACTACCATTGTTGGACCCGAGTTATGAATAAACTTGGTTGGTATAGCCCTCTCCCCAATTCCATTTTATGTTTCTTCAATAGTTGACCATCAATTTTTTCTTCTTCAACTTTGTCTTGCATTTGGGAAATCACTCCTTCTATTGTCATCTGGAATATTTTGTTGGGAACAAATAATAGAATTTTTAGAAAAAAAGCATCTAATTTTCTTCAAGTTATGAATAAGATTGAGATCTCCATCTTTGAGTTGACTTCAGTGGCTCTTTTCAAAAATTCAAATTCAAAAAGAATATTTTCATCCTGGGATGCACTCATTTTGAAGAATTGGCAATTGATTAAACTCCCTAAAACGGGTTTTGTTTCAATTAAGGCACCATCAGTGAACATAAATTCTATTTCTTGGACACCTCCAAAAAAATTCTTCAAGTTAAACTTTGACGGGGCCTCGAGAGGAAACCTGAGCAAGTCAGGCATAGCTACAATTCTAAGAGATTGGCATAGGGGTTTTGTTGGAGTTTTTTGTGAACTAATTCTAGATTGCACCAATAATGTCACAGAGTTTAATGCTCTACGAATTGGCCTAAATCTAGCCAAGAAAATTTCCATTTCTTCTATTTACATTGAAGGGGATTCAATGATAGCAATTTCAGCTTTAAAGAGGAGAAGGTTTGATTCTTGACATCTGGACTATATTCTTTCTTGCATTTTTCAACAACTTGAAGCTTTTCCAAATATTCAAATATCTCATTGCTATAGAGAAGCGAATGCATATGTTGATACTCTTGCAAATAAGGAAATTAATGAAGCAATTCCATATACAAAATTCTTAGCCGAGGAATGTGATCAATTTTTTCATAAGATCTAATTTTAATTCAAATTTCAAGTCTCACATAGGAACTTTTTTGACCTGTCGATTAATATTTCCATTTGTATCACATGGGATACATCTCATTCTTCTTGCGATTTGTTTGAATTTTGATCACACATGACTTATCCTAATGCTTATCGGGACTTGTTTCATGCCATTTTCTTTCTTCATGGTGGTTATTGCTGGGTCTAGCCTCCATCGCTGGTTTGACATGATGTTTTTATGCCGAGGGTACTTCAATAAATAATTCTTCTAAAATTTTGGGTTTGCATTTAACAACCTGGATCTGGTGTTTTTTCTTGGTGGTAGATAATTGGTACATGATTTTTGATTCACATTTTCTTACCTGATTGAGCATCTTGATACTCATGTGATCATCTGACATTCATTGCTCTTGGGGTTGACATATGTCCCCTTTCCTCAAATGTGTCTACCACAAATAATTCATTTCTTTATGACGGACATGCTTGAGGAATTCATGACAAATATCATGCATTGCAAATGATGTTTCAAGGTGGGCTTGGGTACTGGTCTTATCTTTTGGTGGATGCCAGTACATATAGCTAAATTTGGAAATAATATTTTCCTCTTATTGTCTGCCTATGGGAGGGTATTCTCATAGTCAGACTTTAGTGAAGTTGATGATTTATTTGGTGGCCTCCAATTTAGACCCGGTGACATGATTTGAAATTATTATCTTTCCCAAGGTGTATGCGAAGACTTGGCACTTGGCACTCTTCAAGTATCTTCAGGTACATGGTTTGCCAAGAATTGATGGCATCTTACCTCTGCACCTCTATGAGGTACAATTGAAGCTCAACAAAATTAATGGCACTTTCGTGTGATTTATTGAAATTCATGTTTTGGCTGCTTTTCCATTCTATAAACATGAACATCTGGTGGCATTTTTTCACATCTACCATTGTTGCTATTTCACCAGTTCTATTTGCTCTAATGGATAGTCTGTTCAGAGTGTTTGTTCCTCCTCAAAATCATGAAGTTCGAGATTGCTAAATGTTTACATTGGAAAAACTGAGAATGTTTGCAATTGAATTCAAACAAGTCCATGATGCAATTGAGGTGGTTCTTGGTTATGACTAGTTGGATCTTCATGTAATTGCTCTCCCACATGAAGTTTTTTCGCATTTTGTTTCAAATCTAATGGATGTCCTCTAGTGTTTGGAGATGGTAAAATTTTTTGGAGGTGCATATCTCCTTCCACGCATCTTCCCACTCTCCTCTTTACATCCTACCTTAGAAAATTATGACATTCTGCAAGGTTTGAACACGGTGGGTGGTATATTTTGCAGACAACATTTATTGTCTGATATGCGGTTTACTCTTCTCCTGCCTTCCATGGATAATGGTTTATTAAGTTATTTTCTGAGAGAATTCAACTATCGGCTTGTCAGACTTCGAGCTCAATATGAAAATTCTATTTGTGACTCCATTCAGGGGTTGTATGATGCAGTTTGCTTATTGATCAGACATGCTCTTTATGAGCCCCATGAAGAACCTTTCCTCCCGCCACTTGCAGACTTGGCTTCCTCAGAGGAAAGCTCCACTTGAAGTCTTTCCCTCATTTCTTGACATTTTTTTCACGGTTTTGTCTTTTGGTAGTGGGATATCCTCTACTCGAGCCCCTCCTTCCCTTCTAATTTGGCCTCACTCTAGCGCTCTTGTTCTCTTTTTGCTTCACCAAATTTGGTTTTTTGCAAGCTCCGTGGCTCTTGGTTCTTGGTTTTTGTGTGCAAGCTTCTTAGCTTCTCTAGTTGAACTCCTCACTTTGTTGTTACCAGTATTCATGTGGATGGGCTTCTCTTTTTGGTGTTCCCAGATTTGAAACGATTTCTCCTTGCTCTCTCTGGTTCCAAGGATTATCTTCCTATCTTTCTCACCCAATGTAATCGGCTTTTATGCCTTAGTTTTCAAAGGGGTTTTTCTGTTTGTAGTTGGCACTATTGCCCCTACTATCTTCTTGTTAGTTCTATTCTACCAAATGTTTGGCATGAATTTTCTGCTATTACCTGATGTAAACCTATTTTATTTTCAATGGCTTCATCACTTTTATTCAAAAAAAAGATTATACCTATATTTTTTTTAGATAGAAATATTTCATGTTTTTGATTTATACTCCCATATACATTTTACTTTTTATCATTTCTCTTTTAGGTCTATAATGCAAGAGAATCTAAGAGGTCACTAGGGAGTTACAAAATAAGTCATTAAAATTCATTATATATACTTATCAAGTCTCATGGTTTGGAGCTCATAGGTTGTGTAAACATCAAGTATTATAGCAAGGAAGCAAGGTTTGAGAATAAGAGTTACAAGTACTATGATTCAATTATATGAACTTAGAGAGTGAAGATTCTATGGGTTTGTTGTGTACTTGAGTGTAAACATTGTAGCATGTCTAAAAGTGGAATTTTCATGATTAGTTATCTATGTGTGTAGAAGCCTTGATTTTCTATTACATCCATTCATGTTTAACCTTAATGTAATAAATTGGTTGTGGCCTAGCATGTGAGAGATCACTTTGTAGTAGGATAAATTTGTTTGAGGATTAAAATTATATGTTAAGAGATATTTTTGAGGATTGGATTTTTCCCTCACTAAGGGTTTTCGCAGAGTATATATTGTTTCATTTTTTATGGTTCGTATACTAATATTTATGTTTATAGTTAATTAGGATGAGCATATAATCATAATTTTATTACTTCTAGAATCTAAGAATAATTTTATTAAGTCTTTAAATATTATTTATGTGCTATGACAATGATGCAATTGAACTTGTTTATCTTTCTACTACATAATGTTCAAAATGAATATTTAGTGAATAACATCTATAATCGATTCATTATAGTTTGAAATAATTTCTTATTTTTTCTTAAAGTTTAGAATCATCAACTTTGATTTACATTAAACTACTAAGAATATGGGGGTGTCTAATACTAATAATATGTGACCATATATATTAATATTAAACATGTTAGGTATTAATCAAGTATTTAGAGAATTTTAAGATAAACTGTTGTTTTGCATAAGAAGAAAAAACCATAAAAGAAAGGCCAACTAACATGCTACATCTAGGAGATTGTTGGTGCTAGAATATCTAGCCATTTCATATTTACACATAAATAAATTCCTTACTATAGATATATTGCACATGAATTTATAATCATTCACTTATATGATTAAAGAGAATCATTTATAGATTATATTACATTGGGATATAATATATTTTATAACATGTGCAACTTTTAGTTCATTTTAAAGAAAGTCTAAATTTGATAACTAGATTATGCATGAATATATATATATATATATATATATATAATTTAGGTGGTGATATATTTGAAGAGCCTATATATATCACATTATTATAAAACACATAGAGGTGTGTGTGTACAAAAGTGTATATTTTCTTATGTTTAGAGGGTACCTAGACAGGTTCTTGATATAAAAGAGATCAATATAGAGGTGTTCATTATTTTTGAGTAAAATGTTACAAACTAATAAATTATGAATTAGGTTAAGTTGAACCATTAAATTATACATTAGTTATGTGTTTAATAATATGTTTAAAGGACACATTCCTATATGTGAACTGTTGGATGTTGTGGTTGTGTTGCTAATATGTGGTTGTCATTGATGTCAACACTATTAGTATTTGATGATTTGGAGGTTGTATATGTCGAGGATATTGAAAAAAATAGAATAAATGTGTTGCAGGCAGTCTGTGAAGCTGTGAAGATCAAAATGGTGGAAAGTTATGTATGTTTATAATCAGAAGTCATGCATTAAAGGGTTTGTTGTTGAGCCTATCTAGTATGTTTTCTAAAATTCTCAGTGCTGTGCATCAAGATTGGAGAAAGTTATCAGTTTATGAGTTCCTACAGTTATTTTGTTACTGTAGTAGGTGTTTTTGGAAGAAGATAATGCAATTATGGTAAATTAAATTATTGTGTATGCTCTTGATATGTTCAATGATGTTTATAGATTGTGTTGTATCATTTTTGTACGTCTGCATTGATCAATGTGCTCGTGATCAAATATTTTTTCTTTTGTGTGTTCGAGTTTTCATATTCTTGGCTGACATGATGGTGGTAGCGTGTTGCAGATCCTTGTGGATTAATATTTTAATGTTTGGCATGTTTGAGGATGTTGATTTAGGTCTTCATTATGCTGTGAACGACTATGCTTGGTGTGCATTGAGATTTGTTCATGAATTGGGCCAACAATTTGTAATTCATTTATTCTTTATTTTTGGCCAACATAGTTGTTGATGTAAATCCTTGAAGCAGATATATAAGAGCAATTGTTTTCTTCATTTGATGTGTGTTTATACAAAGTATGTGTGAATAAAGATTAGAGCATTCAATCTCAAAGCAGAGTGTGAAGGAGTTTGAGCCAAGTGTGAAGAAGTATTTATGTGCCTAACCGGGATTGTCATCAAGCCTTTGAAGAAGATAATTTCTCAATTCAACCTCATCAGATGGATTTAATTTGATTTTTTTATGTAAGGAAGTGAGCCTTCCCTTTGAGCAGTGAGCTCTAGGAAGTGTGCCTGAATAGATGTGCATTCCTTATTTTTTCATTATACTTTTAACAAGGTATAATCTTGTGGACTAACATCCACCGTGGTTTTTCCCCCAATAGGGTTTCCACGTATAAAATCTTGGTGTTCATGTGTTTCTGATGTGTTATTGATTCATGCTTTCATTGTTAATTATCAGATCTAATATTAAAGGTTAATAAGGTTGAATAAGTTTTAAATTTTGTGACAACTGATTCACCCCCCCTCTCATTTGTCTATCCTTGTTTTGCCAACAATTGGTATCAAAGAAGGTTCCTTTGAAGAATTTTAATAGCTTGAGGTGATCTGAGATGGCATCATACAAGAAGGATAGTCCCAGATTCGATGGAATAAACTACTCTCTATGGAAGGTCAGAATGGAGTTCCATTTGAAGTGCATTGGTGAACCCTTTTGGAAGATTACAAAGAAATATATAATATTCATCAGAATGGTCCCTCTACTCTTGATGAGATCAAAGAAGCTGAGACAAATACCAGGGCTATAGAAGCATCATTGAGTGCCTCAACAGATTCAGAGATGACAAATGTGATAGGTCTGAGAACAACATATGAGATCTCGAAGAACTTGGAAACTTTGTATAAAGGAGATGCTTAGGTGAAGATTGCTAAGCTAACAAGTCTAAAAGGAAAGTGGGAGAACTTGGAGATGAGTGAAGATGAAAACATTATTTCTTTTATGCAAAAAGTGAATGAACTAGTGATGTGTATTAGATGTGTCAGTGGTGTTATGGATGAAGATGAGATTGTGGCTAAAGTTCTTAGATCAGTGCCTACTTCTTACAAGTCAAAATCTCATGCTATTGAAGAGCTCAGGACAGTAAAAAATGTGACAAGAGATATGTTGATTGGGAAACTATCTTCTTTTGAATTGAGTGAATTTGGTGAATCTACTCCTAAAATAGAATCTGCATTTAAAGCTACTATATCCAGAAAAATCCATCAAAGATATGATCCGAGAGAAAGTTCTAGAAAGACATTCAAATATGAAGATGAGATGAAACAAATTGAAGATGAAGAAAGAGAGCTAGAAGAATTGGAAGCATTGATTGTGAAAAGAGAAGCCAAAGGACAAGGTAAGTATAAAGGAAAGCTTCCTATTAAATGGTTCTCTTACAGTAAGATAGGTCATTTTGCATCAAGGTGTCCTGAAAGAGTCTCTAAGTATAAAGCTGACAAGTCTAGATTTCAAAAGTAATGTTATTATTTTGAAGGTGTTACTAATGATGAATCTGATAAAGAAACTGGAAATGAAGATGGATGGGCATTCATTGTTATCAAGGAAAATAGTACGGTGTCCACTAAATCTACTAGTGATAAGAATATTGAAAAATCTCTTGCAGCCAGAATTGATGAAAAGGATGAGTGGGTGATTGAAAATGGATGCTCACATCATATGACTGGTGACAAAAGCAAGTTTACAAGTTTGGAGAAGTATGACGGTGGTGTTGTAAGATTTGGAGATAACAATGTTGGTGTGATTTGTGGTAGAGGTACTATTCCTTTTGGTGGTAAGTATGATACTGATGATGTCCTTTACGTTGAAGGATTGAAGCATAACCTATTGAGTTTTGGACAGATGGTAGACAAGGGATACAATCTTTAGTTCAAAGATGGTAAGTGCAGAATATTGGAAAGATTTGGAAATGTAATTGCTTCAGGTACAAAGACAAGAGGTGACATTTTTCACCTGAGTGCTACTAGTGAAAGTTGTTTAATTTCTCAAGTTGATGTAAGTTATTTATGGCATAGGAGGTTGTGTCGTGTGAATTTTGATAACATTATCAAGGTAAGCTCCACTCAAGAAGTTAGAGATCTACCTAAGCTAGTGAAGCCTACTAACACTATATGCAAGGAATGTTAGATGAGAAAGCAGACAAGAATTTCTTTTCGGAGAAAACATCATAATTCTAATGGAGTATTGGAGCTAGTACATACTGATCTATGTGGTCCACCTAGAATCAAAAGTCTACAAGGATAAATGTACTTTATGTTGATTATTGATGATTACTCTAGGATGATATGGGTTGCTTTCTTGAGAGAAAAACATGAAGCATTAGAAAAGTTCAAAAATTTAAAAGCTACGGAAGAGAATGAGACAGGTTTGAAGGTCAAATGCTTAAGATTAGACAGAGGTGGTGAATTCACTTCCTGGGAGTTCAATACATTTTGTGAAGATCATGGAATCAAGAGACAATTATCTGCTCCCCAGACTCCTCAATAGAACAAAGTTGTTGAGAGAAAGAATATAACAATTCTAGATGCTGCCAAAACTATGGTGTTGGAAGCAAATGTTCCTCATATCTACTAGAGAGAAGTTATAAGCATTGTTGTGTATACTATCAACCGGGTAAATGTTAATGGTAATTCTGGTAAGACTCCTTTTGAGTTGTGGTTTGGTTATAAGCCTACTATTAAATATTTCAAAATATTTGGAAGTAGATGTTATATCAAGAGAGATGAAGGAATCTTTCTAGGTTATTCTACTAAGAGCAAGGCCTACCGGTGCTATAATAGAAAACTGAAGAAAATGGTTGAAAGTGAAAATATCAGAGTTGATGAGGACATTGCTAGATCATACAGATATTGTGGATATGACTCAGATGACTAACATGACAGTACTGATAATGGAAAGAATGTTCAGACACAAAATCAAATTCAAATTGTCTTGGTGAATCCAGAGAATCATGAAGGAGAAGCTAGTGGAAGTGCAGAAGAGAGAACAAAAGAACCAGAAGTTAGAGAGAATCCCAAAGTCCTAAGGTATGTAAAGCTAAATCATTCTAAAAAGCAGATTATAGGAGATAAGAACAAAGGTGTGCAGACTAGAAGAAGAATTGAAGGAGTATTGGCTGATTTCCAAAACTGAGCCCAACAATGTCAATGAAGCATGCAAAGATGAATATTGGATGGAAGCAATGAAGGAAGAACTAATGAAGATAGAGAAAAATGATACATGGACTCTTGTTCCTAGACCTTAGAATAAAAATGTGATTGGAACCAAATGGGTCTTTCGGAATAAGTTGAATGAACAAGGTGAAGTGGTCAGAAATAAAGCAAGACTGGTTTGTAAAGGGTACTCACAGATGGAAGGTATTGGTTTTGAAGAAACATTTGCCCCTGTTGCTAGAATTGAAGCTGTGAGATTGTTTCTTGCTTATTCCACTTTTAAGAACTACAAAGTTTATCAAATAGATGTGAAGTCAACATTTCTGAATGGTGAATTAGAAGAAGTATATGTTGAGCAACCAGATGGATTTCAACTAACTGATGAAGGAGACATGGTGTGTCGATTGAAGAAAGAACTATATGAACTCAAGCAAGCTCCCAGATCCTGGTATGCTAGACTGGATAAATACTTGTTGAAGCTTGGATTCAATAAAGGTATTGCTAACAACAATCTGTATTTCAAGATGAATCAAGATAAAGAGTTGATTATTGAAGTCTTTGTTGATGACATTATTTTTGAAGGTGACGATGACTTATGTATGAATTTTGCTGATGAAATGAAAAGTGAGTTTGAGATGTCAATGATTGGAGATCTGAAATTCTCTTTAGGATTGCAAATTACTCAGTTAGATGATGGAATCTTTATATCTCAATCCAAATATGTGAGAGTTACTGAAAAAGTTTGGCATGGAAGACTCAAGTCCATTTGGTATACCCATGGTAACCGGATGCAAGTTAACACAAAATTATGATTATCCTAAGGCTAATCAAACAAGTTACATGTCAATGATTGGTGGATTACTCTATTTGACTAAGACCAGACCAAACATTATGAATGTTGTATGTATGGTGGCTAGATATCAAGCTGATTCGAAGGAATCACATGTCACTGCAACAAAGAGAATTTTTCAGATACTTGAAAGGAATAATTGACTTTGGCCTTTGGTATCCTAAGGATGATGATCTTACTCTGAATGCCTTTATAGATGTAGATTGGGCAGGAGATGTGGATGATAGTAAAAGTACAAGTGGTGGTGCATTCTTCTTGGGGAAGAAGTTGGTATCTTGGTTAAGTAAAAAGAATAATTCCATTTCCTTATCTACTACTGAGGAAGAATACATTGTTGTTGCAAACAATTGTACTCAAGTAATGTGGATGAAGGAGATGTTGAGAGATATCAGAATTGAGTATGATGAGCCTATTGCTATATTTTGTGATAATTTAAGTGCCATAAACATTTCCAAGAATCTGGTGCTACATTTAAAAAAAACATATATCTATCAAGTATCACTTTTTGAGAGACAAAGTAAGTGATAAAGAAGTCAGATTGGAATATGTGCCCACTAAGGAACAAATTGCAGATATCTTTACTAAACCGTTGCCTAAAGATACTTTTGAGCATCTCAGAGGCAAGATAGGGGTGATTTCCCCTACTAATCTGAACTAAGATGCATGTCTTTGCATCAATCTATGCATTCATAGTCATATCTTGTTTCAGATTGATGTTGTGGTTGTTGCTACTCAAGGGGAGTAGTCAGATGATTCAGATATGTGGTTCATAGCTTGTGTACCTTTTCCATTTATGTCAAAGGGGGAGAAGTGTAATGTGAAAAACCTTGAAAAAGAGAAAAGAACAGAAAGGGAGAATAATAATGTAAGGGGGAGAAGAACAGTATGAGAAGGAGAGCTAGTTGTGTTGATGGTATTTTTCACATTATGTGTTGCCATCAATGCCAAAGGGGGAGATTGTTGGATTTTTTGGTTAAGTTTCTAATATGTGGTTGTCATTGATGTCAACACTATTAGTATTTGATGATTTGAAGGATGTATATGTCAAGGATATTAAGAAAATTAGAATAAATATGTTGCAAGCAGTCTATGAAGTTGTGGAGATCAGAATGGTGGAAAGTTATGTATGTTGATAATTAAAAGTTGTGCATTAAATGGTTTGTTGCTGAGCCTATCTAGTATGTTGTCTATAAGTCTCAGTGGTGTGCATCAAGATTGGAGAAAGTTATGAGTTTTTGAGTTCCCATAATTATTTTGTTACTGTAGAAGGTGTTTTTAGAAGAAGAGAATGCAATTCTGGTAAACTAAATTATTGTTTATGCTCCTCAGACATTCAGTGATGTTTCTAGATTATGCTCTATCATTTTTGTACGTCCACATTGATCAGTGTTCTCATGATCAAATATTTTTTCTTTTATGTGTTCAAGTTTTCATGTTCTTGGCCGACATGATGGTGGTAGCGTGTTGCAGATCCTTGTGGATTTATCTTTTAATGTTTGGCATGTTTGAGGATGTTGATTTAGGTCTTCATTATGTTGTGAATGACTATGGTTGGTGCGCATGTAGATTTGTTCATGAATTGGGCCGAAAATTTGTAATTCATTTATTCTTTATTTTTGGTCGACAGAGTTGTTGATGTAAATCCTTGAAGCGAATATTATGTGTGAGATATGTGTGAATAAAGATCAAATCATTCGATCTCAGAGAAGAGTGTGAAGAAGTATTTATGTGCCTAACCGAAACTATCATTAGGCTTTTGAAGAAGTTAATTTCTTAGTTCAACCTCATCAGATGGATTTAATTTGATTGTTTTATGTAAGGCAGTGAGCCTTCCCTTTGAGAAATGAGCTCTAGGCAGTGTTTATGAATGCATGTGCATTCCTTATTCATTTTTTATTATACTTTTAATAGGGTATAATCTTGTGGACTAACATCCATCATGGTTTTTCCCCTAACAGGTTTTCCATGTATAAAATCTTGGTGTTCATGTGTTTCTAATGTGTTGTTGATTCATGCTTTCATTGTTAATTATCAAATCTGAGATTAAAGGTTAATATGGATGAATAAGTTTTAAATTCTGTGACAACTGATTCACCCCCCCTCTCAATTGTCTATCCTTTTTTTTCCAACATGAACTTGATATGAAAGAGATCAATGTAGAGGTATTAATTATTTGTTAGTAAAAAAATATTAACTAATGAATTATGTTAGTTGAACTAATAAATTATAAATTAGGAACTAGTAATAAAAAATGCTATTTAATTTTTCAAACATCACCTTCTATATTGTCTAACTTTTCAAGAAATTTTTCATAAATTAGAGAAAAAGTTATATACGAGATATATACTATAAAGAGATGATGATATATACAAGAAATTAATAAATCAATCATCATATGAATACTAAAGTTAGAACAATTGAGATGTTAAAATTCGATAAATTAGAAATAATAAAAACTTACATCAACACTTTTGGAATGGATCATATTTTGATATTTGGCACATTATCACCTAAAACTATGGCACTTGATACAAGAGCATTCAATCAATTGTAGATTCTTAAGTGGCACCTATAGGATTCCGTAGAGATGACATTAAGCTTGAGGAATAATCTCCAATTTCTACTTCTCCTTGACTTGGTAGAAAACCACAATAGTCATTGAATCCTTCTCTTCATCTCCTATGGAACTCAATTAAATTTACCAATTAGATATTTTATAATTGGCTTTGATTTATTCTTCTTGCACTAGATACATTTTTTGCATTATTTTCTTTTGAATTTTCCCATATACCACTATGCAAAACTAATAAGGGTAGAAGGATCCACAATTTTTTTTTCTCAAACACGAGAAAGAAAATTAATTTTAATTTATAATCATCTTGAGTATGATAAACCATTTAATTATTGGTTGAGTTTTTTATTAAATATAAATAGGTTTTGAAGGGTTCCTAAAACCCTATACAAAAAGGAATAGTGGAAGCAAAGATAAAATAGTGGGCTTCCCACCCAAGAAAAACACAAAACAAGATGATTACCAAGACATCGGCGACCCATCAGCAAAAACCAGTAGTAGAAAACAAAGACAAAAAAAAATAGAAAATGACCATTAGATAAGTTCTTTGAGAATCCTCGTCACTTCCAGGTCCTTCAATGCCAACCTATCATGCATTTCCATAATATCTTCCACATCTTGCGCACGACCCTTAATGCATTTCCTAGTTTTACTTCGAGTACGCACACTCGGACCAACACCCACATCCATAGTTTGCATATCCTTATCAAAACTCTCCCCACTCTCCTTAGTCAACTGATCATCAAAAAGACCTCTGCCCATCCAATCTTTGGCTTTCTCATTGAGGAAAACCAAACCATCAGTCGAGGCTTCCAAATTTTTCTTACTGAGATTAATGGTTGAGTTGGGCATGAGACTAGATTATATTTTTTAATTTAAGGATTTTGGGGTCCACAATTCACTTGACACATATAATATTTAGATATAATACCGAGAGTTCTTTTGGAATCAATTTTATAATAATAACACCTCCAAAATCTATTAAAATTATAATTTCTCATTAAAATACAAGCATGATTTAGTTATCAATACTAAATTATTTAAGTTCATATAGGTACAAAGTTTACTTAGACATAAAAACTTAGGGTATTGAACATGAATAAATGAGTTTTAATTTATAATCATCTTGAGTCTGATTAATCTGATGAGATGATTGATTTATCAATACCTTGAGTTTTGACAAGTTAGAATTTTAATAGTCACAGTCTATGAAATAAATATTAAAATAGTCATGTAATTTCCATGAATAGAAAATCCATGTACATGTAGTCTACCAAATAAATACTAAAATAGTCATCTAGAGTCCATGAATACCAAATACATAGTCCATGTGAATAGACAAAATATATAATGCATATAGTCCATGTCAATAAGTACTAAAATAGTCATATCAAATACATACATAGTATACATGAATATGTGTGTGCTAAAAATTCTATGACTAGGTTCTATCATCATAAACTCAAAAGGCCTATTAGTTCTTCTTGAACTAGATTTTGTCTCACCTTGTAAAAGAAAATGTTCACTTAAAATCAATTAATGCCAAAATTATACATTTATTTTTTTGTTAACCCACGGGTGTCCCCGTGACTCAACCTAGTGCATTCCCTTTAGGGGACGAACTAAGGCGAGACTAGTCCCCTAGGGATGCACACAATAGCTTGCAAACCACGTGCATCGGGTAAGCTCAAGCCTTGGAGTCGAACTTTGAATCTATGGAAAGCAAACCCACAGCCCAAGCCAACTCTGCTACCCATGTGGGCTCTCAAAATTATACATTTATTATTTAGGAGATCATTTAATATTTAAAAAAAAACTATGAAATAGAATATTTATATTGACTTGTGCATGCATACCATATGTTACTCTTCCACATTATAATGATGTGGTACCGAATTTGTGGCAAAAATTTTACTTGATGATTATTGCATTTAAAAAATCACGATTTAAAAGCCCAAGTGTTTACAAAATGAGAGTATATAAAAACCTAGGAATTGCATAAAATTCAAACTAATGGGTACATGTACACATATAATTGAAATAATGTGGGTGACTCAGGAACTTGTTTGGTCTCATCAATGATAGGACTTATTGTTGCCATGAGTGTGTTATCATGCTACATATATGTATGCACATATATTTTTAATATTGAATTTAAAATTACACACTTGAAATTTTAAATTATATTTGAATGAAAGAAAACATATAACACTAGAGGATCACTTACCGCACCTTTTTGTTGGTCTGATGTAGAATGTGTATGACCCCATTGCTACTATAAAATGATCTCAATTCCAATATTATTAGAATTAAAAAAATTCAAACATATTTTAGTATACTTGGTTAAGGATGATTTATTGCTCTACCATATAAGGTGTTTGTGTCATCTAGCCATTGACACTAGATGATGTGCTAGTCATATACACCAAAAAAGATAATATATAATTTATTTAATAGATAAGTAATTGATATTTTAAATAAAAATATTCGTTAATTTTTTTTTATCAGTGAAAGCAGGATAATCCTGCAATTGGTTTTATTCCTTCAATCAAAAATCATACATCCATTGTTACATTTGAACCAAGTATCAATTTAAATCCCCCTTCAGTTTTTCCAAGCCCATCTATAGACAACCCACCCCCCATTACCAAACCATCTTACACTATTCTCCCTAGGTACCACGTAGCAACACACTCATCACCCATGTTACTACCAATGCAAGCTAAGGAATTATTGTCTTCTTACTTGAGTATGCACACTCTCCATTTTGTTGTTAGCCGCCCATAACATTTATCATTTTTAAGCATTCAAAAAGTAGCATTCACTTTCTTTTTAACTCCCTTCTATTGCATACATTTTCTTCACCTCACTACACATGCACAACCCCCTCGACCCAACCCCAACCTACATTGGATATAGCAATGAAGATATAGGATTTTCCCAACCGCCCTGGCAGTTTGTGAACTCACTTAAAACCACTTGTTACAACCCCCAATTTTTATTGAAGCCTACCATCTCTCATCTAGCTCTATAGCTCTAATCCATCAAATGTCTTCACACAAAACTCTATTTTTTTTGGCTTCATTAGAAACAACCTAGTTGGCTAAGGTGTCTACAACCCCATTACCTTCTCAATAAGTATGCATGATTTTGAAATCATTAAATTCCTCCAATTTTTGCTTAATATACTTTATATATTATTAATTCTCCATATCTGAGAACTACCTTGTGCCAGGGCATTTATAACTATTTGGGAGTCCCCCTCCAAATGTAGCTTTGAAAATGAAAAATTAGATGCTAAATTAACAACCAAAATAGTTGCTTGTGCCTTAGCCTCATTATTGGTTCCCTCTTGTAGTTTTTATGCACCCAACACTAAAATATTTCTTTTCTCATCTCTAATTACGCACCCCACCTTAGACAGTCCAGGATTCCCTTTGGATGCTCCATCAAAGTTTGAATTTATCCATCTTGTTTCAGGTCTTAACCACTGTACCTCCCTATCTTTTGTTATTGTTGAAGTTCCTCCCATACTACCATTTGGAGAAGGGGCTTTAAGATAAGGCTAGTTTCGTTGTAGAATACTATCTGCTTGGAAAAAAGGAAATTTTCTAGGAATTTGTTTACCCACTGTTGCATTTACCACTTCTGAGATTTCCATCTCAATTCTTGCACACAAGGCTTCTAGATTTATCTCTTTACCTTGAAAGATCTGCCTATTATGCTCCTTCCACACCTCCTAAATAATCAAAGAGGGAATAACCTACCAGATACATGAGAAAGATGATTTCTTAACCTTCAATCTCCAACTTTGGAACATTTCTTTTAAATATTCTAGACATACAATCTACCAATGCACTTTGTTTAACATGTATTTCTAGCAATATTGAGTGAACTCACACTGCAACAACAAGTGATCCACTGTTTCTTCATTCTATTTACACATCACACATTGATTGGGGCCTTGGAAACCTAACTTCTTAAGCCTATCTCTAGTCAAAATTGTTCCACATAGAGCTAGCCACACAAAGGAACCCACATTAGGCAAACAGTTTGTGTTCCAACATAGTTGATTTGGCCACCCTTCATCGGCCCAATCTTCCTCTAGAAATTGATAACAAAACTTTAAATTATGTTTCCCATTTTCTGCACCACACCATGATAATTCATCTCTTCCATTTGTTATTAAAAAATTTCACTCTTGAAAATGTGAAGGAGTAGCCATTGTTGTTCATCTATTAAATGGAAATCCTCTATAAGCTTCCAACCTCATTCTTCAATGCCTTCCACTACCCTTTTGGTTACATACTCTTGTACTTTCATGCCCCACTTCTCCTTCATTATCAATTGAATAGCTCTTAATCTTGCATCCTCATTTAGAATAGGGTACCCATCCCAAGAATCCTCCCAGAAATTTGTCATCTCTCTTGGGACCACTTGCCAAGATAAATGCTCCAGAATTACTTTCCTACATGAGATCATAAAATTACATATTCCTGATCCACTGGGCAGATTTTGCATGTTGTGAGGATCCTTTCTTTCTCAGTGTTATCCAGGTATTTCCTTTGTAAAATTTTAACCCGTTTTTATTTAGGTCTCTTGACCATGTACCAAATTAATTTTCCCCCCATTGTTTCACTCATTAAACTCCATTTCCAGATACCAACACCTCCAGCCGGTTTTGGTTTGCATACTTTGTCCCAAGCTAAAAGTAGAATTTTCTCTTGTTCTTTACTACCATTCCAAAAAAGCTTCCTCATTTTATGCTCTATTGTTGATAGAATCTTTACCGATAGTTTTAAGCACATCATTGAGTACACAAGTAAAGCTGAAATGACTGAATTAAGCATTAGAATGCACCTCACTGAGGAAAGCCATCTGCCCTTCCAACCTAACATTTTTCCAATACATCTGTCCACTAGCTAATTCCAAAGTTCTAATTTGGAAGCTCCTACAAATAAAGGGGTGCCAAGAAATTTCCCAAGAAACTTACCATTTTTTATTCCTCGAATTCGAGCTAATTCCCTTTGCTTTTCCAACCTTGTGTTAAAGAAGAACACCTCTGATTTGTGCTAGTTTATTTTTTGAACCGACGCTACACAATACTTCTCTAGAGTAAATTTGATCACCCGTGCTTCCCTAAAAGAAGATTCCCCCAGTAGTAGCGTATCTTTAGAAAATTGTTGATGTGTTACAGCCTCTATCCCCTATGCAATAAACACACCCTTCCATTTTCCATCAAGTCTTTCTTTATTTATAAATCTACCTAACACCTCATCCATTAAAATAAAGAGGAAAGGAGATAAAGGGTCTCCTTGGTGTAGTCCTTTCGCTAATGAAAAAAATACTCATGGGCTTCCATTGACCATGACTGAATATCTAGGGTTTTCTATGCAACTCTTTATCCAATCAACCCATGAAGTGCTAAACCCAAATATTCCCAATACTTTGAGTAAGAAATATCTATCCACTTGATCATAAGCCTTTCCAATATCTAACTTTACTAACATTCTATTTGTTTTCTCCTTTCTTATTGAATGTATTGCTTTATGAGCAATGATAATACCTTATACAATAGAACACTACGGGACAAAACCACTCCGCTCCTCTAAAATTAAAACATTTAGAATCCTCTTCAACCTATTTGCTATCACTTTAGAAACCACCTTATATATAGTATTGCATAGGGATATAGGACGAAAATCATTGAAGGATTGGATTACCTGTTTCTTTGGAATAAAGCCAATCAAAGTGTTATTCAAATGTCTCAGCATATAAGAGCTTGCCCGAGATTCTTCCACCACTTCCCACAAATCTACCTTTATAATTTCCTAGAAGTGTTGGTAGAAGCTTGCAAAGAAACCATCAAGACTCGAAGCTATATCATGACCCAACTGAAACAATATTGCTTTCACTTCCTCCATTGTTACACTCCTAATAAGCTCTTTATTTTGTTGTTCACTTACTAGCTTTGGAATAACATTTATCATTTCCTCCACTAAATCAACGTTTGAATTCGACTCCGAGTTTAGGATATTTTGAAAGTATGTGACCACTTCTCTATCTATTGCCTCTTGCTCGATAAGCATCTCCATATTGTTGTTGTTAATCTCCAAAATTTTATCTATGCTCCTTCTAAATTTAATCGAATTATGAAAAAAAAATTGTGTTTCGGTCTCCTTCATTGAGCCAATTTTCCCTTGATTTTTGTTTCCAAAATGTCTCTTCCCTTGCCAATAATTCTGCATATTTACCATTCAAAAATTTCTCTTGCTGAAAATCAAATTCATCCATCCCATGATTCAAAACCTTGCCATGTAGCTGCTCCAACTCCTCTTCAACATGCTTTTTTTCTTCAAAAATATTTTTGAAGTGTTGTTTATTCCATTCTCGTAGATTTCTCTTGATAAATTGGAGTTTCTTAAAAAATATGAATTCTTTTGAGCCATCCAAACGAGGAGCATTTTTCCATCACTTTGCCAAAGGATGTTTTAAGACACCATCCCAGAGCCACATATTCTCAAACTTAAAAGGATTTCTAGCTGGAGTTGAATCTTTAACAATTGATAAAGAGATTAGATAATGGTCAGATCCTAAAGATGGGATTATAAAAGATTCCACCACATATGGTTTTTCTCCCCAATTACCAGCTAGAAAGAATCGATCTAGTTTTTCTGCTTTATTCATAAAACCCTTCCACCTGTTTGTCCACGTGAATTTTCCATTCTTTGTATATACTCCCTGTAGCCCATTCCTAGAGAATTTTTTTTGAAAGTCTAACAAAAAAATATTTAAATTGCTTCCCCCCCCCCCCTCTCTTCTCATCACAAGATAAAGTAGCATTAAATCCCCACCAAGAACCACTAGAGCATTCTCTATAGTTTGTATTGCCTTCAAGATTTGATTCCAAACCATCCTTTTTAAACTTGTTCCAATTGGTCCATACACATTAATCACAAAGAAAGGATCCTTCATAAAGTCCATTTGCAATCTTATCATCTTCCAATGCCTATTCTACACCATCTCCTCAACATTCATGCTTGATGGGTTCCAAAGAAGAGCTAACCCTCCTGAAGCACCATAAGATTCAACAAAAAAACCCTTCCACCTCTTCCACTTACACATAAGCTTATATGAATTCTCCTTATCAAGTTTGGTTTCTTGAAACAAAACAAAATCAGGGTGCATCTGATCAAGACATCTCTTGATCAAGCGCCTCTTGTTAGAGGCATTGCAACTCCTAACATTCCAGGATAAGGATTTCATGGTGCCTCAAGAAGGACCAAGCCCTTCCCAGATTGTATTTTTCTTTTTCCTTTTACACTGCTAGCCAACTCTAGCTTGAATTTATTTGACTTTCTCCCTCTACTTTTCTTTTCACCATTCTTTATTTTACCATCAGTAGATAGACTCTGCTTTATTGTGTTCTTTTCCAATATACCCTCCTCCATCACCCCATCACTATTATCCTCATCTCATGAAAAACCACTGCCTTCTCCATCCTTGGCCCTACCCATTGGGGTTTCCATAATGTTGTCTATACATGTGATATACCCCTGCACATCAATGTTTGTTATCACTGCAACATTTTCCTAAAAAGTATTCTCTAGAGTTTCCATTTCTTGCACATTCACTTCTTGTAATGCTTCTGTTTGTGCCACAATCACTATGTTTTCCCTTGTATTGTGATAGATCCTTCTTCAAACCCTTCCTTTTCTATATAACTACCGTTAAACTCTTCACCCCTTAAATTCTCCATCTAAGGAGTGCATTTATCATCTAATACCCCTCCTACATTTTTTGCATGGATCATAGGCGTAAGGTGTAGTTGTTCTTCATGGTTGTTGGTCCCTTGAGTATCATCAACTTGGATTTTCCAAGCTGATGAGGAAGGATATTTATAGTTAACTATCTTCTTTAATCATGCAACCTCCTTAGTTCCTTTCAATTTTTTGTTTCGAATACAATCTTTGCTTGCATGATTGGTGTCCTTGCAATGACTACAGTTGACTATGCAATCCTCCATTGCAATTTGTTGTCTCCAGAAACCTTCATTTGTCCTTAATTCAATTTCTTTCAGAAGAGGGAGAAAAGGTTTCCGGTTTATACATATCCTCGTGTACAGGCTTGAATCCTGCTTATCCACACCTTACTCAACACTTACAAAGGTTCCCAGCTAACTACCAATCATTCTCAAAGTTTTTGGATCCCAATATTCTACAGGTAAATTATGTAAATGAATCCATGTTGGAATCTCCTCTATTGTTTATGTCAAAGGGTTGAAGTTGGGAACCTAGTCTTTAATGTAAAACCCCATACCATCCATTATAAATAGACCATTATTCAAAATCCATTCCTTGGTTCTTTTTGACTCACATTCTACAAAGAAAAAAACCATTAGATAAAGGTTTCAGATTTATGCATGGATTCCATACCTCATCGCACCATTTTCTCACTCTGGAAAAATCTACTAGACTCCCAACCCATTTCATAAAAGAGGCTTTTTCTCTGCAAGTCTTTATAGCATCTGCCCATGTTTCCCCCCCTACATCACATGGGATAACTCTATCATCCTTGATCTTTATGCACTCCTTCTCCTTTGTTGGTTCCTTGTCATTTTATTTTGGTTTCCATATTTTCTTCAATTTATCGTTTCCTTGATTTTTTGGTCTTGTCCACAACCTGTTATAATGCCAATCGGGAGATCTCTAGTTTGACCTGGGTTGCTGAAATGACCGTTGATCTCCACCATTTCTTTGCAGATCCTCTCGTTCCCAGTTTGCATCCTCCATCCACCAATTTCCATAAGGTCTGCCAAACCCAATTTGCCTTGGTGTCTAAAAATTCTACACAGGCCGCCATGGCTCGTGCCCTAAGTCTCCTCCTCGCCACACCCTCGTGTTTTTAAAATATTTGTTAATTTTAATATAAATTAAATGCATACATAAAATATGGCATGCATTTGTATGAGGAGCAAGAAAATTAGCTAAGAATGACTACTCTATTGAAAATCTTGAAGTAGAAACATGATCAAAACCATAACATAGGTGATTATAATTCTCATAATAATGGCTCCATGTAGATGGTGTCAATGTTCATGAGGTACTAGGACTATCATCATCTCCTCCATGCTCTCTATTGTTGACTTTAGCTACCAAGTAGGTAGCTTGGTCAATTAAGTTTCCAAAGAACATGCTCAATGCTCCTAATATTGACACCAACCCCAATTGGTGAATGGAGGTGAGAATAGCTAGTGTGGGAAGAGAAAAAATGGGTGGAACATGTTGTCAATGTAGATTAGCATGTGCCTCTAATATGTGTTGTGGCATGATATAAGGGTAAAATTACAAACCTTTGTCACACTTTTATAAAGGAATCGGCCAACACAAACAAAAATTATCAACTTCGACCACATAAAAGTGGTCTTTATGTTTTGAATTTAAAAATGATGTAAACTTTAAATGAAATGTAGAAATAATGATGAGTTTTATTCTTGTAATTTTTCAAAAAATAAATAAATTGTTTTTTGATATTTTTTTATAAATTTAAGAGCAGATTTTGAATTACTGAAAATTTCAGGAAAAAGTGATGTTGAGTTGATGTTAAGAAAAAAATAGAAAAAAACTTTATTTTCCCTTCAATTTTTTTTCCCAAATAGAAAACTTCAATATCTAGTGCATGGAAAAAAAATTGAAACTTTTGATGTATATTTTCCTTGTAATAACATGTTAAAGTCAAATGTACCATAATTTGATAGTTTTCATTTGACGTCAACTATTGTCTACTATTTTTATCCTTTTAAAAAACAAATTATACCCTTTTGGAGAAGATTCTCTCATCTAGTGCACCATATATTTTTCAAAAGAAATTAAGATGTTTTAGTATTTTTTTAATTTCTAATCAGCCTCATTTTTAATTTCAACAACATACTTGCATTAATTAAGAAAAAATAACATATTAAAACTAATCAAAATATCAAAAAAAATATTTTGATTCTTTAATTTGAGCTCTACAAAAGGGTCTTTTTAGTTTTTTTTTTAAAATTCTAATTGAAGAAATATCATGTTCAAGTGGAAATTTTCAAAAATTTCTAAAAAAAGATGAGGTGGCCGCCAATAAGGATGCCACATAGAAAGTTTCAGGTGAAAGGGTTTTAACTAAAACCCTTTCAGTAAAAAACTTACATACAAATTGAGTCACATTTTAAAGAGACAAAGGGAAAAAAAAAATTATTGTTTCAAGTGAAGAGGTTTTTCCCAAAACTCTATGTGCCACATATAGACCATGTACTTTCAGGAAAAACGGTTTCACCTGAAACTATTTAGGTTGAAATTATTCCGTTTGGAACTATTTAGTTGGTTGAAAGTGTGACACAATTTTGTGCTTTTACCCACCACCAACACCCTAGAATGATTTGATGTCAAAATTTAATTAGACTTTAAATCTAATTCAAAGTATGTATATAATTTTCTCAAAAGATATAATGGCACCTTATAATTTCCATGTGGTTTATGGTCAAAAAGGGCAACTTGGTCTCTTCTACATTGGGGTTGCACCAGAAGGATTTCAAGAAGGGGAAATCAAACAAGCCTTCCAAGGTAGGGAGGAAGAAAGACCAAGATAAGATCAAGTTAATGGGTGAGAATTTGGTGGAGTCGGGTTCAGTTAAACCTCTTGACTCCCATTTTTCTAAACCCCAAAAATGATTGTTCTCTCATGGAACGTGAGGGGGCTGAACATCACCCCTCGATAACAGGTTGTTCAATAAATGGTCAAGGCTCATTCCCTTGATGTTATGTGTATTTAGGAGACTAATTTATTTGTGGAAGGCATAGATAAGATTACCTCCAAGATTTGGTGGCATGGTCAATGTCAGTGCATTGGGGCACTAGGCAGTGTTGGTGGGATTGCGTGTCTATGGGACAGGTGAAATATCTCCCCCCTGTGGTGGATTGTGGGTAGGCATTCACTATCCATGGTTGCTTCAAGTTTTGAATCTGGAGAAATCTTGTTGTTCTCTAATGTTTGTGTTCTAACTGATTTGGTTGGAAAGCTTCGCCTATGGGACCATATATGGTATGTGATATCTATAGCTCCTTTGTTTCCTTGGGTTGTGGTTGGAGATTTTAATTCTATTCTCAATCTTGATGAAAAGAGCGGAGGTTTGGATCATTTGGAGCCCTCTTCATCAATGTTTAGAAATAATATAACCTTGTTGAATTTGATTAATATAAAGCCTCGCAATGGTTTGTTCACCTGGAGTAATAGGAGGTGTGGTGTAGATTCTATCTCTGAGAGGTTGGATAGGTTCTTGGTTCCCCATTTTTGGTTAGGCAATAAATGGATCTCCAATTCATAAATCCTTGAATGGAGAGGCTCGGACCATTGGCCTATAAATTTTTTTGTGCATGGATGAGATAGTGATAAGAATCCTTCCTTCAAATTCCAATTAATGTGGTTGTGGGAGCCTTCTTTGCAGGACCTTATAAAATATTGGTGGACTAGAGGTTTGCCTCCACATGGTACAACCATGTATTCCTTTGTAAAAAGGCTCCATTTTCTGAAATTTTATCTAAAAAGTGGAATAGGGAATGCTTTGGAAATGTCTTTGAGAAAAATCTATAGCTCAAATTTGGTTGGATATCATCTCTAGGAATAATAGAGACCAAGGGATTACTCAAGAGTCCATTAAATTTGAAGTTGAAGCTTTGGAGGTGTTAATAGAATGGGAATTGGGGGGAGTTGTTTTGGAAGAAAAAGTCAAGGATTGACTAGCTTCAAGAGGGAGACAGGAATACTACCTTCTTCTTTAACTTCATCAAAGCTAGGGGACATGGGAATTTAATCTCTTATATTGTTTCCTCTCAGGGTGTTCAACTATCTTCTTTTTGGGATGTCTCACAGGAGGCCACTCGATATTTTTCTTCCTTATTCATAGAAGATTCTCTTGAGGAATTGGAGGATGTGAACCAGGTTTTGAATTGTATTCCTTATATGGTTCCCCTTGAATCTAATATTGGACTCAATCAACCCATTTCCCTAGATGAGTTGGAGGAGGTTGTTTTTAGTATGAAAAAAGGTAAGGCCCCTGGTCTGGATGGGTTTCCTATTGATTTTTTTCAGGAATTTTGGGAGACTATCAAATGGTATCTTCTAGAGGTTGTGCGTGAATCACATAATAGTAAATAAATGTTGAAATCAATGAATTACACATTCCTAGCTCTTATCCCCAATAGAGAAGGTTCAAATTCTCTTGACCTTTTTCGATCAGTTTCCCTTTGTAATGTTATCTATAAGATCATCTCTAAGCTAGTTGTTGAGAAACTTAAGTGTTGGTTGGTCAAAGTTATCTCAGATGAACAAGGAGGTTTTGTGGCTGGTAGACATATCTAGGATGGTGTTTTTATTGTTGATAAGGCCATGTTTATCAAATTGGACATGGCTAAGGCTTATGATAGGGTCAAATGGTCCTTTATTCGCAAGGTTATTTATTATTTTGGGTTTGACGAGGTTGGATTAATTGGGTGATGATTTGTGTCACATAGGTGTCATACTATGTGTTGATTAATGGTGTCCCTTCTTCTCTATTTGGTACTTCTAGGGGCCTTAGGTAGGGTTACCCCCTTGTCGTGTTATCTTTTCATTATTATGGTTGAAGATTTGGGAAGAATTCTAAAAGCCCATTTGGTTCAAGGGCTTATTCATGGGTTGTGTTGGGGTGAAGGCTTGCCTCCTCAGTCCCATTTATAGTTTGTGGATGACACTGCACTCTTGGATGTTGTCAGAATCAAGGAAGTGAGAAACTTCATGTGGAATCTTGATATTTATCTTGTTTCTTCTCGCTCCGCTTATTCAATCTAGGATTGCTTGCACTCTTAGATTTCAAATAGGTAACCTTCCTTTTGTGTATTTGGTTGTTTCCCTCTTTGTGTCCCCTCTACCAAGAGGGACATAGTAGAGTTTTATGGATAAGTTCAGGGGTTATTTCAATCATTGGACTTGTAGGTGGTTGCCCTTTATTGGGAGGATTATGCTCCTAAGGGCTATTGTTTAGGTGCTTCCTATCTATAGGTGTATGGTTCAAGTTTCTCTTACAGGTTTTATTACAGAGTTTGATGCACTTTCTAGGCAGTTCTTATGGTCAAGTAGGTCAGATTCCAAGAAGTGGAGTTTGGTTAAGTGGGAATCTATCTGTAGGCCTATTCAACAGGGTGGTTTGGGTCTTTAACAAGTAGCTATTACTATTCAGGCTCTAGCAGCCAAGCTTTACTAGCGATGGTGTACTAAGGAGGATCAAAATTGGGCCAAAATCCTCAGTGTTAAACATTTGAGAGGAGGTACAGGTAAATATTGTGACCGACGATGTAGTATAGGCCAAATACACTTTATCCTTGAGGACTTGAAGCATATTTAAGCCACTATGCATTAGTCCAATAAGATCATTCAATATAAAAAAAACTAAGAAGCCATTAAAACTAACATATTAAAATACGAAAGCTTCACAAACATCTATTCTAAGCCATTCAAAATTATCCTATTGGGTGAGTGGTGTCACATTGATATGGAATGGCAACCCTTTCCCAATCCCTTGGATAATGAGCTTGTTTTGATTGATTCTATTGAAGAGAATCAATGAAACTGATGAAAGATGTGTTACAAAACATGATTAAAGATATTTTAACATGATAAATGCTAAGATGATTGACATAGGTGTATGGAAAGCTATTATAAATGTATGCAAGATTCAAAAGATTATAACCCTAATTTCAAAATATACTAAATGGATGCAACTAAGTTATCATGGAAGCCATTAATGGATGCTCTAAGATAATAATGCAAGATTTAAACTAAAATTCCTTTTAAAACAAAAATATGGATAAAAGATGATAGTGATTTTAACACAATAAGTTTACTATTAAAAGATGGATCCTTATTCAATAGATGCAAGCTCTATTTATAGAATAGAAAAAATGAAATTGATGGCCAAGATTAGAAGGATTAATCAACGGTTAGAATGGAAGGAAGATGGAGGCATGGATCATGGATTCCCATCAAGGGTTGAGGATTCAAGATGATATTTAATCAAGGGCTTGCATTCATCCAAACAAACACACTTTCAAAACTTGCACAAGAAGCTTTGTTGAAAGTTTGTTACAAAAAGGAATATTCCCTTTTCAAATGAGTGCAAAGGGAAAGAATATTCCATGATAATATTCTCTTTTGAAGGAAATTAGCATTTGGTTAATTAAAACCAAATTTTAATGTGCAAAGGGGAAGGAATATTCCCCTTTTAGAGGAATGTGCAAAGGAGGAATATTCCCTTGCAAGTGGGGGGATTATATTTAACTAATAATTTGATAATTAAACAATGTTTCAATTATGCAAATTAGAGGAATTAAATGATATTCATTAAATAAATGATATAATGAAGGAGGATGTGATATGATATTTAATTAAATAGCTTAGGGTTATTTAATTAAATAAGATGACTTAGGGATTAAATTAAATAAGTTGATTTATCCAATTTAAGAGGATGAAAGGTTAGTGCAAGAGGGGGTGAATTAATCTAATTAGGTCAATTAGGTTAATAGATGAAAATGATGTAATTAATTAAATAGCTAAGCTAATTTAATCAATTAAGCGAAAAGAGGATGGGTTTTAGGATGAAACGGTGAGTATATCAGATTTGAGTGCATGATATCATTCAAGACATTTTTAAGTGTCTACATTTTTCCCCTCTTTCAAATGAGGTACCTGTTACGTTGGTTCAAAGACTGACGCTTTTCGGATTAAAACTACTGCTCATATCAAAAAATTAAAAAAAGTCCAATTTTTTGGATGCCCCACTATTGCCCCAATGGAAGGAATAAGTTGTTTCCCTACCCCCTTGAGAGATCAGGCATACATTTTGAACTTTGCGTTAATCTCTCGACAAAGGCGAAACATCAGTTCATCTCAAAGAGGACTAGAAACCTCAAATGTTTGATGCAGATAGATTTGATGATGTATAGAAAAACATCAACCATGGGTAGCCTCATGTATATTTTTATATATCACACATATTCGATACTTGGATATAAATGCTAGTAATGATAGAAGAATAAGCAGAATAAGATGGATGGATTAACCCTTGATTTTGAGATTGATTCAGAAGTCCAACAAGCATATGATTCATCGAGACTTTATTACATTTGGTGATGAGATGGATGATTTTCTCATATCTAGGATTGGGACTCTTAGTCATTCCTTATATTTGATATAACACATAGACACGATGCATCATGGTATTGATAACCAAGATGATGTTGTATATAGTGTTATCGACTTTGACTTTGTAAACATATAGGATATTTCTTGTTCACACCTTGACATATGGAAACCTCATTAGAATGTAGATTAGAAGTTTAGAATATATCAGACCAAAGCATACACAGTAGTCAACAGTCTACTCCAAATAACCTCCCTACACACAACTAAGAAAGTATGCGCGAAGATTATTTTACAAGAATACCCACAAGTGCAGAAAATGAAAGATAATGATCAATGCCCCATTCCTTTCTCTCTAAATAATTTTGATAGACATCATTGAGAGGTCCTAAGAATGGGTCATTGAGATAAATCATAAGAAAATATCAAAGACAAACAGTCAGTTTTATTTATATCTCTTTCCAATTTAATATAGTTAAGGTGATGTCTGATGTTGATGTCCATTCTCAGAAGGATGCATCCTAGGATAGTTTATCAGATGTTTTGATTAGGATGAGGTGTGATAAGTCATTGATACAAAATCCACTCATTTACCTATGATCTAGACTTTAGATTTTGACACTTAGGTTCTCACTTTACGACTTGTGATACTTTCTTTCTACTTGTTTTACCAAAGGTTGAAGGTGATGATTGATTTATTATGGATGAAGTTTAATTGCGGGTGAAAGCGAAATGGGATGGATGGGTTTGGATTTTTTCAGAATATTTCAATGTTTTGGTGTTTTGAAAATATTTTGAGGTTGTTTTTTATCCTTTTTAATATTTATGTGAATGTTTATATTTTTGATTTTTTGAGGTTGTTTAGGGTTTTCTTAGTTTTCCAGTGTTTAGGGGTTTTTTGAGTTTTCAAATATTTTTGGGGTTTTATGAGTTTTCAAATGTTTTGGGGTTTTTTTCAAATGTTTTGGGGGTTTTCTGAGTTTTCAAATATTTTTGGGGTTTTATGAGTTTTCAAATGTTTTTGGCGTTCTTTGAGTTTTCAAATGTTTTTGGGGTTTTCTGAGTTTTCAAATGTTTTTGGATTTTAGCTATACAGGATTTTGATTTTTTTTGGATTTTTGGATGTTTCAAATGTTTTTGGGGTTTTCTAAGTTTTTTGACCAACAACCTAACCTAAAAGACTATCCTAGGGGCCTCGAGGGTTGATCAAAGATTAGGCTTGCCTACATTATACACGCAGAGACCACGTAGTTTGACTAACTTAACTTATTAATGTTGAGATATGAACAGTTGATGGGATGTCGGTTTATTATGATTGACTCCTAAAGACTAGCCTAGGGTGTCTCAGGGGCACATCAATGATGGCCTTGCCTATGTTCAATCTCAGAGACTTGTAGTTCGACATGGGTTGGTTTTTGGATTTTCAATGTTTTGACCTTTTTTAGGGATTTTGAAGTGTTTTGGATGTTTTGGGATTTTGACTTTACAATTTTTGAATGTTTTTGGACTTTTTGATTTTGCAAGTTTTTTTGGATTTTGATGAGATTTTATGAATGTTTTTGGGATTTTTGAGAGAGATTTACAATAAAATTAAGATATACAAGAACTCAATCTGATTCATAATGAATTACCCCCAACATGATGCAATAGACTACCTTGATATAGGCAGGACAAACTAACCTTAGGAATGTGCCAAGTAGTACAAAAGGGGATACGATACTTCACAATATCAAGCTATGATACAGACACAAATGGGTGATGGAATAAATAGGATGAATGATGTGATGGATGGAAGTGATGCAAATAATGATAGGATAAAGAGCTAAAGAATAGATGGAGGTGCTTTATTTATGCAAGGTTCTTGCTTTCCAGGTTTTTACCAAGGTACTTGCTCAATGCACCACCCAAGTGGTTTTCACTAGAGGATGATTTTTTTCTTGACTCTTTTCAATCCTTTTTTATTATTTTTTGGGATTTTTGATCATTTTTTTTGTTTTTTTATATTTTTTTAGATTTATACCCTTCAAGCCTAGGCATAAAACATTTTAAGATGTAGATTGTTGGTTGGCTCCTGCAAGGGTTCACCTTCAGGCATTGGTAATTGATAGCTCTTGATCCGTATCTTGTTGGATGACAAATGGACCTAACCATTTAGGCTCAAAATTTCCTTTACTATCTTGATCTGGAAGATTTTTTTATTCTACTTTAGGACAAGATCCCCTACCTGGAAAGACCGACTCTTGATCTTCTTTTTATAGCTTCATTTTATTCAGTTTTGATATACTTGCAAGTGATTAAGGGCATCGAGGTGACACTCATCCAAAAATTATAGCTCATTTAACTAAGATACTCTATACTCTTCATCAGCGATTAGGTTTTGTAGTGAAACTCACAACGAGGGAAGCACAGCCTTGATAGGAAAGATGGCTTTTGATCCATAGACCAAGGAGAATGGGGTTGCACCTATAGGCATCTAGATACTGGTTTGATAGACCCATAAGGTAGGATTTAATTACAAATTCTAGTCACGACCAGCTTCATTAACCATTTTCTTTAGGATTTTTCAGAATGGTTTTGTTTGTAGCCTTAGCTTGACCATTGCCCTGGGGGTAATACGGGGTAGAGAATCGATGTTGGATGTTAAATTGTTGACATAGCTCTTTCACATCTTGATTCTTGAAGGGTGTTCTATTGTTTGAGATAAGGGCTTGTGGAACATCATAACAAAAGATAAGGTAATTCAGGATAAATTTGGCAATTTGCTTTCCTATTATGTAGGTCATAGGAATGGCTTCGACCCATTTGGTAAAGTACTTAGTGCTCGTTATGATGAATTTGTGGCAATTAGATGAGGTAGGAGTAATCTTCCATATGAGGTCAAGCCCCCAGTCCAAGAAAGGCCAAGGTGTGACCATGGGCTATAATTCCTGAGCTGAAGCATGAATAAGATCTCCATGTTGTTGACATTAGCCACACTTCTACATGTATTGATGGGATTCTCTTTCCATTGTTGGCCAATAATACCCTGTCCTCAATAGTTTCTTAGATAAAGTCATACCACTAGAATGGGAACCGCATGTACACATCTAAATTTGACCACTTATATTTGGCCAAATTTATCCTTTTCATTTAAATATCTTTTTATCCACATTAATTAAGTAATATTAACATTATTTAATTAATATTCTTAAAGTCTTCTAAATCCCTAAAGTATTTAGTTAAATACCTTACCCCTTTATCCCTTTCTTCCAAGGAATTAAATAAATAACCCACTTATTTAATTCCCTTTATGTCTCATCCACACTTAATCCTAATTCATCTCCTAATCTCATCATTAGGGATGTGACACGTCCCTAATCCATGATTAGGATGTGTCACATCCTCCAACTTTTATAATTTGGCTCCTAATCATCATTAACCATCTAACCCTCTTCTAATACTCCACCATTAATCTAATTAGCCCTTTGATCAACTCTTCCCACATCCCAATGGAATTCCACTTTATTCTCTCAACAATTTTAATGGAATTTTTAATTCCATTTACAATCTCCATGTACTTTCCAATGGAATTTTAAATTCCATTTATTCCCCCCATGCATTTTTCTTCCCCATGACCTCTCATGGGTCACATCAAGTACATGGGACAAGGACCTCCTTTAGGAGGACCTTGTCTTATCCATTGGGTTCTTCCAAACATGTGAATTAAAAATTCACTTTTATGTCTCCAACACCCTCTCCAATCCCCATGGTGACAAGAGAGGATTTTTTTAAATTCCTCACTTGTCACTATCAACCTCATATGGAGACAAGGAATTCTTTTTTGAGGAAATCCTCTCGAATCCCAAGGTACTTTCAAGTAATTCCACATCACATGGCCTTTTCCATGTCACTTGTCCTTTTTCCATCTCACCTTCCACATGACAAGATGTGAGGGCTTGTGATTCCTCAACTCACCACAACCCTCCATCTTGTCCATGGTGCCTTAATCTCAACCGTTCGTTTTCCTTTAAATTGAGAGTCTTAGCCTCAAGTTAGGGAGGTTAAGAGATGAGAGAGCATTCAAACCATTTTTACATTCAAGTTATCCTTGCATTCAAGCCATTTTGCAACCATTTTGAATCCATTATTGCACTCACCTACCATCTTCAATCACTACACCCACCTCCATTATTGCATGCATTTTGTCATCAAGGAGCATACATCCAAGCATCATCAAGGGCCAACCAACTCATCAATCTAAGCAAGCAATAGGTATAACATTTCCATTTTTTTTTTGTTGTTGTTTGTTTAGATTCAACTATGCCTAATCCAAGGTGTTTTTTGTGTTTTCTTTGTTGCATTTCCATTTGTTTTGCATTTTAGACTTAGTTAAAACACCTGCACACATTTTTGGCACACCCGGTGGGACCCACATCATGAGTTTGTTCTTTAACATTTTCTGTTGTTTGGCGTTTTGCAGCTTTAGGAACATAGAGGCGGCCTTGCCTAGAACACAGAGGTGACTCCACCCACAAAGGGGTGACCCCGCCCAACTTTATGTTTTATATTTTTTTTTCTATTTTCTGACTATTTCTGCAAGTTCTGACACAAACAGGCGACCGCGCCCACAAAGGGGTGACCACGTCCATGGATAAGCGACCCCTTATCCGTGTTTTCTATTTTTTGACTATTTAGTAGTGTGTTTTTTGGTGAGTTTTGTTTTTTGCTAACGTTTGTGCAGCTTCTTAACGATTGTAGAAAACAAAAAAATAACAAACTACTAAGGTATTTGTTGTAGGAGGAGAGAGTTACTTTCTTTAAAGTTTTATTTTTTTGTTGTTTTTATTTCAACTAGGAACATAGCTCTAATTTGAGGGTCAAAGAACTTGTTTTCCATGTTTGTAAGGTGGGCTATTGACATATCCAATCCCTTTGCACCATTTGGCAATCCTGGGTGAACAAAAATCGTAGTCCACTTAAGTCTTTTTTACCCTTTTTAACATTTATTAGTGGGACCTGCTTGGGTATTTCATCACCCCAAGGGATGATCCCAACCACATATTACCAATGGGGTATATAAAAGGGGGAGGCAAAATTTATACCTCAATCTAGTCACATTATGTTTGGTGAAGCGTCAAAGCTAGGGTGATACCTAGACAAGATGTGAAGAGTTTGTATGAGCTCCCAGTACCTCGCTGGCTACTCCTGACTAATTCCTGTAGATGGGATGGTGTTCACGATTGTGCCCCATGTACCGTGCGTATATCGGGGATGCCCTTAGTTTCCTTGTTCAGCCTATTTAGAGGACCATGTTGGCCATACCCTTAACACTAAATCTTAGGATTGTGTTGTTTGAATTGTCTTCTTTTTGCAAAACCAGTATGTAACTATTTAGACAAGTCAATCTTAGCCTTTTGCTTGATTTTTTCTCTATTTTTGTCCTTCGCCATAGCTATTTTTTCCTAAGTTAAGTCCAATCCAACACACAGGGGCGACCCTGCCCTCAAAGGAGCAACCCCACTCTTTTGTGTCAGTTGTTTTCCATACGAACCAAGTCAAATTCGATCAACTTTCCTAGAACAGACAACCTTGCCCTCAAAGGGGCGACCCTTCCCTCAAAGGAGTGACCCTTCCGTCAAAGGGGTGACCCTGCCCTTTTCATTTTAGCTACTTTTTACCTTGTCCAAGTCAAATTTGAGTAGTTTTTCCTAAACAAGTGACCCTGCCCTTCAAACAGGTGACCCTACCCCTCAAAGGGGCAACCCTTCCCTCTAAAGGGGCGACCCTACCCTCAAAGGGGTGACCCTACCCTCTAGACAATCATTTTCAACTTTTATTTGCTAGTTGTTTTCCCGTTTTGAGCGTCATTCCCTCATCCTGAGCATCCGTTCTCCCATTCTAGGAATCTATTTCCCTCATTCTGACCATTCATTTTCTTGTTTTGAGTGTTGTTCCCTCATCCCAAGCATCCATTCTCCCATTCCAAGAATCCATTTCCTTGTTCTGAGTTTTTGTCCACCCATTCTAAGCAATGTTCCCTCATCCCAAGCATCTTTTCTCTCATTTCAAGAATCCTTTTCCCCATTCTAAGTTTGCATCCACCCATTTTGAGCATCCTTCCCCCATCCTGAGCATCCTTTCTCTCATTTTGGGAATTTTTTTCCTCGTTCTAAGTTTCCGTTCGCCCGTTTCAAGCTATTTTTTCCTAATTCAAGCATCGTTTCCTCATTGTGGGCATTCATTTTCCCATTTCATGTGTCCATTCACTTGTTCTGAGTGATCATTCACCTATTTTGTGCATCTGTTTGCCTGTCCTGATAGTCTATTTCTCTGTTCATCCCCTTTATCAACATTATTCGGTTGTTTAGACAAGTTTGGAGGTTGTTTAGGCATCCCTTCCCTTGGACAAATATCCCTACCCTTGGACAAGTGATCCTATCCTAGGACAAGCATCCCCTCCCTTGGACAGGCAACCCTGCCCTAGGACAGGCATCCTTGGCCTTAACAGGTGACCCTACCCCAGTACAGGCAACCCTGCCCTTGGACAAGCATCCCTACCCTTGACAAGTGACTTTGCCCCAGGAGAGACATCCCTACCCTTGGATAGGAATCCCTTCCATTGGACAGGAATCCCTACCCTTAGAAAAGCGTCCCTACCCTTGATAGGCGACCCTGCCCTAGGATAGGCATCCCTACCCTTGGACAGGCATCCCTGCCTTAGGACAGGCGTCCCTACCCTAAGACAGGTGACTGAAAGCCTTCTTGTTCTCTGATTCATTCACCACAAATGGAAGATCTCATCATCATCCTTCTCATCCATCTGCTTTCTAAAATTCTCATTTTTTCATCAATTAGATCATGTGGAAGTATCTTAGAGCCCCCCTTACATCGTGTGTTCGCCATCATTTCATCAATCTGACTCCTCTAGACTTCGTTTTTGAGGTTGTTATCCAAGTTGGCCTAAGTCTCTAATCCCAATCGTTATCCATCCTAAATTGGTAAATCATCATTACAACCTAATCAATCTACTTCTATCTTGAGGTAGATTCGGTGTTGTAATCATCCTATTCACAATCCAATCCTCCTATCTGATCAATCATCTGATCTTGTCTCATCAATCCTATCGCATCCCATCACATATTCTAGTCATCCTAATTTGAGCTTTTATCTAATCCCATTCTGAGCTTAACCTGAATCCCAATTTGAGCTTTCGTCCATTCTTCTGATATCAAAACAAATCTTAAGATCTCTTCTTCCTTCTTCCAATCCATCCTATTTATCATTCCATCGTCTAGTCCCCCATCTTTTCAATCTGTATTCATTTCATCTAACATCATGAATCTTTATCTTCCTCCCACATAGCCAGTAATAGTAGTTAAAGGGAATCCCAACTATATAACAAAATTCTTGTTGATCAAAAAGAATGTAATATAGATCCCCTTGATGCTATTATTGCTAGCAAGTTTTCTCCAATCTCCTCCCAAAATCCAACCACTCCTTCAAAGTATCCCACCATGCCACCTCTATCCTATCCAACATCCATATCCTCCTATAGTAATCCACCATCCCCATACTCCTATCATTATCATCATCATAAATCCCAATATCTCTACCTTAATCCCACATCACAATCTTCCCATCCTAATCCAACATCCACTTCTTCCTATCATAATCCACCATCCAATATTCCTCTTATCCTAATTAATCATCTCAATCTTCTTATCCCCATCCATCACCTATGTCCTCATATGCCAATCCACCATCCATGTCCTCCTATGGTAATCCACCACCTCAATCCTCCCCTTCTAATCCATCATCCACATGTTTCTATCATAATTCCCCATCCCAATATCCCTAACTTAATTCCACATCTACATCTTCCCATCTTAATCCAACCTCCACATATTTCTATCATAATCCTCCATCCATATCTTCCTATCATAATCCACCACCCACATCCTCTTATCTTAATCTCATATCCACATCTTCCCATCCTAATCCAGCATCCACTTCTTCCTATCATAATCCACCATCCATGTCCTCTTATCCTAATATATCATCCACATCTTCCTACTATTACCCACCATCCCAATCTTCCCAACCTAATCCAACATTCGCATCCTCCTATCTTAATTCATCATCCGCATCCTCTTGCATCACTCCTCACTTCACCACATTATATCTTAATCCTCCCTCTAATCCTAGTCCGCCAAACACTCCTAATCCCCCATCCAATCCTAACCCACCAGTCTCTAATCCTAATCCTTCATCTCCTCTTAGTCCTGCATCCAATCACATCCACTCATCTAATCCTCCAATACCTAATCCTCCATCCATTCCCATCACCCCACCTAATCCTACATCCCTTCCAAATGTCGTCTGAGGACTCATGACAAAAAAATACATCCCCAAATCCACATCTTGATGTTGTGAAACAATGCCCTCCCACTCTATCATGTACAGTCACTAGTGATGAGGCCCTCCTCCATCCTACACCTATCACTACCATTACCATTCCTAACATTGTCCAAATGGTTGAGCCCGTCACACCCATTAACTCCATTGAATCCCCATCTTCTACTGCTAGATCCACCCAATCCATTGGAGACATCCAATCCCCTCCTCCTAGTCCTAATATTACCAAATTCAACCCCATAACCTTCATGAATCCTCCATCCTCCGATCTCCCCAACTTGAGGAGTCCCTCCAACACTCCTCCTTCGTCATGTCTCCCACACAATATGAGCCATGTTGGGGCTTGATCCAAAGCATACAAGCATATCCCCTCCTCCCAATCTAGATCCTACCATCCTATCTACTCCATCTCAAGATCACACTATCTCACCCTCTCCATCCCACGACCCCCCTTGCACTCAAGGTCCAATTGCTCCATCTCATGAGCCCTTATCACCCACTTCCACAAATCTGGATCTTGACATACCACCTAATCCCTCTCCCGATCCCTTATCACCTCCTCTGAATCAAGATGTTGTTATCCCCTCATCTCCATCACATGATCCTCCATCACTATCTAGCCCTACCATCCCAACACCACTTTTATATCACCTTATTAACATTACACTCATCCATGGTGGTCTTCTGGAAGAAGAAAAACAAATCATATGTACCAACCATCCTCCTTCACCTACTAATTCACTTGCATCATGCTTTCAAAATAATAAGCATCCTACCCTAGATCAAATGCTCAAGAACATGAACTATCAAGGAAAAGGTTTAGGCCTCCATGAGCAAGGTATTTTAGAGCCCACCCAGGTCAAAGAACATCTAGGTGCACAAGGTCTTGGATATATCTCCCAAGAATCACTATCCAAAAATCTTTGTACAACCTCCACACACCCTAAGCAAACCTCTTCCAAAGGAATGAGAGGCACTTCTCGCTGTTCCACCAAATAATTTTTCGTCGTCCCCCCTCCTCCATCATATTACCTCAAAACAACCATCCATATTCCTCCTTCATCTCTTAAATCCATTTTGGGTCCTTATGTCCCTCCACCAAACTTCACACATCCTCCATATACATCATCCATTTTGGGCCCTTATATACCAAAATCACCTCCTCCATCCTATCCTACTTATCCTCTCATCCATCCATCGCCTATCCCTAGTGCACAGCCTAAAAATCCTAACTTCATAACTCCTAATCAAGATCAATAAAGGCACCCCTCCATGCATGCTATCTCGCATCCTCCATCCACACACCATCATCAAAAGCCTACCTCTATCACCCCATCCACATCTCCTCCACATCATACTTCTCCTCATACCCATTCCATTGCTACTACAAGCACTTTGGATACTAAAGTAAAAATGCATAAATATAAACATCCACATGAATCTAAAGCTCCTCATGTCCCCTTCAAAATTCATGTTGATGAAAAGAAAAATAAAATTGAAAAGCCCAATCAATCCCAAAGGCCACAAAGGCCCACCAAAGAAAAAATCAAAACCATGTGGATTCCCAAGAAAAAAGAGGTCATGCCTTCAAATAAAAAATCCATAACAACATCCAAAGTTGCTATTCCACTAAAAAATCATTTGCATCCTCCATCTCCTAAATCTATTTTGGGTCCTTATGTCCCAAAATTCACTATCCCAACTCCTCCATTATCACCACACTCTCCATCCATTCATCTTCCTATCCTTTCACATCCACCACCACATGTGCCAATTTTGGTCCTGAACACTTTCCCCCATCACACATCCATTCCACTATTCCATCTATATGCTTTCCAGCATCCCACCCACTATCCCCCATATCTCCCCCATCAAATCCCTTTAATCCATCCTCTTGCATAATCCATCCATTCTAATAAGGATGTACCAACATCCAATAGTTGCTTTCAACATGGGATCTTATTACCTCATATGGAACTTGCCACTTGAGTCCTTCATCCATCTCCTTATCACCTATCTTCTAAATCCACATATCCGCATCCCTATCCTTATCCATCTCCATCCGCATTTTTGTCTAAAATATCCCAAAAAGTCAAAAAATCAAAAAGTCAAAAAAATAAAATAAAACAATAGTAAAGAGAAAATAATTCCTCCAATGGTGAAAACTTGGCAAACAAGCGCCTTGGATAATTACCACGATGAAAACTTGGAAAACAGGTGTCATGGATAAATTCCCCCATCTAGTTTACTGCCACAATTGGGGGCAACTTCCATCTATGCATCCCCTTCCTCCATCTCCTACATCCACCTATCTTCTACATCCTATCCATCATATTCCATTTATCGCAGTCCCTCCATCTTCCTTGTGATCTTAATAAAGACAGGGGCACCCATATACACATTTCTTTGGACACCTCTTGGCATATATTCTCCTCATCCATACTCTATCATATTCCTCCCCATCTACTTTTCTGATCCATGCATTTTATCTACATCCATTTACCGTCATCATCCATCCAATCATGCCACCATCGATCTCCCTTCCTTATCTATATCTCCTATCCATGTTCATCTCACTCCCTTATTCACCCATCATTTTATTTTCCATCCCTCTTGCCTCATCCCACATGACATATTTAGAGTGGGGGCATCTCTTTATTTGTGACAGAGTCCTTAGAGACATTGTCCATCCATTTCCCCATCCTGCCCATCTTCCCATCCATTTATCCATCCATCCTACAATCTCTTCCATCCTCTATCCACCTATCCTCGCACTTTCCTATCTCCCCATCTTTATCAATCCATCCATTTATCTCTATTTTCCTCCTATCTCATAATCCCTTGTCATTGGTATCTAGCTATAGGCTACTCCCACACAATCCAATTCCATTCTATCTCACTATCATCACACCTATCTATTCCTCACATCTTCCTAATATTTTATCATTTTTCGTCACTCATCTATCCATCGTCTCATCCTCCCACTTCATCTTTTGATGATTTGGATAACTATCCCATCCCTGAGCTTCATCTTATGTATATCGACCATCCCCATCCGCACAACCTATCCTAGCTCATCATATCAGCTCCATCATTGTATATCCTTATCATGGTCATCTCATCATCCTTTATCCGTTCTCTATCATTGGTCTTTTTTCGATCTACGTTGCCCCTGCACTTTCACATAGGCAAGGTCAATCATTTGATCCACCCCCAGGTCCTTTTCTTTTTTTTCTGTCTTGTCATCTTTCATCATCTATATTTGGACTTGTGTCAAACTACATTTCCCCTGCGCTTTCACTTAGGCAAGGTCGATCAATTGATCTACCCCCAGGGAATTTGTTCGCCCAATCTGCATCCTCCATCAAGGTCTCCATTATCCTCTTTCCACTTTTATTTGTGGCCTTATGTCAAACTATGAGGGCTCTGCGCTTTCATGTAGGCAAGGCTGATCTTTGATCAACCCTTGAGCCCCTACGTCCTTAGGGTGTGTCATTCTTGTGTCCCGTAGGTCTTTAGGGTGTGTCGGTCTTGCATCCCCTAGGTCTTTAAGGTGTGTTGGTCTTGTGTCCCCTAGGTCTTTAGAGTGTGTATTTTTTTGCCTCATCATTTTATTGTCTTGTCATCTTATGTCTCGTCATCTTGCAATGTCATCACGTATGTCCCTATCCTAGCTGGTGCTTCACAAATAAAGGTCACTAGTATCACAAGATCTAATAAGTTTTGAGTATTCTAAGTCATGTCGATCATTTCATTTAGTATCCATCTTTTCTCTCAATAGGATTTATCCTTCCTAACAGACTGCATCAACCCCATCCATCCTCTCGATCCTATGGCAAAGGATGTTTTGAAATTGATTGCAATCTTTTGATACTTTGGCTTTTATTTATCATTTGAGCTCCCTATTATCACTTGTCAAGGCCGCCATGATCCATCATACCATGGTGTGCTTTGACTGGTTAACATAGGGGCATATCTTGATCTCTTTGTCTGCTTTTGTCTTCTCGGTTGTCCCATGTAGTACCCACCAAGATCCTTGTGGTCTTGTGTTACGCTGAGGCATCCTTTGTGTTTTTGGTTATCCTAATCCTTGGCCTGACCAAAGTCCTTGTGACTTTTGGGTGTTGGGATAGCCTTCTTGTCTATTGTGTCTATTTTATGCATTAGACACTAATCTGCCTTGGTTTCAGAATACCATGGTACCCAGTGTCTTATTCTATAGCAAAAATCAATGCTCTGAAAATGGAAAATTGCATTAGGACTGCATTTCATTCTCTTTTCCATTACATTGAATATTTACCTCCATCATATTCACCATCTCACATCTCCATCCAATCCTAATCCATTCAATCTAGCACAAATAATCTAATCACCTCTTTGGTCTTGTTCCCAACTTTGCTACAAGCCTTGACCCAATCATCATCATCATCATCATCATCATCATCATCATCATCATCGGGATATATCCTTCCCTATCCTTTTGTTTTGTTTTGGGATGTATCCTTCCCTCATCAACAACACTATCACTATCTGCATCATCATCAACTGGACGTATCCTTCCCTTATCCTGGTGTTGTTTTGGGATGTATCCTTCCCTCATCAACAACACTTCATCGACCATCAGTCCATCCCTTTATCTCTTCATCTTACCATCTTCTATTCCATCCATCATTTTGCATCATCTTCCCCATATACCCTTGCATCGTATCATCCATTTCAAGAGCACACCCATATTCTCTTCAACCCACATGTCCTTTCGAGGGGGCATCCTCAATCCCTAATCTTCATCTTCACTCCGATCATCTTTCCTCCTAGTCACTCCTCGAATGACCATCTTATTCTAGGTGCTATATTTTAATTTTATTTGAAATGATGCTACTTCGTAACACCATCTCAAAGAGGGGCAAAATCTAGACATCTAAATTTGACCACTTATATTTGGCCAAATTTACCCTTTTCGTCTAAATATCCTTTTATCCACATTAACTAAGTAATATTAACATTATTTAATAAATATTCCTAAAGTCTTCTAAATCCCTAAGGTATTTAGTTAAATACCTTACCCCTTTATCCCTTTCTTGCAAGGAATTAAATAAATAACCCACTTATTTAATTCCTTTTATATCCTATCCACACTTAATCTGAATTCATCTCCTAATCCCATCATTAGGGATGTGACACATCCCTAATCCATGATTAGAATGTGTCACATCCTCCAACTTTTTCAATTTGGCTCCTAATCATCGTTAACCACCTAACCCTCTTCTAATCCTCCATTAATCTAATTATCCCTTTGGTCAACTCTTCCCACATTCCAATGGAATTTTTAATTCCAATTTATTCTCCCAACAACTTTAATGTAATTTTTAATTCCATTTACAATCCCTATGTCCTTTCCCATGGAATTTTAAACTCCATTTATTCCCCCATGCATTTCTCTTCCCCATGACCTCTCATGGGTCACATCAAGCACATGGGACAAGGACCTCCTTTAGGAGGACCTTGTCTTATCCATTGGGTTCTTCCAAACATGTGAATTAAAAATTCACTTTTATTTCTCCAATCCCCATGGTGACAAGAGAGGACTTTCTAAAAGTCCTCACTTTTCACTATCAGCCTCATATTGAGACAAGGAATTCCTTTTTGAGGAAATCCTCGCCAATCGCAGGGTACTTTGAAGTACTTCCACATCACATGACCTTTTCCATGTCACTTGTCCTTTTTCCATCTCACCTTCCACATGGCAAGATGTGAGGGCTTGTGAGTCCTCAACTCACCACAACCCTCCATCTTGTCCATGGTGGCTTAATCTCAACCATTTGTTTTCCTTTAAATTGAGAGCCTTAGCCTCAAGTTAGGGAGGTTAAGATATTAGAGAGTATTCAATCCATTCTTGCATTCAAGCTCTCCTTGCATTCAAGCCATTTTGCAACCATTTGGAATCCATTATTGCACTCACCTACCATATTCAATCACTACACCCACCTCCATTATTGCATGCATTTTATCATCAAGGGCCAACCAACTCATCAATCTAAGCAAGCAAAAGGTATAACATTTCCAAAAAAAATTATTGTTGTTTGTTTAGATTTAACTAGGCCTAATCTGAGGTGTTGTTTGTGTTTTATTTGTTGCATTTCCATTTTTTTTGCATTTTAGACTTATTTAAAACACTTACACACACCACATATTCCATTATGTACTTTTTTTAAGGTGATCAAGGTTTTCTCTTGGTTGAGACATTGTAGTAGTGTCCCCTCAATGCTTTTGTGGTATAAGGTATCACCTAGGATCACAAATCAAGATGCCTTTTTTAACAAAGGTCTTCTTAAGGTTGGAGGTGATATCGGATGGGAGGATTCCTATGCTAAGGTAGGTGAATATATGATGATAACATGGGGAACCAAGACCAATGATGAAACATGTAAACTAGATTCAAGGATTTCAAAAGTCGGTATGAGAAGTTATTCTACCAAGAATTCACATTGAAGGATGTTGTGCGATATATCTAATAATGATCCAATTGTTGCAATAACATCTGTTGCTCAGTTATTCATACGAGGAATCTACTCAAAAAATATGTCTATGAAAAATTCCTTGAGACTTTCTACCATCTTCTTGTAAGGATTGATTTTATCATCCTTATTTTGGTAGTCGTCATTGACTTGGTTGATAACCAGTTGTGAGTCCCCATAGACTTTCATCTCTTGTATCTATCATTGAACTGCTATCCTTAGACCGGTTATTAGGGCTTCATACTCTACAATATTGTTAGTACATGGAAATGATAACCAATATGAATTTGGGATGCAATCACCTTGAGAGGTGATTAAAACAATACCCACCCTTGATCCATGTTGGGTGAATGATCCATCAAAGTACATTTTTCATTGACTGGTTATATTGACAAGGAATACTGATTCATCAGGGAATTCAGGTATCAAAGGGTTCTCTGCATAGATAGGTGCTTATATTAGTTGGTCCATGATCACTTTTCCTTTGATTTCCTTATGCTACATGTAATTTATTTCTATCAAGATCACTACCCATTTGGCCATTCACCTAGTGAGAGTTGCTTTGGATAATAGGTATTTTAATGGGTCGATATTTGCAATAAGATTGATTTGGTCGACAAAATGTAATGTCTAAAATTTTGTGGAGAAAAAACCACTGCTAAGAATGCTTTCCCAATGTATGAATAGTTCATTTCATAGCCCACCAAAGTCCTATTGATGTAATAAATGACTCTTTCTTTTCCGTTTTCATCATGTTGTGCTAGAAGAGCACCTAGTGTTGTTGAGGTTGCTGAGATATATAGGATTAATAGTTTATTTGGTATCAGAGGCATGAGCACTGGAGGTTTCAATAGGTAGTCCTTGATCTACTGGAAATATTTATCGCACTTCTCATCCCACTTAGAAGTTATTCCTTTATGGAGAATATGTGAGAAAGGGTGGATCTTGTTTGATAACTGTGCTATGAACCTTCTAATGGATTGTAACCTTCCTTGTAACCCTCTCATCTACTTCAATATTTGTGGTGGTTCCTTCTCTAGGATGGATTTCAATTTTTCTAGATCAATTTCTATCCCTTTGTGACACAATATAGCCAAGAAGCTTCCCTAATGTAACCCCAAAGACACATTTTTTGGATTCAGCCATACTTTATACTCTTCAAGTTTGTCGAAGATGGGTATTAAGATTTCTATGTACTCACTTCTTTTCTTTGACTTAGCCAAAATATCATCCACATAGTCTTCAACTATTTTGTGGATCATGTCATGAAAGATGAGGGTCATTTCTCTTTGATAGGTCGCTCCTACATTTTTCAGCCCAAACAACATCATGTTCCAACAATATGTTCCCCATAGACAAGTGAATGCAGTTTTGTGTTGATCCTCCTTGGCAATGATTTGATTATAGTCTAAAAATTCATCCATGAGTGATAGCATTTCATGCCCAGCTGTTAAATCCATGATGATGTCGATGTTAGGAAGAGGGAAATCATTCTTCAAACATGCTTTCTTTAAGTCTCTTAAATTTGTGCATATTCTGATGCCCCTAATGGGTTTGGAGATTGGTACCAGGTTGGAAACCCACTTAGGATAATTTATTAGTCGAATGAATCCAATTTCAAGAAGATTTTGTAACTCAAGTTTCACCAAGAGTGCTATTTGAGGGTGTATTTTTCTCAATTTATGCTTCACCGGTTTGGCTTTAGGATAGACTGCTAAGAGAAGTGTGCAACCACTTCTGGATCAAGCCCTAGCATATCTATGTATTACCATGGAAAGTTTGTTCTTCTCTCTTTCAGGAACGCTGCTATGTTTTTTTGTTCTTCGTCTAACAAGGATTTGAAATAGAAAGTGATCTTGGGTGCTTCCTTTATTCCCACATTGACTGGGGTGGCTTTCTTTGCTAGCACTGCTGACTTTTCTAGATGCACTTCACTAAGGGGAGATTGAATCCCTCATCCTTGGGACCTCAAAGAGGTTTTCACCCTCGGATGCATCCTTTCTTTTTACTATTTTGGGATCATAAAGTGACAGTGTGGTTTTCACTCAAAGATCTGCATGTTAGTTGTATGTCATCAAATTTTTAACTGAAGGATTCAATTATCTCCCCGTAGTACGCCCCTGTGTCTAGTTCTATATCAAAACTAGGTTTTTTTCATCTTCCCATGGTAATTTGTCATAGAGTCCCATGAATTATGAGATTGCTTCATCATTTTTGAATAAATCTAGAATTGGTGGCCCTCGTTGATCCTAGTCAATAAGTTGTGGGTAAACTAGGCTTATTTTAGTGGTTTTATCATTTGGTGTGAAAGATTTTGTGGATATCATGAAGAGAGAGTCATTCTCAAATAGGTCAGAAATGTCAAGGTGGAAGTCATCTAGGGTAGTATCATGCAATGTAGGTAACCAAGAGGAAGCCTCAACCCTTTTGATGGAAGTACCTTTTCCAAGAAGGGTAACCTTGCTAGTAGTACATTCTAAGCCAATATTTTTTGGATGTTTCTTAGGAATGATGGGTTCTAGATAATAATTTTCATTTTATCCTAGTTTCTTGTTCTTGTTATAGCCCAATCCCTTTATTAGCTACAATTCTTTGTTGTCATCTTCTATGGGAAGAATGGGGATGGGTCAATCATCTTGATAGAGTATTTTATAGACATCCTCCTCATTGGCATCTTTTTTGTTCAAATCCCCCCACTTGGTGAAGGTAGTAGCTACCATCCTTATTGTTTCAACCAATTTATTGATAGGTGTGGGTTTCCCATGAGATTTGGGAGAAAGAGGTAGCTTCCCCAACACAAAAGTATCCTTTGTTAGTTTATAGTTTCCACAACCATCATCCTGGATCACTGATTTGATATCAAGAATATTCTGCACAATGATTTTTTTTTTTTTTGAGGAACATGCAAGGGATGATGGGTGAGCAAATAAGGATGGTGTAGGCCCTTCATTTTTTTTAGGGATTTGTGGTATTTTTTAAAAATTGGCCTCAATATTCTTGCAATAGTAAAAGGGCTCAAGATCTCCATGGATGGTAACTTCTCTATCCTCAAAAGGAAATTCTACACATTGGTGGTAGGTTCAAGCTACAGCTTTTAGGGCATGGATCCATGGTCAACCAAGCAAGATGTTGTAGGAGATATTAGGGTCTAACGCTTGTCATGTATTTTTTGTAATGATAGGTCCCACTTGAATGGTTAGCATGATGATGCATTGTGACACCTTCTCTTGATCATCATATGCTCTTATGGTTGTACTCTTTGCTTTCTCAATAGTTGTATCACAAAAAAGTGCATCCTTGACATTTTTCACTCATTTGGGCCTTTCCTATGGATTTTGGCCTGATTTTTCCTAGATTTAATGTTTTGATGTGGCCAACACATTCACATTAAGCCTCGAACGCTTGTAAATCAACAAAAACCTAATGATGTCTTACAAAGGTGTTGTGCAGTCTTGTAACACATTTTCCCACTTTTCTAAGACCTTTCCAACATAATTCATTCAAATAACCACTTACAAGGCCTTATTTCAAAGTGTTCTAAGGTGTTGTAACAAAATCTCATACTTTCCTAGGCTTGTCATCAACAAATCCACCCTTTCTTATGTTAAAATGACCCCTTAATGCACTTATAGGTCCTACTTGAGTTCATTTCAGAAGACAATCTCGTTAAACAACATTAATCACACTTTAATTCTTGACATCCACTTGAAATTTTCCAAGTGGAATAAGTCACCACCTTGGGCGACTTAGTCCCATTTGGCATAAAAATCAAATTTAACTCAAAATTCTGGTGGGATATTGTCTTCCAAACCCTAAGGTCAGCCTATGATGTGTTATTTTTAGGAAATTAGGGCATAACATGTATAAATAAAGGGTTTTTTATCCTCATTTTCATCCTCCTAACTCAACAAATCTCATTATTCTCAAGCAATCCTCAAGCATCAAGCATTCAAGCACTCTAAGCACTTTAACCAATCATCCATTGGAGTTGATCACTTGCATATCTTCAGACTTCTTCAGCAAGGGTTTAGTGAGTTGTTACATTTTCATGTTATTCAATCTTTCCCTTTCTATTTCATTTCATTATCTAGGGTTTGATTACCAAAATGGAGTTTGACTAAGGCAAACCCCTATTCTCTAATCCTAACCCTTTCCCCCCTCTTTGCATGTGTGCTTTGCAAGTTTTGTATGTAGATTTGTCAAAGAGAAAGGTGTTAAGAAGGTGTTGTCAACTCATCAAAGTCATTCAAGTCAACAAATCCCTAATTGAAGCTTGGAGACCTCTTTCAGTTCATTTTCTATAGAATTTGAACCAGACATCTATCAAGAAGGGAAGTGTAGATCAAAAGCTAAAAAATCTCACCCCGAGTTTCTCAAGATTCCCAGGTGGAATAAGTCACCATCATTGGAGAATTAGTCCCAGTACCAGGCTTGAAAAGTGGTTTCTGTGTTTCTGGATACCCATTTTCTAGAAACCTGTTCTAGAAAAGTTTCCTCGAAACTGGACTAAGTCACCCAACTTGGCGTAAGTGTCCTAGTCAACATCAACAACAAATTCTAAAGGTTTCTAGAGCCTCTCTGCATCACATTTCATTTCCCAGGTACACCTCTTTAGTTGTATTCATTTTTGTACCAATTTGTTTATGTTTCTTAGGTCATTTGCATATCACAATGTGATTTCAAGCACAACTCATTTTCTAGGTTTAGCATTAGTATTTGATTTCCTTTATCCATTTCCAGCATTCACTTTATTGCATTTAGTACATTATATTTAAACACATTCCACACACACACACTTCAACCCCTAATCTTGAATGAACCCTCCAAGTTTTGGTGGGAAATCTCTCTCCTTTTAGGTGCAAAACCCTAGAAGTGTAAGAGAGCACCCTTTCCCCTAGAATTTGCAGTTCATTTTGGTGAACCTGCTTTTCAAATACCTTCTTTTCTAATTTGGATTCCCCCATCATCCTAGATTTATCTTGCATTAACATTGCATTGCATTTTCATTGTTTAATTTGCATTCTAGGGTTTTAAAACTTACATTAATTAAAAGCTCATTTAGCTTGCATTTTTGCATATATGTTCATTGAAATTTTCTAAAATTCTGCATTTGCATCTTAGGACTGCATCATATAGCTTGAAACACATCAAAACCAATCAAAAAAATTGAAAAAATTGAAAAAAAATCCCTATTGGGACTAATTCGCCATTCGGGGCGACTTAGTCCTAGTTCACATTTTTAACTACCTGTTACATCATTAGAAACCTCATTTATGTTCTTCCTAGACCTCCTAGTACCATATACTATAAGTCTGGAAAGTTTCAAGAACATTGGTTTTATGCATCTAGCTCAAAAACATCAATTTAGGGTAGTCATTCTTGAAATCATTTCATCATTAGATCTGAAAATGCTCACATTTCTGAACTTTTGCATAACATTGATAAAAGTACTTTTCAATTTTGCATATACAATGTTTTTATTCATAAAACTTTGCATAAGTTTGATAAAATAATTTTCATTCTTGCATATACATTGTTTACATTCTTAAAGCTTTGTATTTATTGGATAAAAATGTTTTCTATCTTTGGATATACATTGTTTATATTGCCAAAACATTGCATAAAATGGTTACAAGTGCTTTTTATTTTTGTTCAAACAATGTTAGTGTCTTATATATCTAGACATGATAGGAAATATTTCTTATCCTCTCCCTATGAGAGTTTTTTAGTGATAGAGAATACAACCTTGGACATTCCTAACAATCATATTAGTTCTTCTCCTAATATCTCTCCTATAGGCGAAGACGATATTTTGGTGTTCGAAGAACCGATCAATGAGAGTTATGAGAATCCTAGTTGTTTCTCTCCTCTTACCTCTCTTAGTGTACAATACATTGATGAACAAGACAACATAACAATAGGTGATCATGACAATAACATTTTTCATTCTCCTAGTATATCTCCTAGTTTTGAAGAAGATACTTTATTGTTAGAAAATACAATCGATGAAATTTATGAGTATCTTAGTTGTCCCCCTTCTCCTATGGAACCCCTTATTAAATAAGAAAATTCAACCATTGATCATTCCCCTAATTGTGATAAAGTCCTTTTAGAAGAACCCACCTCTGATTGTCATAATCATTTGGCTTGTCATTCTCCTAAAAACTCTCCTCCTAGGAAGAATATCTCGATGCAAAAACATCTGAACGTTGATGCATATCCTTCAAACATGACACATTCCCTAGGTTTAGATAATAAAGTGAAATTAGAATCCCCTTCACTAACAAGTCATGCAAATAAAGACAAGATTCTTGAGTTTATGATGGCACAAGTGGGATCTCCTTTAATTGGTGAGCTTCCTAAGTCCCCTCCCACTAGTGAATCACACAAAAAACTAAGCGATTTCTTGCAATCCATGATGCAATCTAATCATAACAATGTTTTGCAACCGCTAAGTTGTAACTTAGTGACTCGAACATATAGGGGATCACACATCACTCCTATGCCATTACCCTTTTCTCAACCTAGAGTCCCTAGTGTTGATGATCTTAAAAAGATTCCTGCTAAGCTATTTGTATGGCAACTCATTCAAATATCACATGTATACAAGTTTCTATTTCAATAAATCTTGTAAATAAAGAGGGAGGAGATCCAATCTTGCATAAAATTTAATAATTTCACATCTTCCTCTCGTCCCATGCAAGTCACCGAATCAGAAATCACATTCCCTAAACATGAATTACCCTCACTTGAGATTCAAAACAAGAATGATCCCTTGATGATAAAGGTGATCATTAATGAAACTTTAGTTAGACACACTCTCATAGACAATGGAGCATAAATTAATGTTTTTAGCATGGACCTCCTAAACAAACTTGGCCTAGACAAAAAGCTCATTCAACTTAATGATGTTCATATTTGTGGCTTTGATAATGTTCATAGGAAACCACTGGGGATGATCACATTACCTATTGAGGTTGTACCTATAATGTTTCCTACCTCTATCCATATCATGCAAGGACCCCTTCCATACAATCTTCTCCTAGGGAGACCATGGATTCATGCTATGAAAGGAGTCCCCTCTACTCTTCACCATACAATGAAATTTGAGTACAATAACAAGATATACACGGTTGACGCATATGAACGAAGCTATGAATCGACTAATCACAACATTTCCAAGTCCCCTAATCCTTTCATTCCTAGATCAAAACTTATACAAGTTGATGTTAATCCTTCACCTACAACAAAAATCTTTCGTGATAATTGGAGGTCGTTAGATTATATACCTCCTCTCAATAAAATTTCCAAAATCTCACCCTCTTGGTCCAAAGAGTCATATACAAACAATTCATTTTCAGATACAAGTTCTAGTAATGATTGGGGTCTTACGCCTCCCTTTAAAGGAGAGAGAAATATCACGACCTAAACCAAAAAAACCCTATGTTTTATATGATCAACTTGGTTCTACATCAACAACATTACCCCATGGTGGTGATGGGGGTTATATAACACCCATCCCTCATGAAGGAACAACACATAACACTAAAAAGGATTTGTGTTCTTGTACAAAAACAAATCCTTCTCAGAAGCACCCAACCCCTTCATTTAACTTGGAAGATTGTTATGGTATTAGATACAATCTCCCTCGTACAAATGGATTCAATGTAAACATGACACAAACTGACATATCATACTCTTTCAAGAAAGATTTAGGGTTACCTCCCTTCTCTCCATTTTCTTCAAACAATAAACTTAAAACATCTCATGAAGTGTGGTGCTCTTCCTTGTGTTGAAGCACCTAATTCCTCTCATTGATACGTACCTTCATCCTATTAGGTTCACCTTTGTCTTGCACTCAGTGGGGGCAAGGGGTTCATTAGCCTTGTCCCCGTATGTCACTTTTCATTGTCTCTTTTCACTAGTTGTTAACCTTTCATGAACATATAAGAGCAAGCTTGGGATGTAGATGACATACCTTAGGTTGGCTTGTATGTGACATACTATCTTTTTCATGACACAGCCTTATGTGGAAACATATGATTTGGCATAGGGATTTCCAAGCTGGCTCTCATGTCCTTCTTTCTTCTTTGTATTTTTCCTTTTGCTACTTTAAAGTAATTTCTCACAGTATGGTGTTTCGTAATTCCTTTAAAGTGGGGGCATACATTAACATTATTTCTTTTACATTTTTCCTTTACTTGGTTCTTAGTGCAACCTTGTTACTTTATATGATGTTTTTTCCAATTTTTGGATGACATTGGGTGTAATGTCCTTCATGAATGTGATCTATCTTAGCATATTTCATTCCTCTTAGTGGCTTGATGTGACGCACTGCATCCCCTAAGTTGTGAATTTCCTATTCTTTGATTGGTCCTCTCCTAGAGACATTAGACACAACGTTCCCTAAGTCAAAGACCTTGCATGAACTAAACAAGACTCCTTTGAACATTCTTTTTTATTTTACATATTTCATTTTGCATAAATGGCCACCTTGCATAACATAGCTTGCATGCCTGTCATGCCATTTTGCACTTGTTAATGAGCTCCAAGCATATGAATCTTTTATTGTCTCATAAAGCTTAAAAACCTTGTCTTTTGTGTCACCTTATCAAAGTTATTAGGAGGCATAACTTTGGTATGGTTAAGCGGGAAGCCCAACAAGCAGCACAAATTTCCCCATAGCCACCTTTGTGTGTGTGTGAGTGCATACCAGCCATGAGTGTATGTTTCTCACCTTTCTAGCCTTCTCACCTGGTAGATAACCAAAATTTTTCCTCACCTCAAAGTGAGTACACATCTTTATGGACAAACAACCTAGATCTGATCCATAACTATCTAGACAAACGGTCGAAGCTTGATCTAACTTTAAATTTCTTTTCATTCCTTCACATCAATTTATTGTGTGATATTTTGTGTTGATGTTTGGTTCGCCATGGGATCTTGACCTTGGGGGCTTGATCATCCATCTTGATTATAGTCGTCTCATCTTTACAACATGAGTGCATTTGGATCCCTCTCGATATGCATGTTTTGGCTACTTTAGTGTGAGTTTGAAGCAAGTTCATCCTCTCACTAAAGTGGGGGCTAAATGTGTCACAAAAAAGTGTATCCTTGACATTTTTCACTCATTTGGGCCTTTCCTATGGATTTTGGCCTAACTTTCCTAGATTTGATGTTGTGATGTGGCCAACACATTCACATTAAGCCTTGAACGCTTGTAAATCAACAAAAACCTAATGATGTCTTACAAAGGTGTCGTGAAGTCTTGTAACACATTTTCCCACTTTTCTAAGACCTTTCCATCATAATTCATTCAAATAACCACTTACCAAGCCTTATTTCAAATTGTTGTAAGGTGTTGTAAAAAACTCTCACACTTTCCTAGGCTTGTCATCAACAAATTTACCCTTTCTTATGTTAAAATGACCCCTTAATGCACTTATAGGTTCTACTTGAGTGTGTTTCAAAATAAAATCCCGTTAAACAACATTAATCACACTTTAATTCCCCATATCCACTTGAAATTTTCCAAGTGGACTAAGTCACCACCTTGGGCGACTTAGTCCCATTTGGCATAAAAATCAAATTTAACTCAAAATTCTAGCAGTATATTGTCTTCTAAACCCTAAAGTCGACCTATGATGTGTTATTTTTGGGAAATTAGGGCATAAAATGTATAAATAAAAGGTTTTTCTAATCATTTTCATCCTCCTAACTCAACAACTCTCATTCTTCTCAAGAAATCCTCAAGCATCAAGCATTCAAGCACTCTAAGCACTTCAAACAATCATCCATTGGAGCTGATCACTTGCATATCTTCAAACTTCTTCAACAAGGGTTTGGTGAGTTCTTATATTTGCATGTTATTCAATCATCTTTCCCTTTATATTTCATTTCATTATCTAGGGTTTGATTACCAAAATGGGGTTTGACTAAGGCAAACCCCTATTCTCTAACCCTAACCCTTTTTCCCCTCTTTGCATGTGTGCTTTGTAGGTTTTGTATGCAAATTTATCAAAGAGAAAGGTTTTAAGAAGGTTTTGTCGACTCATCAAAGTCATTCAAGTCAACAAATCCCTAATTGAAGCTTGGAGACCTCTTTCAGCCTGTTTTCTACATAATCTGAACCATACATCTGTCGGGAAGGGAAGTGCAGATCGAAAGCTACAGAATCCTAGCTTGAGTTTCTCGAGATTCCCATGTGGACTAAGTCACGATCATTGGAGAATTAGTCTTAGTACTAGGCTTGAAAAGTGGTTTCTGTGTTTCTAGATACCCATTTTCCATAAACCTGTTTTGGCAAAGTTTCCCCAAAACTGGACTAAGTCGCCCAGCTTGGCATAAGTATCCTAGTCAAAATTAGTAGTAAATTCTGAAGGTTTTCAGAGCCTCTCTGCATCACATTTCATTTCCCAGGTACACCTCTTTAGTTTTATTCATTTTTGTAGCAGTTTGTTATTGTTTCTTAGGTCATTTGCATATCACAATGTGATTTCAAGCATAGCTCATTTTTTAGGTTTAGCATTAGTATTTCATTTCCTTTATCCATTTCCAACATTCGGTTTATTGCATTTAGGAAATTATATTGACACATTCTACACACACACTTCAAACTCTAATCTTAAATGAACCCTTCAAATTTTGGTGGGAAATCTCTCTCCTTTTAGGTGTAAAACCCTAGAAGTGTAAGAGAGCACCCTTTCCCCTAAAATTTTTGATTCAATAGCATCTTCTGAATAACTTGAGTTCTTGATCAACTGAAGGGTGCAAATATTCAGGCCAACACCTCCATCTACTAAGACTCTTTTGACCCTCTTCTTATCAATAATAACCTCAAAATGTAAAGCACAGTTATGAGATGGTTGTGATGGTAGGTCTTGTTCTGAGAAGGTGAGAAGGTGAGGGATAGTGATATGGCCTACCATAGCTTGAAATTTTTTGTATCCATATCCTCAGGGATGGATGATGTGGATAGAGTTTTCTCTAAGATCTCCCTATGTGCGGGGGATAGCCTCAATAGTTCCAAGATAGAAATTTGTGCGGGGGTCTTCTTAAGTTGATCTAGGAGACTGTACTTGTTAGGATTTCATGTTGGGAAAGTATTTTGTGCCCTAGATTGAGATGGAAATACTTGGATGGTGAATTTTCCATGTTGTGTGGTGACTCCACACTCCAACACTAGGCCCTTTGATGGTGAAGAAATTGATGACACTATCACAAGAAGCGACTACATTGGAATAGACATGTTGTCTATTTGTGTAATCCTTACCTTTTCTATTGTTGTTTCCTTTGTTGTGATCTGGAATGGGGTTCTTGTATATCTTAAGATCCTGGTTACTGGCTGGTACTTCAACAATATGTCTCCATTCTTGATAAGATCTTGTATAATATTTTTTAGCCTCATGCAGTTCAATGTTTTGTGTCCTTTAATTTTATGAAAGTCACAAAGATCTTTTTCATTATACTAGGGTAGTTTATCCTATGGTACTTGGTAGTTTTCAAAATTGGGAAGCGTTATCAAGTTTGACTCTACCAATTTTTTCGTGATGGTTTCAATAGGTTTTGACAACTGTGTGTATTTGCATTTTGGATAGTTGTTCCTATTGGGGGTTCGTCTTTGTTGTGTTTCAGTGTTATTGACTTGGTTGTTTTGTGATGGTGTATCTTGTTGTACTGTTAGTTGAGCATTATTTGTTTGATTATTGCTTTGCCTAGGAGCACTTAGGACCACCTTAGCATCTACCACACCATCATTTGTCACGTTCTTGTTATTATCCCAAAAACGAGGCTTGTTTCTGGAACTGGTTGATGGGTGGTTGTCTTTACAGGAATGAGTATTTCCTTGTGAGATTAGAGCTCTGTCAATGTTAAGGGCTCTAGGGACAAGTTCTTCATAAGAGGTAATGCACTGCAGCTTCAAGTGGAAGGATAGATCTGGGTCGACATTCACTATAATAATCCCTACTTGTTGCTCATCGGGAATGGGCCACTTGCTCTTGCTAGCTCTTTGCCTCCATCATTGTAAGAAATTGGTGAAATATTCTCTTTTATTTTGTTTGAGAGTGTACAACTCCTCTAGGCTCACGCACATGTCAAGATTAAAGGAGAAGTGATCTATGAATTTATCGATGATTTCTTGGAAGGTTTTGATACCTGGAGGCAACTGATAAAACCAATCGATGGTTGGGCTTATCAAGCTTCATGGAAATAAGTGCATCAAATAGGATTCATTATAGGAAACCTCCATACACATGATGTTTAACTCTTTGATATGGTCCAAAGTACTTCCTCTCCCTTTGTATTTATCGAATTTGGGGACCTCAAAGCTGGGATGGAATCATATCATTACAATATTTTGGTCAAATGGATATGGACATGGGTTTTTTTGTGTATTTGGCTTCTTCATTTTACCCATTCAAATATCCTGCATTTCTTACATTAACGCCTTAAGTTACGATGCTACATCCTCTTGTGGGTTGGTGGAGGAACATATGTTGTGTATTATGGGATGGCTAATGGATTGTATGTGGGATTTTGATATGACGGGGTGTTGTATGGTGAGTATGGTGATGTGGTATATTGCAAAGGTGATGGTGGAGGTGTATATGTCCCTAACGTGTTCGTATTGGTGATTTTTTATTGAGGGTTATAGTAAAAACCATGTTGTTTTCGTTATTGTGCAAGTAATTTTTGTTGTTCGGCATATTGTTGAGCTTGTTGGGCTTGTTGGGCTACTAGATCTGCTTGTTGTGTTGTTAAGGCTGCTTGGTGTGCTTGTTGTTTTTTTTGGCCCACTAGGGCTTGATGTTGGTCTTGTTGTTGTTTCTATACTGCTAAGGCTTCTTGTTGGGCTTGTTTTTGTTGCTATGCTACTAAGGTTGCTTGTTGTTGTTGTTGTTGTGTTGCTAAGGTTGCTTGTTGTCGTTGTGTTGCTAGGGCTACTTGTTGTTGTTGTGCTACTAGGGCTACTTGTTGATTTTGTTGTTGTTGAGCTGCTAGGGTTGCTTGTTGTTGTTTATGTTGTTGGATGGCTTGTTGATAAACCTATTGTGCTTACTGTAAAGCTAAGGCATGTGCTTGCAATATAGGATCGGTTGGTTGTTGGGACATCTGTGATGGATTTTGGGTGTTGATGTTTTGTGTGGGTTGTGGGTTGTTCATGAGAAGTTGGGGGTTCCCTTGGTGTAACACTCCTTGTAAGATGGTAGATTGAGATGGAGGAATGTAAGTTTGAGCTCCCATGCATGATGAGAGGGACCGAGGGGAAAGATGATGATGGTTCCATTAGGTATTGTGATGCAAATGAAACATTAGGACCTTGAGTCCATTGATTGAAAGGGTTCCCTTGATCGATGTTTTGGGGATTTCCTTGTGTTTGGGATGTGTCCAAGGTATTACTTTGGTTGATGGGGTTTGTGACCAAGGGGTTGTTTTGATTTGGGTTGGTGATGGATGGGACAGATGTGTTCTGGGAAACCAATGGGATGGATGAACTCATTAGGTTATTTGATGAATATGTCCCTTGTTGTGTTGAGGATTGATTTAGGTATTGACATTCCCTTTTGGGTCTATTGGCAACACTTGGTCCACACTACCTTGCATGAATTTGGGATCATTTGTGGTATTTTTGGGCATGGATGAGGATGGGTTCCCTCAATATGTTGAGGTTGTCATGGATTCATGAAGTGTAAGTGGTTTATGTTGATGTAGAGGATTCTTAGGAACGGGGGGAGTGCCAAATGTTGGTTTCCAAGTGGTATTTTGAGATGGATTGGTGTTTAGGGTACTCACAAGTGTGTTTCTTTCTAATGGAAGAGTGTGGCCAAAGTCCTTAGCAAGACTAGATGCAATACTAGGGGTTTTTGTTTTACTTAGCCCTAATGATGGAGTTGTTGGAATGGTGGATGAATTCAAGCCTTGTGTCAAGGGTAGTGCAACAAAAGATGGGTAAATTGGAGCTACATTTTCCGAGGCTTGATGTTCTTGTTTGTACTCCATGATATCTTCCTTAGTAAGACCAAATGGGTTGTTTGTGACATCTTCTATCTCATATGTTCTTGATGGAGATGAGGGTTATTTCGATGGGGTAACATGAGTTCTTGGATCAAATTCTTGAGGATTGGCGTCACTTAAAGTGAATGTGACTTTGGTCTTTTCCATGATCTCTTGTGTTGTGATATTGTCTTTACCATAACTTCTGGGTCACCTATGGGAGAGTTATGTTGAGATTTATAATGTTTAAACTCTCTAGTTGACTCAAATCTTGGTAAAAGGGACACTCTAAGTCTTTTTGGAGCAATGGTGATAATGGGAGATGAAAAAGTTGAATGATGTGGAGAGTGATCTTTGCAAATGTTTTGGGATAACACCTTTGACTAGAAGTTTTATGTTTTGATGTTTGAATAAAGGATGTTAATGAACTTGGGAATATTTAAGGTAGACTTGTGACCTTCAAGGTAAACTAGTCCAAATATGATAACTAACTTAACTAAATGCATGGAAAAGGATTCATTTCACATAGAAAGTAGCTAGTTTAGGGTTTTGATTGATTGATGTCTAAGTCCAAAGTGTTGGTGTGTTCAAAAGTTTGCAAATTTTGGTGAAGTGAAGGATGAAATATGAAGGATAGATGAAAATTCTGACCCAATGTTGACCTAGAGAGAACCTTTATTTCCCAAGACCAAGGTAGTGAGAAACATTCTATCCCTCTAAAGTGTTCAAACCCTAAGGACTTAATGATTAAGGAGAAGTTCTTGTGAAATGTGTAGATTTGGTTCATCCATGAAATAGCGTAGAAAATGTTTCCTTATTGATCTATGTCAGATGCAGTGATTCATTAAGATACATCTCCAAATATACTTTGCACTCTAATATCTAAGTTTCAAATAGTAGCATGTAAACCTTCTCTTAGGGATTTTGATTTTGTGAGAGATCATTTAGAGAAGCACAAGATTGAGAAAAAGAGGATATTTATTGCCATGCGGGAGGTGGTAATATGGGCCTTTCGGCCACAATATCGGTTTGTTCTTGTTGTTCCTCTAAGATGTTTGTTGTGTTTCTCCATTAGATTGGTGTTTCCTTTGTTTCAAAGGTGAAGCTCCTTAAACTACTAATTATATCTGTTGGTTCTCCTTTAATTAGTTCAAAGTTTGGTTGAATGATAGCGGGTGTAAGGTTTGATTGTTCAACTGGAGTGATCAGACGCCAAATGGTCATGTGGTGTTCAATTTGTCAATTTATCTTGCTTAAATGAGTTTATTTTTACCACAAACACTTGTATTTTTTAAGTTTCAAACTAAATTTCTATGTCAAAAACATCATTCCTCTCACAAGGTCCATTTTGTGAAAAGGATAAGATTAGGGGCATAGTTGCCTAGGTTAACTTTGGGAAGTATGGATTGAGATGTAAACCAAAATATTTAGAACTCTCTAAGGATAAAAATCCTTAAGAAAAGCATCAATATCAATGTTTTTCAAAGGGTATCATTACTTAGACCAAAGGGTTTGAAATTTTGAAAAGACTTGTTGATGTTTGTTTGCAATTTTTTGGAACCAAGAAAGTATTAAATTGACTCACAAGCATGAAAAATCCTAGTTCGGGTGTGTATTTATTAGTAGTCTTACCATCATCCCCTAAGAGATGATTAATCTGAGAAGATGGAATGGAAAAATAGACTATGTCAAGGAAATGTAACATCTTGACACGCCAAGCAAAAGAGTTTCGTCCCTATTTTCTTTATTGCCTCAACCAAAAACCAAACATGGTAAGTAACTTCTTGGAATGGTGCTATTCCAATGCACTACTTCAAAATACACTTCAGAGGAAATGGCGAGCCACTACAAACAAGGTTCTTAATTCAGGATTTTGAGATATATTGGTGCTATACATGCAACAAATTCACTCAATTAAGAGGCCTCCCATCCCTTAGAAACATCTAAGGGTTTTAACGTATCAAATGGATACTAGAGGAGACTTTCATCGGTATAGTTTAACTACACCAACTGGTTAATGACTTTCATCACACCAATTATTTCTATAGCAAACAGAAATGAAAGTACCACTTGGGTTGATCCCTCTCACAAGTTGGGAGGAAAACCCGCTAAAGCTAATGCATGTTTTGAAGCATAAAATGCTTTTCGTCACCCAAGATTTTCCAAAAGGAACAAGGGGAGAGGATAGGTACTTCCAAGAATAAAATTATACTTGTGTGTTTTTTCTTCACCCATGATCGCACAAAATGCAAGGGGATAGGATATGCACAAAAATCATACACAAGAAAATCATACGCATGTTCATTTTAACCTTGAAAAGCATAATGTATTCATTTTAAGCACCGAATGAAGTATGCAGGTTATTTTGTTCAATTTTAAACCAACAAGCATAATGATGTGAGGGTTCAGTTTTAACCAATTTGAATGTTCATTTTAAACCCAAAGGAAATCTAGTTTGGTCCTAAAACATGAAATAAAGCATCATAAATGGGTTATAATTGCCCCATAAGTGTCAAAACACTTGTTACAATTATATATTTGAATGACGATATACTCCTTCACTTCGAATTTTATTGCCCAAACCTGCAAAACCAGTTAGCCTCACAAAAAAATGAGAAGTCAGTGACATGTTAGCAACCAGATGAAACCAAAAAATTAAAACACATGTCAAAATTCAATTTCAGTTTTGTTTACCAATAAATCATGACGCTACAATCAATTACGTCACTGAATTTCATTAGATGCGTCGCCATATCGCAAGTGTGTCGTTGTATTGAAAAATTGATCGCGTTGCTCTACAGTAAACAATGATGTCAACAGTGTCTCCCAATCAAATGTGTCATTATATTAAAATTCATGTTGCGCTTAAAAATAAGTTTAGCATCGCTATTTAATTATGCTATGATGAATTTTAATTATGTGTCACTAAATCAATTATGTATGATTGAATTTGAAGTAAGGTGCATCGTTGTATGGCAATGCATCCAAGATGCATCAGTGAATCTTCAATAGCGTCATTGAATCTACAAACACAAGAAAAATAAAAACCTAAAGAGAAATTTATCAAATTGATTAGTTCAAGCCCTCCTAGCACCAAAATGTGATCGACGACATAGTATAGGCCAACTACACTTGACCCATGAGGATTCAAATCATATTTAAGCCACTATCCATCACTCCAATAAGATCATTCAATATAAACTAGCTAAGTCATTAAAACTAACATATTAAAATACGAAAGCTTCACAAACATCTATTCTAAGCCATTCAAAATTATCCTATTGGGGGAGTGGTGTCACATTGATTTGGAATGGTGACCCTTTCCCAATCCCTTAGATAATGAACTTTTTTCGATTGATTCTTTTGAAGAGAATCGACGAAACTGATGAAAGATGTGTTACAAAACATGATGAAAGCTATTTTAACATTATGAATGTTAAGATGATTGATATGGGTGTTTGCAAAGCTATTCTAAATGTATGCAAGATTCGAAATATTAAAACCCTAATTTCAAAATATACTAAATGGATGCAACTAAGTTATCATGGAAGCCATTAATGGATGCTCTAAGATAATAATGCAATATTTAAACTAAAATGCCTTTTAAAACAAAAAATATGGATGCAAGATGAGATTGATTTTAACTACATAAGTTTACTATTAAAAGATGGATCCCTATTCAATAGATGCAAGCTCTATTTATAGAATAGGTAAAATGAAACTGATGGTCAAGATTAAAAGGATTAATCAACGGTCAAAATGGAAGGAAGATGGAGGCATGGATCATGGATTCCCATCAACGGTTGAGGATGCAAGATGATATTTAATCAAGGGCTTACATTCATCCAACCAAACACACTTACAAAACTTGCACAAGAAGCTTTGTTGAAAGTTTGTCACCAAAAGGAATATTTCCTTTTTCAAATGAATGCAAAGGGAAAGAATATTCCATGAGAATATTCCCTTTTGAAGGAATATAGCATTTAATTAATTAAAAACAAATTTTAATGTGCAAAGGGGAAGGAATATTCCATGAGAATATTCCCTTTTTGGAGGAATGTGCAAAGGAGGGATATTCTCAAGGAATATTCCCTTGCAAGTGGGAGGATTAGATTTAATTAATAATTTGATAATTAAATTTTTTTTTAATTATGAAAATTAGAGGAATTAAATTATATTCATTAAATAAATGATTTAATGAAAAAGAGGGATGTGATACGATATTTAATTAAATAGTTTAGGGTTATTTAATTAAATAAGTTGATTTATCCAATTTAACAGGGTGAAAGGTTAGTGCAAGAAGGGGTGAATTAACCTAGCTAGGTTAATTAGGTTAATAGATGAAAATGATTCAATTAATTAAATAGCTAGGCTAATTTAATTAATTAAGCAAAAAGAGGATGGGTTTTAGGATGAAACGGTGTCAGTATATTAGATTCAAGTACATGATATCATTTAGGACATTTTTAAGTGTCTACAAAGATATTCCTAGATTGTCCTTAGATGGTAAGGGGTCTATGATTTGGGATACACTTAAAAGAGGAGGGAGCTTAATCAAGCAAGGCTTGTTCTGGATTTGTCACAAGTGTTAGGATGCTCTTTTTTGGCTTGATTATTGGGATGGTCACCCCCCAATATTTACCACCCATCCTCATTTGTAGAATCTAGGCTTGCGGTTCTAGGAGGCTAGGTTGTTGAAGGTGAGTGATTTCAAAGCTATGGAGAATCTGGATTAGGTGGAGGTGATTAAGTGGAAAGGGTGCCACTTGTGGCCCCCGAGGGGATCGAAAGAGGATCGTGTTGAGTTGGCTAGGATTTTAGCGAAGAGAATTTACAACTCTTTGTAGTAGAGGGATGTCTTGGCTTGGGCTCCTAATCCAAATGGGGTTCACTCAGTGGTAGTTGGGTATCATGAATTGGATAGAAGGAAATATGGGGAGGCTGAAGCCCCTTGGCTAAAATATGTTGGAATAATTTTGTGTTGCCTAAATAAAATTTATTCTTATGGTTAGTTGCTCGTAATAGGTATCTTACTGGGATAATCTTTTGAAGAGGGGATTTTAGGGTCACTCCATATGTTTCCTTTGTGGTAGTAGTGAGGATTCTTCTTCATATTTTTTCTTCCAATGTGATTTCTCCAGATCTATCTAGCACCTTTGGTGGGTGGTATGGAGACACTCTTGTGTGCATGCTCTTTCCCTTACTAATTTTTGGAGGGCTTTGGGGAGGCCCCTTGCTCACTCTTTCCCTCTCCAAATGGTGTGGACTATTGGGCCTTCATTCATTCTTTGGCAGATTTGGTTGGAGAGGAATCGCAAGATTTTTCAAGATAAAAAGTTGATGGTTTTGCAAGTTTGGAAAAGAATTCTTGGTGTGCTTCAAGAGACTATTTTGGCTAAATGTGAGGTTGGAGATCCTCTCGATGCTAGAGAGGCTAGGGTACTTCTAGGTTTGGATTTGAATGGTATAATATTAAGGAGAACTTGTTCCAAAGGGAGGAGACATCCAAACAAGAAAATATAGAGAGAAGGTAGGCGGTCCCTGCCTCCTACTAGGATTCTAAAAATTAATATTGATGGCTCTTCCAAGGGAAATCTAGATTTTACTGGTGTGGGAGTTGTGGGGAGAGATAGATTTGGGGTTGCCCTTTTATTCTTCTCCAAGTATCAAATACACCAGACTAATAATCTTATGTAGGCTAAAGCAATTCTTGTTTCTCTAGAAAAGGCTTCTGCTCTTGGCTAGCATAAGGTTATTTGTGAATTGGATTCACAAATCATGATTAATCTGTTAAACAAGCAAAGTTTTGATGGGGTGACTTAGAAACTGTCTCCGACTGTGCAACAGATTCTATAGTTAAGTAGTTCGCTAAAGATGGTCTCCTTTGTTCATATCTCGAGGGAGTGGAACAATGTGGCAAATTGTCTTTCTAAATGGGCTTCGAAGGTTAGGGGTGACTAGAATATTGATGATTGGGAGAATATTCCTAGTGATTGTGTCCATAAATTGAAGATATTGATTTATGAGGATATTCATTTTCCATGAATAGGTTTTGGTTTTCCTGTTTGTGTGGCTTGGTTTTCTTTGGTCTTTGTTGGTTGGGTGTGCCTTTTAAGCTTTGTATGTTTGTAGTCTTGCTCCTTGTATTCTTGGATTTTCTTTGATTGAATAAATTTTGACCCCATTTCTTATCATGTGGTTTATGGTCAAAGATCATATGACATTGATCCCAAAAATATGTTACAATTTATGGGTTCCTACACCATTTAATTGAAATTATTTTTGTCAAAGGGGTGGCTTTATTTGTGGAATGGCCAACAAAATATGAGGCTGGATTTTTTTATAGAAATATGTAAATCAAGAATCTATCTATATGAAAATACTTCTAAATAAAATGGTTCCTCTCCTCCCTCCATAGATATAATATATCTAGATCTACATTAATAGACTTTTTTGAGTCAATAATGGTTTGAATTGAAGATACAAACCATACAAATCTATTTTTCCTTGTAATTTGGATATGTTTTCATTTATTTTTTCCCTTAATTGACCCTCATTAGGTGGAGTGTGTGGGGATGGGGTCTTTATGGTGGGTATTTATGAGGTGGTGGATTTCGAGATGGGTGTGGGTTCTATAAAACCTCCTTTAATCAAAAATCATTTTCAAGGAACTAATCTATATGAGTATTAAAAACTAGCTCCAAAATTATAAAATAAATATATAATTTATTTTTTATGTATTGAAATGCTAAATGCACAAATTAATTTTATTTTATAATTTAAATCAATACATAGAATTTGAATTGTAATCTGAGTATCATTGAAACATAAATATGCATTTGATTTATAATGAACAATTTAATTTTTATATATCAAATTTATAATTCCTACCTATTAGTGGGTTATAATGGTAACAACAATGTCAAGTTAATTATTATGTTGGAAGGTTGCATCTTTATTTTATGTGTGAGGTACATGACATCTCTTCTTATTCATGCTTGGATTGGAACTTATGAATTCATCATGCCTGGTATTTTATGGTGTATTGGTAATATTGATGTAACAACTTCCTCATCTTTGGCTTTGGTTGGGAGGATAAAAGTGTGGGAGTAATAATAGAAAAGTAATTTGGAGAAGGCTTTGATGGTTTAGAGGAAGTAATGATTATCTGTAGAAGAAATGGTTGTAAATTTCATAGATGATGCTAATAAAGAGATAAAAGACCTTGACCTTCATTATTAGATGGTTCACATTTGAAATTTGGCAAAGGATGTTGATGGTACTCCTTGTGTTGGAATTTTCTCAACTATGGATAAACTGCTTATTTATCCTCAATATACATAGGGTTTTTGATCGATGTTTGATATTTCACAATCTCTTTCTTGTGCCTACAATTGTTATTTTCTTCTTAATTCATGATGATATTGAATATTTCATTCATCTAGTGGAGATCTACTTTTGGATTGTGTTGGATCACGCTCATGATATTAAAAATTGTCAACTTTGTTTATAGAGAATGATGGAAGAAATGTAAAGAAGTTGAAGGTGGCCCAGTTCAGTTAGAGCCTACTCCTTCCTTTGTTGGATGTTGTGATGGTGAGGACTTGGGTAGTGGTGGTGTGGAAGCTCCCATGGGATTGGATGGCCCCTAAAAAATATTTAAGTAAATTAACCAGGATGGCATGGGGTCTATGTAATTTCCCCAAACCACCTTTTTCTCTAATTATTCACTCAAGCCTCTTTATTTGGTAGTTTCATTGGGGTGGTATGCATTCTATTTTGGTTATTTTTTGATGAGTTAGGTATTGTATATTTATAAATTGTATTTATAGAATAGTTACTTTGTACATATAAGTTGGTTTGTATCTTTTATTGGTTTAACCCTTAGTCCACTTAAGATTTTGTAGGTCCTATTAGAATTGGCTAGCAACTTGGTATATATTTTTTTGGTTCCTAGATCCTAAACTAGGTTTATTATTGAAAAATATATGTCCTAAATTAAACATGAGTATAATGAGTTACACCATGATATTGATGTATATCATTATCAAGGTGTATATTAATTGACATCGATCGACATATATCAATTGATATTTCTAAGCTTTCCTAGAATTTGTATCATAATAAAATTTATGGATTTCTATTGTAACACATAAAATTTCATGTCTTTATCTTACATTGGTGTACATATATCAATTAGTATCAATAAATATATTAATTGATATATCAATCAATATTGAAATTGATATTTTTGGAGTTTCTTAGAAAAAAGTATCATATTAAAATTTAAGGGTTTATATTACATCACATAATTTTTTGAATGTGTATTGACCTTATATTGGTGTGCATATCAAGTGATATCAATCAATATATCAATTAACATCAATAGATATATTTCCAAGAATATTGATACACATAAAAATTTATATGTATCAATCTTATACTGGTGTGCATATCAATTGATATATTGATCAATATTGAAATTGATATTTTCAATATTTCTAAATTATTGTATCATATTCAATTTAATTATTTCTATTGTATTATATAGAATTGCATACATATTGATTATTGGTATACATATATCAATTTATATCAATCGATATATTGAAATCAGCATCAATTGATATATACATCAACAATCAATCCATATAAAATTTAAAATGTATTAATTACATTGGTGTACATATCAATTGATGTCAGTTGATATATCAATCGATATCAATTGATATTTCTACGGTTTAGATATTCTATCATATTAAACTTTATATGTATTGATTGTTGGTGTATATCATGATTGATACTAATTGAAATATCAATTGATATATTGCTCGATATCAATTGATGTTTCAAATATTTTTATTGTATCATATTAAATTTTATATATCAATTAATATTTCTAGGGTTTCTAAATTGTATCAGATAAATAAATCATATCTATTGACTATTGATGTACATAGCAATTCATATTAATTAATATATCGATCAACATCAATTGGTATGTACACCAAAAATAAATACATATAACATTTTATATTTATTAATCTTACATTGGTGTACATATCAATTGATATATCAATCAATACTTAAATAGATATTTCTAGGGTTTATAAATTGTATCATATTGAATTTTAAGGGTTTCTATTATATCACATAAAATTCCATATGTATCAAGAATGTTAGTGTACATATATCAATTGATATTTCAAGGTTTTAGATATCGTATCATATTAAAATTTATATTTTTTGATTGTTGGTAATATCAATTAATAATTATATGGTTTCTTACAGGTGGTTTACACCACAACGATCTATGTTCTTTTGGGCTTAGATTTGAATGATCTAAGAGGTTGGTTTGTTGATGCCTAGTTGCTTCAGGTGATGTTTAAGTTTGTCAAAGGGGTTTTTGGTCCCGGATAAAACCAGGTTGTAATTGGGCTTCGGGCCCATGCTTGTTTGTCTTATGTAGCATGTGTAGTTATGTTGATCTTTTAGAGGCTATTGTTGGGCTATTTTTGGTATGTGATTCATCTTTTTAAGTAGCTTATTGTGTTGTGGAGCTACTGTTGGTTTATGGTTTATCTTATTTTTAGCTTGCTTTCCTTTGTACAGGGTTTCGAGCCCCATCAAAACCCGTTTTTTACCTCTAATCAAAAACATCAATTTCAATATTTCTACCATGTTTCTAAATTGTAGATCATATTAAATTTTAAGGGTTCTATTGCATCACATAAAATTTTATATGCACTTGATTGCTATTTATACATGAGTCAATTTATATTGATCAATATATCAATTGATATATCATTCAACAACAATTGATTTTTATATCAATGTAATCAATGCTTATACAAATGTATATGTATTGGTTGTTGGTTTACATATCAATTGATAAAGATCAATCAATATTGAAATTGATAATTCTAGGGTTTATAAATTGTATCATGTATTAAATGTCAAGTTTTTCTATTGTATCACATAAAATTTCTTGTGTATTGATTGTTGGTACATACATATACCAATTGATATCAATCAATATATCAATGAATATCAATTGATATATTGATCAGTACTGAAATTGATATTTCTATGGTTTTATTGTATCTTATTAAATTTTATATGTATTGATTGAACTCATTTCTAGGGATCTATTATGTCATATTAAAAAATTTAAGGGTTTCTATTTATCTTATTTAATTAAATTATGTGTATTATTAGTGTACATATCAATTAATATATTAATTGACATATAACCAATGTAATCAATACATAAATTTAATTAAATATGTATTGATTGTTGGTGTCCATATAAATTGATATCAGTGTTTATATCAATTGATATATTAATCAATATTGAAATTGATATTTACACAATTTCTATTGTATCATAAATTTTATATGTATTGATTATTATTTTGTATATTATTTTTTGTTTATATCAATTGATACATCCATTGATACATTGATCGATATATCAATCATGTTAGAAATCTAAAATAGATTGGATAACCCAAGGAAAATTTTAAGAGAAAATCAAAGTTACATAAACTAGAAAAACATAAGAATGCAAACCAGGACTCCAAGATATTATGCAATGTCGATGTGACAATATTGCATTAAGAGCTTCGAAGCTGAAAAGATACAATGCAAAATATTGAAAGAAGATACAAATACAAGCTAGGTAGTGAGTTTATATAGAACTTAGGAGAGGAGCTAGGTGGAAAATCCAACCAATATGAATCAACCACAAAAAGTGGAGATGGACCACCAAAAGTAGAGGATTCCACCAAAAATGGAAAGTGGATCTACCCTTTAAGTAAGGGGACACCACACACTTATCTCCTAGTAATAAACTCGCTTTATTATCCTAAGAAAGCTTAACTAAGTGTAGGAAAAACCTAGGAGTAAGGAAAAATAAATTAACCCACTAGAAAAATAAAAACCTACACCAACAGCCCCCCCTTAAGTACAACTTAGGAGGATGTAAAAGATGATGGGTCCCAGAAAATGAGGTCATGTTAGGTACCCATGTACATATCAAATTCCCCCAAAAGAAGAAGAAGCCTCCCTAGAAAGAGAGAGAACACCCCCCATAATAAAGAGAGAAGAAAATAAGGACTAAGTATCCCCCAAAGAGGACACCAACCGCACCCCAAGCAAAGCTCACAAATGAAGGAACTTGCTCTCACTAAAGGATTTGATGAAGATTTTTGTAGCCTGATATGATATCAGAAAGTACTTGAGATCAATGATATCTGAATGAATCAACTCTTGAATGTAGTGCATGTGGATCTCGATGTTCTTGGTCCTCTGATGATGGATTGGATTGCGAGAGATCTGAATTGCACTCTTGTTGTCACAAAAGATGAATTTGGGCTTCCAGAAGGGAATGCCAAACTCAGTGAGAATTTTTTGAAGCGGATGGCCTTAGTAGCAGTGCTAACTGCCCCTTGATATTTAGCCTTTATAGATGAAAGCGAAATAGTAGATTGATTCTTGCTCGACCAACAAATTGGACTGGAACCAAGGGAGAAGCAATACCTTGAAGTAGACTTGTGATCTTGATAATCGCTTGCCCAATCTAAATCTATGTGTCCCACCAAGTCAAAATCCATTCCCACTGCATATGAATCCCATAATTGTGAGTACCCTTGATGTAGTGAAGAATATACTTAGTTGCTTTCCAGTGCAGCTCATGTGGCTCCTGTATTAAAAGAGATACCATGCCTACTACATATGAAATGTCGGGCCTCGTATGAGTTAGATAGATGAGACTACCAACAAGCTATTGATACAAAGTGCCATCAACCAAGGGCGAAGAACACTTAGCCTCAAGTTTGACCCCTGACAAGAATGGAGTTGACACAAGCTTAGAATCAACCATGTGAAAGATTTGGATCATGTCAAGTGCGTACTTATATTATGCAAGATTGATACCTAAGGAATACTGAGTGATCTCAATCCCTAAGAATTAATGCAACAAGCCTGAGTCTACCATCAAAAACTGATCATGAAGGGCAGTTTTCACTGCCTTAATGGTGGATGAGTGACTCCCTATGATCAAGTCATCAATGTAGAGTACCAATAAGGTATGAGTATCATCCTACTCTAATATGTAGAAATTATAAATAGAATGGCATCGATTGAACCCCGTTGTCAGAATGAAGGAGTCCATCTTGGCATACCAAGCCTGAGGGGCATGTTTAAGTCCGTAGAGAGATTTCTAAAGATGACACACAAGTAAAGAATCTTGAATGAACCCCTATTGGTGCTTAATGTATATCTCCTCTCGAAAATCATTGTGAAGAAAAGTACTCTTCATATCCATTTGATGGACATCCCAACTATGTGTTGCAGCTATAGCAAAAACAAGTCAGATGAAATTCATTTTGGTGACTGGTGCAAAAGTCTAAGAGTATTCAATCCCTGGAACTTGGGAGAATCCTTTGGTAACTTAGTGATCCTTATACTTATCAACCGACCCATCTAATGAATATTTTGTTCGATATACCCACTTGCATCAAACAAGTTTTCTTCACTTAGGAAGTGGGACAAGATCCCAAGTGTGGTTCCTCTCCAAGGAACTAAACTGTTTCTACATGACTACATCCCACTTAGAGACACTAGAAGCTTCCCAAAAAGTTTGTGGATTGGAAGTTGAATCAAGGAAGACATTTGGAGCATCTTGAAACTATGATCTTGTTCTTCTATGAACTAAATGATCCCCTACCCAATCACTTGTTGACTACAAATTCTAACGAGCCCAAAGAGGCCCTATGATTAGAGAAGGAGGAGAATATGGAGGAGGATCATCATCCTCTGAATATGAACTATGTGCATCCTCATGATCACTATCACCATCTAAAGTGGAGGAAGAAGACTCATCATGATTCTGAAGTATGATGAACCTCTGAATAACTATCATCATGATACAAGGACTTCAAATTGATGGTGGTAGGAGAGGTGTTGAGAGAAGGGCTGAAGAACTCTCCTCAAATTTAACACTCCTCTCAATGAACAACTCATGTGTGGTAGGATGAAGAATCATGTAGCCTTTGACATCATTTGGATAACCAAAAAATATGAAAGGCTTGCTCTATGGATCCATAGCCTTACATTTCTTTGTTGGAATGTGGGCCCATGCACTAGATCCAAACACTCAAAAGTTCTTAACTGACAATTTTTGATTGGTCCAAGCTTGAAAATGAGTTACCCCCTTCACAGCTTTGTGAGAAACCTAATTCTAGATATAACACACACAGTGAATGGCTTCTGCCTAGAAAGGTGGTGCCAAAGACTTGGAGTGAATCATAAAATTATCCATCTCTTTCAAGGACTGATTCTTCCATTCTGTAACTCCATTTTTCTTATCACTATAAGGGATTGTATGTTGCAAATAAATGCCCTCTGAAGCACAATATTGCACAAACTTGTGGTTGATATATTCCCCCCCATTATCTATATGTAGAACTTTGATAGATTTTCCAATTTGTTTTTCTACAAAATCCTTGTACTCCAAGAATGAATCAAAGACTTCAGAATTTTGTTTGAGAAAGTACACAATGGTGTACTTGGAGAGATCATCAATGAATGTCAAAACATATCAATCTCTACTAAAAGATGGTTGTGGAAATGGCCTTGCAAAATCACTGTGTACCAACTCCAAAAGATGTGAGGCTCTCCAAGATTTTCATTTTTCCAACTTCTCTTTAAGATGCTTTCCAAGAATGCAACCATGAAAAACAACTTTAGAAAAGTGAATTATATGCAATCATGTAACCATGTCTTGTTTGTTGAGCTACTGCAAGTAGCGGTAGTTCAAGTGTCCAAATCGGTGATTCCACAAATTACTCACATCATCTGAATGAGTAAGTAGAATAGTCGAAGGAGGATCAAGAACAAAGTGAGAGAACAAATAAAGTTGATACTGATAGTCTTCTCTCCCAACTATAATTGTAGAATCATTTTGTATCTCATGAATCACCATTGAATTAGATTGAAACTCAACTCTCTTACATGTACCTGTGTGAGTAATTTGATAGATCGATAGGAGACTACTTGATAATGAGGGCACACAAAGAACATCCTAAAATGTGCCATCCACCATATCAATAGACCCTCTCCCAAACACCTCAAGTGGAGTGTCATCACCCATCAAAATGAAAGAACTAGTACATGACTCCATAGATTCAAGTTTATCTTCAATTGAATCCATGTGGTGTGAAGCACCCAAATCAAGAACCTATGTGGATGGTGGAGAAGCAATTGCTACAAAGGCATTTCCCTTTCCTTTCCCCTTGTTGTTATGTTTGTCCTTCTGAGAACCCTCTTCTGAACTCTGTTTGATGGAATCGAGAACAATGAGATTATTCTTCTCAAGAATGTGTGTCAAATGATCCACTTGTTTCTTCAAACACTTGTGCTCATCATGATCAGGTTTCTTACAATAGGCACATTTTACCCTCTCTTTCTTAAGCTTGTCACCTTTTGAAGATGAGGTCTCATTACTTGCTTTTGGAGTAGATATTTTTTTATACTTCTTCTCTTTGTTATTCTTTTGTTTCTTATCTGTATTACTACTTTGTCCCCTTTCTTCATTTGTGCCAAGGTTGACATCCAGGGCATGTGACTTAGAAGACTTAAGAGTTCCCATCTAAATTAGCTTATCCTATTCTCGTGTGAGAGAAGTAGCAAAATCATCCAAAGATGACATCTTGAATTGAGACCCAAGTGCATCCTTAGTAGCATAGAAGGTAGAAACAAACACTAAATATTCAAAACTTAGCTTTGAGATAATACTTTGAATCACTTGTTCATCTTTCTTAGTGATTCCACATTGTTGCAATTGTAGCCTTAGTGATTTCAATTTGGTGAAGAAATCCTGAATTGTGTTGATTTTTTTTGGATTTAAATTGATTAGTTAATTCTCCAACATATGACCCCTCATAGAATCTTGTGTGCCAAAAAGAGATTCTAGCTTTTTCTATATTTCATTTGGATTATTCAAAGATTCAATATGAAAGAGTAAATTAGGAGATACAAACACACAATTCTCCATATGCTTTAGCACATTTGTTAAACCACTCAGGCTTATCTTCGTCTTTATTTGGTTCAGTTTCTAGTCCCATTACTACTCTATGCAAACCAAGTCTTCTTAAGTAAATATCTATTTTTTATTTTCACTCAAAATAGTTTTATGCAGTTAGAATAGGAACTGTTGTTGATGTCATGATGAAGAAATGCAAAAGGAAATATAGAAATAAAGTGAACACAAGAATACCAAGAACACCCCCACCCTTTTCACTAGTATCAAAGATTACCCCCTCCCCCAAAATATTACAAGGTTGGCACTTTATAATTTAGTGCATTTACAAAGCTTTTTTCAAGATACAATGCTCAATAGGCTCAAAATAGCCAAAATTACAAACTCTGATACAAAATGAACCTAGGACAAAATATGGAAAAAATAGCCTTATGGTTGTGTATCTCTACAAGACCTTTCCAACACCTACTTGTTTCTTAAAATCAAAGCACTGGGGTGAAATTTATGGCCTTTTGAAGAAATTTGCACCAAATAGCTTCAACCTACAATATCTAGCAGAAAATGGAAAATTTTATTTTCAATACCTTTGTAGATGGAAAGTGTTCATCTCCATATTTTTTATGATATCTCGTTTGCAAAAAAGGACACTATGGTGAAAATTCATGATTTTTTTTTAAAAAATGGCTAAATTTAACCTGAAATGACGGCCCTCCCAGCAAAAGAAAAAATTGCCAAAAGTAAAATTCGTCTAAAATAGAAAAAATTTATATGAGAATAGGGGTTTTTGGGCCGTATGAATGCAATGGAAAGGTCTGTTTGGCCAAAAATGCTTCAATAAAAAGTTGTTTGCCAGATATGAGCTTCAAAACCCACATTCGTAACTATGTCAAATGATCTCCAATTTGGATGAAATAAAAGCCAATCTTGACTTTCTTGAGCCTTCTAGATGCATTGGAACAATCAAAAGTGTTTCCAATATAACAAAAAATGTTGCAATCACCTAGATCTCACAAAACACATATGCAATATGAAGAGTTTATTAGATCTTTGCAAATTCTTTCTAATTCTCCAGATTGTTCAAAACACAAGAGAAGAGCATACGGGAATTTACAAGATCTTTACAAGAAACTCAATCTCTCAATTAGGAATTTCTCAAAACAAAAGCTCTGATACCATGTTAGAAATCTAAAATAGATTGAATAACCCAAGGAACTTTTCAAGAGAAAATAAAAGTTACATAAACTAAAAAAACATAAGAATGTAAACTAGGACTCTGAGAGATTATGCAATTTCTATGTAACAATATTGTATTAAGAGCTTCCAAGCGAAAAAGATACAATGCAAAAGATTGCAATAAGATACAAATAAAATCTAGGTAGTGATTTTATATAGAACTTCAGAGAGGAGGTAGGTGGAAAATCCAACCAATAGGAATCAACCACAAAAAGTGGAGGATGCCACCAAAAGTGGAAATTGGTTCCACCCATTAAGGAAGGGGACACCACACATTTATCTCCTAGTAATAAACTCACTTTATTATCCTAAGCAAGCTTAATTAAGTGTAGAAAAAACCTAGGACTAAGGGAAAATAAATTAACCCACTAGGAAAATAAAAACCTACACCAACAAATTGATATTCCTATCTTTTTATATTGTAGTAAATATTATTATTTTTCATTTATCAAATTGTACCATATTGAATTAAATATGGATTTCTATTTTATCATTATATACATATTTAAGGTTACTAAATTGTATCATATTAAATTTTATATGTATTAAAGTTTTAACTTCATTTTTTATAAACCCTAAACCATAATGCAGGGTTTAGGGTTTCCAATATATGGTTTAGGACCTAGGTTTTAGAGTAGAGCCTAGGGTTACATTTTAAGGTGAACTAAGCTTATTCTAGGATTTTAGGTTCTAGAAATTAAATTATGCTTAAAATAGGGAAAATTATTTTTTAAATGTAAATAATAGAAAGTTGCCTAACTCAAAACCACGGTATTAGGTTCTCATAAACAGAGGAGGAAAAGTAAAGGTGTAGCTGAGGGTACTCAATATGAGTATACATTCTAAGATGATACTTCACTTTTCTCTCATCATTGAAATAAATGAAAATGAGCTCATGAGGGAGGAAAAAATTAAAATCTTTTCAAAATGGGTACTCATCTAGGAATGGATACCCAAACCTAAATAGGTACACATTCTAAACATGTACCCATTTAATTTGAAGTTTTCATTCCTAAATGGGTATGCATTTTTATGAAATGTGTACATATTCCTTATGGTAATTTTTTACCCATGACGCTTCTACAAAAAGTAGACGCAATTGCTTGCACTTACCCTACATTCTGGAATAATCTCTTTTCCTAAATTCATAACTTGATCATCACAATTTTCTTAGAAGTATTATAATATTTCCTTATGTTTTTAGACATTTTTTAAGCCTTCAATGATAGATCTTTGATTAAGTAATGATCTTGGCTCATACAATTTTAAAAAATAATTTATGTCAATTCTATATCAGTGTTCTTTAAGGCTTGTCTTGTCAAACAAGAGTGTTTATTTATTATAATGGGGTATCTAGGCACCTTAATTTTATTTTTATAATATAAAATGTGATAATTGTTTACAAAGCTCTAGTTAGACCAACTTGTCATGATATACATCGAAAGCATGTAAGGAGATTTTTTACATCCTCCAACTTTGATATAGGTGAAAGTAAGAAACTAAATGTACCAGTTACCAAATGTTTTTATTTTGTTCATGGATTATGTTGGATTTATTTTACCAAAATTGCATTCTAACAATATGATTATGTAAAATATGAAGACATCATTTACTATCATGAATTTTTATGCAACTTCTTTATCTCTAATTGAGAGTAGTATTCATATACCTTTTTTCCAACCCCATCACACTTATTATTTATAAATCTAATAATTTTTGTCTCCTATCTTGGGCATACACTAACTAAGAATTCAAATGTAGTTTACTTGTAAACATCACATTTAAATATTTTTCATGTAAATATTATCACTTTTTATGGTAGCCCAATCAATGAATTTATTTTCAAATGAAACATTTGAGATGATTTGATGCATCCATGGTTGGATTTTTTTGGCTACCTCTTGACCATTAATTCTACTCAAGAGTGTGATGCAAGAATTGGATTCTTAGATAAAATCACTCTTGAATAGATTCTTTGGCATTCTAGAAAGAGTGGCCTTAGGTTTCTAGAGATAATTCTTATTTATTGAGTCTAAACAATTAGTTGTGTGGATAGATCATAATATGTGTGTGAATATTTTACATAAATTTATACGTATACAGTTTTGGTGGGAAAAATAAAAATATCTTCAATATATTGTGGTTGGATCAATAAAATATCTATCTTCTCTTTAATTTGGATCATAGTGTTATGCACAATCTAAAATCAAATCAATTAAATCCATTAACACTAAGAATCCTATAACCTCAACCAATCCACTAGTTTGAGCATTCCCAAACTTCTTATAAATATCATTTTCATTTATTGTCATTCTACCATGAAATTGTTCTAAACCCAAATGTCATAGGTCTATGTTTGTTACATTCCTCATGTTTGTAAATAAATTAAAGGGTAGAGCAATTCCTTTTAACTCATAATTTATCTTGGTAGGGGATTTCGTTATCTATAGAAAAGTACCTAAAAATTTGTCTAAATTATTACAAAGTTTCTTATAATTTTTAAATATAAATGATATTTTAACTCATTCAGGTAATCATATAATTATTTGATATCCAATTATATCATTTAAAAAATCACGTTTAAAAGCATTAAATTTTCCAATTCTAAGGGTTAAATTTTTTAAATGGGTGTTTTAGTGTTTAAATTGATTACAAACTTGGACTTGATTTACAGATTACACTCTAGGGTTTAGACTCCATCTGCAAGTTTATAAAAACTAAAAAATTCAAAGACATTTGGTATTCTAAACTACAAATGGACTTTGGACTCTAACTATAGTTTACAAAAATAATAAACTATAAAGATGATTGAACTTTTGACTAACAAACTTCAATGGTGGATGACATTTTGAGCTACAATTAAAGTTTGGACTTTTGACCATAATTTGAAAAAATTGTAAACTACAAATTTGTTTTAAATATCTCCTTCAAAGCTTGGACTTGATTTATAATTTACAAAATCTTGTAAATTTTAAAGTCATTTGGGTTTTTGAATTACAACCAAATTCCATACTCTTATTGCAATTTTTAATAGTTATAAAAATAAACTAAAATTTGGGAAGGCTAAAAACACTAAAATTTCTTAGTTTTTGTTAGGAATAGGATCACATAGCAATATACAATAAAATGAATGTAGAGCCACATAATATAGGGGAATAGATATAAATGGTTCACACAATATGGGCTACATCCATAGATAAACAACCAATCCTTCCTTTATTTTTTCTAGAAAAATGAAGGGATACAACCTACAACACATATGTTGTAACTTCCTGATGTAGGAGCATCCGAGCGAATGTGCAATCAACATCACCAAAAAAATGATTATTTCAAGAGGCTAGTAAGATTTCATGAAAAACCTTCTTACAAGTAGAATTTAGACTCCATTCTGGATTTAATGGAAAACTGTTCAAAGTCAAATTGTTAATGGTTATGAAGAACTAAGCATTTTCTAACTTCAGCTGGTGACTTGGCGAAGTTTTAAAATTTCACAAATCGTGAAGTTTGGGATAGAGTAGCTTGGTGGGAAGTTCAATACTATTGATATTTCTCACCTCTGCAAATGTTTGGAAGAATATAAGCTCCTAGTAAGAAACTACATTGAATCTTGGTTTTGTTCCATACATCCATTTTATTGGCGACAGGATGAAGTTACCTATCTAAAAATGTTCTTAAGGTTCTTCCCAATATTATTTTGAATCACTCAAATTTGAAATGTTATAGATTTCGTCATGCATTATCATGACTGTTTCACTATCATTGAGAAATATTATTGATGCTAATAATTTTATGGAAAATAAGAGAGGTAAAATAAAGAATTTGTGGTTTGAAAATAATGTGGAGGGGGATAAATGAAAGGAAAAAAGTTAAAAATAAAAGGGAAGATGAATGAAAAATAGAGTCATTAAAATTAAATAGGGGCACCATGAAGGAGGGGTGATGGGGATGCGTGGGTAGAAGGAGGCCACACTAGGAAAGAAAGTTACTACACAACCAAGGGAGAAAATTGGAAGGGTTGTGGAATCATACATAATACAAAAGAGATGCATATTTAATGCCCATAAAATGTTGTTTATGTTGGTTGCAACATATTGAGGGGTTGTGTTTGAATAAACGTGGACTAAGAAAGTCTTTTAATGAAAATAACCAAATAAATGAAGGTCGATTGAGGATATGGGGTGCATAGTATGAGTAAGCTTGCATCGAATGGAAGGATACATTAAAGATATTTCATTAAAACAAAGTTGAACAATGCTTTTTGGAGGGGTTATCGAGAAGGTTGCGTAGCCCATACTTTGAATGGGCAAAAGTAGAAGGGCCACACCAGACCGATGGATGAAAATAAATAAATTTTGAAATACAATGTAATAAGGTTAGTGCGGGAAAGTTTTGAATATCACACATATTAAAGGATCAAACATTTCGGGGTGCACATAGAGTGATGGCATGAGGAGTAAAGAAGAGGGGTGGCATGCAAAATGGGAGATGAAGGAAGAATGTGAAGAGACCATGTTCTTTGGAAGGGTGAGTCGATGGAAGAAAATGTAGTGTGAGAGATTGGAAGAAAATTAGGTCAGCATAAGGATGGGGTAAGGAGTTGGATAGAACAAAAGGGCAATGGTGTTTCCTAAGTATTTGTAATGTATCTTTCATGAAATTTGAAAAAATAAAGTTATTTGATTTCCTTTCAAATTTGAGTATATTATTGTGCAATCATGAATCGATTTAAATTGAAACATGTAATTATCAATTTTAGAGTTAATCGACTATTAGTCTTTTGTAATCTGAGATTTGTGAAATTTAGGTTGAAGACAACAAAAGTGCATTAATTGTCTTCATCAAATGGTATTAGAGCCAGATTTATGAGTGTGTGGATAGATCATCGATTGTGAGGAAGACCGCACCAGGACCTGTGGGTGGAGAGAGAAGTGAGAGGAGTTTTTGGGTGCATAAGAAGATCATCGAACATGAGGTATATTATGACAAGAACTATGGATAGAGAAAGCATGATTGAGGAGCTCAAAAGTATCATTGCAAGTGTGTGAAGTCCTGAGCGATTGAGATCTAGAAAGCATAAGGAGAGAGAAAGAGGAAATATTTGGTGGAGGAGGTCAGGATATTAGTGATGCATTTTGTTGTAGATTGTTGACAATCTTGAAGGGTGATTCTATTGCCCAACTCCACCTTTGTGAGCCTATGCTCACAAATTTCTTACCGACGTGTCTAATGTAGGAGCATTCGAGCGAATGTGCAATCAACATCACCAAAAAATGATTGTTTTGGGAGGTTGGTAAGATTTCATTGAAAATGTTCTTACAAGACTCCATTTTGGATTTTAAGGCATGGTTCGAAGTTAAATTGTTAATGGTTATGAAGAACTAAGCGTTTTCTGACTTTGACTGGTGACTTGGTGAAGTTTTAAAATTTCACAAACCATGAAGTTTGGGATAGAGTGGCTTTGTGGGAAGTTTAATAATGTTGATACGCTCTCCTCTACAAATTTTTGGAAGAATCTGCATCAAAACTCAATTTTGTTCCATACATCCATTTTATTGGTGATAGGATGATGTTACTCATCTACATTTTTTTAAGGTTCTTCGCAATATTATTTTTACTCACTCCAATTTAAAATGCTATGAGAGGGGTGGCATGCAAAATGGGAGATGAAGGAGGAATGTGAAGAGACGGTGTTCTTTGGAAGGGTGTGTCGATGGAAGAAGATGTAGCGTCGTAGATTAGAAGAAAATCAGGCCAACATAAGGATGGGGTAAGGAGTTGGACAAAAATAGAGGGGCGATGGGGTTTCCTAAGTATTTGTAATGTATCTTTTATGAAATTTAAACAAACAAAGTTATTTGATTTCCTTTCAAATTTGAGCATATTATTATTGTGCAATCATGATTTGATTTAAATTGACACATGTAATTGTCGATTTTAGAGTTAATCGACTATGAGTGTTTTGTAATATGAGATTTGTAAAATTTGGGTTAAAGACAGTGGAAGTGTATTTCCTATATTTATCAAATAGTATTAGAGCCAAATGGAGTGTTTGGATAGACCGTTGATTGTGACGCAGTCTACACCAAAACCTGTGGGTGGAGAGGGAAGTGAGAGGAGGTTTTGGGTGCATAATCAGATCATCGAATGCGAGGCATCTTATGACAGGACTTGTGGATAGAGAAAAAATGATTGAGGAGCTCAAAAGTATCATTGCAGGTGTTTGAAGTCTTGAGTAGTTAAGATTTGGAAAGCACAAGGAAATTATTGTGGAAGTGGAACATTATAGTAGATGAAGTGGGTTGTAGATGTAAATACAAAAAATATTGCATTTTATGTAAAATGAAGAGGTTGCAAGGGTTGTGTTGCAGTGAAGACATGTCGTAACGAAGGCATGGAGAGAGGAAGAGGAAGTATTTGGTGAAGGAGGTTAGGCTATTAGTGATGGATTTTTTTGTAGATTGTTCACAATCTTCAAGGGTGATTCTATTGCCCAACTCCACCTTTGTGAGCCTATGCTCACAAATTTCTTACTCGGCGTGTCTAATGCAAGAGCATCTGAGTGAATGTACAATCAGTGTCATCAAAAAATGATTATTTCGAGAGGTTGGTAAGATTTCATGAGAAACCTTCTTATAGGAAGAATTTAGACTCCATACTAGATTTAATGGAAGATGGTTCGAAGTCAAATTGTTAATGGTTATGAAAAACTAAGAATTTTCTAACTTCGTCTAGTGACTTGGTGAAGTTTTAAAATTTCACAAACCATGAATTTTGGGACAGAGTAGCTTGGCGGAAAGTTCAATAATGTTGATAGGCTCACCTCTATAAATTTTTGGGAGAATATGATCTTCTAGTAAGAAACTGCATCAAAACTCAAGTTTGTTCCATACATCCATTTTATTGGCAACAGGATGATGTTACTCGTCTACATGTTCTTAAGGTTCTTCATAATATTGTTTTGAATCACTCCAATTTCAAATTCTATGGATTTAATCATGAATTTTCATGATTGTTTCACTATCATCTAGAAATATTATTGATGCTAATGATTTTATAGAAAATAAGAGGTAAAATAAAGAATTTGTGATTTGAAAATAATGTGGAGGGAGATAAATGAAAGGACAGAAGTTAAAAATACAAGGGAAGATGAATTAAAAATGGAGTCATTAAAATGAAACAAGGGGCACCATGAAGGAGGGGTGATGAGGTTGCATGGGTAGGAGGCCGCACCAAGAAAGAAAGTTCATGCGTAGCCAAAGGAAATAGTTGGAAGGGTTGCAACATCAGACATAATACAAAAGAGATGTATATTTAATGCCCAGGCAATGGTGTTTATGTAAGTCGTAGCATATTGATGGGTTGTCTTTGAATAAACATGGACTAAGAAAGTATTTTAATGCAAAGAACCAAATAAATGAAGGTTGATTGAGGATATGGGGCGCATAGTATGAGTAAGGATGCATCGAATGGAAGGATTTTTTAAAGATATTGCATTCAAATAAAGTTGAACATTGATTTTTGGAGGGGTTACCAAGAAGGCTATGTAGCTCATACTTTCAATGGGTATAAGTAGAATGGTTTTACCAAACATGTGGATGAAAATAAATAAAGTTTGAAATACATTGTAATAAGGTTAGTGTGGGAAATTTTTTAATATCACACAAATTAAAGGATCAAACATTTAGGGTTTCACATAGAGTGATGGTGTGAGGAGTAAAGAAGAGGGGTGTTGAAAAAAATGGGAGATGAGGGAAGAATGTGAAGAGACTGTGTTCTTTGGAAGGGTGAGTCGATGGAAGAAGATGTAGTATGGAAAATTGGAAGAAAATTAGTCTAGTGTAAGGATGGGGTAAGGAGTTGGAAAAAATAGAGAGGCAATGGAGCTTCCTAAGTATTTGTAATGGATCTTTCATGAAATATAAACAAACAAATATTTGATTTCCTTTCAAATTTGGGTATATTATTGTGCAATCATGAATTGATTTAAATTGACACATGTAATTGTCGATTTTAGGGTTAATCGACTATGAGTATTTTGTAATCTGATATTTGTGAAAGTTGGGTTGAAGACAGTGGAAGAGTATTTTTTGTCTTCATCACTTCTTCTTCACTCTCTCACAGTCTCCACACATAATACAATAAAATACTCAATTGCAATATAATGCCCTCATAAAAGGGGTCACCTTCAACTTCCCATCTTCTAAAACTAATCGTATGAAATGATATCTAAGTTGTATGTGTTTAGTCTTAGAAATAAGGGTTGAGTTCTTTGCAAGATGAATGGAACTCTAGCTATCACTATACAACCTTCTATCCTCCTAATTCTTTCTCAATTCCTTCATAAACATTTGTAACCAAATCATCTATTTACTAGCCTCTATAGCAAAAACATGCTCAGCTTCTATTGTGGAAAGTACAACAGCCTTTTTTAATCTCAAAATCCAACTTGTCGTTGTTCCACCTACAGTAAAAGAATACATTTTGGTGTTCCTCCTGCTATCTATATCACCTACTAGATTTGAATCAACATATCCCTATAGATCAAAGCTAGAACCTCCAAAACATAATTTATGGGTAGTAGTACCTCTCAAATACGTAAGAATCCACTTTATTTCATTCCAATGCTCTTTTCCTAGATTGTTCATATACTTGCTCACAACTCCCACTACATGTGCAATATTTGGCCTTGTGTAAACCATGACATACATCAAGCTTCCAACTACCAATGAGTATGAAGCTTTAGACATGTAGTCAATATCCTCCTATGTCTTGGGACACATATCCTTAGCTAATTTGAAATGGTTGGGAAGAGGTGCACTAACCAATTTTATCTTTTCAACACCTTCTCTATGTACTCACTTTGAGACAATGTTAATTTGTAATTTTTCTTATCTTGTGTTATTCTCATACCAAGGATTTTCTTTACAACACCTAAATCCTTCATCACAAATGAATTGGCTAATTTCCTTTTTAGTACATTTATAGCATGCATGTTAAACCCTACAACAAGAATTTCATCTACATACAATAACAAGATAATATAGATATCATTATATAATCTCTTGAAATAAATAAAGTGATTAGAATAACATCTACTATAACCATGTTATATCATAAACCTATCAAATTTTAAATACCATTGGCTTGGAGATTTCTTTAGGCCATACAAGCTCTTCTTCATCCTACACACTCATTTCTACTTCCCTTTTACCTCATACCCTTGTGGCTATTGTATATAAATCTTTCCTCCAAATCCCCATGGAGAAAAGGTTTATTTACATCTAGAATTGTTCAAGATGTAAATCCCTTACTGCCACTAGACTTAAAATAGTTCTAATTGAAGCCATTTTTAAAAAGAAGAGAAAAAAATTCATCAAAACTAATACCTTTTTTGGTATGAAACCCTTTACAACACTTATACCTTTTTTGGTGTGAAACCCTTTACAACAAGTCTTTCCTTGTACCTCCTTTTTCCTCCATCTTCTTCTTTCATCCTGTAAATCCATTTGTTCTACAGTTCTCTTTTACTTAAAAGAAACTCAACTAAATCCCAAGTTTGATTTTGTATCAAGATTCCATATCCTCTTTCATGCCTTGCTCCCACTTCTTTATAGTATCTACCTATGTTGCTTCTTCATAACTTTTTGGTTAACTAGAATCAATCAAAAATACATAATACAATGAAGGAGAGTATCGTTTAGGGGATCTAATTAACATGTTAGAAATTCTTGCAAGAGTTTGAGGTACCTATTGTTGTTCTTGTTGAACATTTTTTTTGGCACCTTTAGAACAACATTTTTTAGGATTTCATCAAACGTTGTATATTATGTGTTTTCCTTTTCTTGTTTATTTCCTTGCAACTAATATTTGTGCATGAGCTTCTCATTGAATATCACATCTCTACTCCTAATAAATTTGTTATTTTCATAATCCCATAAGTGATAACTAAAATCATTAACTCCATATCAAACAAAAGTACACTTCTTGGATTTAGCTTCAAGCTTTGTTCTATTTTCTATATCAATATGGACAAATTTTTCACAACAAAAAGTTTTCCTAAATGAGTAGTTTAATTTTTTACCTATCCTTACCTCCTCTAGAATACCACCATCTAGGGAATTTAAAGGCCCTTTCTTTATTAAGTAAACAAAAAATCTACAACATCTACCCAAAACTATAATGAAAATCGTGCATGCAATCTTATACTCCTTCCACACTCCATGATTGTCATATTCATCCTTTCCAATACACCATTTTATTATGGTATTCCTAGAACCATTATCTTTCTACGAATCCCGTGGCATGAATGGTAACTATCAAGCTCTTTTTTGCAATATTTTCCTCTATTATCAAATATGAGACACTTCAACTTATTTCTTTTCTTATTCTCAACCAAAGCTTTCTGTTTCTTAAAAGTATCAAAGACATCATATTTTCTTTGAATTAAATAAACCCAAATTTTTCAAGTTACATCATTAATAAAAGTAACATAATAATAAGAGCCACCAAGATATGATACCCAAGTCAGTCAACATACATCTAAATGCACAAGCTCTAACTTTTCACTCTTCTTTTCCTTCCCAATTTTGAGAAATCTAACTCTCTTTTATTTTCTATAAACACAATTTTCACATAAATCCAAATCAACCTTCTTCAAACCTGGTAATAAATTATTTGAGTGGAGAATCCTCATCCCCTTCTCACTCATGTGCCCAAGACTATGGTGCCACGATGTTGTATATTCTCATGTAATATCTAAGGCAATAAAAAAATCAAAATTACCAGTACATAAATAAAGTGTACCTACCTTGTCTCATTTTTCTTTAATCAGTACTCCTTTAGTGACCTTCCACAAATTTAATATTTATATAATTGTAGAACCTTCACTTCCTAGTTGTCCTACTGAAATTATATTTCTCCTTAAATCGGGAGCATGCCTCACCTGTTTCAGCAACCATTGGTTTCAATTTGGTAATTTTATATGCATCCCACCCTTTCCAATAATTTTACATGGTTCATCATCACCCAAATAAACCTCCCCAAAATCACCTTGAACATAATATAGAAAATATTTCCTACAAGATGTGGTATGAAATGAAGCCCTTGAATCTAACACCCAAGAATCGATAATATTAACTAATGAAGGGATTAAAGAATCTTGTAAAATATGACCTGCTGAATTTGCTTCCTTATTATTTTATTATTTTCCATCTCATTGTTTTCCCTTTCAATACCAACATTCTTTTTTAAAGTGGCATTTCTTCCCATAATGCTAGCACTCCAGCCTTCCTCTAGATTTGGATTGCCCTTCTTAGACTTCCCATGATTTATTGGGCTCTTTTCTCTCTCCCTTTGTCTTCCCCTATTCTCCATAGTTAAATAATTACATGATGTATCACCTATGATTTTCCATTGCATTTTTGTGCTAAGGATAACACCAAAAACATCATACTTCAAAGTGCTTGAACCATTAAAAAAATACTCACAACCATTTCTAAGTTATTCTAGATTTTTGGAAATGAGCACAAAATCAAGATATCTCAAACCCCATCATCAAAGGTTACATTTATAGAACTTAACTGACTACTGACCATTATGAACTCATTTAAATGATCAATAATAGACCCACCTTCTAAAATTTTCATATTAAATAAATGTTTCATAAGAAATAACTTGTTAGAAGTTGAGGTTTTTTCATACAGTTTAGTCAATGCTAACATTAGATCCACCTTTTTCATTTCTTTTGATATATTGAAAGCCACCAATGCTACCAGGCATAACTATATTATTCCTAGTGCTTTTCTATCAAGAATCTCCTATTCTTGATATATCATATTCATTGGATTCTTTTATTTTCCACCCAATGGTAAGAAAAGATCCTTCTAATATATATAGTCCTCCATTTACATCCTCCATAGTTGGTAGTTTTGGCCGTTGAAATTCTCAACCCTAAACTTACCTTCTTCCGTCAATGCTCCCACTTGAACCAAGAATCATCCTTTCGAGTTTATCAGCCAAATAAATGTACAAATATAATACCAGTTGTTAGGAATAGGATCAAATATAAGTATACAATAAAATGAATGTAGAGATAAAATATAAAAATAACACAAAACACAGACATAATATACATGATTCATCTAATATGGGCTACTTCCATGGAGAAACATCCAATCCTTCCTTTATTTTATCTAGTAAAATGAAGGGATACAACCTACAACACTTTTTTTATAACTTCCTCTTCGCTCTCTCACAATATCTACACACAATACAATACAATACTCAGATGTAATACAATACCCTCATAGAAGGGGTCATCTTCTAGGGAAAGAAAAAGCCAACAATGTTTTTGGTCTATTTTTCACCATTAATAATTTTCTTAAGGTTTTCTAAAGGTTTTAAGCTAGGAAATCATATTTTTGATCAAGTTTGCAAAAACCCCAAAACTAGGGCACGATTTTTCAAAATACCAAACACTTAAGATTTAAAAATTAAAAATTTGTAACAAATCTCCCAAATGTTAAACTTGAATTTTAAAATAATTAACAAACATATTGAAATAGAAAATGAATCATAAAAAATATGGACTTTAACAAAGACATGTTAGATAAAATGGAATTATAAATATCCTTAATAAATTTTTAGCACTTATGACTTTAATAAATTAATACGATGTTATGTGGAAGGTTCACATTCCATCCAAAAAGGAGGTTTCATTTTAATAATTTACAATTACAAATGAGGACTCAAGGTCATGAATTATACATATACATCAAAATTTGAAAATGGGAAAACTAAAGGAAGAACCTCCACTTGCATGCTATTCAAAGCTCCTCCAAAGATGAAACCTCCAAGAAATATGATCCCCAATAGTGGTATCCACACCACCCAACCATGTGGTACCCTTAGGTCTACCCCACCGTGCTAGGAGATAGTCACTTAAGCATAAGAACATCACTCATGCAAAACAAGACACATGACTCACAAAAATGCCAATCAACATATATACATATGGCACCAAATGAGATAGCATCATCATAGCATACACATGGGACATGCATGATCACGTCAATGCATAAAGGCCAATGGAATGATCATCAAATAAGAAAAAAGCACATGCTCAATGGAATAACATTACCAACATTAAGCAAAAGGGATAATTTACATCACATAACATACAACACGAACATAATTACATGAACCATGGTCTCATAACATGAAAAAAAAAATGTGCAATCAAGTCTCTTTCAATCACAACATGGTCAAAGACGGGTCTCTCATTGAACACCAAGTCCAACAACATCAAGGACAAGGAACCCATAGGATCTAGGGAAGGAGTGTCATCATAAAGTTTGAAGGGATGGCTAATCGAAGTCGGGTATACAACAATTCACCCACACGAGGAATCCAACTAGCAAGGACCAACACTTCTCAAGCGGGCATGCCTTATATGCTCATACTAGACCTATACAAGTGCTCTAGCTATGCCATAGGAATAATTATCTTAATTATTTTTAATTATCTAAATATATTTAATTATCATTAATTAACAAAATATCCGCCTATCATATCCTCGGACCCTTTGTGCCCCAATTGAAATCAAGAGCCACCCCTTTCCTACACCCTACACCTCAAATCCTATGTTCATCACACCAATCAACTATTTGGGCATGACAAGAATTTCAATGCAAAAAAAATGGGGTTTAAAAAAAATATAGTCTCAAAAGGTTCTAAATCAAAAATAAATAAGGAGACTTATTTTTCCACATTAAAATTCATCATAAATCCTCCCATTTCAATTTTTCTAAAATTATTTTTTCACATGAAAACCATAAAAATTTCCCAAAATCCATCAATAAATGCTTAAAAATTCAAACTTCGACTTTCAAAATTCTAAAAAATATCCTTTGGTTGCAAATACATACAACACCACACTTTTGATATAAAATTCACATTTTTAAAATTTTGAAAAAAAAATTGTCATATTGAGGGCACAAAATGAAGATTTGCAAAACTTTAAAATTTTAAATTTAACAATGAATTGCATGGAAATAAATCTAAGAGGATTCCATATGCTTCCTTAATATTGAGTATGGAAAACATTTGAATGATAAATCAAAACATGGAGAAAATGAGAATTACCTCAAGCTTGAAACTTTCAAAAATGCCAAATACCTCCAAAATTGAGAAGAAAAATGAAATCCAATGCAAGCATACCATCCTTCCTTTCCAATCCCATTCCAAACCCCTGCAATTCATTCTCAATCAATTCCATCCATTTTCCAATTTTTGACAAGAGAGGGTTGAGAGGGATAAATTTTCAAAAAACGAAGAAACAAAATAAAAGACAGTTTTTTTCCTTTTATCACTTTTCATGTTTATTTTTTGATTTCTTTTTTTACTTTATTTGTATTTCTTTTATTTTCTCTTTTTCAAAATCTATAACTTTCAAAATAAATAAACTGCCTATGGTATTCTTCTTTTAAGGAAATTAAAATAATGCATTAATCATTTCCAAGCAAATTCAATTATTTCAATCAATTCTCTAAAGCTAATGGAAATTTTTTTAATAACAATTTTAATTAATTGCAATGTCTATATATCATTTCTAATGCATATTAAATTGCAATTTCTCCCTTTGCATTTCTTCCCCAATTTCTCAAATTCTATTCACACACAAGATTTAATCTAAAAAATGCAATCACATACAAATAGGAATAAGCAGCCATATTAAAATGACACGTTTATGGGCTTTCCATAGCACATGGATACCTAAATCACCGCTAAGTCAGATCCAAAACCATAAGGGAAAAGAAGCTCATCTTGTACTCAATCAGGCACAATAAAGGTTACCAAACACAATAGCCCAAAGTGGTCTCTTAATTTAACCACCATTAAGGAATAACTAATAATTGCATGTCAAGTGGAGAAATAACCTTGTACCTATATTCACTCAATGTACACATCAAGCATACCTGCTCAATATGTAATAACTGAAGCACATGAAAATCATCCAATGAGGTTCAAAATCATATATAACATATAATCATGAAATTACAATAATCAAATAAAATGTCAAATATTGAGATCATTAAATCACCACATCTATGATTCTATCATACAAAATATAACACAATCATCTCAAGAAACACTACAATAACAAAATACCTCACAAGGAACTTGGCACACTACCATACATGCATCACAATACAACCAAAACACAAACAATCAACATGTTGAGAAACACCATCTCAAAACATGTGGGTGTGAAGTATCCCAACTAGGATTTTGCCCTAAAATATGATTTTGAAACTCATAATTCTACCCTAAACTTATGCACTTTTATCTTTTTCTCCAAACCTTAGATTCTGATTTCTAGTTTTTATTTATTGATTACAAAAAAAATATCATAGCGGACATATAAGTGCCCAAACATGACTAATAAACATGCCAAATGATGCTACCAATTGATATTCATATCAAACATGAAATCCATCATGAAAAACATAAGATAGAGCATCCAAATGCAACATACAGATATGATTTTTTGTAGATAACTTATGTTGTTACAAAATTGAATATTCTAGAATGATTTTACAAAGAACTCAAGGGCTCAAACATGCCAAACATATGCCCAAATTTTTCCTCTACAAATCAGATCTGAAACTATGATTATACATACCAAATATATGCAAAATAGTCTTCAAATATCAAAACCTAGCTGGGTGAAATTCCTCCTTGGTAAGTGCTTAGGTTTTTTTGCTCTAAATAATACAAAATCTCCCTCCAAAGGTGGACGGTCAGGTTTTCTCCAAGTGGCACTCCAAATTAGGGAGAACCCCTAATGCAATCTACTCACAAAATGCCACAATAATTCTACTCCAAATCTAATTATGCAATGATGCTCCAACCTCCAAATGTCTCCAATGAAGTGCAAGTAGACCTCTATTATGAAGCCTTCCCAAGATGAATTAGGTTTTCGTCCAATTCACCTTATATCCTCAAGGGTTTTAATACTTGGAATATGATGCAAATAAATTGTAGACCAAAAGGAATAAGATAATATGTTGAATGATGCCCTTGAACTTCAAGACTCCTTGTATATATATATGCAATAATTTTCTCCCTCACACCTAGGCCGACCAACTTGAGATATTTATTTTTATCTTTTAAAGTCACATTAAGGCCTCAAAGGGGGATGACCTCTTTCCCTTAATTAATTTATTTTTCCCATGCAAATATTATTAAATGATTTTCTCTCTCTTTGACACTCAATTATGTCACTCAAAAGGTTCGTCCAAGTCACCCTAGACAACCCAAATATATAAGTGATATTTTTTGGGACTAGAAAAAATGTAAGGAATCCAATGGTGTTATCTATTTGCCTAAGAGCCTTTAATTATTTCCTCAAATTAATTCCCTAGCCTTATTGGCTTAGCCTACGGGAATCAAATAGGCTAACCAAAACTCTGTCTATGATCACTTTGAAAAAGGGTACATTACAGTCCTCCCTTCATGATATTGCTTGTCCTCAAGCAATGATAAACATACCACCACTTAGATCCCAAATTTTGATAGCATCACTTCTGAAAAACATGAAAAGATAGAAGCATCTCAAAGTGATAGCAACACCAAACAACTCTCCAACCCCTATATATCTCTGGTAGATGTGTAGTGCACCCCTCACAAGTGCAAGAAAATATATAATCACCCCTCTTGGGTTGATGTAGAACATAAAAAATTCCCAACTAAAAATCAGATCCAAGTGAGTGCAAATATCATTACCAATTTCACATGATGGTAGAGTATCATCCATATTCCATCCTCCAATGATGAAGAGATGATCCAAACCTCTCAAAAACACCCAAACAACCATTTTCCTCCAAGTATCCTATAGAATTTCCATGTGCAATAAGGTAGAACAACCATCTCCTAGCAAAGTGTGGAGAAGGTCCTCATGAACTAGGGTAGGAATGCCAAGATCTCCATGCTTTCTTCCAACACCTATGGCATAGTCTATCTAGAACACACGCATTAGCAACTCAAAACCAAAAACATTATAGTAGTACCTCCATACATTGTGTCATAGCTCAGCTTCACCTCTAAAGTATGCCCAACCAATGCAAGTTTCTTTATGGCATGCATCACCAATATTTGAAATAGGTCAGCTACATATTCTAGTAAATATTCATCAACATGATGAGACTCATCACAAAAAATTATCCAAGTGCTCCATGAATGATCAAAGACCAAACCATCCATGCATCAACCATATCTCCATCTACATATGGAGGCATAGTACTAGTGGTTGATCCACTAAGTGTGTGCTCCATCATGTCATCCAAGTCTATGATGTGATCTATAAGTATTGAAAGTAGGGAAGCCTCATGCTCCACCAAAGAGACATCAATATGATGGGATTGTATCTCATCATAAGTAAACTCCTCAAGTTCTCCATGAATGACAAAGGCTCAACCAAATCTGAACCACCAATGTCTCCACCTATACATGTATACATCACATCATTGACTGGTCCAAAAGGTGTATGCTCAACTATCCCATCCACGTCTATGATTTGAGCCTTCAATGGGCTCTCTAAAAGTGGTAACTCATGACCCTCATGCTGTAAATTATGCTTACAAACAAAATTTTCTGAATCATACCTCCTTTTATGTTCACCCAAATCTGAATGTTCTCCTTTCTTGCTAACCTCAAGAAGCTCACCCCTTGCATGTTCAACCTTTACATATTTTTCCCTTGGAAGAAATAGTGATCTAAGATATGATTCCCTTTGTTGCCTTGCATGATCTAGATGATTGCAATGTTCCTTGACCTCCTATAGGCTTTGTCTTGCTTGGGCAGCCAACAATTTTTCCTTCCTAGCTTTTTGTAACCACTCTTCACACATATACTATGTCTTCTTATCATATTTCATTTTATGATATACAAAATTAGAAGCTTTGTGGCTTGAATACACAATACCTTTCTTATTTTTAACACGAGCACATCTTGAGTGCCAACATTGGGAGACCTTTTCAATACCATTACCCTCATGTGAAATAGTTGTTATCTGATGGTCATGCAAATAAATATGACCGTTGTCATAAAATAGAAAATTAGAACTGTAGGAGATCAAATACTATATCCGTAGACAAGGAGGGTTATCTTCCCTTCATGATTACTTTTTCTTTTTCTTTCTAATGCTTTTGATTTGTTGCAATCCCTTCCATTGCTTCAGTTGATTGTTGGCAAGGTGATTAGGTAAGTTTATTTGCATGATAACAAGATGTTGAAAGTTGTGCAAGTGTATGACATGTGGAAAGGACAAGGGAACATTGGGGGCCTCTTCCCACGTCACTTATTTTTGCATGGAAATGCTTACATTTTAGTCTATGATGCCATAAAGAATACATTAGAGATGCATAACTCAAGATATTCGTAGTAAGCACTTGAAAGATATGTTGGTGTAATAGGTGAAGAATTGTCAAAGAGGATGAGGAAGAAGGTAAATGCATTGTTAGCTCTATTATCTCATGTGCACAATGATCCATTTCCCATTATTGCATCATCCCATGTTCCTCCTGCTCTAGTGATTCATGCTCCTCCCGTGGTCGCTACTCAAGATAATATCAGTTATTCTCTTCATCCGTGCCATATCCATATTCCCAATCTGAATGATATTCCACCTACGCAATTTGTCGTGAGTGACCTTCAGAAGCAGTAGGGCGAGAATATAATTCAACTTGATAGAATAGAGGAGTAAGGTGGAGTTTTTTAAATTAAATTTTGTATATGGTATTTTGTAAAGGGGGTTTAGCAAAAAATAGAGTAAGGTGGTGCCTGATAGGGAAAATTTTGAATATGTTTCCTATGACTATAAAGGGTTTTTAGTTTAATAGGTAGGGGATAAATCTTGCTATCAGGTAATGAAAGAATAGTGTGCAAAGGTGAATATTCAATCAGTATGGGATAGGGGAACCAAATATTTTGTCAACTACAATATTTCATGTTGATATTTTTGGCTATCAAGAGTCATTGATCTTCTATTTTATAAAAACCTACTTCTATATATTAATATATATACAGGCTTAATGCCTTTCGCTAAAAAAAAGAAAATTAGAACTGTTGTCATACCTTTGTTTGGTTTCTTCTAGCACCTAAAAAACTTCTTCCTTTTTTGAATGCTCTCTTGTAAGTGCACATCCAAAAGGTGACTCCAACTGAAAATCACATGTCTCAAGGTTGTTCCTCTTGGTTTTCATGTCATGATTATGTGAAGATAAGGAACTATTGTTACACATCAAAGAATAGTCCTTACCTCATACCCTTGTGTGATGTCTTCATGACTCTTGATCACTTCTCCTTCCATAGTTAAATGCTCATAAATAAGTTTTGATCTGAGAGATGTTTCTAAATGAAAACCCAGTGTGCCACTTGTCATATGGCTGCAAGTTATATCTTCATGTCCACTCTTCATAATATTCATGTTGAATTGTTACTCTTTGGATGTGGCTACCATGGAAGACTAAATTACTATTGTAGATGATGAAGAATGTGTCAAGATCAACTCCAAACAAAGCTCATCAACTTGATTCTCTGATTCTTGAAGGGTCATTTGAGTGTTCTTCAAATAATTCATAGTAGATTTAAGCTCAAAGGTGATATTATCAACTTCATCTTCCTTTCTTCTCAATGCATCAAAATATATCTTATCAAGCTAGAGGATATTATCTTTATCTACAAGTAAGTGTAGGCATTTTGATTTGACTTGCATGAACTTAAGAAGGCCTTGGTGGTAGTCAAATCAAGATACCTACACTAATTCTGCTCAAAATCTAATTATGCAATAATGCTCTAACCTCCAAATATCTCCAATGAAGTGCAAGTAGACCTCTGTTATGAAGCCTTCTCAAGATGAATTAGGTTTTCATCCAATTCACCTTATATCCTCAAGGGTTTTTATCCTTGGAATATGATGCAAATAAATTACAAACCAAAAGGAATAAGATAATATGTTGAATTATGCCCTTGGACTTCAAGACTCCTTGTATATACATGCAATAATTGTCTCCCTCACGCCTAGGCTGACCATCTTGAGATATTTGTTTTTATCTTTTAAAGCCACATTAAGGCCCGAAAGGGGGATAACCTCTTTCCCTTAATTAATTTTTTTTAATTCCTTTTTTATCCTTCCCCAAGGAAGGCACTAAACCCCAAAAGATATTATTTTATTTTTCCCAAGTACAAAATATTATTAAATGATTTTCTCTCTCTTTAGTGCCCAATTATGTCACTCAAAAGGTTCACCCAATTTACCCTAGGCAACCCAAAAATACAAATGATAATATTTTGGGACCAACAAAAATGTAAGGAATCTAATGGTGTTATCCATTTTCCCAAGAAAATTCAATTATTTCCTCAAATTAATTCCCTAGGCATATTGGTGAAAGTAAACTTGTAGCCATCTAATGACAATTTCCACATAACCCAAAATAGAAATTTATGCAAATAAGTACTCAAAATCCATATGCAAGAGAATCTAGACAAAATACCCATCAAAGATGGCACAAGATATACCCTAGGAAAACCCTCAAGAGAAAAAACCCAACCTCCAAAAACATCCATCATTCATGTATTATTCATCAATAATCATTGCAATACATCTTTAGAGCTCTCCATGAACACCATTGAAGCATCAAGCCCTCTACAAGCAATCCATGTGAACAATAATGTAACCATATATCCTATGCCATGCTTCAACCCTCACAAATGCTAACAAGAGCTAACCTGTCAAACAACCAACCTTAAACAACTACTCATGTGGTTGCTTTTATAGAAACAAGCTCCCACAAAACCACCAAGTGGTATTACATAAAACCATGTGACTAAAACCACGAGATTATAAAACCATATGCCCACATTTAATATTGGGTACTTTATTTAAATTATTTTTCTCAATATTTTTTTAGGCAAATCGCTACCAAAGAGGGTAGCACTCTATATTCATTTGAAAAAAAAAATTACATCCAAATAGAAATAATACCTATGTCCCATAATTACCACCTTTTGCGGTAGATCTAAGCATCATATGGTGTTTACTGGTCAAGTGTTTCCTTCTCCTAACCTCAATCCAATCATTGCCACCATGAGAAGGATCCAGAGTGTCTTGATCTATGATTGTTGGGAGGTTCTTCCCCCCTGATTCTATTGATTTTAATTGTCTTGTCAGAACAATGCCCCCTAAGTTTAGACAAACTGATGAAGATGCGGAAGAAACTAAAAACATGGAGGCTTCAGTATCCTTGATTGTAGAAGGTGTTTCCTTTGCAGGCGAAAATGAAGTTTGATCCCCGGGAGGGGGAGGGAAGGGAGGTATGCTTTCCTTCGAAGAAACTGAAAGGTGTACATAATCCTTGGGTGGATTGGGAGGAATGATATAATGTTGAGATTTAGCCCCAATCCACCATGTCAGTTTTCTCGAATTCCCTAAATCACGTTGCATTCAACATTAGGAGGAGAAGTGATCCGTTGAGAAGTATTTCATAAATCTGAAAGAAATTTTCTTGTAATCAATTGGTTGCCTCCTACATCTGTTTCCCACCTTCAATAAAATCTCAGTAGGAAGACCATTGACAAAATCTATTTCAACACAAATCTGAGCACATGTAGAGTTTTGATAGTTGATAGTTTCCTCGGAAGAGCATTGATACCTTCCAAGGTTGTTTTCAATAGCCCCCAAATAATCTAATTCTCATAACTGAATGGGGAGGTACAGTAGTCTTACCCAGAAAAATGCAGTGGTGAAGATTTTTGTACGTGGGTCGAAGTCGGGAAACCAAGTTTTCATGCACATAAAATCTCCCTGGTAGATCCATCGGTCAATTTCCAGCACCAACTCCTTGTCTTCCTGTAAATCAAATTTTAAAATGAAGAACCCCTTTGCACAGGGGTAAATACAGATTTCTCCTCCAATAAATTCCTTCCATTTGTTTGAGATCCAAGCATGCAGGTCGGATAGCTTCGGCCAAGTTCTCATAAATTAGCAAATCAATGCATGGTCGGCCAGAAAACCCTCCCTATCCAAATCTAAATTGTATAGACACACTTCCAACATTTTTGAAGAGGTGTGGGTATGGAAATGCGAGCACAGGTTTCATTAACAGCGACGATAGCCTGTTGAGAACCCCCATCGTTGGAGTCATTCCCTAACTCTCGATCAGCACGCCACTAGTATTCGCGATTCGGGCTTAGTTTACCATGCTGTAAGTTGACTACCCTATTGGTGCTTATTAAAGCATGGGAAAAATTCTAAGTCTTTGTGCCTAAGAGAGATGCCTTCCTACCGCAATGTGAGCCATCAAAATGGTCGTCTCAAGGTGTGAGGCCTATGGAGAGAGGAGTGGAGTGCATGCATGACATTGGAGCCCATAAAAATAATATATTAGGTCTTAACTTTCCTCGATATTAAATAAATATATTTTTATAACTTACATCAATGTCCCAATGTTACATACAACATAAAGTGGCTCCAAGAATATTAACTCCTAATGTTACAGGGTGGTCCAAACACAACAAACAACACTCAAAGAAACAAGCATAAGACTGATCTATGCATCCCCTAATAAATAGTTGAAAAACAATGTTGAAACCAATACATCTTAAGACAACAAATAAGTGGAAATCACATGGTGGGGATTCGATATTGATTCCCTTGATGCTACAACCAATTTTACAATTTAAGTTTTATTTTTCTCTAGTTGCCCTAAAATATCTTCTTATTTTGTGGAGAGTTTATGGGAAGTGTTGGAGGATATTTAGGTGGTATGGAGCTTTCTTTTAGAAATCCCTCTTATACATAGACTTAAGGTTAGGATTCATAGGAGTTGGCATGAAAAAATAAGAAAAATAAGAAATTTATTTTATAGAATTAAAATTTATGAAAAATTTGATCTTAAAACCTAAAAATACAAATAACTTGCATCTTATTCAATACAACATTATGAAAAATTTAGATAGGTGACTTGCAATTACTTCTTTCACTATAACGCACTTGTAAAATAATACAATTCATATTCTTGAGGGTTTTTTAGGTCAAAATCTATGGCAAACACATAGCCTATGTTTTACTTTTTGTAATGATAGTGAAGCATGCACACATTATAACTTATATGCATTAAGTCATATTTGTATTTTTAAAAGCACACATTTATTTAGGTGCCACTTTTTTGTACCTCAATTTGGTGCACTCACCCTAATATTTTTTATCCCTTTTCAATAATTTTTAATATTAATCTTGCATAAATTTAGATGCAATACCTACTACATAGGTAATATCATCCATAAATGTACAAAGGTAAATCAAACATAATACTACTATTGGAGTAATTAGGATAATCACTTAATAATTAATTAATCATTAATTAATTATGAAGTCCCTTATTACTTTATTCACTTAAGGTAAACTTAGGAGTGTTTTTTTTTTATTAGATTGGGCTAATTATAGGTCTAGTTGTCTCATTGCATGAGATTAAGACACTTGTCGTAATCTAATACAATCCTCATCTAAGATTTTTTAATGCTTTATAAGCATGCACATTTATTTGTAATCATGAATTCACATTTATTCATTCAATACATAAGGCATATCAAATACTTTTCTAGATTCAATCTTTTCTCTCTTGGTTGCATATCAAATCAATTGCTTTGATCTCTCTCATGCATGATAGGTGTTTTGGTTACAAAGGATCACTAGGAGTTGTGGGGTTCAACAATCAAATCCATCATGGTATCAGAGCACCAAATCTGCGACTTCCTATTCAAATTCTAAGAGATCCAGCCTTGAAGGAAAAATCGGCTCATCATTAGGTGAAACGAGCATCACCGTTGAGTCCAGAACGGTTGAAAACCTTAAGGTCGCCTATTATTTTGTGGAATTTGGAGCAATTGCAAACAAAAGAAAAAAAATTAGGTCCTCACATTTTGTATGGAATTTCGTACATTCATACGGTACAATATGGCTCTTAGGCCACCTCTGCACATAGTCTAACAGGGTTCTTCAAAAAAAAATAGGCTTTTTTCATTAAAAAAATAATCATCTTTTTTCGAACAAATCAAAAAAAAAAAAAATTTGAAAAATCAAATTCAAAAAATTCAAAAGGCAAAGGGATGCATTTATTGGGTATGCACATAGGGTACACAATTGTACCTTATCGGCAGGACCCCGCAACCCCCATGCGGGCCCATATAGGTTGTTGGCAGCTATTTAAAGCCATCGACTTTATTAAACTGACCATCAATCAGCCCCGTCTGACACCCTTTTTGACAGTAAATCGTAAAAGATTCCTTGAAATATTCAATCTACGATGACAGAAAAATAACCAACAACGTGAAATTTTTCGACCCACAACATATATCGACTCACTTTTATAATATTCTAGCAAACAGGGGACCGAATTTTTTTTATCCATAGAGAATATTCCACTGTTGATGTCAGCATGACGTCAATCATATAGTTGGCCCTCTCTACCCCCCTCTTAGGCCCCATTTTCCTTAAAGGAGTGATTTTTTTATTTTTGGCATAACTTGGGCATATAGTGTCGAAATCAGGCAAATGAGATATCTTCAAAATTTTGGTTGTCTACTTTTCAATGGTGTAGGTTTCATTATTAGATTTTTTTGTTGGTTCATGTTATTCTCAATCAAAGTCATATCTTCATTTTTCACTTTCAAGCTCATAAGTTTTTGCATGTATCTCCAATTTTTGTGATTCTAGCGGCATTGTGAAGGTATTTCAGAGCTCTTCATATCCATTCATGCAATTTTTCTAGAATTTGATCTAGGTATTATATTTTATTTAGTATTTTTTGATTTCACATTCTTCTTAATTACTTGGTTATCTTAGCACCTGGAAAGGATATGTTTGTGTTGGATGACATCATTTGATCTGCTTTATATGTACTGATGTTTTTAGTCTATGATTTGATCGACTTGGATAAGAATAACTATGACTCTTGACAAAATGGCATCTTGACGCACTTCAAGTGGCTTGATATTTTTCCTTATCTATATGGACTCATACCTACACCAGATACACTAGGGATTTTATTAACATGGAGTATCATTCGAGATCATATTGTAGGGGTTATTTGTTCTAGTGTTGATCTTGACAATATGTGTGTTGTATCAGACATTGATTGTCCCCACACACTTTGGACTCGACTTTGGGATATCTATGGAGACCGTCATATCTCTCCATAACCAGAGGATCCTATTGAGATTGGATCATCCCTCTTGCAGATGCATATTTCATACCCTTTGATGATGATACTTTAGAGGAGATTGAGTATATCACAGGTCTTGCATGTTTTGATGGTTCAAAGACTTGCCTTCATGTTCCCACTCCTCAAATTGAGACAACATCATCATCTTCTATTTTTCCTGATCATTTTGGCATTGCCAGATCCTTGGCCCCTATTGGTTCAGTGCAATTGGACATCCATCATCTTCCAAACTTATCTACTTGGGATTTGTATCTTGCAGACATATCATCCTTGTTTGTAGAGTCTATATTATAGATCTAGAGGATTACTTTGAGGATATTTATCTCCTCCTTGTTGACAACCACATCAACGCTATTGGCCCACCATCTTCATTGCCTTTGTAGCTTGTTTTGTATCACTCTTCACATGATCTTGGATTGACATCATCGCATTCTAACATGTGGGCACATGAGCACTTTTCAAAGGCACACATCATGTGGATTTGGATTCCAAAATCACCCATATTTTTGGATTTGCTTCTCCAATCACTAGTGGATCTGTTTCTTCCTAAGGGGAGAAATATTGTTTGTAGGCAGTGGATTTGTTTCTTCCTAAGGGGAGAAATGTTGTTGGTAGGCAGTGGATCATATTATGTCTTCAAGTGTTTGTCATTGGTCTAGGAGCTACTTCTTTATGGGGGGATTCATATCCTATTTTTCTCTCTCCTATTGGGGTGACATTTATTGTACTTGTGTGATAGAAGCAGTCCTAAGGGAGGTCACATTGAGCCCTATCCTTCTTTCACTAGTACAATTTTTCCTTTTTCTCTTTTGGAGAGGATTTTTTCCCATGAGGTTTTCTCCTTTTCTCTAGTTATCAGATATTTGTTTATTTGTATTTGGGTACCTCATCAAGACTTATATCTGGGACCCATCCATGCATCCATCATTACATTCTACATCAAGGTTTTATAGCTTCTCCCTAAGTTGATCTTAAGGTGGGTGTTGGAGTAATTAGGATAATCGCTTGATAATTAATTAATCATTAATTAATTATTAAGTCCCTTATTACATTATTCACTTAAGCTAAACTTGGGAGTGTTTTTAATTTACTAGATTGGGCTAATTATAGGTCTAGTTGTCTCATTGCATGAGATTAAGACAATTGTCACAATCTAATGCAATCCTCATCTAGGGTTTACCTTTTTATGCTTTTATAAGCATGCACATTTATTTGTAATCATTGATTCACATTTATTCATTCACTACATAAGGCATATCATATGTTTTTATGGATTCAATATTTTCTCTCTTGGTTGCATAGAAAATTAGTTATTTTGATCTCTTAGATGTGATAGGCATTTTGGTTGCAGGGATTTCTGGGAGTTGTGGGGTTCACTATCAACTCCAACAACTACTTGTCTATACAAAGTAGGATTGTTTTTTTCACAAGGCAATTTTGGATCAAATTTAATACTTGCTTTAATAAAAATAGTAGCATGCTTATAATCAATTATATTATTTTTTTAAGAAAAATTATGTATTTGCCTTGCGATATGACAATAAGTGACAATATTAGAATATAGGCATTCCCAAGAAATGATGAACGCAGTCCACAACAATCATTTCAAATGGTTTAATTTATTTTTATACTTGTAGATTAGAAGAATTAAGATTGCTCATAATGAGTAATTCATCCACATATAACATAATTATAATGTTTTGGGCATCTTCAATTTTAATAAGGTGATCACTATCGAAGTAGAAGATAGAGAACCCAAGAGATCGAAATAATGTGTTCATTTTGCATACCAAACTCTAAGAGATTGTTGTAAACCACAAAGAGATTATCTAAGATTACATACATGGTTTACTTTATTTAGTTGTTCAAAAAAATTGGTTGACATACCGATCTCATCCTAAAGATCACCTTTTATGAGTGTATTTTTTAGTGTGTATCTAAATCATTATGATTTGTGAGAGCATGAAGCATCCTAATGGTGCTCATTTTTGTAATTGGGGAAAATATTTTATTGTAATATATACCAAGTCACTAAGTAAAATTTCTAGCAACTAACCTTGCCTTAGATTTATAGATTTCACTATTGGAGTTGTATTTGACTTTATACAATCAAAGACAACAAATATTTTCTTGTTCACTTTCATACAAGATCATTAAGGCATCATAATTTTATATAAAAGCTACAAAAATTTCATGTTTTTTCAAGTATCAAATCATCATCCTAGTAAAAATTTATTCAATCAAAGGGTCTTCTAATAATCTTAGTAACAGGTGAGCCATCCTTTATAGGCTTTCTCCCTAGATAGTTTCTTAAGGATACAACCAACCTTACAAATAAGTGCATCATACCCAAGAAGTATAAAGGTTTTTCTCACAACATGAAACTCATTCATATTTGCAAAAAAATGATATTTTATATTTTGGTAATTCCACTGTAAGAATAAGTTTATGAATTTTCCCTCATGCTATCCAAATTTTATAAATACAAATTTTGGCATTACAATATTCAATTGTCAAGGCCTTAATGTAAAAATATTCTAAATTTATTTACAACATTCAAATAATTTAATTCTAACTCACCAACAAGGTCAAAACCAACCCATCTCATCCCTATTTAGAGTGTGAAAGTGGAATACCAATAGGAAAATGAAATCAACTTCAATGTATTTCCTTACATAAATCATATGATAGTACCACACATAAATCCTTTGCCTAGTTTGCAAGAATTTTAATGTCATTTCAAATAGATATTATATCATTGGAAACCTAAATTTTAATTGTAAAAATAAATATAATCTAGGTTTTTATCTAGGTCTATAAAAGGCAATATCAAATATTACAAGTATAAATATCTTCAACCTAGTTATTTTCATTTAAAAAATACTTTCTAAGATAACATATTGGATCAAGGATTGAGCCCATTTTATCTTTTGGTTTGAGAATTATCATGAGCCTCCTCCCAATTAGACTTCTACTCAAAATTTCGATAGCTTGAGTGCTAATGTTTGTAAAAAATTTGCATAGAATGAACTAAAGTAAATGACAAACAACCATGAGAAGAGAGAATTTATAAGTAAAATACACCCTTCACAACCTAATATGGTTAGACTTTGGAAGAGCGGGAGTGTACCTCATTTCCACAATCATCTTGCAATATTTAAAATCTAATTGCTTAAATTGAGCCTCCAAGAGCACTATGAAACTTTTGTAGCACTTCTACAATGCTCAACAATATTGTACCTCAGTAAAGAAAATTGCTTGAAAACCTGTTTTACTATTTTACTCACTCGATCATATATAAGCACTTTGATATATTTCAATAGAACTCTAAGAAAAATTAGAATCAACCATGTACATTTCAACAACTCTATGCACTTTAGTAGCAATGATATGCACTTTCAATACTTATTCTACCAATCATTTTCTACACTTTTTGGTTTTCTCATTCTTGATCAATGTCTTTATTCTTTATTTGCATGTTATCATTTATCCAAATCCATAACTCAATGATTGTATTAAACATGAATGCAAAATATGTTGAATATTACCCACACAATCTAAATCTTCTTTATTTTTTCCTTTCATTTGAATTCTCTTTCTCAATTTCAATATGAACCTTCAAATCCATGTTTTCTTTCTACATCCCAATTTGAGTGAATTGTAATCTCATGGAATTCAATTCTAAAATATTTGACAAAGTGATTTAATTTTTCTAATCTCATGGATAAAAATTTCAAAATATTTCACAAAATGCTTAAACAAATTATGAAACCATTGACTGCAATTTTGTAAGAAATGCATTGTAATCACATTTCTAAAAAATTTCTTCAATATATTTGTCATCTCATGAACTACAATTGAAAATGTTTGGCGATGCTTCAATTAATTATGACTACATGATTGACTATAAACTTGCTATTGTTCCTATTGAAGTAGGTATTAAACATGATCCAAAATCATCACGTGAAAAGATTATTTTTTCTACTTTATATAAACAAGTAGTAAGAATTTCCATTTACATCACTATATCTAGACCTAATATTACCTATAGAATAGGTATTACATCTAGATTTATGCAAGATCCATGCATGGATTATTAAAGATGGATAAAAGAATATTAAGGCATGTCAAAATAATATTTAATTATTATTATTCTTGCACCAAAAAAACTAATTTATATGGTTATTGTGATGTTACCTATGCCAGTGATTTTTTGATAGAAAATCCACCTCTACTATGTCTTTAAATATATTGTAGGTGATATCATGTGGAATAGTAAGAAACAGTCGATTGTGGCTCTTCTATGAATAGAGACTAAATAAGAGAAGTGTAATAAAAGTAACAAATAATTCCATAATGATAAAAAATAACAAATAATTCCATGATACTTAAGAGATTATTGGATGAGATTCATATGGTTACTAGTAAGAGTATTACTTTATGATGTGATATCCAAATTTGTATTTCTCTTGCCAAAAAGCATGTTCAAATATCAAAGAACCAAGCATATTGAATTCCATGCACACTTTACCAAAGAAAAAGTTCTTGATGGTCAAATTACTTTGTAATTATGTCTGGATACTAATCAAGTCATAGATATATTTATGAAACCTCTATGTAGTGAAAAATGTAATAAATTTAAAACAAAATTGGACCTCAAGGAGTTTCCATTTAAGATGATTGTTTGTGATAATAACACCTCATAGTATTAAACTTTGAATGTAAAACCTACATGAATTCTATATAAGACTCGTAAGCATTATGATTATTGTATATCTTCCTCTATATTCCTTCTACCATTGTAAAAGAATTATAAAAATCTTTGAAAAGTTGTTGAAAGATATTAATCTTGAGATCTAACCTATATTGAATTTATGACATATGTTAGATCAATGTCTTAAGACTAACACCTATTATCAACTTTTAAATAGATGTTAGATATATATGCTAGTTTAATCAATATTTTCAACTTATTTTTACTTTTATAGAGCTAGCAATTGGATGGAATGGTTTTTCCTAAGATAGAACAATCATTTATCTTCCTTCTTCTAAAGGGTTGCTTTCTCATCAATTTGCTTTCAACTCTATATCATAATTTTGTTTGGAATAATGGACCCTAGTTTTATGGAAAATCTAGATTAATATTAAGTCCCTAGCAACCATTTATTTATCTTGATCAATTCCAATTCACTAAGATCCCCTTTTGGATTCAATTTTGCAACCTTCCTCTCCTATGTTGGCTGAGAATGTGGAAGATTTTGTGCATTTATATTTGATTTTGAAATTCAAGAAGTTTGTAGGGCCTACTTGAGTGTGGATATCTTATCCATTACCATGTACTCTAAATATGCAATCTATCATGAGATCTTAGTTATAGTATGTGAACTTTGAAGGTTTGCCTATGAGATGCTCTTAGTAGACAACATGAAAATATATTGATGTAGAAATGGGTACCAAAATAGAAGTCATCTTCTAAAGAGTTAAAATGGATTGATGTAGAAATGGGTACCAAAATAGAAGTCATCTTCTAAAGAGTTAAAATGGAGAAATCACAATTGCTCCGTACCAAAATTAGTTTGACGTTTCAATTGAACAACACTAAAAAGATTGGAATATCATAACAATCTAGTTTCTCCAACAATTTTAATTATATTGTTTTTATCTTACACAAACCCTTTTAAACTTATAATCTACATAACTATTTCAATAATATTATTTACTATTTTACTTACTCCTTTCTTTAATACTTAAAATTATTTAATTTAGTAAACTATTTTATATTTATACAAAACATTTACTAAATATTTAAATGCATAATTATTTTAAAAGTAATACTCACTATTTCATTAACTATGTAACTATTTCAAAATATATATTTTTTATTTAGTAGAAGACATAATTATTTACTATTTTATTTATAAATTATATAATTATTTCAATAACTTATTTAATATGTTATTGCTCTATATAATTCTTTTATTTAGAAAAAATATAAATAATATTATATATAATTATTTTATTTATAAGATACATAATATATATTAAAATATTTCATAACATATTCTAAAGTTTTAGATAATAGTTTTATTTACTAAGTATAGTAAATAATTTGTTTAATAATACTTACTTTAAGAAATTATTTTATTTTCTATATTATTTAAAAATTAAACTTGAAATAAATTATTTACTTGCATAATTAATTATATAATTATTTAAAAATATATATTTAATATTTAATTTATTAGAATATTATTCATTATGTTTATTAAAATTATTTTTCATTTAATTAAAAAAATTATTAAGACATTATTACATTCTAATAATTTGTTATTATTATAGATTATATATCTTGACCTAATAAACATTATGGGAAAAAACGCATCGGGCACATTAAATTAGGGGATGGCTAATTACTTAAATAATCTTAATTGTATTTGGTGAAAAATCATCAACCCCTACATGAATACTTCAAAAATATTTCAACCAACCCATTTTAAGGTCGTCTTAAATGACAAGAAGTCTTGTAAATATATTGATAAAAATGAATTTCACACTATATATTAGATATGCATTTTTTAGGGTTGTATAAGACGTATATTTGTAGATAGATTTGATTTGTAGAACAGTAACAAAACAATATTCTTCATGCAATCTGAACCTAAGTACTTAGCTTTATTTATTTATTCCTTTGTTACTTTATTAAATTTAAACCTATTTACTTAGTTTTGTTTATTTATTCTTATCATTCCCAACCCTTTTAAGATATAAAAATTTAATTATTTATCTTAAATAGTATGCATAAAATTATTTTGAATCTTTAAAATTATAAATTGGGTATATTGCTTGTTAGAAGCAAGGAACAGATTATTAAGAACACCCACAATTTACAATCAGAGCCATCTTAATTGGTGATCACTAAAGCCTATGAAACTGTTTGTACAAATATAAATTATAAATTGGGTATATTACTTGCTAGAAGCAAGGAATGGGTTATTAGTCGATAAGCTACATATATTGTGAGATCGAGATATTTAAATGTCCATACCTTTTCTTCTTTATTAACCGTTAGTCTACATATAGTGTGAGATTTGAACTAGATACAAATCTCACGAATCTCACCCCTGCCATTGTTGAGTCACCAGAAAACAAGTTTCAGTTGTCATTTAAAGGTGAACCAAGTGTCTTTTAATGGTAAAGGCCTCCAAAATATCAAGTTAACGCCTACAAAATCTCACTTATCATATAAAAGCTAGATAAATATTGATTTGACAACTGGATGAGAACATTTTATTACCATTTAGGATGGTTTTTGTCAATTTAATGACAACTTTCTATTTTCATTTGCGTTACTTTATGCTTTGAATCCTATGCAAATATTCATAATCAAATAATACTTAATTTTTTTTAGGAAAAAATCTAAATTTGTCTAAGTTTATTTAATTTGAAGTGTTTTTTGTCAAATCAATGACAACTTTCTATTTTCATTTGCATTACTTTATGCTTTAAATCCTATGCAAATATTTTATAATCAAATAATAATACCTAATGAAATAAACTATCATTTATTATTAATTGTTTAATCCAGTTGCATGCAATTAGAATTTACATGCATAATCTTGAACCTCTTTACTTTAACTTATGCATAATCCTTGAACTTCTTTACATTAGCTTGCAATTTGAGAATGTCATTGATTAGGTAGAGTTGCTGCACCTAAAGTGTAATTAAATGCTCTAATTGATTAGAATACTAATTAAGAATAACACGGGAATCCATATTATACCAATCGAAGAAGATGGCTAGCTGTGAATATTCTATAGACAATTTTTCAATATCAATCTAATTTTGCACGGTGGGAAGCGACTCAAAATCCACCTTCCACTTGTACAAATATATTTTAGGCAAAACCTCAAAAGTTTATAGCGAAAAATAGCAGGTCTACATGCCCAGAATTCAAAATGTCACGTGACATTATTGAAATCCTTTCAAGCATTTCCTCACAAATACTTCAAGTGTCCTGTATGTGGCAAAGATTTGAATCTGAGTCGCCCTTGGGACTAAAATTCTGATAACAAATACCCTCTACAATGAAGTTTCCCCACAACCATAATCGATATGCTTTGTATATATAATACCAGTGGGGCTGTGTGACTGCCAAACAATGCAAGTCCCACAAACGTTGCTATTAACCTGCAGATAGAGACTGGCACTTTTAACATATCAAATAAATGTGAAAAAGGCCACCTAGAACTGTAGGACCAACCTTAATATATCAGATGGCTGTCAAATTGCAACCCAAAATTAGGTCCACCTACTTCTCGATGTCAGAAGACTGTATCAATATCATGAAATTTTTGGACCATCCACCGTCAATATGTCAGAAGTTTGTCAATGTACCCACCTAGAGTTAGGACCACTCGAATTGCTACGCACAATTTCTGAGACTCAGACATCAGATTTAATAGATACAGGCTTATGATTTTTGTCAAGAAGACAATCGGTAGAACTTCCATTCGTGTCGTTACTACTCTTGTGTGCTTTCTCTATCCACATTTTATCAACTTCCTCAAAACTGAGGCCTTTTGTCTCGGGAACAAAAGCAAGCACAAAAATGAATGCAGCCACGACAATCCCAGCAAATATCAAAAATGTCTTGGATGTCCCCACTGCGTCAACCAGAGATAAGAAGGACTCTGAGACAATCAAATTACTTATCCAGCAAGCTGTTGCAGCAATACCTCCACACATGCTTCTATATTTTGATGGATAAATTTCAGAATTGATTGTCCACGGAACAGGTCCCATACCAGGAGAGAAGAAAGCTATGTAAAGGACCAAACCAAGAACAGCAAGCCAACCGTAACTACTTGGACAAGTTTCACTGTACCATTTACCGGAATTTAGAGAACAGTACTGTTCAGATGTTGAGTTTGAAATGAAACAGGTTCCAGGAAGCATCTGCAAGAAACCATTGAATAAATATTGTAAATCATAAGCTACAGCATTAATCGTAAGGATGTAACTATTTTAGAGTTGTAATATCATTGATGTTCAGGCTCTTCACTTGGCACCGATTCGGCTAAATAAACATTTTATCAGAAATATCACCTGGATCTAAAAAAACTGTTAATTTGTACGAAGTATTGAAAGTCTACAGTGTGTAACTTTTTAGGAGGTATGTGGATATAATTTGTTTCCACCGCATACGCTAATAAATTTGGAAAGAATAGAAGATTTTTGTTCTTACGTCATTTCCTGATGCCGAACAAAAGCTACATCCAGCATTTAGGCAGCCGTTGCAGTTCCAAAGTGGTTGGCTGAAATCAAGGACAGCTGGACAAGCATATCCTGCTTTTAGTGTCTGATGTATGTCAACAGTCGGTACATCTACAGAAGTCAAGTAAAATGCTCCAGAGAGAATGGCAAGTGACACAAAAACGCCAAATAAACTCGTTAAAGAAAGCAATCTCCTTCCACATCGATCTATAAGGAATATTCCAAGAACCGTGCCAATAGCATTCATTCCAGATACTATTAAGGAGAGCAACAAAGCTATCTGATTTGAAGCAAAGCCAGCTAGTTGCACAATGGTGGGACTGTAGTACATTACAGTATTTATGCCCGCAAATTGTTGAAATGCCTACATTGAAATCACCATAAAATCAAATTTATGTCAGCTCATTCCACGACATATTGAAAACTAAAAATTCTCAGAAAATACGAAAAGAACAACTTTTTTTAATCCAAGCAAAGGTTAGGTTACAGAGGCTCAAAGAAGTGAGATATTAAACAGTCTGAAGTTTAATACCTGAAAACCAACACCAGCAAATAGAGCAAGCCTTAATTCCTTGGACTTTACAAGGTCCATGTATGATATTTTTCCCTTCAATTCTCTCTCTTGGGTTTCTTCTTCCAAAGCAGCAGATAGCTGTTCAACCTCAATCTCTAGCCTGTCAGGATCATATATCTTTTCGAGAATTGCAATTGCTTCAACTTGCTTGTTCTGCATGTAAAGAAAATGGGCTTTTAGCCTTTAGGACACATCTGAAAAGACATCTCAACCTTTAATGAGATGCTACATATCTACATAGATTAGCAACACATCTTTATAAAGAACAGACTAGTAATACCTCCATATAGAGCCAACGTGGTGACTCTGGCAAGAACAACAATAACACCAACTGTGCAACAGCTGGCACACCTGCTGCACCTAGCATCCAGCGCCATGTCCCTGGCACCTGCAAAGCAAAATCAAAATGTTACCAAGTGTATTTACTTAATTGCAGACCAATTTAGAATTAACTACTCGTTGACTTTAACATTTAAACTGCTGCACATCTAAGTGTGTCATATTCTCTCGACCTGCAAATTCCACATTCTCAAATGGATGCTGAAAACACTACAGCCGAACAGCCTGCCTCAGAAGAAACTACAATCCACTTTGGCATCGCACATAATGATACTCTCCATGACTTGTCAAAGCCATGGAACTCAAAAGTATTGATCAAGTGTTAACAATCTAGAGATGTTCACCCTGCTGCTAAGAAAACTCCAAGGAATCAAGGATAATCAAAGAACCATAATCAGCTGTCTTACTAGGCGTCAGGTAGAAGGGATTGCCATCCTAAGGCATTACTACCAGAGTGCCCTTACTAGGACAGAAACCATACAGAAAATAGCAAAGATAGGTTGAGGAATCACTTTGTGACAAATCAACAATTTCAAGAATATATCAATATCCCAATCCTAAAAGACCATCAAATGCCAAGAATTTCTTTATCAGTAACCTAACAGTCCCTGCTGACCGTTGGAAAATGCTGCAAGGCAAGCAAGGATTTCATGTCCCCTTTTCAGAGCTAAAGAATTAATAATGTTATTTAAACTGAGCAAGACAATTTTATATTTAAGGGACAAATTAATAGTATTATTATAATTAATTTAAAAAACATTTTTAAACATTTAATTATTATATTTGCCCCTTAAATACAAAAAAGTATTTTTAAAAACTGCAGAGGGAAATTTTAACCCATGGCCCATTTTGGAGAGGTTTAAAAAGGTAGTGGCGCTTGGCTTCATTTGGCATTCTTCGCTTTGGAGCATCCATGTTCGAATTCACAGCTGAGAACGAAAACCCTTAGCTGTTCAGAGGTCTTTGAGAACAAAAACCATCGTTTCCTTCTAGGGTATCCTCACACAGGGGTTGCATAGGAGCTGATTTTTTGATAGATCATGTCAAGTTTCCAGATTGGGCAATTTGATTTGCAAGTAAATTTGCTGTTCCTCTTTTGCAAGGGTTTTACTGCTGGTTTCCACAGTTGCTGAGCACTGTCATTTTCATGTGTAAATTCTGGACACCACATTGGAGAAGAGGTCACCGCCCACACCTTAGGTTTGATTTCAGTGTTGCATTTAGTGCATTGCTGATCGGCCATCATTTGCACATATTTGACTGAGTTAGGCACCATCATTGGTAATTTCAGAATTTCCTATCACTGGTTTTTGGGCGCTATATCACAACATTATTCCAAACAGCATTCCTACACGCTACAAGGGGTAAAACAGCTATTACATAAGTTTATTGTGCTGCACGCAGTCTGCAGTGCATCAAACAAGGGTGATTGACATTCTAAACCAGCGCAGCTGAAAATGGAAGTTTATGGGAGTATTATCTGCTGTCCACCGAATCTTATATGATCCTTACTGACTGCAGCTGCCTCACATCATCATCCAGCAGCAGCTAAAGGGTTTGAATAACCTGTGCCTATAGACATTACCAGCACCATCACACACACAGGGAGGTCAGATTGCTGTCACCAGTTCAAAACAAACGGCAGCAAGAGGCATTGAAGGTAGATCACAGCAGCTGGGGGTTTATTTGAATTTCCAGATCTGATCGCAGAAATTTGGGGATTTTATTACACTTCCAGATCTGCTCACAGCATGCAAACAGTGACTTGGACTGCCATATTTGCTGATTTATTTTAAGTGCAGAATTACATACATTTTTGCAGAAGCTAGGGTTTGTAAATCAACAGCCTGATGTAATGTAATACAATTCAGATATAATCAAAAAGTTGTTGAGAAGTTGTTGAAGATTTAGGGTACTTGTTTTTCCATTTTCCAGTTGTATTTCTATTTAATTTTGTTTCAAAAATATCAGAAAAATACCAAAAAATCATATATTTCCAAAAATACTAGTTTTGGGACATTACAAAGGAGATGCACGCTCCTTGGGATGGGTGTGTAAAGGTAAAGGAAGAACAGTTGTAGCTCCCCATTATGTAAAATGCCACTGCTCCATCAACAGGACCAACAATTTTAAGATAAAAATCAATTGTCTGTTCTCATGTTTTGGGGCTTGTGTTATCTAACTACATTGTCACTACTTCGTGTCAATGGGATGATGCCATGGTTTAAGAAATTGTCAGTTCCTCCTAACAAGATAGTTTTAATCTTATTTGTCCATTGTCATTATGTTGCTTCTAGTGTGGATCTCTTTGACCTTTCTAAGGTCTCTTCATAAGCATCCCAATCTAAAATTATATTTTGATATCGGATTATGTAATCTCTATATTTAAATATTTATTCCTAAATTAATCTTATAAAAGACAAAAGAATGCTGCACCTCTATTACTATATTTAATATTATAATCATGCCTTGTGTTATCGATAAAAACACTTCCCAGTTGTGATGAGCTCCTATTCTCAAGTCTTACTCCTACATGCTCTTCCACAGGTTTCATAAGCCTCCTTTGTTAACATAACATACATTTGATACACATTAATTCACTGTATTAAGACAATTTAAACTCAAGCAACAATGAATTATCGTCCCAAGTTAGCAAAGAATTAGCATCAGCATTATATGGTTTCAACTAAATTCTTCCTGCCACAACCTTCTTACCTCTGTAAATACTAGATTCACAAGGTATGATAGGAACTGTCCACTTGTAGTCATCAGATTATTTGTGCTCACTAGTGCTCCCCTTATTTCAGAGGGAGAAACTTCCGCAATATAAATAGGTGCAGTTATTGACGCAATCCCAACACCTAAACCGACTATCAACCGTCCAGCAATAAGTGTATATGGTTCTGGTGCACCAGCCATTGCAATGGATCCAATAATAAAAAAGAAATCAGCTATGAGAATCGCCTTCTTGCGTCCATATTTATCACTAATATACCCACTTATTGCAGCTCCTATAATAGCACCAAAGATTGCCATACTAACAATTGTTTCCTGTCAAACAACAAGTCGGTTATTATAGCTGACCAAGTTCCTTGATGACAAGCTTTTGTATAAAGACCATATGTGGATTAAATTCTAGACATTTATCAAGAAAAGAGAAATAAACTCTAGTCATTTATTTTCAAGGAAAAAAAAAAGAATTTAGTCATACCTGTAGAAAGCTGCTCTCATTCACGGCTTTAAAATCTTCACGAATGTAGAGAAGGGCCCCTGATATGACACCTGCAATTTATACATTCAGGATGAGTTTCACCATATTTCAGTCATTCACCATATTTCAGTCACACCCAAATACATTTATACTTTGAACAGCAGCTTGCAATGCAATCCAAGAAAACCTTAGATAGATATATAAACAAATTTAGTTTTACAGGTGCCAGAATACAAAACATGTTGTAAGAATAGATAATCCAATTGTCTTGCTTACAAATCTGCTAGAAAAAGTTAATGCCACAAAACAGCAATATTACATATCATTGGTTTTTTATTATATCAGTTAAGGACAAGAATATCTCAACGAATATCAGTTATATCATTAATATTACTATATACTTGGTTTTTTATTATATCAGTTAAGGACAAGAATATCTCAAAGATGATAAATATCAAAGATAAGTGAAAAATGGCTCGATTATAAGCAGAACAAATAAGGTTGCCTCATTACCACTATTTACAGGAATGAAAAAAAGTACAACCAAACATCTTAAGAGATCATTCAATTAAATAAAGAATCTTTACGACAAAATCTTTAAGAAACAAAATTAGCTTACAGAGCATCACACATTCCTGGAAGATGCCTTCAGAAAATTGTGATATAAAAGGCAATGTCATAAACAAGTTAGATAAGTGGCCCCACTTAAAAACTATCACTGCATACTGAAGCCTAGAGAGTGTGTAAAGTCTAGACTTCCAATACGGTATATTTCTGTAAAAAGTAGACTTCTTTTCTGAATGATTGTTTGTCACTTTAACTTTAACCAAACATCATAGTAACAAGGTCTATATACTTTGGTAGGCTCATGGACGTGAAAGCTTTGCCAATGTTTGAATCAGAACATCAAAGAGCTTTGGAAATGTTCAAATTTATGACATACAAAATTTATGTATAATCAGCAAAACAAATATGAAAATGATATAAAAGAAATAATAAACAATCCAATGTCCACTATATTCAAAATTTGATACACACCCAAATTGAGTGCTCGCATTAATTATAACATTCTTCTCTGAATATTTTTTAACCAAACACCACAGTAACAAGGTTTGTGAACTTTGGTCAATTTATGAAGGTGAAGATTTCGCCAAAGTTCAGAATTTCAAATATGTTTGAATCTAACGAACAAAAAAAATATGCATAATCTGACAAATATTATAGGAAAATGATTTAAAAACATACTATAAACGTCCAGCATTCATTATATTTCAAAATTTGATATATGTCACAAATTATTTAGAGTGGGATTTGTTCTCTAGGCCCCAGGAGAACTAGACTCTCTACTACCTCTATAATTTTCACTCCATCTATTAAGGTATTTACAGGGCCACAGCTGGAAAGCAGAACTAGGTGACGAACACAGGGTGAGGAGGTAAATGGGTTGAAGGTCAACGTCAAAGCGAATGTGTTGAACTGACATTGGCAGATTCACTCCAATAGGTTTGATCCTCTTGAGGAAATGGTGTTCAGCAAATGATCTGGAGATACTGGGTTAAAGCATTTTACCGTGTCAGACATATCCTAAAGTATTCCCCTGTTAGTGGCAGTAATTGTGTTATTACTATTTTTATTGCATATGTGTACACACACACACTTGCATAGAAGCTGCAAATGCAATCTTTACATTCATGTCATTGATGTGAGACCAAAATATTTTGCAATATCTGATACCTATCTTCAACAAATTCAACTAAACCCACTCAGAGATGTTACCAGCAACATGATCATGGGAATGCCTCTTCGTCAAGGCCTAGGCCTCCCCTTCTGCATTATTAGCCTGGACATCAAAAATGTCATAAGAGAAATCTTGTTTCCATTCAAAAGAGCTTGCATGTGCAAATAAATAGAAAGCATTTAATTCGCTATCATAAAACCCAACTATAACAAGTAAAATGTCAGCAAAACCTGAGAAAGGGGGCTTGCTTTTGTCATACCATCACTGGAGAATGGAACAACCCGCAGCTCCAAGTGAAATGCATGCAAAGGCCTTGCTTGTACCACACTAAACTCCATAATGCTAGGGAAAACTCATTACCAACATATCAGGGTTTTAAATTGTTGAAAATATATTTTGACACTTGAAAGAGGCAGTGGAAAGAAATTACATGCTCCCAAGTTGCTCCTTACAAAATTATATTAACATAGGCACCATTGTTATTTACCACTATTTAATACACATTCTATATTGAATAGAATATAGCTGAAAGAATACATTTGGAAACAATATAATTGATTACCTGAAGGCACATTCAACTTTTCATAAGGCCTTGCATACGAACCAAATTGGGTATATAGCATAAAAAGAAAAATGTTAGAAAAATACAAATTTCTGCCACTACGAAATTTATATTTGCTACATATGTATTCAGAAACCAGCAGGAACAAGCTTCAACACAGAATTCTTAATGATACAGGATAAGAAATAAAAGGTGATCTTTTGTAATCAAAATATATCTAAACCTTAATGATACTAAATGCAAGTTAAAAAGTTTGGCTACAAACTACTATTTTAGTAGATATTCTTTGATTTGACAAAATTTTGATTGCTATGTGCTTTTGAGGTTGATACCCATGATTGATCCATCAGCCTAAGCCTTCAACTAACCGTGTATCTTCTCTTCATGCCTGAGTAAGATTTGCTTCAATTCCTTGAACAGATATCAAATAAAGAAAGCCTCTACAGATATTACTAATTTTTTAGAGCACGGTACCACAATTTCAAGCTATGTCAAGGATTTAGAATTGACACCACTCACATAAATATTTCTTATGTGGACTACTGGCATGATAGTAAATATACTTATGTAACAAAGCCAATCAATAACTAATCTGCTGGATGGAGACACAACGCCATAGGGCCCACATGAACAGCCGTAAGAGAAAATAGCAAGTAAGAAGAAAGAGGCTTACAGCAAATAACTTAGAAGCAATCCTGGCAAATGATTGAAAATTTGAAACCACAAAAGAATCGATCAAGAACACCATGACCCCACTTCAAAGGCACATTTTATAACTTTCCTTTCCTCTTGAGATAATGGAGAGGCTGGCCTCTACGGACAATTACCATCCATCAATCCGCTATTCAGTTTCAGCCATTAAGCAACACCTTTGTTGACAATATCCACTACTTATACCCTTCATAGACAATGCTATCCACCTTTGTCATTAGCTACATTAAATGCCCTACCTACATTGGTGGATTGCTATCTATCCATACCAAACAGGACCTATTCCTTCCCTAGTCAGCAATTCCTTTCTTGGTGATATCTACTGCCCCTACCTTTCACAGACAATGCCATCCATTTTTTGTCATTTAAGCTTCCTACCTACATTGCTGGATTGCATTCTATTCATACTAAACAGGGTATATTCCTTCCATTGTCTGAGAAACTGAGCACTCTGCCATTGCTGATGTCATTTAAGCTTCCTACCTACATTGGTAGATTGCATTCTATTCATACTAAAGAGGGTATATTCCTTCCATTGTCTGAGAAACTGAGTACTCTGCCATTGCTGATTAAAAATGACTGTATGTTGATTGTAACTGCTAAAGAGCATAATAAATCCAATCAACCCATAAAACCTTCCAGTCTAATAATATATGAGCAATGTCACCCATAATTTACTTCTTGGTAACTCACTACACAGATGAATCTGATAATGCATTATACTATGTTGCTCTCACTCCAAAATTAAAGACAAAGAAAACATTCCCATAAAATTCTGCATATTGCACTAAACTAGAAAAATGCATTAACCTGTATCTATGTTGGGTTTGCAGTGCTGTGAATCAAACATCAAATATGAAGTAAAAGAATAATCAAGCTTATTATGATTTGGCTAAATAAAAATCCCTTCAGTACAAGGGGTTGTGGTGCAAGGAGGTGCAATTGTAAAGAGAGTTTCAGGGAACCCACAACTGTCCCAGTGGTTGGGCTTAGCGGGTAAAGCAGTGCATTTGTAAAGAGTGTGACTCAGGCACCCACAATTTAACAGGCATGCACATGTAATCACATGTCCACGACTAGCATTTGTTCATTACAAGATCCAGTCTGGACCTAGTAATGTTCCCCAATACCCTTTAACAGAAAAAAAGAAAGAAGAAAGTTTTTTTCCTCTACAAATGCTCTAAACACATACCGTTGATCTTCAATCAGTAGATTAAATTTTCTAAAAGTAAAAGAATAAACATATAGGTAATGAGAAATTCTACCAAAATTTATAATTTACCAAGTGTTTTGTCAATGAGTATGACAATACAATTGACACGACAAGCATCCTTCGCATTTTGCATGAATAGATGACTCGAAGCAATATTGTTTACAACACAATACATAGTGTGTGCATTTTATTTGTATGCAAAAAGGAAACCAACAAAACATCTGTTTACCAAGCTGCTTCTTTAAGGTTATTTTGTGTTCTCTACACAGTTTATATTGCAATGTTCCACATTACAGATCAAGTCTGTTTGCTATCGTTTCCTATTCCTTATGTTCCTTTGTAGTTCTCTATACATGTTAATGCAAGTTTTTCCATGATATATCCAGATTTGTTTATACACAATCAATTCACGGTCCTGCCAAAACTATTTAGCATTTCTTTCTTTGTTGGCAAATGAACTTATATTTTTTCCGCTCTATTTAGTGTGCTACATCTAATTCATATTGGGCTTTTCCACATTCCAGCACGTGATCTGATCAATAGTCATTGATGAATATACCAGAAACCACACCTTAAGATTCCAATTCATATCCAGATTGGTTTATACACAATCAATTCACGGTCCTGCCAAAACTATTTAGCATTTCTTTCTTTGTTGGCAAGTGAACTTATATTTTTTCCACTCTATTTAGTGTGCTACATCTAATTCATATTGGGCTTTTCCACATTCCAGCAAGTGATCTGATCAATAGTCGTTGATGAATATACCAGAAACCACACCTTAAGATTCCAATTCATATCCCTTACCAGAATGAAAAAGAACATTAATAAACCAGACCTTTATTATCATTAACTTCTAGTTATGGATCTTCACTCACTTTAAATCTCAATCCAACTTCTAAAATACTCTTTCCAAATGGAATCCAACCCTAAACTAGAAATAAGAATACTGAATCCAAGGCAGCCATATAAGGAAAACATGAACTTAGCCAATGGGCTAACTCATTCTTTTATTTGAACTGATACACCCCAATTGAATTTTGATAATGGTATGGCTATGGTCCAATATAGGGGGGCTTCCTAAAAAACTTCAGCAGGTGCTGTTGAGAAAATTTAGGAGCATTTTACAATTAGGTGAGCCCCATCAATTTTATAACAGCAGCTAATATGGTAAAAGAATTAGCCACTGATCCCATGATTTGTTTACAAGCTCAATACTGCATCCCAACATCATAAATATAAAAATCCACTAAGCTGGTAGGGGAAATTTCCAGCCCCACCCAACAAGCAACTACTGAAAATCTTAGAGCTAAAAGGTAGAGGCTCCTGTTTTCCACAATAAAATTCAATTTATCATGTAGCAGTTTTTTCTTAATACCATGGGACATGTCACTCCATAATTATAGATCCTGAAGTCCCCCCCTGCATAGAACCCCTTCCTAAGCTACTGTTTTTTCACCATTTTGTATTAACTGGACTTCTGCATTCAAGAATAGATCCCTTATTACTTATCTCCGAAATATAAATTTCAAAAGGAAAGAATTAGTTTAGCTACATGAGACTTATCATTTCTCTAGTCATCATAAAAGAAGATAAGTTACAAGTATCTATTGTCTAATAAAGAGATTACAGATTTATACAATTAATACAAAACACTATCCATCTTCTTATACAGCAATTACAGATTCATACAATCAATACAGAACACTTTCTATTCTCTAATACAGCAATTACAGATTCATAAGATGGATGGAAAACAATCTGATGATATAATTATCCAATAAGACTGTAGAAATTTTTAAGCAATCAGGTTAAGCTGCACCAAATTACCGTGATTAATTGAACTTCACTATAAAAGTGTCTGCACAACGTTAGCACAGCATTTTACATTAATTATAAGAAACCGCCACACTCAATGGGAGGAACCAAGAATTTTTGCATACCACTACAATAATAAGACCAAATTTCTTTATAAAAAACACATCATGCCTTAAAAATACTTGAAAATTGGTGGGAAGAACATACCAGTATCATAACCAAACAATAATCCTCCAAGACCAGCTGCAAAGGTTAAACCCAGGATGTATGCATTACCAAATAAAGTCACCTCCTTTCCTGCAACAGATCTAGATGGAGCTGACGTCCCCGGCAAAATACCCATTGTCATTTTTGCTACTTTAACCAGGTAATACCACCTTATGAGAAGTTAAAATTCAAATGCTACAAATGTTGTTATAGTTCTCAGAGACAACAAAAGTCTTCCAGATCAGATCATTGCATTTCCTTCCAACCAGAGGCAAAATTTTCCCATTTATAGTATATCCTATTCAAAGGCATAAGCAGTAGCACAACCTATTCAAAGTCCTGCATAGGCAATATGAATCAATTAAATAGATGGAAATTTTGAAAATTGAAAAGAGAAAAAAAGAGGAATAAAACTGTTAACATTTACCCCCAAAACAATTTCTTACAACTTTAAAACACTAAGTTCAATAAAAATTACTTAGGTGTCCACTTAGTCACTACAATGGCGTAAATTTTAAAGTGAAAATTTTTAGTCTTTCTAAGGGGAACCTAACTGTTCATGAGAATTTCTCATTAATTAAGGTCACTCAAGACTGATAAATATTGTAATTCAACTTTCATATCTCCATGGGAATTACCTAGAAAAAGAATCAGAGAGCAGGAACAAGATAAGGTAAAATTGACAAAAAATGGAGAACCCTGTTTCTCCCTTCAAAATTCTTATTGAGATGGTCAGTTATTTAAAAGTTTTAAAATTCTGGCCGTACATGACATGTTAGTAAGAAATAAAAACAGTTCAAGACCATAGATATGGTAGATATTCTCAGGTGAAACTATCCTTCAAAGTTTAAATTCTCTGAATGCAAAATCTGATCCTTTTTAAGGTGCAGTATCACCACCATTATGCTTCTGAACCCTGCGAAAACAGAGCATGAGTCATACAAGAAGTTGTCAACCGAAGATTTTGAAGAACACCTCACTTAAGAATGTTCAGAACGAGTGTATGGAAGAAAATTTCGGGAACTTTCAACAAGGGGCAAAGACATTTAAAATATGGTGTTTTAAGATGAAATTGCAGCAAGGAAGGAAGGAAATGAAACTCTGGGTGCTGACACAGGTTCCAGCAATGAAGGATCAGACATGCAGGTACAATTAAGGCTGAGAAAGTAACAGTTTTATCTCAATTAAGAGTTTACTGAAGCTCTTAGTCAGAAACTCAATAATGAAGGATGATGCACGCTATTAGTCTAAAAGTAAAGGCTAATAATCTGATGCCCAATTTAGGCAGTCCTCGCACGACAATTGTCCATAAATTGGTAAAAGTTCTTGCTGTAGACGAAGGAACCTATTCTTAAAAAATACTATGAAGAAAAATATATTTGCGATGAACCCAACGCAGCCAAGGCTCATGGAAAATTTATTCTATAAGCTAGTGAAATAGGAGCTGCTCTGCCCAGTTAAAAAGCAAGATGAACCTCCTCCAAGAAAGCAATTTGGAAAGGCTACGATACAATAACTTTAGAAACCTGAAAAAAACATTACGCCTTTATATCTAGGTATTTCCTTCAGAGTTTTCCTTAAAGATGTTAATGTCTCTGGATAATGAAGGCAACTTTTGTGCTTGTCTATAATGGCTTATAGCTTTCTAAGGTCTTATTATAAGTTCTAATAATTGTAACCGTCAATAGGAAAATAATATCTTTTCATAATGTAATACACAATAGTTTAAGCAGTCATTCAAAGGAGAAAAATAGACAAGATTGATCTCTCGTTTGAAGAAGAATAGAGGTTCAGGACAGGAGATTGCGGACAAATTAAGTTGATAATCGCTTAACACCCAACTATCAATCGACCAACTGATCAGATTGAGCTCAAATCAAGGTCTTCCTTGTCCTGAGGGAAAAAGATGGGCGGGGCAAACTACACTGATGCAATATACAGTCTGTTTTTAAGATCTGAACTAAACTGTAGATCTATCATCTATCAGAATAGAAGACAACTTCTCCATCCCTCATTCGTCTCCAATTGACAGAATGTTACAGTCAAAAGATGAAATTTAAGATGGAGATAATTCATTTTTAGCATAACCTAGAATTTTATGAAGAAGGCTCACAAAACTTCAGAGATTAAAAGTAAATCCGAACTTATGTGCTGACCTTCATAATTGGATGCTCTATTTACCTGTAGACTAGAGACTACACTCACATATGAATTCTTCTAAAAGCTTTTAAGAAAAATGCTCTCAAGTGAGTTCTTATAAAATCATAAATAAATGTTTTGATCTGTAAGAAAATTGTTGTAAGAGATCTAGAGTTATTGCCTTAAAAAGAAAAAAACACAGCAAAGAGTCCAAAATCTTGGCTAAAGATTACGCTCATAAACAAGACTTTTAACCCAAATCACGCCACATCATAACAAGTAGAATATTAGAATTAAATTAAACAGTTTACAGCCAAATTTCACTGTTTATGGCTCTGGCATAAAAGATTGACCGACAAAAAATTAAATCACCTAAGCATTTCCAATCAAAATTCATGGTCAATGACTTAAATTTCGACTCAGAAATATCCGTTGTAACATGGGCATCGAAGATTCGAAATATTGTATTTTCCATCCAAATTTATCACAGGAAGACTAAAAACGAAAATCCTAGCTAAATTTTGTCATGCTAGGTAATTACACACAGTTCACTGACAGAACGACGAAATAATTTATGAAACAAGCGCACTTACAGTTCACCATTACAGTCGTAAAAACAAGGCCAAAAATCTCTCCATCAACAAAGAACAGTGTTGGATGAAAATTTTATCCGAAATAAACAGTCTTTTAGGAAACTTTACTATTAAAGACTGGAATTTTAGGTTAGACAAAACTTATTGTCAGAACGCCCCACAGTCTTATGAAACAAACTCTTGTAACCAACTCACCATCACAAGCGTAAAAGCCTCGGATGGAAAAATTAAAAAACAAAAATCTCCCCAATAATAGAACGCACAGCTAAATAATCCCGTCTCACCCAGATTTATTTGACTAAGGGCTAAAAACATTAATCAAAAGCGAAATAACCCATTTTCAGCTAGATTTCACATTTCCTCGTGCAAATTGGTCATAGACAGACTTCATGCACAAAATGACCCCAAAATTTTCAAAAGAGGCGAATATAAACAAATTCACCGTCACAAACCGGAAAGCTTGGCCGAAAATCTCACCACAACAGAGAATGCTGCTAATGAAAACTTTTATCTCAGATTTACAAAGTTTCGAGACAAAAACAGATGCATCAACTCGGAAAGGAGCCGATTCAAAGAAAAAATCAATATTGAAAGCCTAAACTTACTCTGAGACATAATTTCCCCTCAAAAATCCCAATTTTTTTGTCAAAAGACAGAAACCACATTTACCCAGGTTCCCCGCTAAAAGCATTGGTTGAAAACCGCCGCTGAACTCACCATCGCCAGATTTCTCCAGCGACAAATTGAAAACACATGCGAAATCTATTCCAAGCCATTTTCAACCGAAATTCAGTATTGAAAACACAAATTTAGCAGATTAAAAACCCTTACTGACAGGCAAATCCGACCACTTTCGGAACAAATAATAAACAAACCAGGATTTACTTACACTTTTCGAATCCAAGACCGAGCAACAATACAAACAATTTCCTGTGAATAAAAAGTATTTCCTGTGAAAAACGGCTTAAGCAACCTCATGCAAAGAAGACATTTCAACCAGAATCTCTGACTTATCCTTCCAGCATGTCCGTATTTATTGACACAAATGCAATGCCTTCAATCTCTCCGAGGTCGGTCTATAAATTAACTCCCCCTCTCCAAAACCGCTTATTTCACAAGCTTTCAAGCGGTACTCTAAAGCGGTTTCCCGTCAAACCGACCAAAAAGTGGCCCACTACAATTGGCCAGGCGCCCAAATCGCCGAGAAAGCATGGAATTCAGCTAATAATAGAACGAAAATAAAATGCACCACAAATTTTCTTCCATGTTCTCCATGCGCTTAATACTCGCCGGTAAAATCACACAACCGGGAAAAGCTATAACACGTCTCTCCCGTCCCCGATAAATACTGGAACCAAATGGCGCCAAGCTTCAGATCAATTCCCACCTATTTGGAGCTCCCCAGCGCCACTAGATGTCGGCTGACTGGTTCATCGGCGGAAACAAATGTGGCAAACGTTAATGGCAACCTCAAAACGAAAGTAGACCGAAGAGTCAGGACGTACAATATACAGCTGGGAGTGGCGTGCCACGCGTCGGCATTCAAACACAATGGACAAAAAGTGCAGGAGTTGATCAGCGATTGCTGTGACCGTACGCCACGTCCATGGAATCCTCGTGTCTTAATTGTTGGGGACATTTTCGACCATCCACGTGTCCCCAGCTGCCATTTTTTATTTGTTTGTGTCATTTCTGCAAAGACTTTATACATTTTAATTTTTGTTTTGGTCTAACATAGTATTTCTGTTTCTCTCTTTTTTTACTTGTAATTTCAACATTATTTAATTAATTAAAATATTAGGTACTTTTTAGTGTAGTAATAGGTTAATACAATTTGGGTTTTATTTTTTTAGGATGTTAATTTTTTCAAACCATTGAACGATTAGATTGTTGGTGGATTATTATTAGGTTAATACAATTTGGGTTTTAAATTTGAGTTTATTTTTTATGATGTTGATCATTCTATCGGATTTGATTCTTGACGGGTTTTTTCATAAGATTTGATTGTTAGTGGATTACTATTAGCAATTGCACCTTGGTGTGCAATGGGTACGTTGAAGAGGTGTGGAAGGTGAATTAAGAAAAAAAATGGAGTATTGGTTGCATAAATGTGTAGTGCATGAAGTTAACTCATAGACCATTTAGGAAGAGTATGACATCCCATGAAAAATCAGCTTTCTGCATAAGTAATGTTGTATTTATAGGAACACCAATAAGTTAGAGCGATGGCGAGCATGTCAGAGGTGTAGTTACTATGAATTGGGTTGCAGCTTAAGAAAATGAATAGGGCCATAGATCGAAGGAAGACTAACAACTCCATTTACTATGCTATGGGCCTACTGTCATGGGCATTAAATGGGCTGCAAGATAAGATCCATAAAATAAGTTTTAGTGGAATTTAAATTGAGAAATGAACAAAGTTTTTCAATATTAAGGGGGGCTCTTTTTTTAGCCGCAACTGGATCTGTAGAGAAGCAGTTGTCATTTGAAGCTGATGATTTGGTTATTACGGACAGTTGCATCTAGGTGTTTGCTTTTACATTCACTTTCATGTGTTTATTTTGTAATGTTTATTTGTTGCTTTGACTGGCGGTCTATGTTGTTTCCTTTTTAATTAAAATTTGGGGATCTATTAAGCCCCGACACAGACAAAAGAAGGAAACAAATGAAAACAAAAATTAAAATGCCTACTAAAAAAATCTCTAGGGAGTTGAGCAGTCGAAAGCTATAAAGGAATTTTTTTGTGAACTTACCGCAAGATTCTGTTGGAGCCAGAATTATGAAGGGCAAACAGGTAGATTCCAACCTACGCAACGATAATAGAAGAAATAAGTTGAACGAAAATTGAATTGGCTGTGTAGACGAAACAAGGGCAAATGAAACCAAGGCACACAAAACCAGGGCAAATCACTTACGTAAATATTGTTGTGAAATGTTGTATGATTCTTGCGAAATGATGTCTTTCTCTCATCGAACTACCTCTCATCGACATAAATGCATCTACAAAGAGATATTTTTGTCACCTCCCATCGGCAGTAAATGCATCACCAAGCCTCCCATCGGCAGTAAATGCATCACCAAGCCTCCCATCTGTAGTAAATGCATCACCAAAAGTACAAAAAGCAACAGACGGGCAAGATCTATGAAATGGCATTACATCCTTTCTCCTACGATTGTAACCATCGATAGGCAAAATGGTTTGGGCAAACTCCAGTGAGGAAAATTACGTTAATTCAATTTGAGTTTTATTTCTTATAATGTTGATCATTCAATAAGACTTGATTCTCAAGAGGTTCTTTTACAACTTGATTGTTAGTAGATCCTTGAAAAACTATTCTTTATCAAACAAACTAAAGACTATAAACATTATCAAATAACATAATTTTTTATTCTTTAATATAAAGTTTACTCTAACAGCTTTATTACTACACCATACGGTCAAATAAAATATAGGTAATGTATATAAAGCAAATGTCAAGCAGGTAGTGAACTTCCAAGTGGGTGGGAAATTAGGTTAGAAGTGAAAGCTCGAAAAAGTGGGTAGGATTTCGTTAGTAAGGATAATATGGTGGCAAAGCATACCTATGTAGGTATTATGGACCTTAGATTCCTCTACTCTCTTTTTTAAGTTTGTCTAGTACTCGAGTTTTGGAATGCTTTTACATAATACCACTAGCTATTATAGCCATCTTAAAATGCATTTATTTAATTTTTGAATTATGTAAAATTTATATTTTATTATTTTTATTATTTAAAATTTTATTTTATTTTGTTTATATTGTTTATTAAATATTTTTATTTATTTATAATTTATAATTGAAAATTATTTTTTATCTGATTTATTAAATACATGTTATTATGTTTTTTAGTTTTTATTTACATTTATATAATAATAATATGAATTATATGTTATTGTATATTTATGTAATGAATATTTAAAATTGAATAATTTTAAATTAATTTAATATCAAATTTAATTTTTTTATAAGATTTAATAAAATTTAAAGATAGAGAGAGATTTGAATAGGTCTTTAGACATTTGATGTAGTAGTATATTATTGTGAGTTGTAAGTTAAAAGGGGTAGTTTGAGTTTTCATTTAACTTATTGTTGTTGGGAAAGTATGCCTCAACTTTCTGGTCTTTCCCCTTGAAGACTTAGGCGATTTCTTCATGTTTCTAGCCTTTACCGCCATACCACTGCAAGCTTACCTTGGTGGCGCGGTTGTGTGGTTTACCGCTTTACCGCGGGCCACCTTGCTTGGTCTGGTGGTTGGGCGATGTTACCTCCCTACTGCGACGATCTTCTTCATGTCTGGCAATGGCGCGGTACGTGGCGGCAGTCTGGAAGGCAGTTACCGCCTTACCGTAGGGTGCTCCTTCTGGTGACGTAGTAGTGCGGTGAGCGACAGGTTGGTAGAGCATTCGGTTACCTCCCTATCGCGAGGGTCGCTTGGAGGTGGCGCGGTGGCAGCGGCGGTTTGGTTCTAGCGGTTACCGCTCTACTGCGGTGGTCGTAGTGAGACCACTAGCGGTCTGCCTAGGCAGTCACCACTCTACCTCGGTGAGACCTAGCGATCTTCGTGGTAGCGCAGTGAGACCGTTGACAGTCAGGCTAGCGGTTACCGCCACATCGTGGTATGTCATGGTCAAGGCAGTGGTAGTGCGGGGCGGTCAAAGTCGGAGAGCTTAGATGGATATACTGCCACACCGCAAGGAGTCTCGATGAGCTTGGCGGTAACGCAAGGAAGTCTAGGTGAGCTCAGGCGGGCTCACCGCAGTACCGTGATTGGGTCACCTGAGCTAGATAGTAGCACGGTTGGAGGCCGAGGTCGAGTCAACATAGGCTTACCACCCTATCGCGGTAAGAGCCTGAGCTCGGTGCGTAGCGCGGTGGAACACAGAGGTGAGCTCGGAGCTCGGTCAACCGAGCTGGACCAGAGTCAAAGCGACGAACAAATGAGAAATTGACACATGGCAAGATCTTTATGATCTGATTGGTTGAAGCTTTATTTTCTGATTGCGATTGGGTTGCATTATTGAATGGAGGTTGACGGACATGTGTGAAACCGATTTAATGTTGTGTGGCTCGATGCATGTTGATTAAGCAGTGCACGTTATCAGGGAACGTTCAAAGCTTGCAAGTAGGATAATTAATTATCCTGATGATCGTTGAATGCTAGGATGGGCAGAATAGGTTGGCACAATGTAAGAGATTATATCTAATCTTGTGTGCAGTCATATATGATAATGAGTGTTTAGAGAGAGAGGCTGAGAGTGTTTGAGTGGTTTTGTATACTGTTGTAACCGTGAACACTTAGACTCTCAAATCAGGAAAGATGTGAACCTGTGGAGGCCATGAGGTTGGCTAAGAGTGTCATATGAGGATCTGAAGGGAATCTACATAGTATGTCAATTGAAGACATTGTAACTGTGTGAATATTTTCTATTTGTGTTGCCTGCATTCTCCAGATGGACAAGATGTAATCTCCTGAAGAGCATTGCTCTGATATTTATATTGTAACTGCTTTGTTACTAAATAATACAAGTGAGTTAAGTGTTTTGGAGGGTGGGGTTTTTTACTCAAAAGGGTTTTCCCCATGTAAATTTGTGTGTCTACATATTTGTCTTTCATGGTTGCCTGATTTTGTATTCTTGAATCTATGCTTGTGTTGAATCTGTTATATGTTAAGCATTTACTTTTCTCAGAGGATCAATGGGGGATTTACTGTGCCTGTTTCCACTTTATGGCATAGTTGTTTGTGTCTTTGAAGTGATAAAAATGAAAATCACTAAGGCACTGTTGTCTTAGACGTTTGTTCTATGATGGCAGACCCATCTCGTATCCCCAACAATTATAATATTAAAAAAAACACTTAGTAAAAATAAAGTAAATTTAAATAACGAAACTTAAGTATAAAATTTAATCGAATAAGTTTATTTTTTTATGGAGTTGAGATTAATGAATGCAAATAAAGATCTAAGTAGTTAAGATAGATATAATTGAAACATTAAGAAGGATTAGATAGCTTATTGTGTATTTGATGTGTTGTTGATTTCAACCACTTTGACTAGTTGAGTGGTGTAGGAGCACCTTAAAAGGTCTTTTGGAAGATCTTGGTAATTTTGGCTTGTAGGTGGTTCCAGCCAACCACCAAGGTAATAAGGACCATGATGTAAAGTCCCAAGGTAGAATTCATGTTGTTTAGTGGTAAACTTAGGTTGGTTTAGAACCTGGAGGTTTGGAAAAGTCCGAATGATAAAATTAGGCAAAACTAGACAAGGTTGTCTTAGGAATTTGGCCTAAAAATGCAAAAAAGACATTAATGATGTTCTAAGCCCGACCTAAGGGTCCTAGCACATGGGAGAAAGGTATATAAGGTCATCCAAATCCTAATACCTGGGTTGGAAGTTCATTTTCATGAATTAAGACTTGGAGAGCATATTGTGTGATTGGAATTCAACAACTTTTGAGTGAATTTTTGTGTTCGAGCCTTCATCCAATCAAGAATGGATTGAAAGGACAGGTTTGATGATTTGAGGCTTTCATTTGCGTCATTTAATTTATGTGTGAAGCATTATATTAGACATTTAATTCAATTGGTTGTAATTTTGCAAGTTTTGGTGTTCTTGGTTACACTGCCGGTTCAGGCCAGTTTTGTAAAAGAATGATCCCCACTTGAATTCTCATGGCAAGGCTACCATGGCCACTTGGAATCAAATAGGGGACTGTATGTATAGTGTAAATATTGTGTTTGGAGTCTTGGTTTGCAGGGGAGATGATGAATTCATCAAGCACTAAGCGAGTGCAAGTGCATTCTAGCTAGTGGCTTGGAGAGGACAACAGTAAAGAAAGCTACTAAAAGGATTGGCTCATGCCAATCAAGAGCATGGGAGTGTGTAAACATTTATTCCATACATGTGTGTGAAAGGAGGATATTTGGGGAGGTCAATGAAGCCCTCAAAGTTGGAAAAAGGGAGCCAAAACCCTAGAAACCCTTGAAATTAGGGGGTATGAGGACAGTCATATGAACGACCATTTGGGAGACCTTACACCTGGTAAATATTGAAGCCTAGGGTACTACTAGAAATAATATCCAAAAATATTTTGGGGTTGTTAAGACCGTTTTTGAGAAAAGCCAAGAAAACGGGTTCTTGGAGGCCTAAAAGGGGCAAAAAGGCTACAAGGCCTAAAAGCTAAGTTTCTTGAATTTGATGGGTAAATGAAGAAAGAAACCTACAAGAATGATAAAAGTGGATCAATATCACCCTAGGAATAGTTGGAAGACCTATTATAATACCCAAGCAAGTTTTGGGAGCTTTGTGGCAAAAATGAGCCCAGGGAAGCTTAGTGGTGAATTGTGAGCAATGGTGAAGAATTTGAAATTGGTGGAGAGTCCTATAAGGAGTTAAGGGTTTAGGAGAGATCCCTAATTAGGGTATATTGGAATACCCTAGGAAGACCAAAGAATAGGTCTTGGGAAGAGCAAAAGTGCTCTTGAGGGATAGGACTCCCCATCAAATTGGTATCAGAGCCAATAAAGGCTTGGGAATTGAAACTAGTGAATGTCAGAGAGAAGTGAATCCATAGGAGAGAATACCATGGTGACCAATGCAGAGCTAGCTAGATACTTGACAAAGCAGCAAGAGAATAATAAGCGTCTTGAAGAGGCTATGGAAGAGATGAAGCAAAAATTGGAAGAAGTTGTTGAATCGGCAAGCAAGATGAAGATGCAGTTGGCAGGGGACAGAGACAAGGGTAAATACCAAGTGGAGGAGGACATAGAACCAGAACCTGATCCTCCAATAGCAGAGGAACCCTTCCTCAAAGCATTGAAGGCATTGAGTGGCAAGGCACTTGAAGGTGTCCCTGTGTTCACAGGAAGAATGGATGCAGAGTTAGTTATGGAATGGATAGAGAGAATGGAGAATCACTTTGAATGTGATGGAGTTATTGAGGCACAAAAGGTGAAGATAGCCAAATCAAGGTTAAGAGGACAAGCATTAACTTGGTGGAAGTTCTTGTAAGAAGAAAGAGATATGGAAGGCAAGAAGCCAATAGGAAATTGGAAGACAATGGTAGCTAAAGTGAAGGAGAACTATCTACCTAACGACTATGACATTCAATTGCACAAGAAGAGACAAAATCTCAGACAAAGAGACCTAGATGTAGCTGCATATACAAAGGAGTTCCAAAAACTAAGCCTTAGATCTATAGTGCAAGAAGTTGAAAGCATCAAGGTTGCTAGGTATCTAAATAGTCTTAGATGGAGCATCCAAGAGGAGTTGATTCTTTTCACACTTACTACCCTCCATAGCTGCTATCAAATGGCTATTAAGGTGGAAGAGAAATTGAAAAAGAAACAAGATTCCAATACTAGAGGTAAAGGAAGAGGTAGAGACTCTAGAGGTGGACAAAGAAGAGGTTTTGGTGGAAGAAGCTCTCATTTTGCTTCCATTAAATGAGAATAGAAACCAAGGTGATGCTAAGGCTGGTGAACAATCCCATGAGTCAAATAGTAGAGGGGGTTACAGAGGTAGAAGCTCAAACAATGAAGGAAGAGGCAGATCAGGAGGCTTTGGGAGAAGCTCTCATTTTGCTTCCATTAAATGCTACAATTGTGGACAGTTGGGTCATCCGGCTTATAGGTGTCTTGACAAGCCAACATCTTCACAAGGTGAGAGGAAGATCAACTATGTTCAAGAAGAGGACTGCTCCAAACAATCAGAGGTGAGTCTAGATTCAGAGAAAGGTGAGAATCTCATGTTAAGAAGGATCTTGATCAAAGCACCTACCAAGGATGAACAAAAACAAAGGAGAGCTCTTTTTAGAGTCAAGCGCAAGATACTGGGAAAGGTTTGCAAGATCATCATAGATTCAGGGTCTACTGATAATGTCATCTCAGAGGAGGCAGTACAAAAGTTAAAACTCATCAAGATACCCCATGTGTGTCCTTACAAGGTTACTTGGTTGAACAAAGGGCAGAATATACTAGTTAATGAACAAGTTTGGGTTGAGTTTGCTATAAGAAAGTATCAAGACAAGATACTATGTGTTGTGTTACCAATGAATGCATGCCATTTGCTGCTTGGCAGACCATGGCAATATGACAAGGAGGCAGTACACCATGGCAAGGAGAACAAGTACTCATTCAAGAAGGATGGAGTGACTTATAAAATTCAGTCTTTATTAGAAGAAAACACAGTGGAAAAGGAAGAAATCAGTTTCCTTTTGATGAGTGGAAAGGAATTCCTAAAAGACATCAAGGAGGAAGAAGGAGTTGTCTATGCAATCATGTTGAAGCCAAAGGAAGAGGAGTTACCTAATCAGCTACCTATGACAGCAAAAGTGAAGCGACTATTGGATCAGTTCAAGGACATCATTTGTGAAGGTACACCAGCTACACTACCACCCAAGAGAGCAATCAGTCATCAAATAAACTTTATACCAGGAGCAACACTACCTAACAAGGCTGCATACAAGATGACACCGGAGCAGAACAAAGAGATAGCAAGACAAGTTCAAGAACTTTTGGACCAAGGGCTAATCAGAAAGAGCATAAGTCCATGTGTTGTTCTAATGGTGTTGGCACCTAAAAAAGGAGATAAGTGGAGAATGTGTACTGATTCTAGGGCAATAAATAGGATAACTATTAGATATAGGTTTCCCATTCCTAGGATAGAAGATCTAATGGACTGTTTAGGGGGTGCTAAGTACTATTCCAAAATTGATTTGAAAAGTGGCTATTATCAGATTAGAATGAAAGAGGGAGATGAATGGAAGTCAGCTTTTAAAACTACAGAGGGGTTATATGAGTGGTTAGTAGTGCCATTTGGGCTTACAAATGCACCTAGCACTTTTATGAGGGTGATGAATGAGGTCTTGAAGGACTTTATAGGAGTCTTTATGGTTGTCTACCTAGATGATATCCTCATCTTTAACAAAACAAAAGAAGAACATATGAAGCACCTAGAGCTTGTGTTGAAGAAAATTCAAGAGGAGAAGCTCACCATCAATCTTGAGTGAGTTCATGAAGCAAGAACTAATCTATCTAGGATTTGTAGTGTCTCAAGGGAGCTTGAAGATGGACAAGAGCAAGGTTGAAGCCATTCTTAGTTGGCCTACTCCCAAGACAAGGACATAAGTTAGGAGTTTCCATGGATTAGCTCAATTCTATAGGAAGTTTGTGAGAAGGTTTAGTGAAATTTGTGCACCGATTCTTGACACCATCAAAGGAGGACTGAAAACTAAGTTTGTGTGGACCAAAGAAGCCAATGAAGGATTTGAAAGGTTGAAGAGGGAGATAGCTACCCAACCTATCCTAGTTCTACCAAGCTTTGACAAACCATTCATAGTGGAATGTGATGCAAGTAACATAGCAGTTGGGGCTATTCTAAGCCAAGAAGGCAGGTCGGTGGCATTCTTTAGTGAAAGACTGAATGAAGCAAAGTCTAGGTACTCATCCTATGACTTAGAGCTATATGCTTTGGTGCAGGCTCTTAAGAAGTGGAGGCACTACCTATTTCCAAAGGAATTTGTGGTATACACTGATAATCAAGCCTTAAGTTACATCAACACTCAAGAGAAGCTCAGTTTGAGGCACATCAAGTGGATGGAGTTTTTGTAGTCATACACCTTTACCATCAAGCATAAGAAGGGGATTAATAACAAGGTTGTTGATGCTCTTAGTAGGAGGTTGCTTACTGTCCAAGAGATACAGATACAAAGCACAGGGGTTGAAGGATTCAAAGATCTATATGAAGGAGATTCTGATTTCTCAGAAATATACAAGGTATATACTGATTTTGAGAACCATTTTCACAGTGAATATGCTGATTACACCTTGCAAAATGGATTATTGTTTAGGGAGAAGCAATTGTGTGTTCCTAGAGGTTCTATGAGGGAGAATCCGATCCAAGAAAAGCATAATGGCAGTGTGAGTGGTCACTTTGGTTTGAACAAGACACTAGACTTAGTGGAGAGGTTCTATTGGTGGCCTAAAATGAAAAGAGATGTAAGAAGGTATGTTGAACAATGTGGAGTATGTCAAAAGGAAAATGGAACATCAAGCAATGTAGGTATTTATCAGCCATTACCCATCCCAAGTAGACCATGGGAATGCATAAGCATGGACTTCATAGTAGGGCTACCTAGGACACCGACTGGTTTTGGCAGTGTGTTTGTGGTAGTGGACAAATTTAGCAAGATAAGCCATTTTATTCCATGCAAGACAACAATGATGCAAGTCAGATTGCACACCTATTCTTCAAGGAAGTAGTGAGGATACATGGGTTGCCAAAGAGCATAGTTGCAGACAAAGATGTGAAGTTTATGGGGCATTTTTGGAAAACTCTTTGGAAGAGGCTAGGAACCAACTTGTCTCATAGCTCAACATATCATCCCCAAACAGATGGACAGACAGAGGTGATCAATAGGGTACTTGGAAACTTGTTGAGATGCTTAACTAAGGAGTATGGACAAGGATGGGAGCAAGTGATTCCACAAGCAGAATTTGCTTACAACGATAGCATAAATAGGACTATGGGTAAGAGTCCATTTGAAATAGTCTATGGTTTACATCCAAGGGGTGTACTTGAGCTTAGAGATTCTAAAGGTTATGAAGGAATTAGTGGTCATTCTAATGATTTTTCTCAGTCAATGAGAGAGGTTCATGAGCAGGTAAGGAAGACATTGATAGAGGCTAATCAAAAGTTGAAGGCTAAGAGAGATGAAGGGAGAAGAGAATTACAATTTGAGATAGGTGATTTTGTGATGGTATACTTGAACAAGGAAAGATTATAGAAAGGTATACCAAGTAAGTTGCAGATGAAGAGGATAGGGCCATGTAAAGTATTGGCTAAGTATGGATCAAATGTTTACAAGGTGGAGTTACCCAAGGAGATGTCTATTTCTCCCATCTTCAATGTGAAAGACTTGGTGAAGTATAAAGGACCAGAAATGGATGAAGAACAGTAAAATACTGAGATAAAAAAGGATGTGGAAGCACTCAAGGTACGTGATCAGATCAGACCACAAGTGGACAGGATTTTAGACTCAAGGGAGAAGAAGACTAGGCACAAGACATACAAGGAGCACCTAGTGAAGTGGAAACATCAACTAGAGTCAGAGGCTACTTGGATAGCAGAAGGTGACTTTAAGAAGCATAGAATTAGTGAGGAGTTCTTGACACCACAGGTTCCTTAACTTCTTTATTACAGGGGGAGAATGGTGCAGGAGCACCTTAAAAGGTCTTTTGGAAGATCTTGGCAATTTTGGCTTGTAGGTGGTTCCAACCAACCACCAAGGTAATAAGGACTATGATGTAAATTCCCAAGGTATAATTCATGTTGTTTAGTGGTAAAATTAGGTTGGTTTAGAACTTGGAGGTTTGGAAAAGTCTAAATGATAAAATTAGGCAAAACTAGACAAGGTTGTCTTAGGAATTTGGCCTAAAAATGCAAAAAAGGCATTAATGATGTTCTAAGCCCGACCTAATGGTTCTAGCACGTGGGAGAAAGGTATATAAGGTCATCCAAATCCTAATACCTGGGTTGGAAGTTCATTTTCATGAATTAAGACTTGGAGAGCATATTGTGTGATTGGAAATCAACAACTTTTGAGTGAATTTTTGTGTTTGAGCCTTCATCCAATCAAGAATGGATTGAAAGGACTGGTCTGATGCTTTGAGGCTTTCATTTGTGTCATTTAATTTTTGTGTTAAGCATTATATTAGATATTTAATTCAACTGGTTGTAATTTTGCAAGTTTTGGTGTTCTTGGTTACATTACCGGTACAGGCCAGTTTTGTAAAAGAATGATCCTCACTTGAATTCCCGTGGCAAGGCTACCATGGACACTTGGAATCAAGTAGTGGACTATAATTATAGTTTAAATATTGTGTGTGGAGTCTTGGTTTGCAGGGGAGATGATGAATTCATCAAGCACTAGGCGAGTGCAAGTGCATTTTGGCTAGTGGCTTGGAGAGGACAACAGTAAAGAAAGCTGCTAAAAGGATTGGATCATGCCAATAAAGAGCATGGGAGTGTGGAAAAATGTATTACAGACATTTTTGTGAAAGGAGGAGAGTTTGGGAGGTCAACAAAGCCCTCAAAGTTGGAAAAAGGGAGCCAAAACCCTAGAAACCCTTGAAATTAGGGGGTATGAGGACATTCATATGAACGACCATTTCGGAGACCTTACACCTGGTAAATATTGAAGCCTAGGGTACTAATAGAAATAATATCCAAAAATATTTGGGGGTTGTTAAGACCGTTTTTGAGAAAAGCCAAGAAAACGGGTTCTTGGAGGCCTAAAAGGGGCAAAAAGGCTACAAGGCCTAAAAGCTAAGTTTCTTGAATTCGATGGGTAAATGAAGAAAGAAACCTGAAAGAAGGATCAGAGTGGAGCAAGATTACCCTAGGAATAGTTGGAAGACCTATTCCAAGACCCAAGCATGGTTTGGGAGCTTTGTGGCAAAATTGAGCCTAGGGAAGCTTAGTGGTGAATTGTGAGCAATGGTGAAGAATTTGAAATTGGTGGAGAGTCCTATAAGGAGTTAGGGCTTTAGGAGATATCCTTGAGTAGGGTAGATTGGAACACCGTAGGAAGACCAAATAATAGGTCTTGAGAAGAGAAAGAGTGCTCTTGAGGGATAGGACTCCCCATCATTGAGGCATTTTGATAAAAAAAAATTAGACTTGGGATATGGTAATGGATCAATTTTTCAAATAATCGTGATAGATGAACTCTAAGATTTTATAGGCTTGGATTTTGTAGGCTTGGGAGTAGGTTTCACATACAATTTTTCCATGGAATATTTTCTCTCATGTGATTTTTTTGTTATTAAATTAGACCTTTAGAGTCAACAGAATCTACCTACACTTGTACCTTCATCCAAGAAATGGTTGGTACTAAAAGGTGCCTTTGGGGATATGCTATAAATAAAGGGAAGACTATTGACTTCGTTAATAATAATCAAGCCTTGTAGAAAATGTAACAAGATCAATAACACACCATAAAAATAATGCAAATGTTGATTCAATTAAGCCTAGTATGACTAGATGCATATGCTTTGTGTGTTGTGAGTTGATGATCTTGATTATTAAAATTCCTAAGATGATATTATTAAACATAAGTTGTAGACACATAACTTGAGACCTTTGGCAGGCTAGTCGAATTTGCAATGATATTCAATTATTCCTACAAAGTTAATCAACATGAGCTTTAAGTTTCAAATTATGAGCACTAGATGTGGATGAAATTTTGTCCAAAGGAAAAAATCAAATGGACAACCTATTCTAGGAAATAAAAAACAAGAAAAAAATGACCAACATAATTCAAAAGTGAAGGATTTAGCATAACAAGGTGATGGGTTCAAGATTGTGGTTAAATAGTGTGCCAAAGAGTCAAATTGGTTGTTATAACCATACATTAAAGCATCCACACAAATCGGTGTAAAATGAGGGCTAAAGGTGCAAGGTATGCACTTTTATCCTCTATATTTTCCCCCACTTTGGTGTGTGTGTAAATATATATTTGTCAACATAGCAAAATAGAAATAAAATAAATAAATAGTCACAAAAAATAGATTTTTTGGAATCTAGAAAATTGACCAATTGGAACAAGTGTGTTTTCCCTATGTCCCTAATATGTAGAAATAAATGCCCCCTAAAATTATGCATATTACGAAGGCATGCCGAAAAATCAAGGAATAAAGGACAACAAAAATGAAATCTATAAATTGTGAATAAAAACTAGTTACACATATACATAACAACTTCTTAAATGATCAAGAGAAGGTTTCTTCCCACCCCAAACCTCATATGGGGTCTTATCAACAAGTGATAAAGTAGGAGACCAATTAATGAGATAATAAGCAATGCTCAATACTTCACTTCAAAACTTTTCTATAGACCAACACTACTGAACATTATTTTATCATTCTCTATCAATGTCATGTTCATCCTTTCAACCTATTATTTTGAGAAGGTATTTATGGAGTGGTTTTCTACCTTGACAAACTTAATTTTTCTATAAAAAATTGAAAATAAATTGAACAAACTCTCCTCCATTATACATTCTCAAGATTTATATTTTCATCCTTGTTTAGTTTTTAACAAAAGCCTTAAAATCCTTGAACTTGTTGGAAACTCTAGATTCGTGTTTGAGACATAACACCCAAGATATTCTATATTGATCATCAATAAATAAATATGTTACAAATATTTTCCTACAGAAGCTAATTTACAAAACCAAACCCATCATTATGAACCAAATCTAAAATCTCACCAGCTATAGAATAACTAAAATAAAGTTTTACTTCGTTATGCTTTCTATAGGCACTTTTTTTAAAATCCAAAGGACAGTCTTCAAGGCCTTATATCAAAGCCTTTGATTTTAAAGTACAAATACCTTTGTCACCAACATCAGTCACTATTTCATGCCATGACATGGTTTTATCAATAGATTACTTGTTATCTATTTTATGGACCTTGGAAGAGTTGATATTTTCCTTCATGGTACTAGCCTCTAATTTGAGACAAGATCTATGTTGAACCCCCTTTAAGTTAACACCAAATTTCCTTTCATTATTTCATTATTTTCATTACTAAAAATCACATTAAAACCTACAACATGGATCTTGCCTACTAAAACTTGTTGTTGTGCAGACAGTTGTTGTTGCACCAAAAGATCGACTTGTTAATACCTGATACAATTTCTAGAGTTAATGAATCCACATGAGGTGGTTAATTCATGTCACAAACCCATGCATTGTGTTGCACAACACAAGGAGATCGAGGGTGCACACCTTACAACAATCCCCCCAACACAAGCGAGGGGTTTGAACTCGTGACTTGGGCTCTAATACCAATTGTTGCATAGACAGTTGTCGTTGCACCAAAAGATCAACCTGTTAATGCCTAATACAACCACCAAAGTTAATGAATCCACGGTCTGAGGTGGTTAAGCCATTCATGAACCCAAGCATTGCACTGCACAACACAAGGAAACCAAGGGCACACACTTTGCAAAAAAACTAGATTTAGTTGATCCTAAAATATGCAATACTCCTAAAATACTCTTTTTTCTACCATCTTTTATTAGAAAAATAAATTTTCCATGCTCTATTATATTATGGTTTGTGTTATCATCAAAATACACTTCACCTCCATTATATTTTTTATATTTTGCAATCCACTCCCTATGAAGAGTCGCATAATAAGATGCTCTTAAATCAATTAATAAGACATCATTACATACATGTACATTAGACTAACTAACAAAAATATAATTTAATCTTCATTTTTGGATATTTAATCAACAAAAGAAGTAACTAAAACCTTACCATGCCTCTTGAGTATACATTTCTTCTTGAAATGTCTTATTTTGGCACATTTCCAACATTTCAATTTTAAATTGTTAGGAGACTTACTTTTTTATTTAGATCTCACTTTATTTCATTTTTTCTTCACATTTTATTTGGATATTCCTCACATGAGAACATCCTTTGCACTACCATCATTGTGCTTTTTCCTCATCTCTTCTCACAATAGGGAGCCACCACTTCCTCAATTTTGAACTTTGAAGTAACATTAAATATTCATCCTCTTCATCTATCTTCATATGTACTAGTTCTAATTAACCTACAATTATATTAAATGTGTTAATCTTTTTGGTAATTGAGTCTCCATTACCCATTCTCCAGGAATTCAATTTCTTTCTCAAGAATAGTTTATTTACAAGAGACTTTATTTGGTATGGTTCGGGCTAATTTCACCCACAAATTTTGTGACATATCTTCATCAAATAAATTTAATAAAAATGCACAATCTAATAGTTCTCCTTGCTTTACTATCAAGTTTTTACCATTCATGATTAGGCATACAAAAAAAAAAAAACTACTACCCATTAATCTCTCTCAACCAAGAGATCTTATGTATTTACCTTTCTCTAATGTCGTAAAATTGTACCCCTTGCAATTTCACATGCATTTGTGTATCTGCTTTAGTGTCCACACCCCTAGAACTTGTGTAGGCTCATTTTAGCCCTTACATCAGCTTTTTCCCCTCTCAAAGTGCTCAAGACCCCTATTCAGTAGCTACCTTCATGTGTCTTTTGCGTCAAACCTTGTGATTTTCTTGTTCTCATCATTTTGTAGCGTGATTTGTCTAGGCACTAGCATGCCACCCAGACGTATGTGCACCACACTAGCGTCCTACGATGTTTCAACATCCAAACGACCATTTTCAAGCATTTTTTCCACTTGTTAGCAAATTTTGTCGATGGTAACAACTGGGGACACCTTGTAATGGCACGGGAAGCTTCTTTTCCCTCTTTAAAAAGTTGTATTTTCAATCCATTTGGTCTTTTGGCTTCTCTCTCAAATATTCTCCCATATTGCTCTTGCTTGCACAACTCCCTTGTTTGTTACAACCTCAAGCTTTCACAATTCACTACAATAGAACTCTTGTGTTCTCAAAGCACCCTCTACAACTCTCTTGGCTCTTGTAGCTATCTCTTTGTCTCCCTTCTTGTATTCCTTAAGCCTTGCAGCTGATATCTCTCTTATATTGTGAATGCAAGCATCTTGGGACTTCTCACATCCCCTATAGATTGCATCTTTATTTTGTGATACGAGTTCTCCTCCTTGAGCGGGGATTTATTTTATCATGCCATGCTTACTTCATTCACTTTCTCTATCTATTTGGTTGTCTGTGGAGCCGAGAACACCAAAACGGGGGTTTGACTAAGGCAAACCCTTATACGGCCCCAACATTTTCTCCAAATCTTATGTATGTCAGTATTGAAGACATTCATTTGTTGGAGGCTCAATTAATTGGGTTTTTGTGAGAATCTTCTATCTCTCATCCTCTTTAACTTTATCATTTGTACTTTACTTCATTTCAGTTATGTTACCTTTTCACATTTTGTAAGTTCTTAGCAATTTGGATGTTAGTAGTCACTAAGTTGTTTTTTGGGATATTCTCGCTTTTTGGTCCGTACGAGATGCCAATGGGTCTCTGGGACTCCAACATGCCACATTTTCATCCTTAATCCGTGCTAACATCCTTTGGCCAAGAATTTGTCATTCTATCTGAAAAACCTTTGTGATTCACTCTTTCTGATTCTAAAACTCTTGCTTTGTTCCTTGAGATAGTTTAGGGTAGTTCACCCCTTAGGAATCTCTTGAGAATAAAGAGACTCATGAGTATTGAATCCCCCTTATCTACATTTTGGGAAACCCAACGTGAATCCTAGTATTTTTCAAAAAATTAGGAATTTATTTACTCCAACTTGGTGGGGTCATAACTTTTGACTTGTCGCTCGAAATTCAGAACCGCTTACACCGTTGGAAAGGTCTCCAAGAGAATTTTATGGACCAATGCAAGTTTCAACCCCAAATTCTGCTATGAAGACCTCCAAAAATGCAAATTACTAGAACCTAGAAAATACCGAAAAAAATCATAAAATCAGGATTTTTGTTTTTACTTAGTTCTGTCACCCCTAGGTTACTTCGGATCAACCAAAATGTATATATCTCCATTTCAAAATATATTTTCTATCTTTCTTCCTTCTATCTCTTTTGAGCTTATTTGTGACAAAAATTTCTTAGAGTGGTATTCTTTTATTTTTTTAAATTAACATGATGCATAATTTACATGGCATAGTCCTTGTCATACAACATTCCAAAAGTGTTGCAAAATTGTCTTATTCTAAGCATGGTGCCCATCCCAAGATGACCACACTTAACCACCAATATTAATTGCTAGTTAAGCAAGGTGTATAACACCCATTCTAAAGTAATTGATATGTAAAACTTCTTAGGGTTGAATCCTTTCAATACACACCCCAAACACATAACTCAATTCCTTTTAGGACCCCTTTAAGAAAATAAAAATGTATCTGAAATAGTTAATTCTAGAATGAACCTCTTAAAAACATAAGCATTTGTCCAAATTGGTGTAAAACAAGAGGGAAAAATGTTAGAGTGTGTACAATTTTCTACTCTATACTTTTCCTCCAATGTGGTATGTGTACAAAATTGAATAATCATACATACCAAAGTAAGCATGTATATAAAATGTAAAGTTTGATAAAAATATTATAATGCCCCGCCACACAAACCCCATAGGACACAACAACTAACAATAAACGAAACATTTTTTTTTTAGAAACAACCATGCATTAACCATAATTAAATAATTAATCATCATTAATATAAACCATATGACATCAACCTAGTCCCTTGGGGTTACATGGTGCGCTACTCGAAACAAACACAACCAACAACAACATTAAAAAAATCTAAATTAAATTAATAATAGAAGCACGAATAAGAATGACATAAATATACCATACATTCAATCATAAATAAGATAGATAAAGAAATACATGAGTATCATATTATCACATTACAACTTCCAAGTTCATTGTTACATTTGTGGAACATATTTCCACAGATACAACACATTAAGAAACCAGTATTACATTACAAAGGTGCTTCCCTTATATTAATGGGAAGTATACATCAATACAAGTTTGATACATCCATAATGAAAAGAATACATAATAAGATCCATCTGAAGAAGATAAAGGTCATAACGCCAAAAATTTTGCCAACACTGGAAAGCTCATGAACCACTGCAACAGGTACATCTTTGCAGCATCACAATCGTCAATGGGGAACCCAATGGGTGTGTAACACATTCCACCCAACCATGCAAACCTGAAGGAACACCCCCGTGCTAGGAGATGGCAAGAGGACCATAACATAAAAATAAACAAATGTACAAAGCCGACACGACCTCCACAATCCAAAAGACAACAAGGCAAAGAACCATAAGAGCAATTACTTCTAGAGGTAATAATCAACAAGGGGGGAAAATATAAACATACTGGTTGCTAAAGGGAAGAGTATCATCACATGGACCTGATATGGGTTACCCTGACAGTCTAGACATTGGCCCCCATCCCTAACAGTCTAGACGCTAGCCCCCATCTATGGTTACCCTAACTTTCCCTCACTAGGCGTCGGCCCCATAGGGTGACACATGCAAAATCACTCACCTTTCGAGAGGACTAGGTGGCAATCTTCCTGACCAGGCCTTCTCATCCCATCCTTAGCCTACAAAAGCACTACAGGTATGATCGAGGCTTCAACTAATCTTGATTAGTGTATTGGTTACCCTTTCCCCCCAATTAATTACTTTAGATCATCACTTAGCTATGCAACTCTCCAATGAGTTACCTTGATGCCACTTTGTGCACCAACCCCCATGGAGAGCCACTCTCCTAAAGCCTAGGGTGTACCCAATCACATAGCACCGAAAACCATGAAACAATGAGCATATGTGAGGCATGAACCTTACCGCACAAAAAACCACATCACAAGGTATAACCATGGTGCAGGTTAGCAACCCACTTGAGCACAAACATGAATATTGTGGCATCAAGCCAACATAGAAATCATCATGAAACAAACACTCCCCTTGCCTCTGGAAGACAATTAAAACAATCTACTCAAGGACGAAAATGACAGAAGATTACCCGAAATCACAAAACAAATTAAACCAAAGTTCCAAAATGTACAACATATAACTCTTCTCAATAAGCAGATCATCAACCAAATTTTCTCATTTAAAAAAAACAAATCACATTTAAACAATACATCATTCCAATTAAAATAATGTTTCCAATCAACATAAAACTTGACATAAATAAACATATTGCATAACAAATAACAATTCCACCATTTTATAACATTTAATATCGATAAACTACTATATATAAAATTCATTCCAACTCACAATATTCATTACGAAAATAAAGTATTCAACTTAAACTATTAAAATAACTATAGATAATTTGTGTATATTTTTAGAAACTAATCTTACACAGATATTTATTATCTCATTTTATTTCTTTTTCCAAATCAGAATAATCTTTAAAACTAATTTTCATAATCATTGAATCTAAATTTACCCAATTCATTTCTAAATTAAAAGTTTAATTAAATAATGCTCTAATATGAGTTTTATCAAAATGATACTTCTGTTCATTAATTTCAGAATTAAAATCACATTTGCACAACTACAAACTTATTTATATATATATATCTGTTATTTCCAAAATAAAATTATGATTATGCTGTCGATACAAAAATATACAATTAAACAACAAATTGAATAAATTATTTTCTACAATACAAACCAGTGCATATATATATATATATATATATTCAATTTTAATCAATCAAAATGCAGATTCCATACTAAAGTGTCACATAATGAATAAAGCAGCACAGTAATAATTCATACCTCACACCCACACACACACACACACACACACACACATATATATATATATATATAAACAACAAAGTAAGAGGGGTGCGACCCCTTAAAGGTTGTGCACAACAACTACCATGTTGTTGTGCAGCATGCCAAGAAAGGAAGGTGGAAGTATGGTAAAGGAATGGGGGAAGGGACGCCAATGGCATAAACAACACAACCACCCCAAATATTTTTTTAAAAACAACCCATGCTCAAATTTGAAATGCCAACAGAGATAATGTCAATCTTAAATATATATATTATATATACCAGATGCACAAACAAAAGAAGCGTGAATAGAATCCGGCGCACAAAATTACTCTAGAAAACAAGAACTAGAATGGTGAAATGCAACCGAAATTAAATAAGGAAGATCTCTGATAAAGAGAAAATTACAATGTAATTGGCTGAGAAATATCCCTAAACAGAACGAATTCCAAGCAGAAACAAATATACAAAAAAAGAGATGAGTTTCTAGACGCCTTGCCAGATAAAACCATAAAACTAAGATAATTAATGAAACCATGAAGGACTGGACAAAGAGGTAGGCAAAATCAAAAGATTGCAGACAAAATTAAAACATCATATAAGACAAACGAATTCGCAATAACAACAATTCGAAACTTACATAGATACATTATTCTATGCACAAAATTTTTGACAAGCAAGCATAATACAATTTCAAAATTCCATTTTTCTTTTTAACAGGAAAGAACAAAGATATTAAAGTTTTATGTTGCTACCTGGAGTCCTTCTCCTGAAAATTAATCGGAGACGAATTTATGTGTTGAGCGCTCCCAGCAAGCTACGCTCTTCCTCAACTTTCTGAGATTCACAACAACCAAATACAATTTCAAAGAACCAAATTTCCAGAGCAACTAAAATTCTTAATTCTTTTATTATTAATTTTCAAAAGAAATACAAAGATTACAATTTTCCAGAAAACTCAAAAAAATGTGAATTGTAGAGCCAATTGCTTTCCTTCTTTCTCCTTTTTCAAAAAGCCCCCAAATTGGATATAAAACCCATAAAAGGTAAAAATCAGAAACTTGCTAACAATTTCCGAAATTTACTCCACATGAAAATAGCCACTTGCAATAATTTTCATTTCTTCCAATTTCGAAATAAACATTTTCACCCAATTTCCTTTCCAAACTAATTCTTCAATAATTTAAACAATATAATTATTATGCTAAATAGAATGAACTCTAAGATAATAAATATTCCAAAATAAATAAATAAACATTATAAACTATGCAACATTTCAATTTACCATTTATTATTAAATTAACTTCTCAATGTGATAATTAATCACAATAACAATAATTTCAAATCTCTTAATTAAATAACTTATAAATACAAGTTATTAATTTACATATATTTAAATTAGATGATATACCATCAATAATTTAAAATATGTAATATTAATAAGGAAATTAATTTTTACTAACAAATTTTAATTTCTAAAAGAATAACTGGCATTCATGTCAAATATAATTTAATTATTTAAGTATCCTCATCAAAAAACATCATTTAATTGAAGCAATTATTTAATGACATCTAAAGCCATAATCAAAACCTTTAACAACCATTACCAAAGCCATAGAAATAATTAACTCGAAATAAAACAACATTAATAATACTATCAAAATTGATTAATCAAACCAAAACGAATAAACACTTACACAAATAAACTCTTACCCAATCAACCCAAATACCCAAGTGGAAAGGCACTACAAATATATCAAGTTTCTTTTAGTTGTTGAATAAAATATGTGTGTTGTCTTATCCCCATCCTCAAGGGGATTTAAACACAAAATTTCAAATGTCTAAACTATGAAAACTTGTTGGTACATGACACTCACATGTGTAAAATTAATTTATTGTGAAAAATCACATTTCACTTTGACCTATATAAACTTTTAGCATCCTATGATGGAGTGTGGGCATCTAGAGATGTAATTGTAACATGAGAAAACAAAGATAGATTTGTAACACATTCTAAGGAATGAATACAAGAGGTTTTAAAAACATATAAGAATCATGAAGTCACACTCTAGGGAAAATATAGAAATAATATATGAAATCACATGATAAAGCATTAAATACGTATAGTAAGCATAAAATAAAATGAACCTAAATACAATTACCTATCAATTAAATTGTATATAAATGCATTCATTGGAAAAATCAACAAGTATATGCTTATGATATAAAGATATGAATGATTTAACGTGTAAAAAATTATCTTCACTCATAATAAATGCATCTAGCATTGTTTCCTTAATAATATATGCATTAAAAGAATCATGACCAAAACTATCATATAATAACGAATCACCCATAATATTCATAGGCTCGTGATGAGTTATTTAAAAATTGTCATCATCACTAAGTATAACAACATCATGTTTGAGGGTGAAAGCAAAGAAGGTAAATTATTTAATCAATTCCTCTTTAAGTTTATTATGCACATAATTGAAGTTACTTAGGTGTAAATCACTACTTGTCATAAAATAAGTTTAATCATCATGAAACTCATTGAGCAATGAAGTGAGCATATATGTTAGAAATAAAGCAATGTCAAGCTCCATAAATAATTAAAAATCATATACACATTTGAATAATGATCCCATCATTTTGGTAAAATGATATGATATTATAAAGGGTCAATGGGTTGAGTATAAAAAAATAGGAGAGCACATTAAAATTCTTGAAATAAACATGAATGTAAAACAAGGACAATGGATGATGATGTTCATGGCTAGAGGGTTCAATGAAGGATTATCCAACCACATATCTAATTACACAAACCCACAATGCACTCAATGGAAAAATATGATAATAATATTCTTTACTCATTCATTATCACAACATGTTATAACGAGCTTCCAACATGCTCGGTCTCAGTTTTTTAATTATAAATGGGAAAATTATAAATTCTGAAAGGTATTACAATACATGACATTCCAAGATATCTTCTATTTTTTTGTTGATTTCTAATGATCTTCAAGGAAGTTTATATATTAGCTTCAACTCTTAAGAGTGGTATTAATTAGTCATAAGATTTCATAAAGCTCAATGCCTAACAAAGGTGTAACTAGCTAAGTGTGTACACGAATCTTCTATAATGAACATGGTGATGAAGGATCAAAGCATCATGATACATCTCACATTGTAAGCTCTCCTAGTTCCATGTACCTAAGAATTTGTTCCTCTATTTTTGCAAGCTTTGGGAAGTTATTGCAAGCAATGATAGTAAAACTAAGTGTTAGTTGGTAATACTTGGTCATAGGTCAGAGACCAAATTAGGAACTTGTGGTGATCCAAGTCTCCTAGAATTAAATGCAAAATTATAAAATTAATGTAGAATACATACTCCCAACCGCAAGGTGAAATGTGAAACTTTGATGAAATATGGTAAGATTTTACGATAACTAAAAATATTTGGAATGTGTAAAAACTTGCAACAAACAAATAAAGTAGAATAAATTTTTTTTGGGTGATACAAGATTTTTGTTACACCTCGGGATGCTCCTACATCAGATGATGACAAAGCATAGAGAATGAAATGACAATAATTAATGAATAGTGTATTATGAGAAGACACATAACCTAAAGGAAATCCCTAAATGTATTTGAAGTTTAGTGACCAAAATCTAGAAAAACTAAGCACACCATGTAATTACATTAAGAGACTAATATCTAATGGTAGAGAAATATATGCAAACTAGACCCTAATCTGATGAAACGAATAAGATAGAAACATGTAAGTGATAAAAGAATGAGAGGGATACAGTTCCTTAGCTATTTCAAGTACACCCATCTATTTTTCCCTTAGGTTGACTAATATTCTATGATAATGTAACAAAACTTTTCTTGAATACTAGAGTAATGGTCAAATAATAGGAAATGACTAATACAAACTCCTTTGAGTGCTTGAGATGAATGTGTTCCTATGGTTTATTCCTCCTAGTGTGATTTTGTCCTTTGTTTCTTTTGACTTGAAAAAAATAAATTTGCTCATGTTGTTTGAAAATTGATGGTGTTGAAAAAACCTTTTGGAATCTACCATTGACAAAGGGAAGAATATTGAATTTCTTGGTAGTAGTCAAACCCTAGGTTGATGACTATATTGAAGATATTTGAGATAGAAATGCAATTTTCTAGTGTAGTATTTATTAAAGTTCATATTAATGCAATGATGTAATGTTGATTCAACAATTTAGACATCACTTTGTGATATTATCTTTTGATGAGACTATCTCATGCTTGCTAATGATGTGAGATATTCTTTAAATACAAGACCATAAGCATTAATCAACAATTTAGACATCACTTTGTAATATTATCTTTTGATGAGACTATCTCATGCTTGTTAATGATGTGAGATATTCTTTAAATACAAGACCATAAGCATTAAATTTTAATTATCTTGACACGTAAATTGATGGGTAGAAACTAATATTGTCATCTTTTGGACCAATAAAACATGAAATTTGAAATGAAATTGTGCTTGAATCCATATGGGAGATAGATTTGCAATTACAATCCCATCTAAGAAGGAAAAAATCCTAAAGATTTTAACTAGTCCAATTTTATAATTAAAATAATATGCAAAGCAATGAATGCAGGTGTATAATCAAATTACATGTAAGACATGACAAATTAACCATTAAGACAATAGTTTAAGAATATCCAAAATAAATAAAAACATAAAGGTAAAAAGCGACAGGTATGTCTTTTCTCTTCTACAATTTCCTTTTCTCTTGTAATGATTTTGTAATTCTTCTTAAAATTATTATAAAATAAAAGTTTTAAAAATTTATGCATGTTTTTAATTATTTAATATGATACAATTAAGTTATTATTAAAATAGTGAGAAAAATGATTATATGTTAAAAAAATAGTTTAAAAAAGAGTTAAATGATAAAAAATTAAAGAGGGATCTTAAATATTTAAATATTTTATTTGACTTTTTTTATATAAGAGATTGTAATGGTAAAATTAGTATTTTAATGTAATTTTTCTTTTATTTTGTGTATTTTAATGGGAAAATCTTTAATGTAATAATATATTGATAAGTGGCATATTCTTATGTTAGGCTTACTTCATGGTATAATTTATTTTTATATTCATTTCATCCTATTTATGTCATTTTATATATTTATCATTTGCTAATCTTTACTGCACCCACATCCATATTTACTCTCGTATATTAAGTTCCTACCTCAAAATATCATTTTATCCTAGGGTTAATTTCTAAATGACTCAAGATTGATTTTCAACACTTGGGAATGATCCCAACATTCAAATAATTAAATTCAAATTCAAAATTTCTTTCTCATTTCTACTAGCCATTATCAACCAACTTAACACACATTTGTGTGACATGTTATTATCTCATTCTATTTAAAGACATTCAATGTCCACTCAATTTGATATGAGAAAAAAATTCAAATACACTTCAATTTTAAAGGGATAAAAAATTAAATCCACATCATTTGCATATAGGTCATTTATATGTGGTGAATGATGTTTTTAATATGACCCATTGACATTAATCTAGCCTACCAAGGGGCCTCACCTAGGAGAACACACTCACCTATCGAACTAACCTAGGCACCACCTTGACAAGTTTAACTACTAGAAAGACAAAGGTGAATAGGTTTTTAGGTGCATATTTGAATAGATTATCTCACATGTCACATATTAGTTTCATGCATCAAATAAAGGCTATGTTGCTTGGGATTGATTTGTGGTGCTTAGATTTGAATAAAAAAAAACTCTAAGATCTCACAAATTCTGAGATAATCATTAAATCAAGAATATAAATTTTTGAGTAGTGGAAAATCAATTTAACATCCCATTTACATTATTTCTCCAACATAAATTTTTAAACTAAATACCTTTAATTCTCTTATTTAATTTCTACAAATGTTTTTAATAATCAATACTAATAAATTAATCTAGATTAATAGTATATCTATCGACTACATTTACTTAAGTGACTTAAATAAATTTATATAAAGTATCTTGCTCGCTTACATAGATTTAGGAAAAAATGTATAGATGGTGTAAAAAAAAAATCCATGTTTCCAATCACATTTCATAATTCTAATAGTAATAATAAAAATTGATCTTAATAAAAAATTGATCTAAAATATTAATTTAAAATTTGTACGTTATTTTGAAAATCAATATAAAAAATATTTGAACTTGTCATGGAGAAATTAGTATATTTATGTAGTTCCTATTTAGTTTTGGACTTATTTTGGTGAAATGATGCAATATAATTGCATATGATAAGTGACACCTTGTGTTGATTTTGGCTTACAACTCAATACTTATCCCTATCTATTTCGCACTCATTTGCACGTGTTTCCATATATTCAATCTTATCTCATCGCTATTTACACTTATCTCAATATATTCATCATTATTAGCCATTTATAATACTCTATGTTGTACCCATCTCTACACTTTCAATTTTTGCCTTAAGACTAGCACTTCTATATCTTGGATCATTCTCAAGTGCTTGGGATCAATCTCAACTAGTATGAAATAGACCTCAAATTCATTTTTTCAAAACTCTAATTCTAAAGTTCTCACCCTTTTTCACTAGTTGTAAGTTAATTTAGTAGACATTTGTAAACTTATTATTATGTTTTGGTATTTAAAGATATTCATTAATGATATAGTCAAACAAAGAGAATATATAGAAAACAAGAAAAACTCATTCTAAGAACAATTTGATTTGGAGCTCAAAAGGAATCCCAAGCTACACAGAATCACAAATTTGTACATATTTACAATTATTTATTCAAAGACAACACTTGTCCAAAATTTTTTAAAAATATTTCTTATCTTTACAAACATTCAAATACTAGGAAATCCACTTTGACTAAAAAGTTATGTGCACTAATAATTTCTCTGTGACATTTATATTCAATCTTAAAAGAGCTTGTCTAAGGCACATAACTTTTTTAAAATATCCAAAACCTAATGCATTTATGCTCATTTATATAACTACTTAATTCATTGCCAAAAATAAATACCTTATCCTTTGCATTAGATTCTTTGAGTGGTTGAATATCAATATGATTGTTCTTCATCTTAAAAGACGACTCTATCCATATAAATCTATACTCACTTTCCACGAAAGACGTTCTTTAGATTTTTATTACCCTAAAGATATACATGAGTTTGCTTTACAAGATATGATAACTTTCCTAAGAGGATAAGGTAGCCATATTTAATAATAGTTTTTTATTTTTAGTATTTTCTTATCCTTTTCTTTCTTCAAAGCAAAGTTGCGTGTCAATTGCCAAAACTTGCTCCATCTTTGTCGTAGATATCACTCAATAAAATCAGATCTGAAAATTCCACCTGAAATAATATTTAATATGGATAATTACAAAGTTGTTTTCAAGGGGGTAGATACATTCACAAAGATTGGATTTATTTTTAATTTTTAAATAGTTAATTTAGATAATAAGGTCTAAACATGGAAATAAAATAATTTAGATGATTGAGTCTTGAGTAGATAATTAAAACAAAATAAACACAATAATTGATTATGATAATAGATGTATTGCATTTTAATATTGATGATGGGTCTATGATATTGTTGTTTGTTTTAGAATGATTTGTTATTGTTATAAAATTGTTTGTTTTGGTATAATAAGTATCTTAAGAGTCTCAATTGATATAGAAACTTTGGTGGATCATTGTTGCATCCTACATGATCAATCTTTATTGTTGTGAATATGATTTAGGTAGGGGAAATGAACTAGTAGTTGAGCATGTTTCAATAGTTGTTATAGAATTTGTTGATTTAATGCCCAATATTTTTAACAATATTAAACCAATAGTTGTGACTTTAAAGTTGTTAGTGTTGATGATAACTACCAATAATTGAATAATATGTATTCCTTAGATCTAAAAAGCAACAAATCATCTGATGCCACATCAACACACCAATAAAACATGATTTAGTGCACAAGTATCGGTCTCACTTTTTTTTGGGACCTTTTTGGACACCTCAACAAAAAGCATGTTGATGTGGTGTCATATTTGATGATGTGGCCCTGAAACCTTAGTTATAAGTAGGGGTGTTGCCAAGCAAGCTACTATTAAAAAGGGAATGTTTTGAAATTTCCACATAGGATTTTGAGAAGCATGAAGCTAGGGTGCTCAACTACTGGGTCCTCTCGCCTATGTGAAACTAATCTAGGACACATTGAAATGATTTGATAGAAATTCTCCCTTAGAATATGTTCACTTTCACTTGCTAGATATATGAGAAGTCAAGGTGGTGTTTAGGGATATTGTTGGAGAGCTTGCTAACTCGATAATTGGACATGTTCTCTTAGGTCAAACCCCTTAGTGGACCGAATTAATAGTGATGAAAAAGATTGAAGATGTTTTTCGTAAACATGTAAATGGCCTATATGATTACCTTGATTTGATTCCTTTAATGTCTTCAAGAAAATAAACGATCTATTGATTATCCAATTCGGTTGGGCTTAACTAGCATGTGAACTTGTTGTATTTGTGTTAGCATGTAACCTTTTTTAGTCATTTTTTGGTTGAAAAGTATTTTTTTCCATTTTTATTTTGTCATGGTGGATTGTTACTCTCACAACCATTATCGCTACCATAGTTAAATTTAAAATTGTATATGAATCTATATCCTTCCCAATCATTAAATTTGAGCTCAAATTATTTGTTAAAACACCAAAAAGTTGTGGTAGTGAGAGAAATGAAGAGGAAAAGGTCTCTCAAAAAGGTAGTAGAAAGTAGGGGTGAAGAATTATTACAAGGGAGTGAAGTGTTGGCCATCAAGAAATACATGATAGAGATCAAGGACTCCTACAAGAAAGGCATCCATGTGTGGCTTGGAACCTTCTATACTATTGAAGAGGTAGTGATGACTTATGCTTAGGTTGCCTCTTACATGAGAGGCTCTTAGGCGATTCTTGATTTTCCTATCGATGTGTGCAAATCATTGCAACAAAATGTAGCTGAAGAAAGAACCCACAACACATCTTGTAAGGTCATATCATCTTCCTTTTATAATGGAATTCTAAGGCTAAATCACTATCATTGAAACACTCCTTGCTAGGAGGCCCTACGAAAGATCAAGAGAATCGTCGGTGAGAGAGCTCAAAAACCCAAGTTTCATTCAATCTTGCCACAAATGTTAAAATTAGAATATTTGGTTGTGGAATACATGGAAGAGCTATTGCTACCCACATAACCAAATTGAATATCATGTTTAATTGGTTCCTTTTTTTCTTTGTAAAATTTAGCTATCTTCTAATTGCTTGCTTGTAGAATACAACAACAAAAAACATTAAAAGGTTATTTTTATTTATCTAAAGAATAAGCACAATTATTTTCATATTAACTATTTTTCTTGTAATGCTTTTCACCATTGACACAATGCTATAGTGGAATAATAATTAAGATTAATTGTACCTACAATTCTTTAAAAAAGCTAACACCTACCTAATATTTTTTAAACAAGTTGTAGGGGACAAGAACAAGTCATAAGATGCAAAAAATGATGTGTCTATCATAAAAAAAATATTCACTCACTTTCAGGTTTGTTTACTCCAATCATAAATACAAGCTATGTTATTTTCCAATAACACATGGATCTTTGTAGTTGGCTTAAATGGTTCTCTATGAATATGATTGGGAGAAATTAATTATCTAGATATTTTGAGGTTTTGTCCATAGTTTCAATCAATTGCAAGCTTCATCAGATCCACATGTCTATTGAGAAGTCCAATTTATTATACTCATTCCCTCAATTAAGCACATATTTTGTAGAGTCATAATTTTTAAACTTCTTTTTGTAAGTGTTTAAATCCAAATTTATACCATCATAATTAGGAAAATATTAGCAATACCTAGAAAAAATCATTAGGAAGCTTTTAAAAAGAAGGATTTAACTTGGGTGTTTGGAGTTTCAATATTTTTATGCCTCAACCTATCCTTGTTCCTACAGAGTAACACTACATTTGATTGTTGCTCATTGTTTCTACATCCAAAGAGCTGATTTTATAGATGTACGAAGAGGTCTTAAGCCAAAAACAAGGATTCCAAAGATGAATCTAAAATCCAAACAACCCAACCCTTGGAAATGCTCCATGAAATATGAAAGGACACTTATTTTGTCTCTAGTACTTTCCCTCCAACTTGTGTTCCCAAACTTGAGAGATAAATATTACATTAAATGCAATAAATGATGGAAAACCAAGTGGCACTTATTACCTCTTTCCAAGCACCCACTTGGAGAATCCCAACAATCACTCATTTATCATTTCCTTTATCTTCTATTATCCCATTCTATATATCCACATGTGTGGAACAAAATATTAAATATTTATGTTCACAAGTCACCTATACTGCTGCTAGTGGACCCATCACCCCTTATGAGTATATTATAAATAATGGTGAGAATTAATATAACAAAATATTTTTCCAATACACCCTAAGTTCCTAGAGACACTTTCCAAGGATGTTGGAACCATGACATATGATTTACAAGGTGGATGACACAGGTCTTAATCCTAACAAAATCAAAATATCTTATGTAGTTAGAGGATTTGTTGGCTATAATGCAGCTAAAAGTGAAGGGGGGTATGTCATCATGATTGTGTTCCCTATAAATTTTTTAGGAACTACAAGGAATATTTCAAGTGATACTTAATGAACTAGAGAGGATTGACTACTATCTTGTCTATGAGGTTGGCCAAGTTAAGAAAGGAATTAATTATGTGGCTCTTTGTTCCCTTATGATAATTTTTTTGATGAATTATGGCCTACACAAATGGACGAAGTCAAAGAACCCTTAAAGACCCTTTGTAGGGTGGAACACTTGTAAAATTTATTACTAGAGGGTTAAGACTTAAGAGTTGGCTGGATAATCTTCACCTTTTATGATGGTTTTGAAAGTTATGGGTTGTATCTTCAAGATTTAGGCGTGAAGAAGACCAATGAAAGAGATAATGTAGTATGAAACTACAATGATTTGGTGTTTATTTTTAATTATAGGGAATCCTTGTTGTGTTTTGTGTGTATATTGGGGTTAGACTATTGATATGGGAGCTATAATAGGGTGTCTTCTACTAGTGTAGGAGGTTATGATAACAGGAGAAAAGTTATAATAAAGTAGTGATGCTTGGTTAAAATCTCACATGTGGCAAATTACAAAGGCCAATATTTTAGCAATGTAACAATTATTATTTTTCTAATATCCTTGTTGATTGAGTGTTGTCCATGATGTAATACGAGATTTTGGCATGTTTTGGTCTTTTTCGGATATGCTTATCACATCCCTATATTATCGATGTGTACAAAGGTTTATAAAAGAGCATCTCTATTTTTTTTAATATTAATATAAAAAGAGTGTGATCCCTTAATTATCATGTTGATTAGTCATAAAATAATATTTTGTTGATATGTTGTATAGGCCACTTCTAATTTTATCTTTGGGTACAATAACTCATATCAAACCATTTTACATGAAGTATACAATGAACATTATATAAGCATAATATAGATATTAGAGAAATGTTTCAAAATATGAGGCATAAATTAATATTTTGAGCCCATAGTGTTCCTAGAAATTTTTCGTAACAAGTTTGGGAAGATTTGCATGAATGGAGATGAAAAAATTTATCTAATGATCCTGTCTCTCTATTTGAGTGCTTTCAATCACTTTGTAAATGTAAATTATTTTACACATTTTCAAAGATTCATATTTTAGAAAATATGCCAAAGGATGTCAATTTTTTAAAAAGGGTTAGAAGTGTTATGTATAACATAAGAAATTGTAGATATAAATAAAATGTTAGGAAATGTGTTTCAACTTTTCTCCTAGTGTTAAGATTACAAAAATGTGATTTTCATACTATAAAATAGAAAAACTCAATTTCTAGGCTATAAATCTCATTTTTGGTCAAAAATATATTCTTGGTTTTTTGGAATTGGTTCCTAGATGCTTAGAAGTATATATTTTTTAAATGTACACTTTAAAAAAATAGGCTTAATTAGCCACCAATATCAAAATTTGTAACCTTTGGAAGTTGAGCCTCACACATTACAAATGTAAGAACATCTATGACACACAAAGTTATAAGAGGACACTTGTTGACCAACTTATGACACATGTTATTAGGTGCCATAAGGAATCTTTCAATGAATATACTAAATCCAAAATAGAGCACCCAAGTTGGTGAGTTGATTAAGGCTGTTGGAAATAGGATGCCATTTAATTGCAATCCTAAACATTATTTATTTCATGTATCTCCTAAGTCCTTGGAATGTGTTCAACAACACTAGGATTAGGAAGAAAATAATATTTGATGAAATAATCATGTTAATTGACATTTGTAATTTAATTTTGTGTTAGGAGCATGTGGGGATGCCTTGGAGTTAGCTCCTACAAATTAGGAGCACATGGTCGCACACATGGGAGGTGGTGTAATACCCCTCCATTTTGCATTTTGGTTGAACAGTGTTCTGTTATGTTATGTTGTACTTTATGTTTGTACCTTGACTATGGTACTCGGCTTTTATTTGGTCGCTATCTATAAAGCGACGTTAATGTAATCTTTGATGTGATGATATTGTAATATGATGTTATCTCATGGCATGTTTTGAATTAACAAAATGGATATTTGAATTAATGATGATTATGCTTTGGATTATACTAGCATGTTAGAATTGTCAGTTATTTACCGTGTATTGGTGAAGGGGATAGTATTGTATCACTCACTTGCGAGTGCCCTACGATTCTGTGATTTCCTCTTCACGGTGTGTATTTTATGCTATTTATACTACATGTGTTGTTAACTTGATTTTCAGGTTGATAGGTACATGACATCGACTCCACCTAGTTTCACAGGTTTGAGCGTGTCCATGCCCAATGGTATTCGATTGGGAGATAGTAGCTAGGTTTCTATGTCAAGTCGTCACCCTAGTCTTGTGTGTCGTCTGGTGTTGTCGGGTTGTGCGGTTTTGATTATTGTTTCCCCCTCTTCGTTATTTAATTGCATTGAATTGGGTGATTTGAATAGCTTAATGTATTTAAGTTGTGGATTATTGTGTTCTGGAATTATGTTGAAATATAATTTATTTTATTATTAATTTAATTTAATTAATAAATAATTTAATCTTTGATTAAATCTATTTATTAATTGATTAAATTTATTTGGTTGAAAGAAGTTAATTTATCTTTGTTGAAGTTATTGATTTAATTGTTGAAATTGGAAATAAAGAAAATGCATAAAAAAAGTCAATTTGAAAGTTTGAATTAAAAATTGAAAAATTAGGATATTTTGCATTTCTGTTTTCTAAAATTTATTACAGTTGATGAATGAGATATTTTTTTGGGAAATTCATTATTATTGAATTTCTGGTTTTCAATTTTGGGATCTTGGAGTTTGGAGAAAAAAGTTGGAAATTGAGGGAGGAAATATATTTCAATTTTGTGGGTTTTGGTTGAAGTTGTGAAATTTTTGTGGAACTGGATTGGGAAGCAAGGCTGGAACGAGGCACCATCTGGATCTTCTCCAAATTTTTGCAAAACCAAGTTCATGTTAAGATTTAGATTTATTGTTTACAAAATTTATGTTTGAAATGCATGGCTTCCAGAAAATAAAATGGAGTTCTTAGCTGGGAAAAGAATTATTTCTTCAATTTGTTTTGGGATGTTTGAATCCCTTTATATATTTACATATATTCCTTTAAAAAAAAAAAAAATCTTTAGGAAGGGGGGTATGCTGTTTAAAATGTTGAAATAAACCCCCTGTTTAAAGTTGGATTTCTATTTTTGTAAAAATCAGAGGGTTTGTATAAATAAAAAATTAAAAAATAAAAATTAAATTAAGTTTTTGCCGGGGGCTCAACCCCCACCTCCCATGGAGGTGGGTGGAGGGAGTCGCGTCCCCACCTCCCCGTTGCCTCTGTTCTCCTCCCTTCGGCCCTCCTGACTGTGTAGGCCGCGCCACCACGGAGGGTGGCCGGCGCTGCCAGCGCCGCCCGTGCCCTGCGCACGCCGCCGGGGTTGGCACTGTTGCCACCCGGCCTAGCCTCCACTTCTGCCGCCGTTTGGCTCGGCCCGGCATCCGCCCAACTCGCCACCGCAGCCCTCTAAACCCTCCGCCCGCCAAGTAAACCTCTGCCCCATGAAACTCCCACACTGCCTGGTTAAAACGCTCGGCCGGCCAAAAGAAATCCACTGCCCTTGGTAAACATAGACCTGCGGCCATGGAAAACGCGACGCTAGCCCTAATTCGACCGCCTCGTGATTCGTGCGGTCGCCCCTTGGCTTGGTTTGGCATGCGGCCCGAGGTGCTAGGGTTGGCTAAAATGAAATAAAAATAGAAAATAAATAATATTTAAATATTAAATATTATTTTAAGTATTATAATATATAATATTATTATTATTATATTATAACACTTAAAATATATTTCAATATTTATTTTATTATTATATTGGTTAGATACTTGCATTTGGGTATTTTATTTTGTTATACCTTTATTTGAGAAAATTATTTTATTGGTGAATGGATTATTTAAAATTAATTATTACACTATGGCTTATTGTAAGTCTAAATGTGGAAATTGAATATATAGCTAAAGCTTGATTTAAATGTAATTGTGGAAGTTATATTAATGTGCAATCGTTGAATTGACGTTTTGGTTATTCTATTTAAATAATATAATTTGATGAAGCAATATGTTGAATTTTAAATAGTATGCTTATTAAAGATATGATAATTGTCTTAGGAATGATTTTGTCGAAGAAAGAGAGAGCATTTATTTATTTAAAGGTTATTTTCTGAATAGTTGGGAATGATTATTTTATTAAGAGAAATTAGGGAATTAAATAATAGTGTTAATTTCTCCCTTATCTGAAAAGATGAATTTTAATTCAGTTTTATCAATGCAAAAGATTACTGAACGTTAATGAGGAATGGATTTAGAATATCCAAAGGTAGTTTCCTTCAGTTGAATTCCGTGAACATGTCCTTCATGCTTTGTTTTGGAAATGGAAGTAAGTGCCTGTTATTTTATGAGTCTTCTAGATGTGAATTTCAGTTATGTGGTTGTCGTTTGCGATGTCAACCTATTGTGATTTCTCTTGGAAGTGCATAAGGGTTGTGTCTATGTTAGTACCCGGTTTCTTCGAACGGGGATGTTTGGCAACTCCTTGGTTTAGGAGCGGATTATGGGATCCGTGTCTCCTTGCATGGAGTGACCTTGTTATGTGGTCAGTGCCTCCTTGTCAGGAGCGGTTAGGAGTAGATTTGTTACCTTGTTACCTCCAGTGTTTGGAGAGGGTTTGAACTTAGGTTGCCTCCTGAGGAAGGAGTGGTTGTAATACCTTGTTTGTTGCACCTTGTACTCTTGAGGTTTGGATGTTATATGTGTGTTCTCAAGTAGAAGAGTGGCTTCCATAGGGGCCAGAGCCCGGAAGAGGTAAGATTGGGTAACCTTCGGAAGTGGTATAATTAAGTGATAACTAAATTAATATACTTAGAGTTTGGGTAGTACTTCACACTAAAAAAGATAAGTATCCCTCACTCATTGGCATAAGGGCTTGTTTAGACTTGGGATGAGTGAGAAGGCCATGGGATGGAAAGGTCATCTATCTTGTCTGTATGAAAGGTATTTGGCTCCACATTAGTAAGTGTGAGGGCCGAGGGTCAGTTTATGGCCACCATCATGACGATCCGCTGGGTAACTCATGACGAGCTGTGCAATGACACTCTGTCTAGGACAACAGTTGACCTTTGATTTTGCATTAGTATGTATGAGGGCCGAGGGTCAGTTGAGGCCACCATCTTGATGATCCATAGTGGGTAACTCATGATGTGATGTTTGATGGCACTTTGTGTGACCATAGTTGGTACTTGTTTATTGGGGGTATGGTTTCTGTAACATACCTATTGTGACCATGATTGTTGTTTGATTATGTGGTATGGTTCTCGTAGCATACTTGTTCTGCTTTATTCGTGGAAGCAGTGTGATCATGTAGTGTTGTACTTGCAAGGTATTTGAGTTGTATCCGAGTTGTACGTGTGTTGTACTTGTGAAGTACATGTGTTTGGTTGTTTCAGTTTGATTCAGTTATGTTAGCCTGTGTCTAGAGGTAGATGGTCTTGACTAGGATTCCTGGTTACTATGTCCTAGCATGGGGGGTGGGCCTTTGGGGTTCCACTTGGTTGGGTGGCGTGCACCTTAATCCGTTGGGTTCTTTCTTCATGTTCGTGTGGACGAGGCTTACTGTTAGAGAGCTCGTTGGTTTCAGTATCAGTTCTTGCTGTATTTTATTTCAGTTGATATTGTATCATTTTACCCCTCAGTTGTTATCGAGGTGGATGTTGTAAATGTAATTATGTTTATTGGACTTACCTCATTCGGGGAAGGAGAGATGTAATTGTAATATTTAATTATGGATTAATGAAATGGAAAGTTATCTTTATGTTGAGGTAAATCATTTATTGGAATGTATGTGCTTAATTTATCTTGTAATTAATTGACATGGTTTAAATCATGTTTTTTGTTGAGGTTCTATATAACCTTTGTCTCGTAACCTTAGAGGTTGTTGGCATTAGTTAGCGAACTTGCTTATTAATTATACTTTAAAAATAAAAATAAAAAATTATTCTGTATAAGTAAGTTAAATGCAACTTCCTCTAGGGTTGCGTGGCGGGGCGTTACAAGTGGGATCCACCTTGGTTCAGTTAACTAGTTGGTGAATTGAGTACACTTCAAAAATGCATCCTAGGTTCCTACAAAATAGGGATTTTGAAATATGCATGTTGAGGTCCTATAAAATAGGGGCTGATGTGTACGATGTTTAGTTTAGTTTAGTTAAGTTAAGTTAAGTTAAGTTAAGTTATTCTAAGTTAAGTTAAGTTAAGTTAAGTTAAGTTCAGTTCAGTTCGGTTCAGTTCAGTTCAGTTCAGTTCAGTTCAATTCAATTCAGTTCAGGTCAGTTTAGCTTAGTTTAGTTTAGTTTAGTTTAGTTTAGTTCAGTTCAACTTAGTTCAGTTCAATTCTGTTCAATTCAATTCAATTCAGTTCAATTCAATTATGGTTCAGTTATCTTCAATTACTTTTAGTTGAATGTTAGTTGAATTTAGTTAACTTGGAATGCATAGCTAACATATTGAGTTACATGACAAATAACAAGGACTACCTTCAGTTAACATGGAATGGCCATTCTTTCATGAATGGTGTTGAGAAATGTTTCAGTTAACAAGAAATAACTTGGACCCACCTTGGGCGCCTAAGTTGGCTTCTTGGAATTAACTCCTTTGCATGTTGAGATATTTCATAAGGCTTAGTTAAGTGGGCCCTCTTTTGGGCACCTACTTTGAGGATGAAGCCTTGAAGATATTTAAAGACTAAAGGTTGAGTTGGCACTTCAGTTTGGGATGCCCAAATGGATGAAGGAGAGGATTTGACATTGTTCTTCATGACATAACTCTACTTGCAAGAGATAGGTGTACCTTTTAGGGATAGGGCTTGAGCATTGTAATTGTAACTCATTTGGAGTTTACAATGTTGATTGAAGTCTATTTATCTCAAGCAAGTTGAAGAGAGTTATTATCAGTTTTATTGCAGGTTGTGAAGAAGTTTTGGTGAAGGAAAAAGAGGTATTCTCAAGAAAGAATTGGAGCTATTGTAATCTACTTCAGAGATTGAATAATAGATTAATTCTTTGTGGAGTTTTTTAGCCGAAAGGGTTTTCTCCACACTATATGCTTGTGTAATCTTTCTAATATCATGTCTACTTCTTTTATCAACTTCTGTCTACATTCTACAAACAATAAAATGGATTAATCAGATAATCACCCACAAATAATCTGTAACAAAGGAAAAGTATATTTAGATCAACAATATTAAAGTTCTTACAAGGTATTAAGCTAAGAAAACACCTCAATTTTCAACATTTGGTATCAGAGTTGAGGTTGGGTAGAGTATTGGGACATCTTTCTCTTAAAGAATGAAGTTTTTTTGGCTTAGTGGGAGATTTTATTATTTTTGTTATTTTCTAATTTTGGAAATAAGTTTTGTTACAATGGGTTCTACTTCTCGTTTAGATATTGAAAGGTTCAATGGATCTGGGTACGAGATGTGGAAATTAAAAATGGAAGATCTCCTTGAAGAGAGAGATAAGTGGTTAGTTGTAGGTAATAAGACAAAGATACCTTCATCTATGCCAGATGAGGATTGGGTTAAGCTTGATAAGGAGGCAAGAGGAACCATAAGATTATGTCTTGTTGATGTTGTTCCTTGAATGTTTCAGATGAAAATACTACATTTGATTTGTGGAAGAGGATAGGTGATATCTATCAAACTAAAAGCCTTACTAATAAACTGTATCTAAAAAGACAATTATATTCTTTAAAGAAGTGTCATGCCCATAAATTTTTGATAGAAAACCCAACAATTTATTTATTTATTTTTACATCATAAGTTTACATCTTGACACATACCCAACATACCAATTTACACAACACAATTCTAGAATTCTATGTAAGGGTTGATAACACAATAATGGGGGAGGAACGACTCAAGTATTATAAGATCTTATGTTAGACTTCTACATTCATCGAGTACTATGGTCTAGGATTAAAAATCATGTTAATATTACTCTATTTTTTTGAAAAATTAACAAATACATGGTGCACTGCTCTTTCCATCTAAGTTAGTATTTGTCTTCACATATATGATAAAGATTGGTTCTCTATATTCATCCATACCATTATTTCTCTTTCATTTGGCTATGTTTGTTATGTTTACTGACATATCAATATGGGTAATTCCACTATAATATTCACAACATGTTAAAGAAGGTTTCCTACTTAATAAAGAATATGGTGATCCATTTTTGTTTGAAATATAACAATATGAAAAAGGAAAGAACACTCAATGCATAAAATACATGATAAATCACGGAATAGTAATTCTCACCTCATTGATATCTTTGTACAAATCTTGCATTTCATTATCTAATGTTGAATAATTTAATAACATGTTATAACCATAATTTTTACAACCAAAATTCCATCTAACCTCATAAATATGCACAATGAGTAGAAGTCATAAAAGTTTTATCTATAGGTTTAGGTTTTCTCCTTTAAATTTAGTGTAAATTTTTTTTTTGAACCGTATGTATACTCAATGGTATATAATGCACAACATTTGAAGAAAGTTTTACCAGTCTAATTTAGTTTATCTTATCTATATAGCTAACTTTCAAATCATTTTTAATATACTGTGAACATAATACATTACTCAATTTATCAATTCACTAATTGATTATTCAATTCTCATGACATGCACACAACCTTCAAGGCCAATACCAATTCAATACATTATTACTTTCAATACGACATACATCCTTTCCTATTTTGGAATTAAATGCCTTTAATCCTTAACTATGTGCGAGGAAAGTAGTAATAACTTGTGTCCTTTATCTCTAAATTCATATTTGACAAGGTCTCTTCTCAAGGATTTTAAGCTTAATTACTAGAGGGAATTTATTAATACATTACCTAATTCAATTTTCACTAGTTATGACTTAGTTGTAACTTTTGGTGCATCCTTACCTCTGTCTTGAGCTTTAGTAACCATGTTCTTGTACTTTTTTTTTGGAGTATCCATTGCAACTTTATTTATTTTACTAGGTCATCATTTACTTGTAAACGCGTTGAATTAGTCTTCTAGTTTCACTATTTTATTCAAGGTGAAATATGGTTTTGACCACTTTTCTAAATTGGTCTTGCTAAATAATGGAAGGGTTTGATCATTAGTTGAAGTCATCTTACATAACATTCTTACATACCAATCACAAGGTGATTCATTCATTTCTTCACAAGAACACGAATTAAGTATCTATAAACTATGTGTAATTTAAGGTTTTTGAGTGACAAGAAAAACTTAGAAAGGAAAGGCTTAGAAATACCATGGTCTCAAGCATACAAAGTATTATTCCATGGTTATCTTCAATATACTACCAAATCATGAAAAATTCCTTGGACTTAGGTCCAACAATCTACACCTTAAAGGTTTGATTTAATTCTTTTTATAATATTTTAAATTCAAAGTGTATGGGATGCTCAAATTGCACATAACAAAAAGTCAAGAGGTTTTCTATTGTTTCACTCTTGATGGTTCTTTTTTCTCATGCTAACATCGTTGCCTTCCTGCACATTATCAATGTGATCGTAAGTATCAATTTTGTATCACATTAATCTGTTAGTTGAACATTCTAAGCTTTAACTATATAATAATCCATTTAGAATCTAATTTGCATTCCACGGTATACAAGTGCAATCCACTTCCATGGTAATGAAACTAAAACATAATGTCAAAATGATATGCAAGAATATTGCCAAAAGATCACCTTATTTATTATCCACAATACATTTAACCATCAATTCAAGAAAAACATATAACAATCTGTGGTTGTATTAAGTACATACGAAGTAGAGTCTTACAAGATGAAAGATGGTGATTCTATTGCACATCATTTAAATAATTTTTAATTTGATTCTGAGTTAGTTGGAATCTGTAGATGTAAAGCTTGAAGATGAAGATAAATGCATTTTTTTACTTTGTTCTTTACTAGAGTCTTGGGAAAATTTAATTGTTGCTATCAGTGGTAGTGTTCCAGATCCGAAGATGGAAAATATAATTCATACTCTCCTATTAGAGGAGATGAGGAGGAAGTCTAAAACGGAAATCCAAGATGCCTTGTTTGTAAAAGGTAGGCTTGAGAAAAAGGAACCTAAGGGAGACGAGGAAAGAAAGGGTAAGTCTAGAGGATAGTCTAAAACCCCTGGTAAGAGTAAGGTAAAGTGTTGGAACTGTGGGAAACCGGGACATGTGAAGAAGGATTGTAAGAACAAGAAAAATAGTTCTGATTCTTCTACGGAGGAATCCTCATATGACACTAATGATGCATTGGTTATTTCAGCTAATATAGTTTGTGATAAATCTTTGCTTGATGTTACAAAGTGATCTTCATGGAAAGGATGGTACTCACGATGCCATGTGTGACTTGGTACCATGGTTTAGTGGGAGTTGTTGGCAGTGACATGGATGCATCATTGGTAAGGTTATCTTCAGGTGATATGGAGATATGTTTTCTTGGTTTAGAGTGGTTGCTATTATGTCATGGTTTACTCTTGATACACGTTTAGAGTTTGGCATGGTACTTGTTATCTCGAGACTAGGATGTTTATGTAAGTTATGATGCATGTGATCTCCTTGGAGGAGATGTTTATATCATGGATGTCATGTTTATGTTCCTGATTTATGATTGGAGCTTTGGCATTGATCGTAGTATTTCTCTTTGTATTGGGTACATTAAACATTTTCTTGATTACTTCATGATGGTGTTGTGTTACATTTGGAGTTTAACATGGATTGATTGGTTACAGGTCCTCATGGATACTTAGAGAATTAGGTGAGGCTTGAGTTCTCTTATGGTAAGAGATATATGTCGGAATGGTTACTTGTAAGAATTTTTTTTTCAACAGTAAAGATCGAGAAGCCTACACCTTGGTTGGATGTGAGTTCAACACACTCGACAATTTTTTATTTGAGAGGTATTTGCCCGATATATATTTCAGATGTGTTATGTTTCATGCTTTGATTTCTCATGGGATTGAGTTGATTCATTGTTGATTATGGAAACTCATTTAAGGATGGTTTGGCATGAGTATATATGTTTTATCTTTCATAGATATGGATCTTAAGCTATGGATAGTTAGTTTTGGAGGATTCATTTTGAGGGATGTTATGACATGGTTTATGGGTTGATTTCCAGTTATGGGGATGGTTACCTTGAGTTTGATCTTCTTGGTTTAAATATTATGGTTTTACTTGACCTTTTGGGAGTTGTATCATTAACAACATATTATTTGATTGTGTTAAGGCCATGGATAATCTTCATTTAGAAGATGGTTATCACGATGTCATGGATAGCTTGGTTACATGTTTCAATGGGAGTTTTTTGATAGTGATGGTTTGATGTTTATCTTGTTTCCGTGTATAGCTCGGTATCACGGTTCAGTGGGAGCTTTGGTAGGATATGTTTATCTTCATGAAATTTGAAGAGGATGTAGTTCTTTTTGGTTTTGAGTATTAATCATTTTCTTGGAGCTTCATAATTATGCAGGTTGCATTTGAAGTTGGCATGGATTGATTGGTGGGTACTCATGGATACTATGGAGACTTGGGAAGGGTATTGATTGATAAAGTTAACACTTTAATCAATGTTGCAAAGAAATTCTTGTGGTGCAGGAAGGCCATTGGCCTTGAGTCCTATACTTGATTAAATGATTCATTGTTTAGAATAATTGCAATGATAATGTCAAGTGGGAGAATGTTGGAAATATGATGCCATTTAATTGCAATCCTAAACATAATTTATTTCATGTATCTCCTAAGTCCTTGGAATGTGTTCAACAACACTAGGATTATGAAGATAGTAATATTTGATGAAATAATCATTTTAATTGATATTTGTAATTAATTCTAAGTGTTAGGAGCATGTGGGGATGCCTTGGTGATCCGGTGGATATTTTCAGTGAAATTGAAGTGTCTCATTTCTCTCTAGAATCAGCACCATTAGAAAGAGCTCGACATCCTGATTCCAATGCAACTTGAACGGAGCGAAAAGGAGTCAGTTTGTACAAGTTATGGCCAGTCAAACCTTGGGTCAAACTACAATCAGAGGGCATCCAGGAAGTGTAAAAAATGATGTCGTCAAAAGTTGTCAAAGTTGGCGTCATCACGAAGAGCTCGTCAAGACGATTCTGATGGCGTTCGTTTTGTTGAAATCCGACATCGTATGCTCAAGATACAGCTGGTCAAAGTTTTAGGTTGACTTGGTGGACTGGAGGTACAATGATGACGTCAGCATTCGTACAAGATGACGTCAGCATATGTGCAGATCAAAATAGACCAATCCGCGGTTGACACGTGTCATTCGTACGATGACGTCGACATCCACGTGGCAGCACAGTCATCGGTCCAGTCGGCAGTCCGTACCCCAGTCAGCAGGCCATGTCATCGTCTAGTCAGCAGGCCACGTCAGCATGACACGTTGGCTTCCACATCAGCATCTAGTTGGCAGACATGTCAGCAGCCTTGTCACCAGTTGGATTGCACGTCATCGTTGTCAGCTAATGAAAAGTTGCCATGTGGCACCCTCCTGGTGCGGCACGTGGCCCCTTCTCTCTCCTCTTCCTGCCGGCGGTCATGAATTTGTTTGAACAAAATTTTGTTGTGTTTCGAACCCACAACCTCCAATTAGCTGAAACCGCCGGTCACCCTTGCATCAAACATAGCCGTCAGTTATAGCTATGGAGCGGTTTTGTTTTATTGCTTATTGATTTTGTTATTTGTTATAAAACGTGGCCGGCTGGGGTGGAACCGCCGACCACAGTTGTAACAAAAGGGTTACTCACCGGTAGACCACCAATGACTCCTAAAATATAATAGGAGTTAGTTTGATTTTGTTAATGTTTTGTTGGCCGAGCCTTAACCAAAAGGCATTTTAAGCCATAAACATTTAAAACCACCTCTAACAAACTAAACCAGAAGCTAAATGGAGCCATCAGAGGACTTGTACGAGCTGTTAGAGGGGGTTAGGCATTAATTTTGATGGTTAAGCCTAATTAGGCTAATTTTATGTATAAAAGGGGGTGTGAGGTGAGAGTGAGTAAAATTAAGTTTTTTTTTCAGGTAATGAAGTCTTGAAGCTGAGGTGACGAAAGAGAGGTCTTGTGGAGATTATTTTTGAGTCATTCTTGCACGTTAGTGCATTGTTACGCTGTCGAAGTGCTTGAAGAATGGTTTTGGTGCAATTGTAATTGATTTGGAGATTAATCGGATCGGTCACTCTATTGGAGCAGACCCGGAGACATAGTCACGTTTGTGACGAACTTCGTAATCAAATGCTGTTTGCATTTCTCTTCTTCTCTCTCACCTTCTCTCAGTTTGTTAATTCCTTCATTTTGTTATTTCCTTAAGTTAATTTTGATTTAATTAACTTGGAATAATCATTGTAAAAATTAAGCATTCAAAACACAATTTAGTCTAGATCCTATACAGATCACTTGGAGTTAGCTCCTTCAAAATAGGAGCACATGGGCGCACACATGGGAGGTGGGATCCACCTTGGTTCAGTTAATTGGTTGGTGAATTGAGTACACTTTAGAAATGCATCCTAGGTTCCTACAAAATAGGGATTTTGATTTATGCATGTTGAGGTCATATAAAATAGGGGGTGATGTGCATGAGGTTCAATTTAGTTCAGTTTAGTTTATTTCAATTTAGTTCAGTTCAGTTATGGTTTAGTTATCTTTTGCTAGTTTTAGTTGAATGTTAGTTGAATTCAATTAACTTGGAATGCATGGCTAATATCTTGAGTTACATGACAGATAACAGGGACTACCTTTAGTTAATAGGGAATGACCATTCTTGCATGAATGGTGTTGAGAAATGTTTCAGTTAACAAGAAATAACTTGGACCCACCTTGGGCGCCCAAGTTGGCTTCTTGGAATTAACTCCTTTGCATGTTGAGATATTTCAGAAGGCTTAGTTAAGTGGGCCCTCTTTTGGGTGGCTACTTTGAGGATGAAGCCTTGAAGATATTTATAGAATAAAGGTTGAGTTGGCACTTCTGTTTGGGATGCCCAAATGGATGAAGGAGAGGATTTGACATTATTCTTCACAACATAACTCTATTTGCAAGAGATAGGCGTACCTTTTAGGGATAGGGCTTGAGCATTGTAATTGTAACTCATTTGGAGTTTACAATGTTGATTAAAGTCTATTTATCTCAAGCAAGTTGAAGAGAGTTATTATCGGTTTTATTGCAGGTTGTGAAGAAGTTTTTGTAAGGCAAAAGAGGCATTCTCAAGCAAGAATTGGAGCTATTGTAATCTACTTCAAAGATTGAATAATAGATTAATTTTTTGTGGAGTATTTTACCTGAAAGGGTTTTCTCCATGGTATATGCTTGTGTAATCTTTCTAATATCTTGTCTACTTCTTCTATCAACTTCTATCTACATTCTACAAACAGTAAAATGGATTAATCAGATAATCACCCACAAAGAATTTTTAGCAAAGGAAAAGTATATTTAGATCAACAATATTAAAGTTTTTACAAGGTATTAAGCTAAGAAAACACCTCAATTTTCAACACGAACTTATGGTAGGAAGAAGGAATGTGTTGTTTTTCTTGAAGACCCATCTTGGGATTTGGGCGTTAGAATTTTAACTCCAAATATGGGCACATTATTTGTAGGTGGTGTTAGCTCATGGTTTCATAGATTTCTTCTCCTATTTATTGGGTGCTTAAGATGGAGATTTTGATAGTGAGTTTTGTAGGTATTTTTATGTTCCTATAATTACTACATATTTGTGGTTGGTGATACTCCTATGAAGGTTTAAAGTCTACAAGTATATTGTAGCCTTTGATTACTAAATAATATATTGAGTTTCTTTGAAGTGCGGAGTTTTTCTTTCAAAGGTGTTTTGCCCACATAAATCATTGTGTTCTAGTATATTGCTTTGTGTTTATTTCCTTTCAACTATATGATTGGTTTTTTTTTCATATACATCCTCTTATATATTAGTGTAGAAAGTGTATTCTACACCTATGCTTATTTTTGTATAGCTCTTCAATTGTATATGGTCTTAATAGTTCATTCTAAAGCATCTCCATGGAATTTATAATATGTTTTCCTCATGAAAAAAGTGTGACTAATTTTCTGAAGTAGTAGATTACTTTATCAAGTGTGTATTCTCATGCAATTCAATAATAATAAAAAGAAAATTAATGTAGTTGATTTATTTTGCACTAATATATAATTCCATCCTGGTTTTTCAATTGTATTTGAAATGGAACATATGTGGTCCTAGAAATATAATAAATATTTTGTGGGAATCCAAAGTTTTTTGTTAAGTTTGGTGGAAAATATTTAAACACATTTTATCACAAGAGAGATATTGTTAATATAATGTTTGTATTATATGTTTGTATAGGTTCCTTTGAGATCACAAGAAAGAATCTCCATGGAATTTGTTAGAGGTTTTCCTTGACAAAAAAAGGCATGATTAATTGTTTGATACCGTGAATCGCTCTTGTAAAATATGTATTTTTTATACACAAAGACAAATATATATATAATTTGGAGTGATTTTATTTTTCTAGGTTCTCTCATTTTACACATATAAATATTTTCTATCTAGTACATTGATTGAAGAAAATTTATTTTCAAATCTATAAATGAATATTGGTACAAAAATTGAGAGGGTAGAATAGAAAGCATCATAAGAGTTTAGATGAAAATTAGACATGTGTGTAACATTCTTGTGTAATAGGTAGCTTTATTGATCTACTAATAAATTTTATTTTGAGGCATACTTTACTTACATGTTAATATATTTCATAGATTATGAAAGAACACTCATGAAAGGATAAAGGAGATTTGGATTTAAACATCCACACAAATAAGAAACTATTGAAAAATATAAAAAGTCAATATTATATCGTGACAAATTTTAGACATAAGTATTAAGGATAAGTTTAATCTAAATTATAAACAAGGTATAATGGTACATAGACAAATAAATACATGAAGACAAATAAAAAAAGTTAAACCAATTATATAGAGCTAAAATGGAAAATATAAATTTAGCTTATGTTTTCCTCTGTCAATTATGCTAGATGTTTTCCTCTATCAATTATATTATATTTCTTTGTGAGTGTTGATAATTGAGTCTAATGTTCCTTTTGTGTTGGATGAAGAAGAAAAAGGGAGTTTTATTTTCTTACATCGAAGACCTTCCATATGTTGTGCTTAAGAAGAGTTGAATAAGGGCATTGTTTTGTACAAGATGGGATATTCAAGGAGAGGAGATTAAGAAAATTATCAAATAGTGAAATAACATTTTCCAAGAAAGTATGCGTTCTTTAAATATAAATTGGAGGAGTCATTTCATTCTCTTCAATATTTTAAAACTTTGGTTTCAAAATCCTTCTAATCAAGAAGAAGTGATCCAAATTAGATCATGTTGTAAGTTAAATATTTAGCTTGAATAAGATTCCATTCTAGCTCATTACTCAAATTTGTATAGTGAAAAATGGAACAGTTCTAAAAAATCCTTAATGTAATGTTTCTTAGAAAGGATATACCATGCAAGGTTGATGCATGAGTCTACACAGGATGTACATGAAACCTAGGCAATTGAAACAACATGGAGTAATAAAGAGGTGAATGCAGATCTTAAAAATAGAGAGAAAATATATATAGTATGCATGTTGATAAAACAAACATTACAAGAAGGTTTTAGATGCATTATTGTGATGTCAATTTTGTTGTATAAGTTGTTTCGGTTGTGTGAATGTAGTTTTACTTGTTTTATGGCGGTTGTGCTAATGTCATGGAAGTTGCACTAGTGTTGCTATTATTTTAAATTTATGATTGTTGTACCTTAATTTTTCCTTAATGGATATACAATGTTTATACACAAGTGAAATGAACAAGATATACAAATGGAAGATACCCAAATTGTACACTAATATCATTCATAAGAGGTTAGCTTTAGAAGTTAAAGGAGAAAGAAGAATTGAGAAGTGTAGTACGTTTAGTGTTTGAAAAAAGCATAATGTTTGTTTTAGATTAAAAGAAGCAATTTGAATATGAATTTATGTTTTATTTTATTTCTTTGATTTTTATGTCAATTTATATGAATATATAAATGTTCTTGCCTAATTTGATGTAGAAGTGTCTATATAATCACAATCTTGTTACTTTATTGCATTTGTATTATGTACTACTGTGACAATGCCATTTTTATCCTACAACTTCTTCTTGTGATTAAAGTATGGTATGTGGATGAGGTAGTGCCATAGACATCTTCAAAGACTTGTCTTGAGGTTTTGAAATCCTAAACTCCCTCATTAGTGGTCAAGTTCTATAAAGATTTGAAAGTGATGGTATTGAAATGCATTTGAAAATATGTAGAGTGTGAATATTAGGTAAGCATGTATAGTTGAATATAATAATTGTGTTTTTGTGAACAATAATAGCTTCTTGCATGTTCTATTTTAGTTTGTATTCTTACTTTTATTCATTTAAAAATCAATTATTTCTTTTGATAATCGATAAAAAATTATAAATATGAAATAATTAAAATCTCACAAATAGAATCCCAAATATTATTGATTTGTCATATAAACACAAAAAGATATTACTTTACATAAAATTACGAACCAATAGAATTCCAATATTATTAAAACACAAAAATATATTACTTTACATAACATGATGAACCCAAATGATAATAAGCATATAGAAAAGTTAAATAAATAAACATTAGAAAAAAGGAAAGTGACTAGAAGGGGTCCATATATCACAATCAATGCTATCTATAATGTATAAAAGGATTTAGGTGATAAATTTCCCATTAATGACTTAATTTTTTTCCGTCATCACAAAACACCATGTGCTTTTTTTTTTGATGAATTTTCCAGATATCTATATTAATATAAATAAAGTTACAAAATTCACAAAAAAGGGTTGGGTGGTAGGAAAGCACACCCTGAAAGCGACAAGGGCCCAACCCAACAAAATTAACTAAAGTCACATGGGCCTAGCCCAGAAATAAAAAAATAGAATGAAATTTAGGTAGCTAAGGTAGTGCCAGTAGATCCTAGGGGATCCTGGTCATCCAAATTTCTACCCCATACATTAGCGGGGTTAGGAGTGACGTCAGGAGGAGCACCCCAACCATCATCATTTTTATCTTCTTTTTCTTTATCCTCGCGCTGAGGTGAGATTGCAAGAGCAAGCCGCGGAAAGCTTTTCTCAGAGGAGGGCCAACCAGAGCCAGAGTTAGGAGGAGCATTTGCAGGCCACCCAGAGCCGCCACCACTGTTCGTCGGTGCACCACTAGAGTGCCAGTCCTGACCAGGTCGTGGCGGAGGTGAACGAGTCCGTCGGGGAGGTCGAGAATCCCTCTGAGGAGGAGGCTGGGAGCGAGCCCATGTGGAATCACTCCACTTCCGGCCCCGAGAGGGTGACCGACGGCAGGAGGAGGAGGGCGAGTCAGGAATCCGAGCCACAGTACAAGTGGCATTGCTCCAGTGGTCCAGGAGAACCTGCAGATGAGCCACTTCTAGTGCAACCTTGTTGGCTTGCACATGAATCTGTAACATAACATTAGAGCATATAACAGCTTTAGCATAAATAGAAACATTAATATCTATATGCGAATGAGCAAAAATACAAGCATTTCTGTCTTTCCAGATACTGAAAAGGATTTCCACTCTGAAAGTGTGCCAAATCTGGGTGAACTTAGCCGGGGTTCCAGGCGGGTCCCCCAGAGGAACCATATGCCACGAAAAGGGTTCAGGCCTAAAAGGCTAAAAAAAATCATGAATCCAAGTCCAGAACTGCTGAGCTCTGGGACAAAACCAAAAAAGGTGCTTGAAGCTTTCAGGCTGCCCACAAAACGGGCAACGAGGGTCAGAGGCCCCCAAATGAACCAGCCGAGAACCCACAGACAAGCCTTGGAAAAGAATACACCAAGCAAAGTGGGCCAGCTTCGGATTAACACTTGTAGACCAAATGGCATCAAACCTCCTACGCCAAGTAAAGGCCAAGGAGTTAAGAAGCCACCTCTGGTTCAATGAGCTGAGCATAGGGAAATGGGGTGAAAGCCACCTATAACCAAGTTGCGGCTTGTAGCTCCTAAGAGGAGTATCTGGAAACCATTTCCAGTCTTTCCACCAAGGTTTGTGCCCACGAATACCAACTTTGTGAAGAATCTCTGCCGAAATGGCGTTCACCAAACCGTTAAAAGTAGGATGGTCCTGGTTTTGAAGGCTGTAATGATCTTTAAAAACATCCCACTGCATAATACTCATGGTAGGCCGGTGGAAGAGCTGGTGCAGTGTCTAAATGCCCTTCTTATGAAATCAGAGAGCTTTGAGCCAAGGCGACTTGGCCAGGGGTTGGCCATTCTGGGCAAGAAGGGGAGACCACCAGAGATTATGCTGGTTGATGGAGAGCCCATCACGAAACCCAGCACTAGCCCACCGAAGCCAAGGCTTGTTAAATTTTCCCAAGAACGCCAAATGCTTTTAGCCATAAAGGAGGCAATAATTTGAACTGGCTCCATTATCACCAACAGGGTTTGGAAGCCGATGCCTTTCCAGGCGGGTCTGTGAACGAGAAACCCAGACTGAATGCAATGTTTGAGGAGAACTTTCCAACCTTCATCCCCAGTAAGTGCACGGATGATCCATTTGACACAGATGGCAGTTCCCTGTCGTTGAGTGAAAAGCAAGCCGAGCCCTCTCGACTCCTTGGGAAGACAGCAAAATTCCCAAGCGACCCGATGAAAACCCTTATGGGACTTAGAAGAGGCCCAAAGAAAATCGTAGATCAACTTCTTGAGCCTGTTGTAGGCTGCTTTAGAAGGAGCCCAATAGGAAGAATAATAGACATGGGTGGCAGCCAAAACTTTAGAGCACACCTGGAATTTTCCTGCCAGCGAGAGAGGCTTGGTAATCCAATAGGCCAACTTCTGCTCAACTCTGGAGAGCACATCTTGCTAGAGCTCCCGGGGGGAAGCCTGGAAGGCGAACGAAATGCCCAAGAAGCGAAAGATTTCCCCTTGACCAATCCACTTCCAGTTATAGGGTTGAAGCCACACAGGAGTGGGAAGCGCAGACTGTCTGTAGCACAACGTTTTGTGCCATTGAATTGCAGAACCAGATGCAAGACAAAAAGTGTCAAGGCATTCAAGGGTAGCAGTGATCGAACCTTCATCCTCTAGGAGAGTGAGGAAGGAGTCATCAACAAAATGCCCATTGACAAGTTGCTCTTGAGAATCTGGGAGTGTTATTCCTTTAAAACGCTGTTGGGAGATAGCATTGGCCAGGAGATATCCAAAACCCTCAGCTGCCAGAACATACAACGTAGGGGCAAGAGGGCATCCCTGGCGAATAGAACAAAAGAGGCCCAAAGCAGAGGACTAGCGACCATTAATGGAGATGCAAGCCGAGGCATCGAAAAAAAGCATGCGAATGGACTGAAGAAAATTGGCTCCAAAACCCAATGCCTGTAACATCACAAGAATGAAAGGCCATTCAATGTGGTCATATGCTTTAGCAAAATCAATTTTGATAAACACGACTTTCTGGTTCGAACGCCGGGCCCACTCCATGCCTTCCCAAACAACAATAATGTTGTCAAGAATGAACCTGGATTTGATGAATCCAATCTGCTCGGGACACACAATTTGAGGTAGGAGGTGGTAGATTTTTAGAGCCAAGGCTTTGGCAATAATTTTATAAGAGACATTAAGAAGCGTGATGGGCTGCCAGTTACAAATATCCTCCGGATCTCCAGACTTAGGTATGAATTTAATATTGCCTTTATTTATTAAATTGCCTAAAGAATTGTTGTGAAAGGCTTCAAGATAAACATGATGAAGGTCACTCCCAATACAGTCCCAAAGCGCTTTATAGAATTCACAGGGGAAACCATCAATCCCAGGAGCCTTGTCATCGGCCATGGAGGAAACAACTTCTTTGAGATCATCAATTGTTAATAATTGATCACAAAAATTAATCTGGGCTGAAGAAAGCCTATGTGGCACAACAACAAGGCAACTCTGAAGGGCTTGCTAGCGCACAGGCGTGGGGTCTTGAGCCGTGAAAACTTGCTCATAGTGAAGCACAAAAGCTTGGAGAATGTCAGGTAGCTTAGAGAGCACTTGATTACCATCTTTGATGGCTTTAATGCCTGGGGAGGAGTGCCTAGCACGAAGAGCCAAAAAAAATTCTTTGGAGGCACAGTCCCCAATTTTGAGCCAGTGGAGTCGCGCCTTGATTTGAGCGCCCCTGGCAGAATAGCTATCAGCCACTTGCTTTTGGTGTCTTAAGTCCGCCACTCGAACTTGATGTGACGGAGAGAAAGGACAAGCTGCTAAGGCCTCCATAGTAGCACGCAAGTCAGCAGTGGTGGCCTCGTAAGAGCATCGGTGGAATATAGCAAGCTGTCGCCCATAAATACGCAGGAAGCATGCAATACGAATGATAGCATCATTCCACCAAGCAATCCAGCCCGTACTGCCAGACGGACGACACTTTAAATTCCACACTCAAAGAATGTGGGACATGGTGGGCTTGTGATGGAGCAGAGACATGTTAAAAAAGAATTGCGTATTACACGTGCGAGGTTGCCAAGTTTCCCACTCAATCCGAAATTGAATGGGGAAGTGATCCGAAAGGGTCACATCCACAAGCGGCTTAACAGGCAAGGCAGAGCTTTTGAAAGAAAAAAAAGATTGTGTCAAGATCATGGCACGATCAAGGTGCTTAAAGACTCTATCAGCACTAGCTCTGTAGTTACACCAAGTGTGCCAGAGGGAATGAGAATGACGGTAACCCAGATTGGGATCAAAAAGTCCCAATTTATTGCGCATGTAAAACCACGCCTCCCTTTCGCTTGTAGCCCAACGAAAAGGTACAGTGCCATTTTTATCATACGCCATTTCAACCATGTTGAAAGCCCCATAGAGCAACCAGGTGGCAACTGGCAAAGAGTTTGCAAGCCATCACCAAAGCAAGCAGCACTCCACAACATCATTAGAGGTGTAAATATTAATAATCCCAAAGGAATGGTTCTCAATATTGAGAAGAGTCCAGACAGCCCATTAGGAGGGATCCACCCCATGGTCAACCGCATAAGGAAGCAACCGTGGTGCCAAAAGAGTAGCGACTCCACCACGACCAACCTCATGCAGGGTACAAAACATAGTGCTGGCTGGCCAAATAGAGCAACAAGCCAAAGCAAGCAAAAAACCTAAAATTTTAACTTCCTGGAGACAAAGCACTTCAATCTGCGAAAAATTCTTTAAAGTATTCCTAACAGAATACTTCCTTGAGAGGTCTGTGAGACCTCGAACATTCTATGAGAGAAAATTCATGGAAAGTCTTCCATGCTTGTAGAATCCCGGTCCTCTTCACACAGGGAAGAGAAGCTATTCTTCAAAAACTCTTGCGAAACTGAACCCATTTGAATAGAGGGAGAATACCTCCACTTTTCTGGCACATATTCACCTTCTTCCGGTGGAGGAGATCGGCTGCGAGAATGCCGTTGGGTCTCCACATCGGCGGATAAGGCTGGTTGAGCACATAAAAATGTAGCAACCTGGGGCGCAGCCTGCGGCCTGGGCTGTAAAACAGCAGAAGCCACTCCTGCGGGAGTGGCCTTCCCCTTCTCTGAAGGGTTTGAAACCTGCTGGGTCAGTTCCGGGGCTTTGGGAGCCAACCCAGAACCATGTGACTTATTTTTTCGGTTGGCGACCGTGGTCCACTTTGTGTCCGCCTTAGCCGAAGGCTCTATCTGACGAGGCTTTTCAGCACCTCGCGGCTGAGAAACAGTACGGGGAACTGACAAAGGGCAGTCCCCGATCTTATGATCAGCTGATTGGCATCGGTAGCATGTGTTGGGAAGGTTAAAATACATGATTTTCTGGGAGTGGCGAATATCCCCAATTTGAAGGTCAATAGTCTCTTTCAAATCCTTGGATAAATCAACTTCCACACAAACCCTCTTATGAGGACGGGCTTGAAAGAACTTATCAGGTTCAATGTAAACAACCTTCCCCAGAGAGGAAGCAATATGGTGCAAGAAGGGCACACATGGCAAGGGCAACCCGGGAAACTCAATTTAGACCGGCACACGCATTTTGGTGTCCTCAGAGATAGCAAAATCCCGAGTCCAGGACTAGAAAACCAACAAGGAGGAACGGACATACCAGGGTCCATGACCCAGAATAGCTTGGACATGATTTACTTCTGCAAAGCGAAACAAGAAAAAACCCTTGGTCAGATTTTGGACCATATCAAGGCGGACCCCATGAGGGACCCAGGCCTTGTTAACCCAGTCTTTTAGCACACTTTCAGGGGGAGTCCTCCCAACAAAATAACCCACAAGGGTGTGTTTTTCAAGCCATTGGCATGCAAAATCAAAATTAAGTAAAGGTAAAACTACATCAGCAGGAGCGTCAGAATGCTTACCTCGTGAAAGACTTTCAGAACAAATTTCTGAGGGCGTTTGTTCGGTGGGGGAGCCATTAAATTACGCTGTCGAACTGCTAACACCAGCACAAATTACCAGGTTAGAGCCAGTTGAAGGCATAATAAACCCCTAAAACCGCAGTAAATGTGGCCGTACTCAATGGAGGAACCAAAATCCTGCGCAATAATTTCAGTATGACACAGGAGGGGCCACGAATGACCTCAGAAAACTCAAAACCCTAGCAGAGCTCATGCACCACTCCTCACCCATTCTACACCATGTGCTTTTGAAGGATATTATGCCACCAACCAATCACTTTCTAAAGACAGTCGAATTCAATTTGTTTACGCAAGCAAGAGGACTAAGGAGAAATATTTTTGGAAAGTGAATAATTGTTTTATTTTTATTGATTAAAAATTATTTTAGTTTTTAAATTAGATGATGTTTATCAATAGTCATAAGTAATCAATCAATTCACGAATGTTAGTTGAATTTAATTTTATGTATTTAATATATAATTAATTTTCTTGATAAAAATATGACTTGTTAGCAATTAATGAATTTGTTATATTTTGAAATTTTATTCTTTAATATTTTTGGCAAAGGGCATTGTCTTAAAGATGAAAGGTTGCATGTATTAATTCACAATGACTTTGCAAACTCATACATGTTCATCCATTAGATCGTATGATAAATATGTAGGGAAAATAAATGAATATCATGTTTAATTTAGATGTCTATTAGACATAAATCACATGCACGTAAATACTTTAGGTAAATTAATTAAATCATAACAAGAAAATTTTATTTAAGATACAAAGTTGTGACTAATATTAAATAATGCAATAAATATTATAACAAATGTGAGAATTAAATAAAGTAACTAAAAGGTACTTAGTTTTCAATTTAATGAAAAAATGATTATCATAGATGTCACTAGTTTGTTTGCATTGTATTAGAAGATTTAAATCTATTACGTGAAGACCTTAAAACATCATTTTTGTTGACTATCTCATTCAAAGTTATGTCAATAGATTTGATCCTCACATGCATAGAACTAAACTCCATGTTTGTGAAGTTAAACCTAATGCATAGATCTAAACTCACCATGCAAAAATGAAATAGCAAAAATGTGATGGAAAATAAATGGCTCACCTAAATATTCTAATGTTTTATTCACAACAAGGAATTGGTGTTCTTTCACCCATATGTGTCCTATTCATAGAAAACATTTTAGGCATTATCAACAAGTAATATTTTACTTGGTCTTCTTCATAGCGATTTACTTGGTGACTCACCTAGTTATCATGTGATAGGAATTCTCCTAAGTATTTATTATAAATACTCCTCTCTTGCTCACATTTAAAAATGATCCTCTTATGTTATTGTAATATTGCACTTATGACGAAAGGTTTTTGAAGACATGGAGGATGCCAAGGATTTGGGAGTCGTTCCCTTTGTGAGGTGGCATAGGAGAATAGATAAAGATGCTTATAGGATGGAGATGCTTGTGGCATGGGAAAACCTGAAATTTGTGTTAAGGAGGCACAAATTTCAGCCCAATCAGGAGTTGGTGGGAATCCCGCTAGCTTTCCCCAAGAAGAAACGTTCACAGAGAAGGGGTGGTGTTCATCGGGCTCGGGTTGGGAGGCGTGCTGGTTAGCGAAATAGGAGTTGATGGGTTTTGGTTTTGTGTGAGTCAGGGACAGATCGTGCAATCAGTAGCATTTAGAGGCTACTTTGTTTTGGGTGGTGGATGGTTTTTTGGTAGGTGGTAGGGATTGCTATGATTGACAGTTTGGGTAGTCGGGTTTGGCCTTTTGGTGGAAGCATGTATGCTTGCGTGGGTTTCTTCTGTCTCTTAATGGCGGGTTGGGTTTTGTTAGTATTTGGGCTTGGTTAGTTGTTTTTTTGGTGTTTTGGGGGTTATAGATGCTTGCTGATGGTAAATTTGGTTACGCTAGTGTAAATCCTTTTATTTGCATAATTAATAAAATATATTATTATCGATCTAAAAAAAATATTGCACTTACAGAATATATTATTAGAATAGAACATTCACTATTGTGGTGTTCTTAACTCATCTAGATTGAGCCTTGTGTGAGCCATTGAGGTGACTCCAACATGGTGCTAGAGCCATAGGGTGAGAAAAATGATATATTTGGGGTAATCCAATGTAATTTTGATGATTCCATTACATCCATAGTGTCCAAAAGCCCCAAGAAGCACCTTTGGTTTGCTAATTTTTATTTTTATCTGTTATTTTTTCTAATTTTTTGTTTGAGAGTTCACTTTGTGCTACAAGAAAACATTTTTTTTTGGAGCACTTTGAGGCCAAACAAATAGTGTCATTGTATCTAGAGGGGCAAAAAATCCCTAAATTAACTATCAAAACATTAAAATTAGAGTAGGTGTAACTGAGGCATTTTTTTACAAGTCGTACAATTGTATGGTCTTCCATTTGTGTAAAATAAAAAATTACAGTACTTTATTTTTTTATTCTCATAAATTTTTGAAAAAAAAGAAAGGGCATTTGTATAGCACAACTCATCATTATATAAGAAAACTAAGATTTATAAAAACTTTGGGGCATGGGGTACCTTGTACCCATACCCCTTGCCCTGTCAGGCAGGTGATAGGGGCGAGGCACCACACACCCATACCACCTCTTTTAAGAGGGGTGTGGAGGGAGGTAATACCTCCTCAAAATCCTTTCGGAGTTGTGCGTGGGATGAATCCCCCACCCAAAACAAATCATTTTTATTATTTTTGTTAAAACAAATTATCAAATTAAAATGCCCCAACTCCTGCCTAGCTCCACCAAACTTCCACCTCCTTGGTGGCTCAATTCATAGGTCACCCAATAGCCACTCGAGGTATAGACCTCCCTTCATTGAATACTTTAGTTTTAGAGGGAAACTTTGGAGGGTCTTTTTCTTGGTTAGACAATATCCATTTTTTGAGATTTTTTTGAAATGGGATAAAAATTTATGCTCTTCATGATGGTGTAGATAATTTTTAGTTGATACTTATGATTTTTTTAGAAATTAATTTTATCAAATATTTGTCTGTGTAGTTCTCATTTTGGGAACTTTGAAGGGCCATATCTTACATATATGGAATTCTTTTTTGGGTCCAATTTTTTAAGTGCATATTTTTTACGTACTTTGTACTTAAAAATAGTCATTTTTGGACATTATAAGATTCTACTATATGTAATTTTAGTTTTGTAAATGTTTGAAATAAAGTACCATATTTGTACTTTATGTTTTAGGGATCTTACACATATTATACCATTCTTTTACTTGCACTATTCTATATGGTGCCATGTGGGTTTCATTGTGAGCATGCCTTGTTATTTTCCATCATAACATTATCTACCCTTATGAAAGTGTGCATTATTCTTACACCATGATAGTATGTATTGATTTTGCAAAATATTTTCAATTCCATGTACATTGAATATTGGACATGATGTTGCTTCTTCATCTATTTACACTACATTGAGACACAATCTCAATGGATTTGTCATACCTCTCTCTTGGAAAAATTATGGGGGTATCATATATAATTATGTTATTTCTTCCTTAGTTTCAAGGGATTAATTGAATAACTTTCTACCCTTATCAATTAGTTTAAGTGTTCTTGAGATTATTTGTATGTATGCACTTTCATTTTCTATATTATTTCCTTGATGCAATATATTAGTGTAGATGACCACCTACACATTGTTTGAGTGGTGCTTTTGTGGTCACTCGTGTAGAATTTCACCTCCTTGAATCTGATCCTCATTTTGATTTTAGTAGAGATTCTTCATCTGTAGTAGTATACTAGTTTTTCTTCAATAGAGTTTATAACTTCTTCATGCTCATATATTTATTCATGCTTAATCTTTAAGGGACATATTTTGAGGAGGTGTATTTATCCTTCTCATTTTCTCTCTTTTTGGGTGGATTTTTATTTTCTATGAGTTTTCTCCCTTTTTCCACTTGTGAGACACTTTGTTTGTACATAGGTACCTCAATAGGCCTAGTTATTGAGACCTAACATCATCATCATTATTACTACCTAAATAAGCTATTCTTATGAGAGGGTGTTAGAGTACATAATATTATTACATCTATTTTATTATCCTATATTTATTATATGCATAAGACAAGCTTTCTTAGGCTTTGAATTGTACACATGTCATATTATGAGGATCATCTTCTCTCACCTGCATGTGTCACATACATAAAAATATCTTCTATTATTAGCAAGTAATGTTTTACTTGGTATCCTTCATAGTGAATCACTTGGTGACTCACCTAGCTATCACGTGATAGGAATTATCTTGATTATTTCTTATAAACACTCCTCTCTTGTTTATATTTAAAAAACAAGTCTTCTATTTTATTGTAATCTTACAATTTTAAGTGTTTAATATATTATTCTTATTTCATATATTTGTGTGGTTATTGCTCTTCAATTATTAAAATAGTGCATTCACTATTGTGATGTACTTCACTCATCTATATTGTGGCTTGTGTGAGTCATTGAGGTGACCACAACATGTTCAAGAACCAATGGGAAAGTGAAATCAATCCCCCTAAGACTTAATTTAATTTTGATTAGCCTTGATAACAATAAGTTGCTTGTGAGATACAGTGGAATTTACTAAACAAAATCCCTTTTCCATGGCCATATAAATGGAGTCTTGTATCTCGGTGATTTAGCTTTAGACATTTGAGAAACTCATTGCAATTGTGCTCTCTAAAGAATATGTGGGAGTCGAACTTTTTGGAGCATTGAATTTTCTCAGAGATGGTATACTCACTATACTTCATATCGCAGTGCTTCAAGATAATTTGGGCATGTGAGGTTTTAAACATTATCCAAAGGATCAATTTCCAAATGGTGGGAATTGAAATCCAAATACAAAAAAATAGGTTTTGGAGGATTTAGATGAAAAATGGCATGATGCTACTTATGAAGTAGCTAGTCTTATAATTAATATAGCTATGAAAAAAATATGTTTACATGACTAGATTTTAAAGGAAAATATAGTATTGAAACTTCAAACACCCAAGTTAGATCATTATTTTGGAAATATTCTTGGTGAGGTTTTCTGGGTGGTGTTGACTTTTATCTAATCATGATGGTATAACTATGGACTTAAACACCCACAAAAATAAGTTTAAATAATGATGAAGCTATACAAAATGTGCCTGATTGAAGGAATATGTGTAAGAAATTAAACTTATCAATACAAGTGTGGATCCAATGAAGCTTACAAGTGTTTGAAATTATGGATAAAACCCCAAAAGTATGTAGATAACAAACTTCTCCTATCCAAATTGAAAAGAATTCATTTGAACTCAACTATAGATAGCCACGTGTTACTAGAAAACAACATAGCAAGTGTAAATTTATGACTAAATTGAACAAATCTAAAAGTTGGTGAATTATGTTGTTCAGGCTAGGCACATCAGTATTTTCCTCCTATGACTCATCCATGCCTCTTGTGACTCATTTGTAAAATACCAAGTAGGTGGTATTTTTTAAAGGAGTGTAGGTATAATGAATCATAATTATTAGATAAATAGTGGATAATAGAAATAAAATTATGAGATACATAGTTAATAATAAAAATAAACATGTCCATTCTTTAGATAAATAAAAAAACTTTCAATAATTTATGTATTGTGTTGTACAATCAATTAAAAAAAAAGAACTAGATTTTATATAAAAATAGAGAAGTAAAGCAAACATGGTATTCAACTTCATTATGTGGAATCTGGATAACTATAGATCTTCTAGGTATTTTGCACCTAAATCTTGTAATTCTAATACTTGTGTTCTTCCACGGATATATTTTCATCAATTTATTTGTAACCTTAACCTTTTGATTATGGCAAGATTGAATGAAAATTTAGCTTTTGAGATCCCTTGTTGATGATTCCCTGATATTTTGTAGGACCTCTTGGCAAGGGGTTTTTCTTTTTATAGTGACTCAATATTGGAATTGAATTCATTAGATAAAGATATGATGAGCTCAAAGGATGTGTTGTGAGTTCTTTCTCTAGTTGAAATTGGTTGTAATGATTTACACACAACATTGATGAGAAATTTGAGAATTACCTAAGAGTCTCTCATGCAAAAAATAACTTGGTCATAAGCCAAAACTGCCTCTTTAGTAGTAACAAAGGTTCCGAGCCACAATTGGACTCTTGCTTATGGGTGTTCTTAGTCTCTACCACATTTTCCCCCATTGGTTCTTGTATGAGTCTATACCTTGCTTTTTTTTAAAAGACCTTTTTGTCTTCACTACTCTCACTAACACAACTTTTCAATTTTTTTTAAAATAATTTGCATGGACATTTAAATATTAGATATGAAGCATATTCAAATGTATTTAAAAAAATTAATTGTGATAATGACAACGACTGCCTATAGTTATCATTCACCACAACCAAAATTGAAATAAAAAGGAATACTTTTCAACTAAAAAAATCATTAAAAAAGTGACCCAATGATAAAAAGTACAATAGGTTCACAAGTTGGTTAAGCTTAATCATCACATGAAATAAGTGTTGAGTCAACTTATAATGACTAGTAAAAGGGGTAAAAATATTTAAATTTGAATTGAATTCCTTGGATTTCAAGGTTGATTTCAATGCATCTTAGAATTGACTTGTATCAATTTTGTATTTGTTAAACAAATTGGAAGGTTAAAATATTGCTTTTTTGAAATGGTGAATGTTTGAGAACTAATGAAAATAGGAATGAAAAATAAATAAAAATAAATATTATATCTTGAATCAAATTTAACACCAACATAAAAATATCACATATTAATATATTTTTAAATTAAAACATTTTGATCAAAATAAAAACATCATTAAATTAAAAATTAACATAAATATACTAATTTTACCATTACTAATAATAAAACAAAGTGCTAAGCTTAAGCTTAAGCTAAGTGATTTTCCTATTCACGTGTGTGTCCTGCACACTACCTTGATTAACCAACGTTGCTTTATTCGCCCAAATATCCATTATGTGAGGAAAACCCTTTGCTTAACCAATATCTCTAACATTTTTCTTTTACAAGTTCTTTGTTTTTTCCTGTGCAAAAAGATAATATGGGTGGTGATCGTGTGCAGACAGAGCTCGATAACTGCAGTGAATTCAAAAACCCGCTGGTGTGGCACATTTGTGTCGAAGGTGGATTAGCTCCCTTGATGAGAGTCTTGTGGGTCATGACCCTAACTTGTCAGTTCATTTTGCCAATTCTTGGAAGGACTAGAGAGTGACTCTGGGTGGGATATCATTTGAGGTTAGTGAAGAGGTGATTACGCAGGATACCGGGTTGCAGAGCACGAGGAAAAAATATCCGAAACATACTAGGACCCAGGATAATGGCAACTTGAAAGATTTTTTTGTGGGGAATGAGGAGTCGGTCCACAACTAGTCGAGTTTCGAGTGGGAGGCCCTTCCGCAACCTTGGGACCAAGTTTGTTTGGCCCTCATGAAATACGTGACGCTCAAAGGTAGATACAAAACCTACTTTTTCTACCATTTCCCTTTGTTGAATCACCTTAGGCACAAAGTTCTATTAAGTTTTATGTTCTTCCTGCTTATGGATTTGGAAAGTTCAGTGGAAAAATGCAAGGAAACTGCTAGCCTTAACCCGAAAGATTCCCCCCCTTTGCCTCTCCACCAAGGGCTCATTATGAGACTCTATCATTTCCACCTTGCTTTATGCCCACCTAAGCCCATATTTGTTGTCAGTGTGGAGGAAATCGAACCTCTCATTGTTGCTAACATCTCCCTGACCGAGTCCAAAAGTCCCATTCAAAAACCCCACATGGGTGCTACTACTAATCCTAAGCCCAAGCTTGCTGCCAAAAAACTAAGGGGAACGTGGGAAATGCTCAGACGAGTGTTGCAGCCAGTCTGTGTGAGCTTAAGGCTACTCCGACCAAAATTGCTTACAAAGCCACTCTAAAGAAAAAGGGTAAATATGATAGGAAAGGCTTGATGGAGCCTCTCACGAAAGAGGGCAGAGGAAAAAATGTGGTGAGGAAGGACTCTAAGGGTGACACGGTGGTGGAGGCAATGGTTGTGACTAGTGGAGAGACCACAATTCAGAGGTCTAGGAGATTGGCTAAAAATAATAAAAACAGACAGGTGGTGGTGGACTCGGAGGAGGAGCAGTCGGACAATAAAGACTACAAGGAGGATGAGATGAGGAGGAAGAGGAGGAGAATGTGAAAGGAACCCACACCATTCCTAACAATAGCAAAGAGCAGAAAGAGAACTCGGCCTCCCAGTCCTTGCACCCATAGGATACTGAACATGTTGAGGACATGAAGGTTGCTGACGATGGGGAGGAGCGTTGTGTGCTGAAGGAGAGAATGGACAAATTGGACAAGAGATTCAGGGGCTTGACCTGCTTCAGTGTGAAGTTGGTCCACTTTGTCACCAACACTCTGTCCGCGGTTATTAAAGATGAGCTGGAAGGGAAGAATGTCGACGAGGATCAAGAATGGGTTAGGGACGATGCCGTGGACCTCTTGTCAAAGAACTGGGATAATGCTAGTTAGCTGTTATTTTATCTGTGTTTTTTTCTTCTGCTATTAGTCTGTGGTTGGTGTACTATTTTTTGGCTAGTTTTTATGTTACTTGGACTTGATCTTTTTGGCCTGTGAGGCTCGATGTGTTAAGGGTACAACACCCTGTAAATGCTGCTTACATTATCAAAAACAAATATTACTCAATCTATTAAAAAATATATATTTTATTTAAACCATATTTGTCTTCAAAAAGATAAAATTCATAATATATTTAACCACTACACATCATTAACATTTCTAATGAATTTGAATCTTGCTTTGTTACTTGAAAAGGTAAAAAGTGTAGTTTTCTAATATTCTATTTTTATTTTTTAGTTAGTCTAAAGACAATTTAAAAATATTTTTCTTAACATTCAAATATTTATCTCATTAAAAAATTAATTTTTTTTAATCTCATTACAAAGAAAATATAAGAGGTTGATTTTATAAATGAAAAGGGGAAGAAGAATTGGAAAGTATGACATTTGTTTTGGTCTAAAAGAAGGAATTTGAATTTATGTTTTATTTTTTCTTCAAGTTTTATGTCAATTTAGACGAATACATAAATGTTCTCATCTAATTTGGTGTAGAAGTGTCTATATAATCACAATCTTGTTATTTTATTGCGTTAGTACTATATACTATTGTGACTTTCTTTTTGATCCTACAACATATTCTTGTGATCAAAGTATGGTATGTGGATGAGGTAGTGCCATAGACACCTTTGGAGAGTTGTCTTGAGGTTTTGAAACTCAAAACTTCCTCGTTAGTAGTCAAGTTCTACAAAAAATTGTAAGAGATGGTGTTGAAACACCTTTGAAAATATGTAGAGTATGAATAGTAGTCAAATATGTGTAATTGAATATAGTAATAGTGTTTTTGCAAAAGACAAGTTGGAATTCTATACTTTGTAACCCTTCATATTTTATATAACATATATAGGCTTTAATGCCTTAAAAAACAGTGTTTTTGCAAATAACAATAGCTTCTTGTATATTGTTCTATTCCTATTTCTATTCTTACTTTTATTCATATAAAAAGTCACTTCTTTCAATAAATGATTGTATAATAATAGTGATGAATCAACTTATCAAATGAATTGAAAATTATAAAAAATGAAATAATTAAAATCTCACAAATAGAATCTCAACTATTGTCGATTCTCGAAAAAAACCCATATATATATACTACTTTACATAAAATTATGAACCCAAAGGTAAATAAAAAGGAAAGTGCAAAGCAATCCCTCTTTGTCTTATACTAGAATTAGTCCATATATCACAATCAATCAATGCTATAATGTACAAAAGAATTAGGTGATAATTTCACTTTTTCAAACATTATGAATAAAATACAATGTGCTTTGAAATGATATTATGCAGCCGACCAATCATTTTCTAAAGGACGGTCGAATTCAATTTGTTTACGCAAGTATAAAGAAGACCAATTACCTACTAGACTCATCTCCTTCCCTTATGAATCTACTCGGAAAACTATGAGAAAAAAATCAATTGTAAATTACATACAATATCTCTAAAACCAACTTAAGGAACATAAAGTTCCATGCCTTAAAAGGATTGAAAAAACAATAAAATTTTAATGTAAATTACATCATACAATGCTTATTATCTTCAAAAATTGAGAAATTGACAATTCCCTTTTAAAGTGGGGTTTTCCATGTTTTGTTGCCTCCTAGAGTTCATGTCGTATTTTGTTAGTGCTTTTCTTTTCATGGAAAGTATAATAGCTTTTTGATTCAAACTCTATCTACACATTATCATTATCATTCGTGTCCATTTTTCTATAGACTATGTTATGTGGGGTGCAAAACATTTCTTCATATGTGATTTGATAAGTTGTAATCTAAAGAGGAGACAATTTGATATATATGAGTCCATGCATGGATCATTAATAGGAGATTAATATGTTTATTGTTGAATGTAAAATTGTTGTTTTTTTTTTAATAATGTATCATTTGTAAGGAAGATAATGTTAATGCAATACATTTTTAAATTTATATATGATAGAAATGAACAAACATTGTATTAAAGAGAAGATATCTTAGAATAAGAAATTGAGAAATAAGAAAGATTAGTGAGATAATAAGAATGTTGTCGTAGGAAGTACGTTTTATATCACATTTGAAAAAAATTGAAAGATGGTTTGATTTTGTTTTCCGTATTATCATGTATAAGTTTATATTAATATAAAAGTTTTAGAAGTGTTTGTTTGTTTATATATTTCCCCTTCATTTTTGTTCTTATGGGATGTTGCATTGTATTCTTGTCTATCTTACTAGATCTTCTTCTTTTAGCATAGTTGCAATTGAATGTTAATGTTATGAATTTTGTTGATGTTTAAAGATGAAAAAGTGTAGACTATCCATTTGGTTAGTTTGTTTGGATTGTATCCAATTTAAGCTTGTTTATAATGTTCAGAGCCCTTAGTTTTTAGGTATGATATTCATCTAAAAGTTTGATGTGAACATTCATATAAATGGACATGTGGTGCATTTATTATACTGTTGTAGTGATGTAACATTGGCATTCACAAATGTAGCTTATTAAACAACAATAGTTATTTTCTAGTAGCAAGTCTATATTATTACAACATAATGTTTATTAGGGCTCTATACATCGATAAATATGCCTAAAACAAATATTTATAAAGTATAATATAATATTTAAAATCTTATAATGTAAATATCCTTTTAGCATATTACAAATAACATTTAATTAATTAGTAATATTTTAATATAAATAAACTTATCTTTTGATATTATTTAATACTATTTCATTGTTTGTAAAAATTATACTAACCTCTCAAAAAGGTGCTACCTATCTCATTTCCCTATATGGATTCTCATTGGTGACAAATTATTAGAGAATTGAAACAATAAATATTGAAATATTCACTTTGCACTAGAATAATATACAAGGTCATTTGGAAGCAAGAAGGGATTGCCCCCAGATTATTGTGTCTATAAGTATACAAATAATTATGCAAATTTTCTTAATAATGATATTTTGTGGGGTTTTCACTGTATGAATTTTTCCACAATAAATTTATGTTTTTGTATTGTTTGTTTACTTAATGCTTTTCTTATATATTTATATTTTATTATTCAAAATGAATAACTTTATCATATATTTATTAGTGGCTAGATGTTTACATCTCCAGAAATCACATATATTTATTTCATTATTTGAAATTGTGATGGTTATTTAAAAATTATATGTGTATTTGTAAAGTATAACATTATATATTGACTTTGTTGGAAGAAATGTCACTCAATTATTCTACACATTATCCAAATCACTAAAGTTGTTCTCTACATTAAACCTATAGTATTAAATATATAATATGTGTTTCAATAGGTAGCGTGTCTCCTCTAGCACATATTTTTAATTCCATGGTTAAGGCATTGGTAGCCTCTTGAACCTTATCTTTAATCTTTTCAAATTTATAAAGTTCTTCATCTTCAATGTGTGACAAATCCATGCATTTATTTTCATCAAGCTTGTACACCATCTTGTTTAGTGTGTATGTTTCTATTTAGACATCTTTAACTTTTTCATTTGCCATAGTCTATTTGTGGTTTTGCTTTTTATTGATGTCATTTTGGAGTAGGACCATGTCAAAAATTAGTGAGATAAACTCATAATTTTTTAATGAATGTTTATATAAATATATTGAAATTCCTTATCATCCATTGCCATTGGACAAGCTAGACAAAAAAATGCATAATACTTGATGAATTTTATTGTTGCCTTTACAATGGTTTTAAAAGGTTACATCATGCTTTAAAAATGTTTACAAATAGCATCAAGCATCATTCGCTTAGGCATTTCAAGAGTGGAAATGAAATTTGTTGATGATGAGGGACATTAGTTCCATCTTTATCAAACCAATGCATTAACTCTTATATTTCAGTTATATTAGATTATTTGGTCCAAATATTTGTCATTATTGTTTTTATCACATTTTTATCATACTTAGTTACATATCCATTCTTAATTACAAACAAAACTAGTAGTTTTATTCTATACATGTTTTGTAGTTATGCACCTTCCTTCTAACACATAGCAAACCACAAGCTAACATTAACAATTAAGGTTGACATGTATTGTAGAATCATACTTCTTAGGACTTCAATCCCATCTCTTTGTCTTATTGTAGAGGTTTTCAATAGTAGATAAAATAATCCCAATAATACCAACAAGATTGTTATTATCCTTATTTCTAATCTCGTTGATTTGTATGAAGTCAAATTGATGCATTGAAATTAAGGAGTCATATTAATAGAATTAAACAATCAATTCTTGATCTAAAGAAATCTCCATATGACTATTTAGCTTGTAGAAATTATTTTCCTCTCTAATATTTCCTCCATAAATTATATGGATAACTCCAAGTTAAAATTTTGCATACTATAATTTTGCAATTTCATCAAAAAATATAACATAATTTTTGCACCTTTAGTATCTATCACATCAAAGATAAACATTTTCCCATTAATTTTTGGGTATTGAAATGATGCATTTTGTTTTTGGTGGTCACACAACCTTTTATCATCCATTTATTAGTCCCCGCCTTATAGGCGGGAGACTAATGTTTTTGGTGCACTCATGCCTATTAATGAATTCATCAAAAATCGTGTTGTTGATGTTTTTTATATAGTTTGTGAGATTATTTTATTAATATGGAATTTTGGCCTTTTTTTGCAGTTTTCTCATTGACCATTGGTATTTTCCTTGTGGTTTTGTATTTTTGTAATTAATTTAATTATTCTAATTAATTTTAACAATTCCTAATGTTTTGTTGCTATTGGAAATATTTCATGACTTTGTAATGTTCGTTGATATAGTTGTGTCTTTGTGCCTAGTGTTTCTATAGAAGTGCGGTATTTTAACGAGGATATTGTGCATTTACTATTTGCTAATTTTTATTTATTGTGAATAGATTGAAGTGCAAGCGGCATTAATGGCTTATGGTGTGAATTTTTAAGTTTGTCGAGTAAAGGATTATTTGCATTGTTTATGGTGAAATCTATGTATGTTGAGAGGGTTTATATCTATCGTATTGGAATTGAGAAATGAGGCATTTGTAAGTTCCTATATCTTTTACACTATCATTTTTGTGTTGTTTATTCATTTGCTCAGATTGTTTGATGAGGGTGAAATCGATGTCTGTTAAGAGGGTTTATGTCTATCATATTGAAAGCAAAAAAGAGACGTTTGTAAGTTCCTATACCTTTTACAGTATCGTTTTATAGTTTTTTACATCTTTGCATTTTATGGGTTAATGCCTATTGTTTTTTGTTCTATGCATTTTATGGGTTAATGTCTACTCTTCCCTATCTTTGAGTGCTTTTATGGGTTAGTCTTTGTTGTTGCATTAAATACTTAACACCATAATTCATTAATGGTGACTTAACTGCTGGCCACGATTAAGAATGAAACTAATCTTTTTCTACACGCATGCATGCCAACTATAGTTCAATCTATTAAATGAAAATGAAAATTAGGTCTAAATAAGTGAAAAATATCTCGGTATAAAATATTTTCATCAATTCGTAATGTTTTGTTCCTATTGGAAATATTAGACTGAAGTGTAGACATCATTAATGGCTTATGGTGTGAAGTTTTAAGTCTATCAAGCAAAGGATTATTTGCGTTGTTTATTCATTTTCTCTGATTGTTTGATGAGGGTGAAGTTTGTGTCTATTGAGAGGGTTTATGTCTATTGTATTGGAAGAAAAAAATAAGGTGTTTGTAAGTTCCTATATATTTTACAATGTCGTTTTATAGTTTTTTACATCTCTACATTTAATGGGTTAATGTCTATTGTTTGTTGTTATCTACATTTTATGGGTTAATGTCTACTCTTCCCTATCCTTTTCTCTGCACGCATGCATGCCAACTGCACTTCAATGTTGAGAGGGTTTATATTTATCGTATTGGAAGTGACAAAGGAGGCGTTTGTAAGTTCCTATATCTTTGACATTGTCATTTTTGTGTTCTAATCTGTGTCTGTTGAGAGGGTTTATGTCTATCGTATTGGAAGAAAAAAATGAGGCATTTGTAAGTTCCTATATCTTTTACAGTGTCGTTTTATATTTTTTACATCTGTGCATTTTATGGGTTAATGTCTTGTTGTTCTTTGCATTTTATGGGTTAATGTCTAATCTTCGCTATCTTTGAGTGTATTTATGGGTTAGTCTTTGTTGTTGAGTTGAAGACTTAACACCATAATTCATTAATGTCGAGTTCTTTGTTGGCCACGATTAAGAATGGAACTAATCTTTTCTTTGCATGCATGCATTTCATCAATTGGCAATGTTTTGTTCGTATTGGAAATATTTCATGGGTTTGTAATGTTCTTTGATATATTTGTGTCTTCATACTGAGTGTTTTTGTTGATGCGCGGCATTTTAATGAGGAATTTAGCATTTGTTAGTCCCTAATTTTCATTGATTAATGGATTGTGGTGTCAAGTTTTAAGGCTGTCGACATACACCGATTTCACCCTCATGAAACAATCTATCAAAAAAGGATGCATTTGAAAGTTCCTATATCTTTTACATTGTCATTTCATTTTTTTTTAGGTACCTCTAATGGGTTTATCTCTATTGTTCCTTATCATTAAGTGCTTTTACGGGTTCATGTTTGTTGTTCAATTAAAGACTTAACACCATAATTCATAAATGTCGAGTTCTCTATTGGCCACCATTAATAATGCAACTAATCTTTTATCTATCACGCATGCATGCCGACAACACTTCAATCTATTAAATGAAATTTGGGTCTAGATAAGTGCAAAATCTCTTGGTGTAAAATCTGTGGTTGTTGGGAGGATTTATAACTATCCTGTTGGTATGCATGTTGTAACAAATATGTTTGCATCGTTTAAAAACTCTTGTGCAGTTAGTCCCCACCTTTTAATGTGGGAGACTAATGCTTTCAGTGCACTCATTCCTATTAATGCATTCGTCATAAATCGTGTTGCTGATGTTTTTAATATAGTTTGTGATATTATTTTATTAATATGAAATTTTGGCCTTTTTTTGCAATTTTCTCATTGGATGTTGGTGTTTTCCTTGTGGTTTTATATTTTTGTAATTAATTTAATTATTCTAATTAATTTAACCAATTCCTAATGTTTTTTTGCTATTGGAAATATTTCATGGCTTTGTAATGTTCTTTGATATAGTCGTGTCTTCGTGCCAAGTGTTTTTGTCTATCATGGCGTTTTATCGACGAAATTGTGCATAAATACTAGTTGCTAATTTTTATTTATTGTGAATAGACTGAAGTGCAGGCATCATAAATGGCTTATGGTGTGAAGTTTTAAGTCTGTTGAGCAATTTGTTCATTTTCTTAGATTGTTTAATGAGGGTGAAATCTGTGTGTGTTGAGAGGGCTTATATCTATGGTACTGAAAGCGAAAAAAGAGGCATTTGTAAGCTCCTATATCTTTTACACTGTGATTTCATATTTTTTAATATTTTTGCAATGGTTTAATCTTTGTTGTTCCTTATCAATGAGTGTTTTTATGGGTTAATCTCTGTTTTTGCAATTTCCTCATTCGCTTTTGATATTTCGGTCATGGTTTTGTATTTTTCCAATCCAAATCAATTGTGTGTTCATGAAATAGTGATAGACATTGAAAGATGTCTATTTGTTCAAGATATGTCTAATGTACTGTGGATGTTTTGATGCATGTGCATCATGCATGTCTTGAATAGATAAGACTTCTATTGAAGATGTGTATTTGAAACTGTTGAAATAAAGTTTGTGTTATTTTTTTGTGATTTTGTCATTGGCAATTGATATTTTGTTCCTAGTTTTGAATTTTCCCAATTACTAGTGATATGTTGTTGTACCATCTTCGTTATTAATATGAAATTTGAGCTATATTCTTGCAATTTCTTGATTGGCTTTTGATATTTCGATCGTGGTTTTGTATTTTCTCAATCCAAATTAATTGTGTGTTCATGGAATAGTGATAAACATTGAAATATGTCTATCTATTCAAGATATATCTGATGTACTGTGGAAGTTTTGATGCATGTACATCATGGATATGTTTTTGATTAGATAAGAACAAAAGTAGGAAAAAAGAAACAGATAAAAGGTGGGAAACAACACCACCCATAACCCAAAAAACAACAACATAATTACGCAAACCAATAGTAATTTTAGTAACCATAGACCAACCAGTTCTAATAAAAAATATAAAATACTAGAAGTATACTTAATACTACGTAAACCATTAATAAGGTCCACAGTATCCTAGGTGGTATTCCACCATAACACGTCCATAAAAGCAAAACAATCTAATAGATAAAAACTAAACGCCAAAATACTCATCAAAAAACAAACAAAGCAACACAAGAGGCATTATTTTCCTTTCTTCAACAGGTCCCCATACTCTCCCATGAGAGAAATATAGTCTCTCCAATCAAGTCCCTCTGTCTTGTCCAGAGCCTTCAAGGCATCCAATTTCCCCTGTTTCTTCAGCTTCTTGGCAATTTTGAGTTCTCCAAAAGTCGCGCCCAGTATAGCCTGCTTCATAAATCTATTCATGACCCTCATGAGAGTAGTTAGAGCCTTCTCCATGTCTTTGAACTGAACCTGCATAAAGGAAATTATGCTCTTTAGAACTTCAATGGTAGAGTCTTTTTCCGTATCCACATCCTCAACTTCCTGCACATTATCTTCCTCTTTCTTATCATCCTCAGACTGATCAGATTATTCTTCCTCTTCCTCCTCTGAGCCTTCTTCACCCATCTCATAGGCCGTATCCTCAAAATCTTGATCCTTAAAGTCATCATCCTCCTGGGCCTCAAAATCTTCATACTCCTATTCCTCCTCTTCACTCGCAGATAATTTTTGTTTCCCTTTTTTCTCCTTCGAGGCCACTTTTTCCAGTCGAGCCGACCGTCTACCCCCACTCCCGCCACTTACCTGGCCTTGTAGGGACTCTTTCACCTCCTCATTAAGGGTCCCTTCCTCTGTTATGTTTATGGAATCCCTTATGTTTACATCACATATGGGTTTCTTCGCCTTAGGAAGTTCAAGCAGTAGAGGTGAATGCTTCCTTTTTTCAGGCGTGGCTCTTATCAACTCTATTTCAAAGGTTCTTTTCTCCTCACATTTTTGTGACACAAGGGTAGAAGGATTGGAGACATTGGAAACCTGGGATTGGATTTTAGTAGTTAAAAGCACTCTTCTAGTGACAACAACAAGAGGTGGATGAGGAATAGGGTCCTCAGCCGGGATATCAACCACACCAGGATTTTCGTCCAAGGCTTGTTCTTCATTAACCGCTTCAAAATGAATAGGGTTTTCATTTCTTCCCGCAAAAGGATTGCCATGGGGATTGAGTGCCAAAGTGTATTTGTAGAGGGTAAGCATAAGGCCTTGGTGGAGAGGAGGGTTGGCACCTTTCTCTATATGGAGTTGCAAGGAGGACAACAGGTAAAAAGGAAATGAACTCTTTCCCCATGCCGAATGTGGTTTAGTAGGGGAAAGTGGTATGCATGAACCGACACATACCTTCCCTCCAGAGTAAAATATCTCATTATGAACAGACTAACTAAGGAAAAAGGAGGAGGAAGTTCTAGTCTAGTATACCCATTTTGAAACCTTTTAAGCCTCTCACCTTCATGAAGGAATTTGTCAATAAACATCTGGTAGTCCACTCCACTTTTTTTAGCGAATTTGGTCCCCTGGTTCTCCAACCCCATAGCTTTGGCGATGAATCTAGTCGTGACTTTGAATTTCACAACACCAATGGTGACTTTGCCATTCCTCCAAGATTTAGTGAATTTAGCCATTAGGTTTTCGTTGTATCCCTTCAAGGATTGGAAGAAAGGAACCATACTAGCTTCAACAAACAATTTCCATAAATCCACATTCTATTGCAAGGCTTGACAGTTTGGCAGTTCCGTTCTCTTCCTAGGACCACCCATTTTTCTCTTCTGCAAATTTTTTAGCTACTTAGCACTCTTCTTCATAGTCTCCCACACCTTCTCCTTATTTCTCAGAATGCAAAACTCACACTTACACCAGAAGACACCAAGAGCAAATGAATAATTGAGAATTGAGAAGTTTCTTTTAGAAACCTCCCACAACACATTCCTTGGGGTGAAATAACCATCATTATTCTTACAACAATTAATCTTCCCATTAATTTCCTTTCCTTTCACCACATAAGGAATTCAAGAATTGTTGACACTAGGCCAACCCGCACGCATAGACATGACACCCCTTAACAAAATGAAAATCTTCATGTGATATTTCATAACCTTCATGACGAGAAAATTATTAATATTACTATTAGTCAAGATCCTCTGATACATCATCATACCACCTATATCATCATTACATAGAAAGCCGAAAAGTACCACTTGGTACTCTCTTATCCGACCAAACAAAGAGTTTTTAATTTTGCAAATTATACGCATATTCAAATTTTTCCTTTAGAATTAAGCCTCTTAAGGATTTCAACATATTCCCATAGGTCCATCTGGTCAAGCCCCTACAACTCAGCGCCACATTGGCCACACAATCAACCGCTTTATTTCCTTCTCTATAAACATGTTGCACTCTACAATTATCAAAGGAGTTTTTAATGACTTGAAATTTGTCTATTATGTTTTTTAACTCTCATGGTGGTTTAGCCTCTTCATTAATGACATCCACAATAAGCTTAGAGTCACCTTCTAATATGACATTTTGGTACCCCATCTCCTTTAGAATATTAGGGCCCCCTAGAGAAGCCATAGCTTTCACTTTGTTATTGGAGCATACCTCCCATATTCAACCCGTAGCCCACAATACAATCACATTTATGATTTCTTAACAAACCTCCAATGCCAGCTTGTCCTAGGTTTCCTTTTGAGCATCCATCAAAATTACATTTGACCCAATCCATGTGTAGGGGGTTCCACACTGTGGCCAATCTCGATAGCATCTTAGACCAATTAAGTTTGGTTAATTCCTTGTTTATTCCCCATTTCTGCTTGATCCTCATTTCTTTGTAATTTGGCCATTTTTGGGAGAACCCATACCTTCCAGCCTCTATGTTTTCCTTGATCTAATTTGTAATGATCACACTGACCTCCTTGCTGCTTCTCTCCTTCCATAAACCCCAGGCCACAAAAGGAGGAACTTGGTTCCAGATATCCATAATAACATTATGAGAGAAAGGGAAATTAGCCCAACTTTGTATAAACACTTTCAAGGAGTTAGGAAACACCCATTCTGAAGACAACAATGAGAGGAAGTAGGACCACACTTCCCTCACAAAATTGCAGTGAAAGAAGAGGTTAATTATAGATTCATCTTCCTGTTTACAAAGCGTGCATCGGTTGACCAGTTGGAAACCTCTCCTAACCAAATTATCCACAATCAAAATTTTTCCATGAGCCACTGTCCACCAAAAAAAAATAATTTTAGGGATCAAATTCTTTTGCCACACCTTTTCCCAGAGGTTTTCAGAAACAACGTTTTGCACCTTTATCAGTTCTTCATAGGCCATTTTGACTGAGAAACATCCAGAGGAGCATCCTTTCCAAATCCATTCATCTTCCCTTCCTCTATCAAACCATTTTTCCTCCCCTATCACACCATGTAGTCTAGTTAGGATAGGGTCCCAGTTAACCTGTCTCTGACCTCTAAGGTTGTCCCTTCTTAGGAACAAATTGAACTCCTTCCATCTAGGTTCCTCCAACTCCCAATTTATATAGTCTGAAACCTTTTTACCACATATTCTATTAAGACTTTGTTTAAGAGGTCTCAAGTCTTCTAAGGAGGACAAAGTAGATGACTCTATCCAAGGATCCTTCCAAAAATCTGTGTTATTCCCATTCCCAATTCTCTTTCTCACCCCCAGCTTCAACACATTTCTTAATTTAACAAGATGATTCCAAAGAGCTGAGCCACTCGGTAGATCCAAAGCAAACAAAAAATAGCCAGTCTTCCTCATGTATTTGGCTTGGAAAATTTAACCCAATCTTTAGTGTCTTCGAGGATATTCCAACCAATTTTAGCTGTTAGGGATTTATTTAGCAAGGAAATTCTTCTTAATCCCAAGCCCCCTCTCCTTTTAGGAGTACACACTTTTTCCCATCCAACCAGAGACATTCTATTTTTTTCTTCAGTTCCTGACCATATGAATTTTCTTTGTATCTGTTCTATCTTCTCCCCTATAAAGGCATGGAGTTTAAAGAGGGAGAGGTAGTATATTGGAATATTCTGAAGGGAAGCATTAAGGAGTTGAATCTTGCCTGCCAAACTAAGAAGCTTCCCTTTCCACCCAGCAAGTTTGTTTTGGGTCCTTTCAATCAGTTGATTCTAGTAAGTATTCTCCAACTTCTTAGAGATCAAAGGTAGGCCCAGATAAGAATCGGGTAATTCAACTTCCTTACAACCTAGAATTTTTATCACTCTTTCCTTGATTTGTTGGTCAGTATTAAAGAAGTAAATTTTACTTTTCTCATAGTTGATACACTGTCCAAAAACAACAACATAGTTATAAAGCACCTGTTTCTAGATACTAGCTTCCCCCACCGAGGCTTCCCCAAACATTAGAGTGTCATCAAAAAATTGTTGGTGGGAGTCAGGCATTAGAGAAGAAGCAACTTTAACACCTTTGAGAACATTAGAATCCACCATTTTCTGTATATTCCTTCCCAGGGCTTTTGCCACAATGATAAAGAGGTAGGGGGATAGGGGGTCACCTTGCCTAAGACCACGACCAAAAGAGAAGAAACCTTGGGGAACACCATTAACAATTAAATAGCACATGCAGGAGGTAACATAGGCCAAGATCAACTTTAGAAATCTTCCATCAATTCCAAACTTTTTGAGGACAACAAAGAGGAAAGGCCAAGAGACTCTATCATAAGCCTTAAAAATATCAATTTTGAAGGCCATTCCCATCTTTTTAGTGTGATCCATAGAATGAATGATTTCATGGGTGGAGATGAAATCATCAAGGATATTTCTATTCTGGATAAATCCTTTCTAATTAGGGGCAATCATTTTACTAAGCACAGGTTTGAGATGGAGAACCAGAATTTTGGAAAAGATTTTATAGACCATGTTACAGAGACTAATGGGTCTGTAATATTTCATAGCAGAGGCATCCACATTTTTAGGAATGAGGGCAATGAAAGTGGTATTGAGCTAGTTCAGCAGTCTACCCGACCTAAAGAAATCTCTAGCAACATTGACAAGATCATTTTTGACAATGTCCCAATAAGTCTAGAAAAAAATAGGGGGGAAATCATCAGGGCTAGGAGCTTTATATGCTCCAAATGAAAACACAACCTTTTTAACTTCATCCATGGAAACAACATTAGTCATCATTTTTAAGTCTAAATCAAAAATAGCTTTAGGAATCACATCAATAAAGTCAACAAGTACTTGCTCATCAATGTGAGGGGCCCTGCGTTGATTAGAGAAGAAATTAACAACTTCTCTCGCAATTTATTTTTCATTGGCCACCATTGAACCATCCTCCTTCACAAGAGATCTAATTCTATTTCTTCTTCTATGTTTCAAAATGGATTGGTGAAAGAACTTTGTATTCCTATCTCCTTCCTTTAGCCATTGCACCCTCGACTTTTGTTTCCAGTATATTTCCTCCTCTTTATTTATCCTATACCACTGTGATCTGAGATCTCTTTCCTTGGCACAGAGCTCCTCATCCACCCTTCCAGCCTCCAATAAATCCTGAGCCTCTTTTATGATCTTTCCCAAAGACTTCTTTATCTCAAAGATATTTCCAAAAGTCACCTTATTCCACCCTTTAACTTTTTTCTTTATTCTGGTTAACTTCTCAACCAGACAATACATAGGAGTGCCAAATATAGGTTCCTCCCACCAAGATTTAACCAAATCAGAAAATTCCGAATGAAGACACCACATAGCTTCAAATATGAACGAGAAATGACCATTATTATTATCTACATTCCTTTTCAGCACCAAGGCATTATTATCCGAATCCAATCTAGGAAGAGAAGAGAGAGAAAGGAATTGAGAGATATCCCAATTAGTAGAGATCAAGAATCTATCGAGTTTAACTTGGATTAGGTGATTTCCATTTCTTTTGTTAGACCATGTTGTAGACACCTAAATTTGACCCCTTTACATAAGGTCAAATTTATCCCTTTCCTTCATCCCCTTCATCAACGTTAGTTAAATTATTTATTTAATTAATGTTCCCCTTTCCCCTAATGTTCCTAAAGTATTTAATTCAATTAATTAAATACTTTATACATTATCCCACTTCATCTCTAAATTAAATAAATCAATCAATTTATTTAATTTAGTCAATTATCCTCTTCATTTTTTAATTCATTATTTGTCTCTCCTTGTCACATCCTCCATAACCCTTTCATTAAACTGGATTAATTTAATTAATCCTCCATTAAGGTGTACATATCCTTAATTAGGATTAATGTCACATCCTCCATAACTTTCTACTTGCCTCTAATCATCATTAATTAATCTAATCACTTGTTTGCACAATCCTAATCCTAATCACTTACCCCTTTTGACATGTCCTTAAGTCAACCTTCTTGATACTTACCTTTTTTGGGTTGACCTCTTCCCCATGTGAATTAAAAATTCACACTTATTCCCCCCTTGCATTTGTCTTCCCCATGACATCTCATATGTCACATCGTACCTAAAGGACAAAGACCTCTTTTAGAGGAATCTTGTTTTACTCTTTGGTCTCTCCCAAAAAGTGAATTAAAAATACACTTATTTCTTCAAGGCTTTTGCCATTCCCCATGTTGACAAGGGATGACTTTCTAAAAGTAATCACTTGTCACTATTAGCCCCACATAGGGCCAAGGAATAACTTTTTTGGGAAATTCTTTCCCATCCCAAGGTACTTGCAAGTAATTTGGGACCACATGGCCTCTTCCATGTCATTTGTACCTTTGCCATCTCATCTTGTCCTTTGGATAACTCACCCACCACATGTCAAGATGTGAGGGCTTGTGAGTCATCAACTCACCACATCCCTCTATCTTGGCCATGGTGGCTCAATCTGGACCGTTGAATCTTCTAAAGGATTCAATTTTCTCTATAAATAGCCCCCTCTTCTCATTAATTGAAAAGGAGAGTCATTACATGCATACCAAAATTTTGTCCTCAAGCCTTTCAAGCCATTAAAGCCATTTGTTGCAACCCTCATAGTATTTTTCATTTTCATCTACCACCATTATCTCATACACCCACCTCCATTAGCTACCCATCCACCATCATTATTGCAAGTCACCAATCCAAGGAGCACACATCAAAGCGATATCAAGGGCCAACCAAAAGATTGATTAGAGACAAAGTATAATCATTTTGTTTATCTTCATCTTGCTTTGTTTTGAATCCAAGTAGGCTAATCATTTGAGGTGTTAGGTGTTTTTGTGATCTTCTTGCATTCTAGTTTGTTTTGCACTTTATATTAGCACACTTTTTTCCCTTCACACATGTAAACTTAGTTCCTTGGATGGGGATATCAATGAGGCTAGTCAAATTTAAAAACTCCGCCAGCTCCATCATGCTATCAGAGTTGTCATCCTGTCCACCAGACTTTTCAGAGGGGAGGAGAGGAGAGTTAAAGTCTCCTCCTAGCATCCAATGGTCGTCATACCTTAGAGAGATGGCATTACTTAGCTTTTCCCTAAGCAAAACTCTATCCCTTCTCAGATTCAGGGCATAGATATTTATAAGGTTCCATTTCTCTTGGGAGACAATATCTTTCAAAGTGATCATTAGGCTATTCTTACAAGCAGAGCACAAATTCCCCTTGAATTTTGATGGCTTCTAGAGGGTAGAAATACCTCCTGAAGCACCATCAGCCTCACTAACAAAAAAATTCGCAGTAGGCCAAAAATTTACTATGGCTTTTTCAAAAGTCTCCTTCTTCATATTTGTTTCCTGAAGGAGGAGCACATCCACTTTATTATCAAGAATGCAGGATTTCACCAAAAACTGTTTATACAGGCTATTGAGGCCCCTTATATTCCAAAAGAGAAACTTCATTAGAAAAGCTGAAAATAAACCACCTCCCACCTTTAGGGAATCCAAGAATAGCCATGGATTCACTCTGGTTTCTGGCTCCCTTTTGATCAAAAGAATGAATATCCTCCAGAGATAAGTTTTTATCAGCTAGAATATACTCACCTTCTTCAAGTTCATCCTCCTCTCCTTGAGTGTGAGTCATAATGCCAACTTCCAACACCGTATCCTCCTTTCAGAGATCCACAAAAAGGGAAATCACCTTAATAGCATCATTCCCTCCCTCCAAGACCAAATTAGTCATTGGGGGAAAGCATGGGGTTGGGAAAGTGGAAGCAGGGGAAACCAGAGCTAAGTTAAGGCAACCCGAATCATTCACTTCAACCACAGGGTCAGAAATAGACTTACTAGGCAGGTCGGGGATGTACTTAATGAGAGGAATAGACACTTCCTTCTTAGGGAATGTGGACGACTGCACAAAAGAAGACATAACCTTTCCATGGGGAGCCTTCTCAATAAGTTTATTGTTAGCCTTTTGGCGAATGCCCAGCTTAAGCCCACAGGTATAACTAAGATGACCAAACTTCTTACACAGTTGAAAAAAGAGTCGAGCATTCTCATATTCTAATGGTTGGGTCTAGTTTCCAAACTTTGATTTAAGTAGGATGGAGGACGGGAGAACCGTATTCACAACCACATTAACATAGATACAGGCATACACTAGACGAGATCTCTCCTGAGTGATCTTATCTATGGCCAATAAACTCCCAAAGGAGTTGGATATACCTTGCAATATTCCTTTCTCCAAGAATTCCAGAGGGAGGCTCGACAAGCACACCCAGGTTGGGGACAAGGTTCCCAAATTAGCCAATGGGTCTAAACCCGACTTCCACTTGCAAAGAGATATAAATTTTTTAAATCCCAAGTCAAAAGCTCAGGGGCCCCTAGTTAGAACCCTCAACATATCTTCATACACCACAAAGGAGAAGAGAAAGATACCTCTAGGCATTGCATTGATAGTGACGCTGCCTTTGAGATTCCAAGTGGAAGCAGCCCATTGATGAACCAATTTAATATTTGGTCTGTACGCCAATTTTTTTCCAACTAGAGCCATTTTGAGGTCATCCATCACCTTCAACATTAGAGTCTCTGGGACATCGACTTCCCAGCCAGTAACTGAGTAGGAAGTAGAGTCCAAAGGCCTTTTACTCGAAGCTGGTGAGTTAGACCCCACCAATTTTTCCACGTAGGAAGCAGGGGCTTCCTTAGAGAAAAAGGAGTTGAGCCCCAAGGTTAGTGAAAAGGGCGACTTCCCAAAGATTCCTTCCATCTTTTCCCCAGGGGAAAGGACTGAAGTACAAGGAGGAGACGTCAGACTAGGAATCGCCAGACTGGCCGCTGCCACCATAGGCACAACATCAGTAAAGGGGAAAACCTCCTTGGAATGGGGAGCCTTTTCAGGCCCCCCTCCCTCCCGACCCATGAGGTGGTCAAAACACAAATAGAGCCCGAAAATTCAAAAAAACAACTTGAATGGGAAAATATGTTGAATAGATAAGAATTCTATTGAAAATATGTATTTGACACTATTAAAATCAAGTTTGTGCTATTTTTTTGCAATTTTCTCATTGGCAGTTGATATTTTGTTCTTGGTTTTGTATATTCCCAATTGCAATTTATTCTTGGGAGCAATGAAGGGAAAAAATTTATCAAGTCCTAATGATTTGCTGCTATACATGTGCCCTTGTTGTAAGTGTATTTGTGGACACATGGCATTGTTGATAGTAGTCCACATTCCTTGTGTGTATGACCACATTTTGCTTTTATTTGGATCCAATTTTCACTTATTGTAAATTGATTCAAGTGCAGTCACCATTAATGGATTATGGTTTTAAGTTTTATGGTTGTCAAGCAAAAGGTTGTGTGTATGACCACATTTTTCATTTATTTAGATTCAATTTTCATTTATTGTTGATAGATTCAAGTGTTGTCACCATTAATGGATTATGGTGTTAAGTTTTGAGTCTGTATATATGTATATATATATATATATATACATATATATATATATATGTGTGTGTGTGTGTATGCATGTATGTATATAAATTTATATGTATGTATATATATATATGTATGTGTTTATATGTATATGTATGTATGTATCTAAGTATATATATATTCAAGTGCAACCGCTGTTAACAAATTATGGTGTTAAGTTTTATGGATGTCAAGAAAAAGGTTCTTATGTGTGCGATCACATTTTGCATTTATTTGGACTTGATCTTCATTTATTGTGAATAGATTCAAGTGCAGTTGCCATTAATAGATTATGGTGTTGAGTTTTGAGTTTTTCAAGCAAAGGATTGTTTGTGTTGTTTATTCATTTGCTCAGAACATTGAAACAGGGTAAAATCTGTGCCTCTTGAGAGGGTTTATGGCTATTGCGTTGGAACCAAAAAATGAGACTTTTGTAAGTTCCTATATCTGTTGTTCTGTATCATTGAGTGCTTTTATGGATTAATCTTTGTTGTGCAGTTAAAGACTTAACATCACAATTCATTAATGTCAACTTCTGTGCTAGTTGCCATTAACAATGCAATAAATGTTTTCTCTGCCATGCATGGATGCCAACTGCACTTCAAACTATTAAAAAAAAATCATAGGTTCATGTCTACATTGGCTAATATGCTATGTATATATGTATATATATACTTATCTACATGTATACGTACACATATATGTATGTATACATACATATATATATATATATTTATATATATGAATATATACGTACATATATATCTATATATATGAATGTATATATATAAGCATATATACATACATATATATGTATATATATATACATACATATATATGTGTGTACATATATGCATGTATGTATGTGTATATATGTATGTATATAAATTTATGTGTATGTATATATATAGGTATATATACATACATATAGATATGTATATATATGTATGTATGCATATATATATGGATGTGTATATATCTATATGTATGTGTGTATATATATGTATGTATCTATGTATATATGTGTGTGTATATATATGTGTGTGTATGTATGTGTGTGTGTAAATATATATGTATGTATATATATGTGTATATATGGGTGAAGGCATGTACCTATTATTTATGCATACTTGCATGCAGCAAATACTGAATAGTATTCGCCCTTGAAACAAAGAAACTATATGGAAGGTAGTTTCAAAAGTTGTTAGAAAAAATTGGTGCACAATGTATATTGTCTATAACCACATGTCACATACACACATGATGTTCAAGACCCATTTATTTAGAGGCATGGCATAGTGTGTTTTGCAATAGTCCTTGATTTTGCAGGGGTCTATCCCAAATGTTTATTGTTTGGCATCTTACCTCCATTGAAGACATGGATCTAGTGCTAGAAAAATGTGAAAAAGGTATGTTTTGAACCAGTTTATGCATTTGTAGATACTATGACATGAGATCTGAAAGGATGAGAACATAATATTTTTTGCACAATGATTGTTCTAATAGCTTTAATAATTACATCGACACTAAGCATGTACAATGCTTCATTTCGAAACTTTCAAATCAATTGTATGTGCTTGGAACTTGGCTTTTGCTACAATGTCATTCCCTTCATAGGTTTTTGGAATTTTGTCGCACATTCCTTTTCTAGTATATGATGCATATACTGTTATTGTTTATTTACATATTCTAATTTATTTTATCTTTGGTTTATGTTTTATTTTTCTTCTACTCTTAGTGCTGCACCAATCACACTACCATAGTTGTTGTCATCATTCATATGTTTGCGTAGTAGAGACAATGTGTCTATTGGGTCACTATTCTATTTGTGTGTCAGTCTATGTTCACATGAATCATAGTCATCATGTTCTCTTATATCATGGCACCACATAACACTAAGTGTTACAAAAAAATAAAGGTGGCTACTTGTGTAACACCCCACCACATAACCCAAGAGGACGACGTTATTACAACAGAAGCGTAATAATTTTTTTTTTTAAAGCACAATAACAATAAGTAAAGTGAACTACACTTAACGCATACATCCTCTAAGGTACATGACAACGATTACATTTGAAACCCATAACATACAAAAGTAAAACAATCCATAACATATACATTATACTCATGAAATAAAGATCATAGACCCAATAACATTAAACTCATTTCATAAGATTACAAAGTACATAATAAAACCATTCAAAGATTGTAATCATTCAATATAGCAGTTACAAGGCTCATTTCCAAAATGAGGTAGATCATACAAACAATATTACAATTACAATGATACAAGGATTCTCCTCGAATATAAATGAGGATTAGTACATGTATACATCATCATCCAACAAATCCATTAGAACACAAGAGATGGTACAAAGCAAGTGGAACATGTGAGCTCTCCAATCTGGAAGATCCCGCCATCACGAACATGAAGTGGAAACCCAATAGTGTAAGGTGCATGTTCCACCCAACCAAGTGGTACCCGAATGCCCACCCCCCATGCTAGGAGATAGTAAAAGGGCTTCCTAGGTATAACCAACAACCTCAAGAAATAGGCAACCACAAGACTAAACTATACAAGTACAAGACATAACATGAAGGTTACATTGCTTCCAGAGTAAAAGAATCAAGTACATCAACTGAACAAGACAAATTGTTGTCATAGGAGGAGTGTCATCACAAATTTGCATGGGTTATCTTGGCAGATCTTCCTAGGCCCCGACCCCCATCTTGGGTTATCCTAGTAGCCTCTCACGATCCCTGACCCCACATGCAAACCGATGCAGAATCAAATATCTTTCAAAGGGATAAGATAATGATCTTGCCATTCCAGGCCTTCTCATCTCATGTCTAAATGAGCCCTTGAGCCAATGAGCGAAGCACAATTAAAAAGTTATTTGTTTTAAGGCTACCCTTTCCCCCTAATACTTTTATTTAATTTCCATTGAATTATCTAACTCTCACATGAGTTATCTTGACACCACTTTGTGCATCAACCCCCATTGAGAGCGACTCCCCTACTGTCAACACAAGGATCTAATCCATAAACCAAGGGTAAAAAAGGTGCACAAAAATGAATATTAAATCCTAACCATAATACAAGAGGCAACACATCCTGTTTGTAGTAACTGGGTGTTTAAACTGGATTACAACCAGGTGAATTACCCAAGGAAAACAAAGGGTTGAACAAAATAACACAACCCCCACATAATATTACAACATCTGGAAGACTTACACATTCACAACTAACATATTTCCCAACTTACGTGGACAAAAGACATCATAATTAAATAAGCAATTCAGGCAAGTAATAAAACTATCATTAAGATTCCCTTAATCTAATTTCCATTTCAAGAAAACAATAATACATTGCTCAAAATAATCTAACTTAATACAATTCCATTTATAATCAATAAAGAAATTAAATCTAATTATTTAATTCAATTTCCCAATTTACATCTATATAAAAAAATCAATTTCCTTTTTAAATCATTTCATTTTAAAAACATCTAATTCGTGCATTTACATGCACCTAATATAAAATTCATTTAAATATATATATATTTGAATATATACATAATTATATATGTAATTATATATAATTATATATATACATAAATATATATATAAATATATATATATATATATATATATATATATATATACATGTATATATATATATATATACATGTATATATATTTTTGCATATATTTATATGCATATTATAATATGTACATATTAAAAAAAACCAAATTATAAATCAAAACAGGTGGATGAATTTGCTTGGGCTACCATGAATGCCTCGGTTGTTAACATAGCCGACCCCTATGGGGCGCACGACTTGTGATGGCAGCGCTGATAGCCCGCCTCCCCTATGGGTCGGCTGTGGGGGCAGCCCCAACCCCCTCAAAATTTAATACTATAATTTTTTAAAAAACTTGCGATTTTTTGAAAATCGCAGTACAAAATTTTCAAATAGGTTTTTCTCAAATAAATTTTTGACAGGAAATTAATAAAATATAAATATGCATATATTTGTATATACGTATATATGTATATATAAATATATATATATATATATATATGTATATATATATTCATATATACATACATACATATATATATATATATATATACATATATATACATATACATATATATACATATATATACATATACATATATATACATATATATACATATATATATATATATACATACATATATATATATATATACATATACATCAAATTGATTGTTCCAGATGAGAAATTTTTACAAAAAAATTCTACAAGAAAATATTTACAAATTTACGAGAGTTTTTTTAAAATTTCCCAAGCCAAATAAATCCAATTGGAGGAAAAACAATAATCTTCTATGTATATATGTATATATGTATATATGAATATATATATATATATATATATATATATGTATATATATATTCATATATACATACATACATACATATATATATATACATATATATACATATATATACATATACATATATATATACATATATATACATACATATATACATATATATATATGTATATATGTATATATATGTATATATACATATATATACATATATATATATATACATATATACATATGTACATGTATATATGTATATATACATATATATATACATATACATATATATATATACATATATATATATATATATATATATATACATATATATATATATATATATATATATACATATATATATATATATAAGATATATATATATATATATATATATATATATATATATAAATATATCAAATTGATTGTTCCAGATGAGCAATTTTTACAAAAAAATTCTACAAGAAAATATTTACAAATTTACGAGAGTTTTTTTAAAATTTCCCAAGCCAAATAAATCCAATTGGAGGAAAAACAATAATCTTCTACAGGAAGATCTTTTCCAATACAATTAGAGATTTTCTACAAATTTTCACAGGAAGATTGAAATCAATTCCTATAGAGGTTTTCCAATTTTCTTTTCAATCATTCAAGGAATTCTATTGTTTTAAAACAATTCATCTTTTCAAAAGAATATAAGAATTTAATCTGAGGCCCTAAATCTTTCACAACAATCTTTCCAATTTTCAAAACATATTGAAGCTTTAAAACAAATAAAATTTTCTTTATTGTACAGGCAATCTTTTCCAATTTGAATTTAAATAAAAACAATAAAGAACCTATTTCAGATGCTTGAAGAATTGAAGTTTGAGGGAGAGCCTCGCCTTCAGATTCCAAAATTATCAAAGCCTCTTCCAAAATAATCCTCTTTTCCAAAAAGTTGAAAATAAAACCAGAGCCAATATCCCGAGAACTTCTTCCAATTTTTAACAACCACAAAATACAATTCTCATTCTCATGAAATAGCCTTTTTCCCCTCTTTCAATTAATGCAATAATTCTCTCCATGAATTATTTCCCAACACCAGTTTTCAATTTTCTAACTCATGTTACAATCCCAAAATATCTTTCCAAATCCAATCACAAGATATTTACTCTAAGATATTTCTTAAAATATTTGTTTATTTAATAATTTAAAATCAAATATTAATTTTAATTATCAATTCATATAAATTCACAACTTTATTTAATTAATTTAAATAATTAATTAAATACAACTTTTACAATCTAACAACTTTAATATCAAATTAATCTAATTAATTTTAATCACTTTATAAAATAAATTTAATCTAAATAATTAAATTACTTTACAAAATAAATTAAATCTAATAAATTAAATCAAATTTAAAGCTTCTAACAACATTAATCATGATTAAATAAATAATCAATTTAAAACATAATAAACATTAATCAACATTAATTTCTCGCATAACATACCATGTAAAATAATTAAATGACAACGCAAACGGGAACATGACAACAAAGCATGACCAAAATAAGGACTAATGACACACTGTGACTAGGGTTGTGGTTTGACAAGGAAATCCTGTTACTACTTCCCAATCAACTATTCTATTAGGCAATGGACATGTTCAAACTTGTAAATCCAGGTGGAGTCGATGTCTTGTACCTAAATCCTGCAATCAAAACATATATCGTACATGTATATAGATCATGAACAATCACACCGTGAAGAGAAAATCGTGGAATCGCAAGGCGCTCGCAAGCGAGTGATGTAATCCCCTTCCCTTCACCAATACAATGTTACATCAAAATTGACGAAGCTAAAACATCAAATAACCACAGATGAACATATATCTATATCAACTCATATAATCAACTATGCTAACCAGAGAGTATGTCATAATCAATAATCATCAATATAGTGTACCATCACATCTCAATATAAAAACCATCATCGCTATAATGTCAGCGATCAAATAACAACATCATAGTATCATAGTCTATCAAAATAAAAGTACTGTCTAAAAACATGAGCAAATCAGAGGGGTGCTACATCCTCCCCCCTAGGATCAGGCTTACTCCTGGAAGCCTAGAAAAAAAAAGGGATAGAGCTCTCTCATGTTGGTCGCATTCTCCTAGGTAGCCGATGTATCATCTCTTGGATCCCACTGGACCCTAATCTGCTCAATATCTCAACCCCTGAGGGCAAGTCTCCTATGTTGCATGACGGCCAAAGAGCTGAGGTGAACACAGGATCCCTATCAGAAATGATTTGATGAGGAATACCGTGCAACCTAACAATATCACCCATGAACACTCTAACAACAGACGAAGCATTATAGGATGAACGAATAGGCGAGAAGTGTGCTACCTTCATCAACCTATCCATTGTCACCATAATGGCATCATGCGTTCGCGAAGAGTTGGACCATAACCCAACAATGAAATCCAATGAGATTATATCCTATTTCCACTATGGAACCAAATGTGGTTGCAAAAGTCCTATTGGATGCTGGTGTTCGGCCTTCACTCATTGATACTCCAAACACCTCGACACAAAGTCAATGATGTCTCACTTCATACTTGCCCAGAAGTATAGCTATCACAAATCAACATGCATCTTCTTCACTCTAGGATGGGCTGAATAGGGTGCCCTATGTGCCTCCATCATAACCAAGGTACGAAGATCTCCAAAAGATGGAACATAAATGCATCCCATATGTCTCAACAAACCATCTGACTCTTGAGAATAACTTGAGAATCTACCCTCAAGAGTCCCGCCTGTTTGTATCTCTGATCTCACCTCCTGATACCAACTATCTGCAGGAAGTGTAGAAAGAATCTGACTCCTCAAATCCACATGAAGAGTCACCACTGACATCTCATGTCTTCGTCTGCTGAGAGCATTGGAAACTATGTTCTCCTTCCCTTGGATGAACTTCACCTTGAATTCATACTCACAAAGGAACTCCATCCATCGCCTTTGCCTAAAATTAGGATTGGGCTGCATGCAGATGTACTGTAGGCTCTGATGGTCACTATGCAACTCAAATATGTGCCCCAAAAGGAAATGTCTTCACCTCGTCAAAGCGTGTACTACTGCTGCTAACTCAAGATCGTGTGTGGGATAATTCAACTTATGATCCTTGAGTTTGTGAGACTCATATGCTATAACTCGACCATCCTGCATCAAGACTGCTCCTAATCTCTCCAAAGATGCATTTTTATAGACAACAAAATCTCCAGTAGGATCAGGTATCGCAAGAATCAGTGCACTGGTCAACCTTTCCTTTAGAGTCTAAAATGCTACCTCACATTGCTCTAACCAGATGAATATCTTCCCTTTCCTCTAAATATAAGTGATAGGATGTCCTATCCTCGAGAAACCCTGAACAAAGCATCTATAATAACCTGCTAATCCCATGAAATTGCATATCTCTACCACATTAGTGGGCGCAGGCCAATCAATGATCGCTTGGATCTTCACAGGATCCACTGCAATACCCTCTCTTGATATCACATGTCTAAGATACTTAACCTTGGTCTAAAAGAACTTTCATTTGGACAGGTTACTGTACAACTGATTATCTCTCAAACATTGCAAAACTTGCCTTAGATGCTCCTCATGCTCCTCTACTATCCTGGAATAGATCAGTACATCATCGATGAATACGAGTACAAATCTATCAAGATATGTGCGAAAGATTCTGTTCATCAAGCTCATGAATACAAATGGCACATTCATCAACCCGAATGGTACCACTATAAACTTGTAGTGTCCATAAAGAGTGTGAAATTCCATCTTATGAATGTCAGAATTAAATATGCATAGCTGATGGTACCTTGACTTAAGATCAATTTTTAAAAAGACCATAGCACCCTTGATCTGATCAAACAAATCATCGATCCTAGGTAAGGGATATCGGTTCTTGATTGTCACTTTATTCAGCTGATGGTAGTCTATGCACAAATGGAGAGATCCATCCTTCTTCATAAAAATTACTGGTGCTCCCCAAGGTGAAACACTAGGGCGGATGAAACCCTTTGCTAGCAACTCCTCCAGCTGCAAGAAAAGCTCCTTAAGCTCCTGTGTAGTCATATGGTATGAACCTCATGAAATAGGCTCGGATCCAGGTATAAGGTCAATCTTGAAATCGATGTCACGCTAAGGTGGCATCCTTGTAATCTCACTGGGAAATACATCTACATACTGCTGAAGTATGGGGTGGCTATCGAGTGAAACCTTCTCCTCACTATCTCCCAACTCCAAGTCATCTACTGTCACTACAAACAATTGATAGCCTTGATGTACACACCTCCTCAGCTGTATAGCCGAAATCATCCTCAATGATATAGTTCTCTAAACTCCCACTATCTCGACCTCCCTACCAGATACATCAATGCATCAAATCAACTTGTGTCGACAGTCAATAATGACTCTATGAGCCTCTAACCAATCCATCCCTAAGATGATGTCATACGACCCCAACGGTATAATGCAGAGGTCTACTATAGTGTGAACGGATCCAATCTCTAATCTATAATCATGTACTAGGGAATGCGTTACAAATTTAGCACCGAAAGCCAATTCGACCTGCCACCTAATGTCCTACTAACTACCTCTGCGACCGACTCCTTGGCCTCGACCACAACCTCTACTACGACCTCGCCTAGGTGGCATAATCTTACAAAAACATACCAATGTATAAGATAATGTAACACAAACTTAAATCCTACGCAACTAACAACTTAATGGGCTCAACATTATCCCAGAGAACCTAGTGTTTAAACTTGGGCTCTGATACCATGTGTAACGCCCTGCCACATAACCCTAGAGGATGACACAATTATAATGGAAGCATAACAATTTTTTTTTAAAGTGCAATAACAATAAGTAAAGTGAACTACACTTAACACATACATCCTCTAAGGTATGTGACAACACTTACATTTGAAACCCATAACATACAACAGTAAACCAATCCATAGCATATACATTATAATCATGAAATAAAGATCATAGAACCGATAAAATTAAACTCATTTCATAAGATTAAAAATTACATAATAAAACCATTCAATATAGCAGTTACAAGGCTCATTTCCAAAATGAGGTAGATCATACAAACAATATTATAGTTACAATGATACAAGGATTCTCCTTGAATATAAATAAGGAGTAGTACATATACAATATCATCCAATAGATCCAATAGAACATAAGAGATGGTATAAAGCAAGTGGAACATGTGAATTATCCAATCTAGAATATCCCGCTATCATGAACATGAAGTGGAAACCCAATGATGTAAGGTGCACATTCCACCCAACCAAGTGGTACCCAAAGGCCCACCCCCCATGCTAGGAGATAGTAAAAGGTCTTCCTAGGTATAACCAACAACCTCAAGAAACATGCAACCACAAGACTAAACTATACAAGTACAATACATAACATGAAGGTTAGATTGCTTCCAGAGCAAAAGAATCAAGTACATCAACTGAATAATACAAACTGTTGTCATAGGAGGAGTGTCATCACAAAGTTGCATGGGTTATCTTGGCAGATCTTCCTAGGCCCGGACCCCCATCTTGGTTTATCTTGGTAGCCTCTCGCGATCCCCGGCCCCACATGCAAACCGATGTGGAATCAAATATATTTCAAAGGGACAAGATAATGATCTTTCCATTCCAGGCCTTCTTGTCTCATCTCATGTCTAAACGAGTCCTTGAGATAATGAGCGAGGCACAATTAACAAGTTATGTGTTTTAAGGCTACCCTTTCCCCCTAATACTTTTATTTAATTTCCATTGAATTATCTAACTCTCACATGAGTTATCCTGGCACCACTTTGTGCACCAACCCCCATTGAGAGCCAATCCCCTACTATCAACACAAGGATCTAATCCATAAACCAAGGGTAAACAAGGTGCACAAAAACATATATTAAATCCCAACCATAATACAAGAGGCAACACATCCTGTTCGTAGTAACCAGGTGTTTAAACTAGATCAAAACCAGGTTCACTACCTAAGGAAAACAAATTAGGGCTGAAAAAAATAACACAACAACCCCCACATATTATTACAACATTTGGAAGGCTTACACATTCACAACTAATATATTTCCAAACTTATGTGGACAAAAGACATCATAATTAAATAAGCAATTCAGGCAAGTAATAAAACTATCATTAAGATTCCCTTAATCTAATTTCCATTTCAAGAAAACAATAATACATTGCTCAAAATAATCTAACTTAATACAATTGCATTTATAATCAATAAAGAAATTAAATCTAATTATTTAATTCAATTTCCCAATTTACATCTATATAAAAAATCAATTTCCCTTTTAAATCATTTCATTTTAAAAACATCTAATTCGTGCATTTACATGCACCCAATATAAAATTCATTTAAATATATATATAATTATATATACAAATAAATATTATTTAAATATCTTAAAAATTAATTACAATTTCCAAAGCAATTATTAAATATATACATAAATATATATGTAATTATATATATATATATATATATATATTTTGATCGATAATAAAGTGTATTTTATTGAAGATTGAGAAAGTGAATTACAAGGTTAATTCCATTACAACACCAAATATATCCTCTACTAGACTCCACCCAATCCTAAAATAAAATCCAAAGGATTAACCCCAATACCAAAATTATAACTTCACATATAAAGAAAAAGGCTTAACGTCAGCTAATTGTTACACTTGAAACCAAGTTCCCTAAAGACCTATTAACAGGTCAAAGATATGAAGCTTTCTTTAATCTTTATTTAGTCTGTGATCGCAGGACCATGGAAAAAGCTTTCTTCTTCTCCATCTTTTCCTTCTTCCCCATGATCGTTTGCCACCTGTCCTCAACCCTTGTGGCCTCCTTCTGCCAAGCCAAAGAAGAAAACCGAGGACTCCTCCAAGCTCCATCCCCATTCCTTTCATGCTGATGTTGGTTATCAACCTTCCTTTTTCTAGCATCACTCGAATGAGGACTCACACCACTCTTCTTTTTAGGATATTCTGGAGTTGCAACCCTTGTTTTGAAAGATGCTTCCTTGACTTTAGCCAAAATCCCATTTTGAGTTAAGTCCAATTGAAACTATTGCTTCTCCTCACTATTCACCCCCTGCAACATCGATGTCACTACCTTATTTGGTTACTCTGCTGCTTGGCTCTCCTCCGCGGAACCTTTCTTCTGGGAGATCTCTTTCTTCTCTTCGTGTTTCTCCACCGTGTAGTGATGAGTGGATGCATTTTTCCACCAAGAAGCAGGTTTAGCATTTCTGTGTTTGAAACATTAAGTAGCCAGGTGCCCTGTTTGATGGAAATTTTTACACCTAAATGGCACCCCTTCATAATCAAGGGGCTGATCCCAACAACCCTTTAAATATTTTAGCTGAATCACCTTCGAGGGAGGTTAGGAAGTCTTACCCAAAGAGGGACCCTCTCAAACACTTCAGTAGTTGGGTTGAAATCCGAGTGCCAAGGCTTTAACATTAACACATGTTTTTCTTCCCAATCCCAATGATAATCATAAAGGATCTTCTTTCTGTCCCGTTCTTTTTAAAAACCACAATAAAAAAGCCTCTAGCCATTGGATAAATTTGAACATACCCTTCCAGCATGGGCTTCTAGAAGTTTGAGATCCATTTGTGAAGATCATGCAAGCTTGGTCAGAAACCCCTGAACCTCCCAATCAAGCCCAAACTAGAGAAAAATTTCTCAGTGAATGCCACTTCTTCCTCCAACTCTCCTTCTAATTCCAATGTGATTACATCAGAAAAACCCTGGGTAACTGGTTCTCCACCATTACCCCCAACAAGTTTTCTGCTCGCGCTTCTCGCTGCTCTAAAAAGCCCAGATTTACTTTCCTCTAAGCGTGGATTTTTAGAGCCCGAAGAGGCCTCAACACTGTTTGGTTTGACACCGCCAAGCTGCGAATTAAGCAAACTTTCATTTTCAAACGATGATGGCTTTGCACAACACTTGTCCCGTCCTCCAAACTCTTTGGCGCCACTACTGTGAAGAGGAGCGTCATTTGCCTAAGACGCCTTCCCCTGCGCATGCTGCCCAAGCAAAACCCTAGTCACCTCCTCTGAAAATTTATCATTGGTGATCATCTCCCCCATATATAAATATATATTTACATGTATATATATTTATGCATATTATATTATGTATATATTAAAAAAAAACCAAATTATAAATTGAAACAGAGAGACGAATTTGCTTGGGCTACCATGAATGACCTGGCTTTAACACAACCAACCCCTATGGGGCGCGCAGCTTGTGAAGGCAGCACTGGGCATTGCCTTCACAACCCGTCTCCCCTATGGGGAAGCTGTGGGGGTAGCCCCAACCCCCTCAAAATTTAATACTATACATTTTTTAAAAACCTGTGATTTTTTGAAAATTGTCGTACAAAATTTTCAAATAGGTTTTTCTAAAATAAATTTACCAAAGGTTTTTTTCAATTTCCCTAGCCAAATAAATCCAATTGGAGGAAAAAAAAAATCTTCTACAGGAAGATCTTTTCCAATACAATCAGAGATTTTCTACAAATTTTTATAAGAAGATTGAAATCAATTCCTACAGAGGTTTTCCAATTTTCTTTACAATCATTCAGGGAATTATATTGTTTTAAAACAATTCATCTTTTCAAAAGAATATAAGAATTTAATTTGAGGCCCTAAAGCTTTCACGACAATCTCCAATTTTCAAAACATATTGAAGCTTTAAAACAAATAAAAATTTCCTCATTGTACAAGCAATCTTTTCCAATTTGAATTTAAATAAATACAATAAAGAACCTATTTCAGATGCTTGAAGAATTGAAGTTTGAAGTAGAGTCTCGCCTTTAGATTCCAAAATTATCAAAGCCTCTTCTAAGATAATCCTCTTTTCTAGAAAGTTAAAAATAAAACTAGAGCCAATATCTCGAGAACTTCTTCCAATTTTCAACAACCACAAAATATAATTTTCATTCTTGTGAAATAGCCTTTTTCCCCTCTTTCAGTTAACACAATAATTCTCTCCATGAATTATTTCCCAACACCAGTTTTCAATTTTCTAACTCATGTCACAATCCCAAAATATCTTTCCAAATCTAATCACAAGATATTTCCTATAAGATATTTCTTAAAATATTTGTTTATTTAATAATTTAAAATAAATATTAATTTTAATTAAATTCACAACTTTATTTAATTAATTTAAATAATTAATTAGATAAAACTTTTATAATTTAACAATTTTAATATCAATTTTAATTTAATTAATTTTAATCACTTTATAAATAAATTTAATATAAATAATTAAATTACTTTACAAAATAAATTTAATCTAATTAATTAAATGAAATTTAAAGCTTCTAACAACATTAATCATGATTAAATAAATAATCAATTTAAAACATAATAAACATTAATCAACATTAATTTCCCGCAGAGCATACCATGCAAAATAATTAAACAACAAGGCAAACATGAACAATATGATAACAAAGCATGACCAAAACAAGGACTAATGAAAAACTGTTACTAGGGTTTGTTATGCCTTGCATAACCACCCCATCTTTTGCCTTGGTCAAAATGGGTCCCCCTTTATGTTTTTATCCTTGGTTGTTTTTTGTACAAGGTTTGGGGTCTTTCTTTTCCAAACACTTTGTTTTTCTTTGGTTTATTCTGTTGGAACCGGAGCCGGAACCGAATCGGGCTTTAAAACTTCTTTCAAAGACTGATTCCAATTCCCATCCCGATAGTCTTCTTTTCTTTGCCTTTTTTGTTTTGTCTTTGTCGAATCCAGAGCCAGAGTGGAAGTTAAGTTTGGATTTATGCAAAGTTTTAAAATCAATTCCCATTCTGCCTTTTGTTTTATTTTGATGTTTTGTTTCTCTTTCTTCTTTGTTGGCAGAACCGGAACTGGAACCGAAACCAAGTTGGAAAGTTAGACAAGTTTCTGAATCATTTTTCACTACGATTTCGCTCCCGCCATTTACTGAGGTCACACAGCAGTAATGTGCCAGTTCCTTCTGTAGTTCTGACTCCACTCTACCACATTTATGGTATTAATTACAGGTGCCATGCATGCGTGAAACTCCAAGTTTCTACCTTAATTAGGGTTTAACTGGTAGTTATCGTCATTATCAAAAGAGACTAAGAGTGAACCAAAATTGCAGTGGAGCATTTGTGCGTGTGAATCGATCGAAAGAGAGACAATTACGCGTAGATTGCTTCAGGGACTTAGCCTATTTATTTGTGTTCGAGGTAGGGTTTTCTGTTCTCCTCTTTCATTTTATTTCTCGTTTTCAATTTCTGTTCATTTCGGTTGATTGGTTTCATGCGAATTTGTGACTCTTGGTTCTATTGTGAGTTCATGTGATCTGTTTTCTTTCTCTTTTTTTGGTTTTCTTGTTTTCGTTTTTCTTTTCTGGTGTTTGTTTCCTGTTTTGTTTGTTTTTCTTCAGAGTCATTTTCACGTTTTAATCGTGACCACATCGTGGTGCCCTAGTTTTTAAATGCATAGATTAGTTACTATTTTACATTGGTAGGGTTTGGTAAATGATGGTTTTTACTTAGGAATTCTGTTACGCCTTGAATTTGTTCAGTTTGGATGGGGTTAAATTCATGCCCTAGTTATTTGAAATCGATGGTTTGTAATTTAGGGTTTTTGATGCATTCCTGTTTTAAATATGATGCCCTAAATAGTAAGGTCACCTCTCAGTCATATGGGGATGGTCTTGTATAGGTTATTGATAAGCCCCTTTTCATTTTGATATGACCTAGTCCTTAAATCATGAAGTTATTTATCGACTATTAAAATCTTATATGATGTCACGGTAACCTAGCCAGAAGTAGGATCGAAATCGATTTAGACTTTGAAATATGATTTTGTAATAAGTATCGATTCCATTATCATCCCATCTCCGACTCCGCTTACAATAAGAAGTAGTCTTTCAAAATAACGATAACCTAGGCGGAAGTGGAATTGGAACTGAATGTGAAATTAGAAAATCTGAATGAAACCAAATCAGTTTCCGTTCCGATTCCGATTCCGATTACCATTCCAATTCTGACTCCGGTCCCACTTGTTATTACTATAAGCTCAATAATTGTTTTGACTCCGATCCCAACAGTGTTTTTAAAAGAGACTGTTTAGGATGTTTTCTGCCTGGTTCCACCTCCGGTATATATATGAAGGGTAAGATTTTAAAGCATATTTTTTGATATTTATTCAAGGATCTAATTTGAGGTTTTGTTATAGGAAGCTAAAGAATGTCAGGAGCATCAGGAGAATCTTCCCAAAGGAATTGACCTACAGAAACTTCAAAGGCAGCAACTAAGCCTAAGAAGATTAAGCCAGAGTAGCTACCTTATACCTTGAGGTATAACCATAGGGGTCCTGCTGTCACTGCAAGCAAAGAGGAATCTGATTGGTCTGATATAATTGACACCAATCTAGGCCCATTCAATTTTGAGGAGTTATATTCAGAAACATTCATTGAGGATGTAATGGGGAGAACAAGAAGAATAGTTGAGTTTGGCTTGGCTCACATCACTGTATTTCCTTTATCCATCCAATGCCTGGAATTGATTATGACAGCAACAGGAGCTTACAATCTGATCACTAGGCAATGTATGGATTCACAGGATAATGTGATCATAGACCTAACTCCTCAAATGTTTCAACACATGTTCAGTGTCCCTAATCCAAAGAACCTAGTACAGTTAAATGAGGCAGATGCCTTAGGGATATATAGAAAACACAAGGAGGCCAACAAGGCTCACTTGAACAAGAAGTGGTTGAGAATAGAGAAGAAGCCTCTGACCAAGCTCCATGATCAACCAAAGAGGACAAAATTTTACAAGGAGGTATCGGACCTGATAGTGATGTTGTCTAGAGCCTTTGGGAAGAGGGATGCATTTCATTTCAAGAATGGATGTTTCCTTTCATTCAAACAATCTTTAATGGCAAGCAACAGTTCGATTGGCTGATGATTGTCTCAGATACCATTCATGAGTAGTTAACCAGAATAAGGGAAACCCAGAGCTTTTTCATGACTTCTTATGTTGTCTATGCAACAAATAGAGGAGGTATCTTTCCAGGTTTGAACAGAGTAGGAATATTGGGAGAAGCTGATGGAAAAAAGAGAGTATGGGATCATTATGATCAGCTATCCCTACGGGTTTCTGAAACACAATTTAGAAGAGTTAATGATGCATTCTTATATGTAGTCATCAACCAACTTAATGGAGATGCAAGGTACAGATTGAGCCAGGAAGCCATGGCCTTTATCACAGAATGGGGATGTTGGTATATCCAATAGCCCAAGTTCACTTATTTCAGGTTGGCAAGATTTGAGGGTCATCCCCACTTACTTCCAAGGTGTTGCAGCAATAGGATGATTTTGATGGAGTTTGTCTATCAAGCTCTGGGGTCAATGCCCGATTTGGGTTAGAACACAAACCAGGTTGTCACAAGTTCCCCATGAAATTGGGTGAATACAGCTGCCCACACCTTGTGGGAGCTAAGGTGGTTTGCAGTGAATTGATACATTTAAAGTTGGGTTTGTATACTGCTCAAAAGCACTTTGACCCAAAGAAGAAAATGAATGCTTTGCTGGCCTCAGTCTTTGACCAACATTTCAACCTGCTAGAGGACTTCTAGAGTGATCTTCAGGATGAATATGACCTTAGGAAAAGGAATTATGAGAGGTTTCGTGTTTCACTCATGGTAGAATTTGGGGTCAAAGATGATACTCCTGATACATTAGTAGATGATGGAGTTGTGTTGGATCCATCATATGAAGCATGGAACATTGGTACCAAAAGTTTGGATCCGGTAGATTGGGATAGTGAGGAGACCATCAACATCAAGCAAACAGGGAGACCGGTCTTGGATAGGAGTATTCACTGGGCTGCTCTAAGAGCCAAAACTCTTGGGGGTCCAGCTCCTAAGAAAGGGAAAGGATATAAGAGAATCAAGAGGAAGTTTCCTTCCAAGGAGCCTTTGGAGTTCTTCCCTCCTGATATTGAAGAGATTGAGTTGGACGCTTCAGCTCAAGATGAACTAGAGGCACAGGAGGAGGATGCCCAAACAAGACCTGTGGCTTCAACACCAGCAATAGGTGAGTCATCTACTCAAGTCCCTCTTACAAAGCAGCAAAGTGGAGAAACGCCTAAGGGATCTCTTCATGGTATTGCTGAGACATTGAAAGGAAAAGGAGTAGAGGTGGAGATCCATGATGTTGAGGCGGAATCTGATGAGACTTTGTCAAAGAAGGATGCACAAGAAAATATGCCTCTAGAAGAGAAAACTGAACATGTGCTAACGGAGGAAGATCAATGGGCACTATTTGAGGAAGTAAAGAAAGCTTTGGATGCTCAAGCACATGCAGAGGTAATGGAGAAGAAAAAGGAAATTGATGCTAAGGCACAAGCTGATGCCTTACTTCAACAACAACAAATGGAAGCTAAGCTAAGAGCTGATGAGGTACAAAAACAACAAAGGAAAAAGGAGCAGGAGCTCAGGACCAAGGAAGAGAATGATAAGCTAGAGTTAGTATAGAAAATTCATGATCTAGAGGAGGAAAAGGCAAAGCAACGAAGGGAAAGAGAAGCCCTTGTGGCCAAATTGAAGCTTGTTGAAGAGGCCTATAAAAAGAAAGAGGAAGCATAACATATGCAAAAAGAGAAGGATGCTGAGGAGCTAGCCAAGCAGTTGCAAAAGGAAAAGGAAGATGTAGATAGACTTAAGGAAGTGGAAGAAGAGAGAAATCGGGTACTTTAGGAGAAGAGGTTAGAAGAGGAAAAACTAAAGAAGGAAGAAGAAGACAAGAAGATACAAGAACAAAAGGATAGGGAGGAAGCTAAAAAGATTGCATAGACAAGTGTAGAGCAAGAACAACAAGAGGTACAAGAGGTTGATTATCAACCTAAGGTTAATGTGCAACAACCCTCTACTATTGCTATTGCTTCTTCAACTATAATGACCACTACTCCAAGTGCTCCCACTTGGTTGAAATTGGATCTTCAAAAGAGATTAGTGACACCCTCACAGCCTCTCAATTGGGATGATATGATGAAGGAGATTGAAAAAGAAAGGCCCAAAAAGAAAGCTAAAATCCTGCATTCCACTAGACTCACCAAAGGAGGAGAGATTGTTGCTGAATGTGCAATACTGATGGTGGACAAGGATGTAGGGGATATGAAGCTAACTGATTACCAGTTGGGAATAGTTAACTTGGGGAGACCCATAAGAGATCAACAAATGAACTTGATAGATGTGGTAGCATCATCCACTAAATCAAGAATGATGAAGGATAAGTAGAGAAAGGATAAGCTTAAGGATCAATTAGATCAATTGCATACTTTCTTGAAGAGTGTTTCTGCTCCGAGGTCACAACAAATTACCACCATTGAGACACCAATTCTGCTTAGCAAGAAAGAGGTGGATGATTTGGTCAGGTAAGGAGTAAGGTGAAGATGTTGGATAGATGGACTGATAGACTAAATCAAGAAATAGGTGAGGTGCTGGGCAACAATTTTGAGGTTCACAACATGAAAATGGAGTTAATAGAAGAGATGAATCAGTATGCCAAAGTATTGGGAGAACAGGAGGAGGAGTACAAAGGATATAGCCAGAAGTTGAAAGAGGTTAATAAATTGCCGAAGTCCACTCTTCTGGAACAGTCAATAATTGAAGAGAACAACAAAGATTTCTTAGAAAAGACTTCCAACATAGTCCGATTTAGATCTGACTTTTTGTACAAGCATAAAAATGAAGTTCAAGATTCTAGCAAGGATCTGAATGAACAAATTGATGAGTTAGAAGCGATTGTTGCTATTATAGTAAATGTTGATATACCGGTAAAGGAAGGCCTATTCTTGAGTCAGTTAAAAGAGAAATGGGATGATAGACTTAAGGAGGTCGTGCAAAAGGGAGATGATGGAGAGGATCTACTATTGGATCGGTTGATAGACATTAAAGAAGAGGTAAGGGCTGCTAAAAGGGAGTTGAAAAAGCTAAAAGACATGAGAGGATTTGCTGCTGCGGAATTAGAGAGGATCAAGCTCGAAGACAGTTGGGTTGATGGGCCAGATTTGGATATGCTTCAACAAGTCTTCTCCAGTTACGATGAGTACACTTTAGAGAAAACTCCGCATGTATAACTGATAGTCTCATACATGCATGGTTTCCTTTTCTCCTCCACATGCATGACTGGCAGTTTTGTAGGCGCATGGCTTTCTTTTCTCCTCTATCTTCTTCTCTCCAGTTTAACTAGATGATCAATGTGAGAACTAGAGATCAAATTGATCTGAGTTTCCAAGAAAATTTAAGTTCCTGAAAAGGTGGATCTCGACTTAAGATAGAAAGGACTTCATATTTTTGTACATCTATAAATACCTTTGTGGTATCATATTGTAAGGGTCGGCTGATGAGAATAAGATTAGCCACCTGATAGTAGGAGATAGAATTTTTCGTTGTTTTTATAGAGATACTTTGTTATTTTATTTATAGTTGAATATAAATACAGGTTTTTACGCAATATGGTGTTGGAATTGAGTTTATTGGATAAGGTTGATGAATTATAGTCTATCTGTATGCCAGTGATTGTGCTGAAGCATAAGTGTTTCTTTTGTGATGAAAATCCTTAGAAGAAACCATATTTAAGGATTATTTCATTAGATTATCTGTGAATTGAATTTGTTGAAAGTCTGTTGATCTATGATCTTGGCAACGAATGCAAGTATGTTCTTTTAGAATCTTTGAAATATTTATGATGTGTGATTGTGATGTTAAATTAAGCACCTTAGATGCATGCAATAGTATGGACTGTTATGTAAATTGCATCATGCTATGGCTTTCTTGATCTATTGGAAGAACATTCGTTGTTGAAGATATATGTCCGAATATTAGATAAGTTTTATTCATGTTTCACTAATGTACACCCTGATCTATCTTTTTCTTTTATTTTAAAAACCCCTTTTCGTTAAGAACAACTCGATGAATCAGTCATTGCTTGCATTCCTTATTACCGGCAAAGGCCCCTTGAATATTACAGTTGCATGGACCAATTGAGTGACACCAGACAGTTGAGAACCAACTACCAAGACCTTGGGAGTTAGGCTACTATATGTTGTCTTTCTTTTTCAAGAGAAATAGAGTAGAGATATTCTGTTTAAACGTTGTTTTTGTCATTTTCACCATCAATAGGGTTGTGGTTTGACAAGGAAATGCTATTACTACCTCCCAATCAACTATTTTGTCAGGCAATGGACACATTCAAACCTATAAATCTGGGTGGAGTCAATGTCTTGTACCTGCAATCAAAACATATATCGTACATGTATATAGATCATGAACAATCACACTGTGAAGAGAAAATCATAAAATCACAGGGCGCTCGCAAGTGAGTGATGCAATCCCGTTCCCTTCACCAATACAATGTCACATGAAAACTGACGAAACTAAAACATCAAATAACCATAGATGAACATATATATATATATCAACTCACATAATCAACTATGCTAACTAGGGAGCATGTCATAATCAATAATAATCAATATAGTGTACCATCACATCTTAATATAAAAACCATCATTGCTATAATGTCAACGATCAAATAACATCATAGTATCATAGCCTATCAAAATAAAAGCACTGTCTAAAAACATGAGCAAATCGAAGGGGCGCTACAACTTGCACATGAAGTTGCTGTGACAACATGTCTTACTTATCTATTCCATTTTTTATCTCACCATTTATCCATCATCATGTGTCATTTAGTTGCATTTTCATCTTTGGGAGATTTCATCATCCTACATGTGCATTCATGCAAAATAAATCTAATCATCCTAGTGACATGAATCGACATGATCAATCATTGATAAATTATTTAGTCATATATTCATGGCATGCAAATCATCTAAAGCCGGTTTCTCATGTGTCTTTTCAACATACCAATTAGGTTCCATTTCACTCAAAAATTCTGTTGAGAGGGCATTAATGACATCACGATCACTAAGCAATTGGCATAATTTGCCACTTAAGCTTCATTTCAGTCCATCCTACTTTTAATTCTTCTTTCACACAACACCACTTAGTTGCATTGTATTAAAGAGGGAGAAAATATAGAGAACTAAAATATTCCCTAGGACTATTCATCACTTAATCCTTAATCGATCAAATCTATCATTTATAGCTAAATGCATCAACTAGTCCTAATTAGTTTAGGACATATCCCTTTCACCTAAAGTACATAACTTAATTAAATGTTTAATCAACCAACCTTTTCCATTTTACATTTATAGTTATGGGGCATATTCATCGATACAAAACTGATTGGTCTCAATTTGATATGTACAAAGAATCAATTATGTAATAGTTCAACTATGACGTAGTGAAATGTATAGGGAAAAAATATATGTTTAATCTTCCTTGGTTTTACTATATACATGTAAATTAAATCATGGATAAATCCATCAAATGGAAATAAGTTAAAATATTTTAAAATTGAAAAGGAGAATCAGAAATCGATAGAGATTAGTGTAGACTAATTCAAAAGCATGTATACATGTTAGCATATGTCAACTTTGTCTATTTAAGTGGCAATAGATGTATACAGATAGATCCAAAAAATAATACAACTATCATGAGTAGAAATAAATTTGAATGGTACCATTGATTTTCACTTTCATTCAATAATAAATTACAACTTGATATGGCTTTAGAATTTCTTAATTTTAGGATAAAAAATAAGTATTGACAGTTAAATATATTGATAAAAAACCTAACTATTATTTTCTCTGTGTGGTTGAACAGCTAGATAAATTGTCCTCTAGGTAAATCGCAATGTCATTTCCTTTTCAAGGCTTAACACTTCTATTTAATGCATTATAGCATATGTTTGTAACCTCATCTTTGAACCAATTTTGTAGTTGATCACAAATAGGGAAACTGGAATTGCACAAGGATTTGCATATGTGACAATGTCCACTAATGAGAAAGTAGAGATAGGCATTGAAAAATTCAACTAATATGTGAGTAATTTTTTTATAATTTCGTCTTATATATTAATTTTTAATGCTTCCTGAATCGTATGAAGTATGGAGATTAAGATTAAAGCTAACATGAATAATGCAGTATCTTCTTCCCATTTTTGCTCATCCACTCTTCTTATGCTTTTTACAAGATTATGGATGTAGTATTGCAAACCTACAATCTATCTAATGAAGATTTTTAGATTTTCCAATGCATGGATTCAATATTATATTGCAATTCATATTTATTCAGGATCATATTATGTGTTATGGACATATGCTTGTTAGATGTTATCTAATGAAGTTGATGCAATCTGTGTGAAGTGCGGTCTATACATTCTTTCAACTTTTATTTTAATGTTGGTTGGGTGTTGGGGAGTAATGATGGATGCAAGAGACAACGTGTTACCTCATTTGGCAATTGTTGTTGCTTTTTGACTCCTAGTTATGATAGTGTTATATACTATGAGTCATATTTCTCCTGCTCACATGAATCTAACCATTGGTGTTGCTTCCTCAAACATTGGAAAACTCCATCTCAAATTGGTAACTAAAATCAAAAGCACCAAAATCCTATTTGGTTAAAGTGATTTTTGAGTTTACCAGCTACATCTATTGATTGTCTTGTGGCAGTAATCTAGCACTTCTATTATCAAGGCACCTATCAATCTTAATAGTGAATAAAATCTATGTAAAGATGCATTCCAATTTCCAATCACACATGTTAACTACTATCAACAATGCGACCTACCCACCACAGATGTTCATAATGAAAATTTGTCTAAAGGAGGAAGGCATTATAAATGGATGAAATTTTTCTATTTCTTCATTCCAACAATAATTTGCAATTTAGAAAATAGAAAATAATGGCCAAAATATCTAGTGCCAGTGATAAAATTGCAAAAAAAGAGCTAAGGTTCCATTTTAACAATGAAAATGCTACAAAGCATAGGATAGGCATTTGCCTTCCTTTGTAGTGTGATTTTTGGCGAATGCATTGATAGGCAATAGGTTCAAGATTTTTACATTTAATTGGGCAACTGAAATGCTAACCCAAATTCCATTTCAATAATTTTAGATAGACATCTTCAACATAAGTGTTATCTATTCAAGATATACATGATGTGCATGGATCAAAACATACACGATACATGAGGTACATATTGAATACATAGACATCTTTCAATGTCACAAACAAGAATACTTTGCTTGATAGCCATAAAACTTAGCACCATCATCCATTGATAGCAACTGTAGTTGAATCTGATAACAATAAATGAAAATTAGATCTAAATATATGTAAAATGTGCTCATAGACACAATGCACGTCAACTGCTATCAACAATGCCATCTGTCCATAGAAACACTTGCAGTGAAGACATGTGTATAGCAACAAAATATTATAAATTGATGTATTTTTTTCCTTCATTATTCCCAAGAATAATTTGCAATTGGGGAAATACAAAACCAGAACCAAATATCAACAATCAATGACAAAAATGCAAAAAAATAGGCCAAAATTCATTTTAATAGTTTCAAATAGACATCTTGAACATAAGTCTTATTTGTAAAAGATATGCATGATGTCCATGGATCAAAAAATACACAGAGCATCAGGTATATCTTGAACATATAAACATGTTTCAATGACTATTTTTCTTTCATGGACACACAATTAATTTGGATTGAATGGGAAAATTGTAAAAAAAAGCTCAAACTCCTTTTTTAATAAAATAATGCAACAAACAATATGATAAAGATTAGTGGCATGATTTTTGAGGAATGCATCAATAGGAAATAGTACACAGAAAAAATTAGTCTTCGCATTAGTAATTGTTACAAACACCATGAGAAAATTATGAAAAACCTTTTTGAGACACAAAACATGGTTGAAACAACACAAGTGCTTTAAAATGATGTAGAGATATTTGTTACAATATGCATACCAATAGGATAGTTATAAATCCTCTCAATAGACACATATTTTACATCGAGATATTTTGTAGCTATTTAGATCTAATTTTCATTTGATAGATTTAAGTGCAGTTGGCATGCATGTGTGACAAAGAAAAGATTAGTTTCATTGTTAGTGATGGCTAACAGAAAAGTCAACATTAATGGATTATGGTGTTAAGTATTTAATTGGCCAACAAAGATTAACCCATAAAAGTAGTCAACGATAAAGAATGACAAAGATTAAACTATTATAGGGACATAGAAAAAAAACATAGAATGACAGTGTAAAAGATAGAGCAACTTAAAAATGCCTCCTTTTTTGCTTCCAACAAATAAAACTCTTCTATTTTTAGTATTTTTGTTGTTACCTATTATTGAATGTTTTTATGGCTTGATATCTATAACAAAGTCCCTGAACTCATACAAACACTCGATGATGGGAAAAAACATAACACGACTATATCAAAGAACATTACAAAGCCACTAAGCCGAAGATGGGCAAGGAGAAAGGTTTGCAGGCTATGATTGCTAAGGAAGGCAAGGGAAAGGGAAGGAATGTGGTTGGGATTGACTCCAGAGGGGAAACGGTTGTTGGGACCACGGAGCTGACTGGTGGGGAAAGTGGTAGGAGGAGATCGGGGAGGTTGGCCAAGAACAACAAAAAGAGACTGATCATTGAGGACTCGAAGGTGGAGCAGTCGGACAGTAAGGGTTATAAGGAGGAAGAGTCTGACGAGGAGACTGATGATTTAGGGGAGAAGCCCCTGCCCATTCCGATGGACATCAAGACTCCTTACCATAGCTCTGACTCACACACTCCGTTGGTGACTGAGCCTGATGAGATGCAGGAGACTAGGGATACTGGGGAAGATCCGAATATGGTGGCGAAGAGATTGAACACCCTAGACAAAAGATTTAGGGGCTTGACCCGCTTTACTATGAAACTGAGCCACTTTGTTACTAGTGCATTGTCAAATGTCATAAAAGAGAAACTTGAGGGGAATAATATCCAGGAAAACAAAGAATGGGTGGGCGATGAGGCAGTGGACCTCCTGATCAAGAACTGGGACGAGGCCAGTTAGCTGCGCTTGTTGGTGGTCTGTTGGCTATTTTTCGGCTGTCAGTGTGTTGTCCCTGGGCTGTCTTTGTGGTTGTTTTCTGTTAATTTTTACTGTTGTTGTTTCGTTCCTTTTTGGACCTAGTGGCTCGTTGTGTGGGGTACAGCGCCCCGTAAATGCTGTTTAACTTTTCAAAAACATTACAAAGCCATGAAATTTCCAATAGCAACAAAACATTACCAATTTATGAAATGATTTTATACTGAGACATTTTGCACCTATTTAGACCTAATTTTTATTTTCATTTAATAGATTGAAGTGCAGTTGGCATGCATGCGTGCAGAGAAAAGACTAGTTCCATTCTTAATAAGTGAAATGAAGAGAAAAGATAGAAAATCATGAATCTAATCTCATTGAAGAGTTGAATGTCCCCATTAAAAAACATTGTGCATTGATGAAATATTGCAGATTTAACACCGATAGATTTTGCACTTATCTAGACCTAATCTTCATTAAATAGATTGAAGTGCAGCTGGCATGCATGCATGGCAGACAAAATATTAGTTGCATTGTTAATGGTGGTCAATAGAGAACTAAAAATTTATGAACTATGGTGTTAAGTCTTTAACTAAACAACATACATCAACCCATAAAAATCAATCAATGATAAGGAACAACAAAGATTAACCCATTAGAGGGACATAAAAAAATATGAAATGACAGTGTAAAAGATATAGGAACTTTCAAACCCATCATTTTTTGCTTCCAACAGGATAGATATAGACCCTCTCAATAGACACAAGTTTCACCCTCATCAAACAATCTGAGCAAATGAATAAACAATGCAAAAAAGATAGTGTAAAAGATTTAGGAAATTACAAACACCTCCATTTTTGACAGATTTCACCGTCATCAAATAATTTGTGCAAATGAATAAACAACAAATAATCCTTTGCTCAATAGTCTTGAAACTTGACACTAGAATTCATTAATGGCGACCACACTCGAGTTCATTGACAATAAATGAAAACTAGGGACTAACAAATACTAAATGTCCTCGTTAAAATGCCAGACATTGACAGAAACACTCGGTGCCAAGACACGACTATATCAAGGAAAATTACACAACCATGAAATATTTCCAATAGAAACAAAACATTACCAATTGATGAAATGATTTTATACGAAGATATTTTGCACTTATCTAGACTTGATTTTCATTTTCATTGAATAGATTGAAATATAGTTGGCATGCATATGTACAGAGAAAATATTAGTTCCATTCTTAATCGTGGCCAACAAATAAGTTGACATTAATGAATTATGGTGTTAAGTCTTAAACTCAACAACAAAGACTAACCCATAAAAGCACTCAAAGATAGGGAAGAGTAGACATTACCCCATAAAATGAAGAGAACAACTAATAATAAAAATTAACCCATAAAATGTAGAGATGTAAGAAACTATAAAACAACATTGTAAAAGATATAAGAACTTACAAATGCCTCATTTTTTGCTTCCAATACGATAGACACAAACTCTCTCATCAAACACAGATTTCACCCTCTCAATCATTTTTTACATTTTTTACATTTCTGCAATGATTTAATCTTTGTTGTTCCTTATCGATGAGTGTTTTTATGGGTTAATCTCTATTTTTGCAATTTCCTCATTGGATTTTGATATTTCGATTGTGGTTTTGTATTTTTTTAATTCAAATTAATTGTGTGTTCATGAAACAGTGATAGACATTGAAAGATGCCTATCTTTTCGAGATATGTCTAATGTATCATGGGTGTTTTGATGCATGTACATCATGCATGTAATCTGGGCAAGTGAATAAACAACACAAATAATCCTTTGCTTGACAGACTTAAAACTTCACAACATAAGCCATTAATGATGCCTACACTTCAATCTATTCACAATAGATGAAGATTAGCAAATGGTAAATACACAGTGTCCTCATTAAAATGCCATGTGTCGACATAAACATTAGGCGTGAAGACATGATTATATCAAAGAACATTACAAAGTCATGAAATATGTCCAATAGCAGCAAAACATTAAGAATTGGTTAAATTAATTAGAATAATTAAATTAATTACAAAAATACAAAACCACGAGGAAAATACCAACAACCAATGAGAAAATTGCAAAAAAATGCCAAAATTTCCTATTAATAAAATAATCCCACAAAATATAGCGAGCATCTCATTGTTGAATAAAAAATTGTGATAGGCTTATTTATTGTTAATGTTTTGTTGCTATAGACATGTATTGACTACAAATGTTTTTGTGGATAGGTGGTGTTGTACATAGTATTTCACATGCCTTGTCTAAAACTAGTGCTAATGTTGAGTGTTGGAAATTGGAATGAATTGTTATACATATTTTCTATTTATTATTAAGATTGATAGGTGCCTTGTTCTTCTCAGGTGGCAATTGTCACTTAGATCATCTGCTGTGTACATGAATACATAGGAGATGAAGTTTATGAGGTGTTGTGGTCTAAATTTACAAGTTGACTTTATTTTTTATTCCTATTTTATACAATCATGGCCTATTTTTAATGCAAGAAAATTATTGTGGTTAAATATTAAAAATATACTAGATTACAATTATAGTCATGCATCAAGTCTATTTTCCTATGCTATTCCTTCCAACTATAACCTTTTTGTACTTTTTCCTTCTCCTGCTTGTGTGCGAGTCCTTAGGAGAAAACTTGACAACAATGGATCTCTATGTAATCATGATGGTGTTGTCATTGATGGAAAAAGCCCAAATACTTATTTAGTTGCACTAGAGCAAGGTAAGCTCTAGTTACATTTAATAAATCTGAGTCTAAAACCAGATTTTTTCATAGATCTAAATCACAATACAACAAGAATTAGAGTTTTAGAATCGTAACCAGTGTATTGCTTTGTGCTTTATCCATTATTGTTTTCTTCTGCTTGTATATTATTAGGTCATTCATCAAAGATATTTTGTAAATTTGGTAATTGCATATTTCAATCAATATTTCACTTATATTTCCAATTATACATAAAAGGACTTGATCATTTGCTTCTAATTACTTGTAATGGACCTTGTTTCGCTACAGGAATCAAGTGCGATAGAGAACAAACCTTTGACACGATGGTGTTCAGAGTCGCAAATTGGAGCCTATAGAAATTGGTCAACCTCACAAAATTAGAAACCTCTATGATTATCTAGGCATCAATGTTGGTCACAACTACTCTATTCTAGTTACTACTAATCAGTCACTAAAGTCCGTAGTAGAAATGTTCGTTTATGTTTTTAATCATAACAAGGAAAACTGTAATTTTGCAAATACATTTTTTTTGTAAGAATTTGGTAAAACATAGTCTCCATGGACCTTGGAACATTGTTGCTAGTTACATGTTGAGATAGCGGAATTTCCTTGGACACTACAAAATTTTTGCTCCTTAGGAATTGAGAAAACAATTCTTTTTTGCATATTGCACATCCTAGTTTCACTTTCCACAGCACACTGATATCGCATAATATCCTTTTATTCTTGGATGTTGCACATTGTCCTTTGGTTTCTTAGACCAAATGGATAAAGCATAATAACCTTTTACTCGACAAAGTTTCTACTATTTACAGATTCATAAAGCAGAATATGCTTAGAAGTTCTAAGGTTACTTCTACATTAATACATATATGTATGTACATGTCTACATATATATATATATATATATATATATATATATATACATATATATACATGTCTGTGTGTGCACATATATGTATCTAAGATCAAACCATACATGGAATTCAAGAGTATAACAAAATTAATACCAAAATTGATCAATTTATTTGCTTTTGCTCAATTTATTTACTTTCTTTTTTGTAGGGTTTGGACAACATACGATTTCTAGTTGTGTGATATCATGACACATTTTGCATTGTTGTTGATCAATGTGAGTAATAGATTATTATGCTTCTTTCTCTTTTGCTTGTTTTCAAATATCCACTACCCTGCTCAATAGTCCTAGAACAAGTTTCATTTTAGTCACATGAATTGATATTAAGAATTTCTTCTTATCTTGTAGGCTTTTTAGTGCACAGTAGTGAGCTAAAAGCTATAGTTACAAATTCTGCATTATTGCTGATCATGGTCAGTAATTGCCTATTCAATTCTTCTTTGTATGTATTCAATGTTTCAAGCTTGGGACATTGTTTTATAGTAATTATTGTACTAAGTAGCGTCAATACAATTTGTATCTTTTGTCCTTTGGCATGAAATCTGGCCATATGCTTACAAACAATCATCTTAAAAGACAAAAAATATCACAATAACCAATTGTAGTAGAAAACTACAAACCAAGTGTGAATGCACATTTCACGTCCATCGATGAAGCTCTCCACTATGCACATTGTTTTTGAATTGACTCATTCAATTACAAAGTTGGTGATTTCCTATTTGACACAGTACATGTTTTGCTTCATTTCCATTATACATCGAAACAACTACGCAATGGTCTTGTGGATCATTTCTTAATCGGTGTTCTATAGCTTTAGGCTCCTATGAAACTGATTTTCACCCAACAATCTTAATGGATTTGCATAATATACATGACAAAAATATGTACCTATGAAGAATGAGGCTTTCAACCACATAGATCAATGATAGTGGTGAAATTGGGCTTTGGGGTGACATATTTTGTCTAAAATGGCTAGCATATTGGCTAAACATACCAATATGCATTTGGTCTTTAACATAAAAAAAATGTATTTACATTTCAACAAGGATGCATGTAATCCTACAATATCAATTCTTTTCCATGATACAATTTCTATTGCTAGCCACTATGAGCCCGTGTTTTCATGGCTAAATACATACAATTGCATCCAAAACATCCAACCAAATTTGCAAATCACATATTGCAATTTGGACAACACTTGGAACATAATAGCAAATGTGTTTGATACACTTGGACTTTGTAGAGTAGCTACATTTGATACTACATGTAGAAAAAGCATGTTTGTTGCTATAGATTTTTTGCTTGTTGAACAATTTGATCCAGTTGCTTTATGATTGTTTATGGTGTAGTCATTGGAGAATGCATTGGCAGTTGAAAAAAAGTATATGTTGGATTTTTTTGGCACTTTTGATCAATCTAGCATAGGAATCAACAATCGTCTATTACAATTACAATCATTGGTTTCCAGGATTGAAATACCATATGTGTAAAGTGGCCTTGTAGGGTCTAAATTTTGTGCATTATGGTTGTCCCACATGTTTGCTGCAACAATACACATATGGCAAGAATCTCCATATCCCAGGGCCAAAACATACTCTAATTGCACGAAGCCCAAAAAAAATCTGAATTTAATTTGCTTTGTAAGTAGCTCAGGGTATTGTTATTATGAACCACTTCAACAGAAAGAAAAATTGACTCACAGCATCCATATCAAGGATCCACTTTATGTTCAACGTATTTCAAGCAGTTTTGAATCAGAAACAACAAAAAATATAATTAGTTCTCATAAAAACAAACAACCACAACAATACATACACCAACTAAAACAAAGTTAAAATCACATGAGACATTACACTCTCTAAAAGTGAAAATCCACAATGTGCAAGTGTCTGATGCAAATGTCCCACAGACTACAACATCCAATTTTGTCCTACCCACTACCAATCTCACAAGAATAATTCAGTCTGACAAGGCTACCCCAAAGCTAGTGTGTCAACAATCATTACATTCTTTAAAAAAAATGCTCAGTGCACAAACACTTTACGATTTGCATATGGAAAGTAAAATTCAATTGTGTGATCCTAGCCAAAATATTGCACAGTAACAATCATTACGCTCTTTGAAAAAATAAATGCAGAGTGCAAAAAAGGCTAATGCTTTACGTTTTCCAAAATTAAAACATAGGCCATATACATATTCTATGGTCCAAAAGACAAACACTACTTATCAACCAACAAAAGCAATACACATATGCACAAAAAACAATACAATCCAAAAATCTATTAAATCATACTTGCAAATGATAAACGACACACCCACTCAACCATGCTCTCTTTGCGACATGCTTTATTTCCATCACAACATTCATAAAATTGATGTTGCTCTTCTAAAAGATTTGTCCTTGCTTTGTGCTCAACTGAATGAAAAAATAGCAATAGGGCAACCCATTTGCAAAAAATGTATAAAAGCCACATTAGATAGTAAGATCCCATATTTTTCCACACCTTCAAGAATAAGACAAAATGCATGAATATATGTTGTTCACTCTTTGACTACTCTAGAGGAAAGGCTTGTGTCTTTGCACATAGCTTTGGCACAAATTAGGCAAGTAAGATATAAGCAATAACAATATGGCTTGCTTGGGAGAATCATCAATATTCCTGTAGATTTTAATAAAGTGCAACAAGCATTGCCAAGGCAACCTGATGAAACCACAACAATAGCAGTTAGATTGAAATGAAAGCTAGAATACGATAATGCATATGCACAAGGAAATGTTAGACCTGATATAGTCATGAATGCTTTGATTGCACTATCCAAAACACCATTGTACACAAAAGAGAACATCTATAAATAGAGAGTGGCATGACCTACTAACAAAGAAGACAACAAAAATGCAAACAAATTTTGAAACATAACTGAGTATGCAAGATGACACATTTGAAGATGATGAAAAACCAATAACTAAATCAGTTATACATTGGTTTAATGAAACATAGTCAATCAAAGACCTTGACACAAAAATCATTGAAATTGCACCATCAGAAGGGTTTAAACCTCTTGGTATTTTCCAGGACATGTATGCAGAGGAGATGAACTTACCAACTATGTTTTATGGTTTGAATCAACCAAGGGATATTACTAAAAAAATTACATAACAAAAAATAGCAAGATGGGAGCTTATGCACAAAGAAAATGACTTTGCAACACACATAACAAATATATTTTTTAAAGCTATCAAAATTATTATTCATCAAGTTTCATCACTAGCATGGATTTGCATATGAAAAACTGAATTAAAAGGTGAAAAATTGCTTGCAAAGGATGTGCACAATGCACCAAATCTCAAAAAAATATTAAGATCTCCATTGGGATATAGAATGTTAAAAAGCATTTGGACCTCGCCATATTATCTAGAAAACACTAAGAAAAACATATTTGCAATGATAAGACAATTGGGAGCTCCATTTTTTTTTTAACATTAACAAGCGCTGAACATTTATGGGAGCCATTGTGCAAAGCTTTGAACCAAATATCTATTTCACAACAATCCAAGTGTAATGAAACTATAGAAGATAGGGACTTGGATTTTGAAGAATAAAAAAAATCTAATGCTTTGTAGTTGTTATTTCAACCATAAGGTCAACACATTCCGAAAAAAGATGCTAAAAAACCATGAACTCTCTAGCCAAGTCATGAACTATGCTTTTGTTATATAATTCTAAAACCGAGTGTAATGCCCCACCATGTAACCCTAGAGGAAGTTGCAATAATCTACAAAAATGCACAATTTTTTTATTTATTTAAAAGTATAATAAACATGTAAGTTCACTATCTATCGCCAAAATCCTCTAAGGCTACGAGACTAAGGTTACTTTTAAACCCATACATAAAACACAAATACATCCATAGCATGATTAACTACTTAAGGAAATAAATGTTCATACATTCCATACATGAAATTACACCATAAAGATAAGATATACATCAAGAATTCCAACATTACATTAACTCATCAATAAAGTTTACATCACTCATTCATAGAATGATGTAGTTCATACAAATGTGTTACATAATACATGAAATCTCCTCGAATACAATTGAGGGGTATAAAATACAAGAGTCATCTATAACAATTACAAAGTATGAAATAACAAGCTGGAATCCATGAGCTCTCCAACTGGAAATCTTGCCATCATGATCTGAAGATAAAAGGGGAACCAACGGTGTAGGGTGCACATTCCTCCCAACCAAGTGGTACTCGAAGGCCCATCCCCCATGCTAGGAGATAGTAAAAAAGATCCAAGACCAAACCTACTACCTCTAGACATAGGCTGACACAAACTGACTCAAACAAACACCAGTACAACACTACATCACTAAACATGGGTTACATTGCTTCCAAAGATGAACAAATCAAGTATGTTAACAATACCATACACATAAACCAACACACCAACTGTTGTCGTAGAAAGAGTGTCATCATACAACTCAACATGGGATATCCAATGAGGATCTTCCTAGGCCCCGACCCCCATCTTGGGATATCCTGGTAGCCTTAATCGATCCCTGGCCCCCATACTCACTCATGCAGAATCAAATACCTTTTGAAAAGATAAGGTAGATGACCTTTGCCATTCTAGGCCTTCCCACTCATCCCAAGACCAAACGAGCACTTGAGTCCATAAGTGAGGCTAAATTATCTTACTTAATATGAAATAATACCCAATCCTCTAAATAATTTAATTACATTTTCACTCGATTAACTACTTCTGAAGGTTATCCAGTTTACCTCTTTAGGGCTTTGGCACCTAGCGAAAGCCACTCTTCTACTTGACAACTCATAGATCAATACCAACATCCTAGGGTAACATAGTGCACAAAACCAGGTAGAATAACCCACTCCAGACATAGGAGACAACAAAAACAAAATTCACTCCAAACCAAGGAGGCAACAAATAACAAAATCCACTCCAAATCAAAAGGAGGCAACACATGACAAATCCACTCCAAACTAGGAGGCACAAATCCCCGTTCGTGGAAACCAAGTAAATCACTGAAATGACTCCATGCACTACCCAAGGGAATAAAATTGGGTTGAAAACACATTACAACCCCCCCCAATTACATACTATGACTGGAAGACTAAAAAATTTCTAAACCAATTTCCCCAAATAAGAAAACAAAGGAAATAACTTGAAAGGCAATCGCACAGGAAAATAACTAATTTTGGATATATTAAATCCATTTCCCTTCTATAGTGAATTTATAGTAAATACAATTTCCCTAGTAAAACAATTAATTAAAACAAACTTAAAGCCTCTTCACATCCAAAGAAGGGAGATTCTAAATTAACAGTAAGTCAATTTCCTCGATTACTTTTAAAAGCAATATAATTTCACTGAAAGATAACTCAATCAATTCTTTTGCTTGTGCATATATGCATGCAACAATTAAAATTAAAATTATCTAATATATATATATTTAAGTATATATACATTGAATATATACATAATTATATATATATATATACCCCAAAATATATATACATTAAATATATTTAAAAATATATTCAAATAGAATAACTTAATAAACATATATATATTTAATATGTATATATATATATTTACATATTAAATATGTACCAACTATATATATATATAATATACATTATATATATATTAACACATTAAAATTTACTAGAATCGAAATGCATTTTTCAAATGGTGGACGAAACTTTAAGGAAAAGGTTCACTGAGTTTAGTGAGGGGCCGACTGTGTTTCACACAGCCGTGCCTCCTCTTCACAAAGACCACAACCCAATGGTGTGGGGGAGGCTGCGTTGTCCATGAGGCAATGCTCCCTCCACACTATGGAGGGTACTACCTCATGGCAGCCGCTCCCTCCACTATTGGAGGCAACACCCCCCCCCCATTTAAACTAAAATCAAATGGCATTTAAAATACAAACTTCCAATAAAATAAAAATCGCCGTACAGACGGCTTTAGAGACTTTTACAGTCAAAACAACATTGCATAATAAATAATAAATGTATATATATATAGGTGTATGTATATATTTAAATAAATATATATATGCGCATATATATATATATTTAAGGAATTTAATCCACCAGTATAATTGGGAATTTTTTTCAAAAAGGCCATCTACAAACAAATTTTGCAAACACAATCGGGATACCAAATTTTACAGAGAGAATTCTACAGATGAATTTCTCAACCGAATTAATGAGGAATCTCTTAACTTTGCTCAAACAATAATTTCAAGAACCCAAGCAAATCACAGAAAACTCCTTTTTTTCAATTTCCCAATACACCCAAAAAATATCCCTGTGCTTCTGCTGTGAAGAAGCTTCTAACTTCTTCCCTCAAAGCCACAATCTTCTCCCATGAATAAATTTCCAAAAAACTCATTAGTTCTTCTAACACATGTTAAAAATCACAAAATATCTCTAACAACACATTTTGCATAAAATCCTCCAAAATTTAAAATTAAAATATTTAATATTTCCCTTTTCAAATTTAACTTAATTAACTAATTTAATTAATCAATAAACAATATAATCCTAGGATTAAACTATTTATCAATTAAATTAAATTAATTAATTAATTAATTCAAAAATTCTAAGATTAGAATAAGATTAATCTAATAATCAACTTTAAATAATTAAATTCCTTTTTTAAGGATTTTAACATAATAAATCAAAGCAATAATAAACAAATTTTAACAACAAAATCGACTAGACCAGACGACACACTGAGGCTAGGGTAAAGGCTTGACACAAGTATCCTAGCTACTATCTCCCAATCAACATAACCATTGGGTTGACATGCTCAAACTTGTGAAGCCAGGTGGAGTCAATGTCCTGTACTTGCAAACCTATAAACAAGGCACTAATAGAACATGTATATAAACATCATATAAGAACACACCGTAAAGAGGAAGTCGCGAAATCGTAGGGCGCTCGCAAGCGAGTGATGCAATTTCATCCCCTTCACCAATACACTATCATGAAACTGACAGTTCTAACATATATAAACTACTCGTGTGTAATAACCGTGTTATTCCAAATAATCATAATGCTACTCAAAGGCATGACAAATAATAATATCAAAGAGAGTAACATCACATCACAACATATAGTCCACATCACTCTATAAATAGCGATCAAATAATAAACAACATCATAGAGTATATCAAATTATAAGTGCAACCAGAAAACAAAGCAAAGCAAGGTAGGACACTGTCTGAAACAAAGAGAAAAAAGGAGGGGTATTACACCGAGGCAATCAACATGTTCATTTTTTGCTATGGATAAAAGATGCACCTACATATAGAAATTGCTCAAATATTGAAATAGAAATATTTATGGAAAATTATATTTCATGGGACTCATTGCTAGTTGATTCAAACCTTGCCAAAATGCAAACACATCATCATACAAAGAGTTGCAAGAAATACAAAAACTCAAGTTGTAGATTTAGTTTCCCCTTGCCTCTAATGAGAAAAACAACAATTTTAGAACAGCTTCCAGTGCCTGATGGTACAATCAAGGAGAGAGCAAAAAATTTTTTTAAGAAACTAGAAGATAAACATTACATGAAGGAAGTTTCATTTCAAAGTTTCTTGCATGCATTGGAAATGGATGAAAATGACTACATTACAATGCTTCAATCAACATTGTCATGCAAAATTATCATGCTAAAAAGAGACCCATCTGACATTTGGATAAATGCCTTTGCAAAGAAAGTGCCCAAACTATGGTATGCAAATACATATACACAATTTATTTTAGATGCATATGTTGCTGCATCTTATTGTGGCTCATATATTACAAAACAAGATAGAACATTATCTCTTGCATTTCAGAAATTGCGATAGCAATGCACCGCTACTTATGATGGAAAGGTACAATTTATACAGAAGCTTGGCAACGTATTGCTTAACTATCAACAAATGTCTAGTCATCAAGATGTTCATATCATTGTCTCATTGCCATTGTGTAAATGCTCAAGGAAAACTATTTTCATCAATACTACACCATTAGAAAGCAAAGTTTACATGTTAAAAATCCCTAAGCTATTGGAAAAAGAGCAAGATGATTATGAAAACATCATGTGTAGTAATGATTAGTAATGCCATTCAATCTTCCAATTACCATGCAATTCTTCAAAAATGTTGCTTCTGGATTCAAACACAACTGGTGCCTTAAGAAAAAAGTTAGACCAATTGAAAATTCTTCTTATTGATTAAGTCTCATTGATTGGGTCAAAAATGCTTTACAACATTGACAAAAGACTTCGTCAAATCAAGCACACGCCAACAACACCTTTTAAAAACATAGTTATCATATTTTGTGGTGACTTCTACCAAGCACAACCTGTGTGCGATACTTGAATATTTGAAGAACCAATAATAGATAAAGAGAAAATGCCATATACCTTTTGGATCGACAATGTCAAGTGCTTCAAATTGCATAGTGTAATTAGACAAACAAATCAACATTTCATTTCCATACTTAATTGTGCTAGGATTGGTCAACAAACTAATCAAGACATTGGCTACTTGAATGCAATGTGCTATAAGACACCTCCAAATGATCCACGATTTCCATACTTGTTTCACAAAAATACAACAGTTGATATGCAAAACAAAAAAATGCTAGACTGTTTATCAAAAAAGCTTTATGTTTTACAAGAGATTGATAAAGAAGACACAACGATTGATATCATTCAATTTCAACCTCAAAAATCATCATTGTTTGACATAATTATGCTCAAGCAAGACATTTTGGTTGAATTGATTGCTGGCAACATTGATACACAAGATGGACTAGTCAATGGTGTAAATGGCATCTTCAAATTGCATACAACCAAGCAAGAAGATATTGTTTGGATATAATTCAATGATTCCACTGTTGGAAAATTACGTCAACAAAGAATTCAAAGTCTATACACAAATTGTATTATGCCTTCTTGGACACCTATAATGAGAATCATTAGAAAAGCCAAGATGGCTGCAAAAATAGTCACTTGAGCACAATTTCCTTTGCAACTTGCATGTGCATGAAGTATTCATAGAGAAAAAGGTCTGACAATGGACACAATTGCTTTTCATCCCTGTAAGGTCTATCAACATGGTCTTGTGTACACTTCCTTATCATGTGTAAGAAACATTGAGTCACTGTATCTCATGCATAAACTACAAGAAAAAAACTTCAAAGTCTCAGAAAAAGTAAATGGCAAAATGCAACGCCTGATGGCCTCAACATAGTGGAAAGTAGAGCATAGCCTTTTGTCTATCTCTCTAAGTCCTTTTACCATACGCTCTTTGAATAAATGTAGCTTTGTATTGCACACACAAGAAATAGCCCAAGACCATGATATGCTCCAAGCAACTGTCCTTTGCTTCCAAGAAACCAAACACAATGTGCTCGACCACATTGGCTTTCTTGACAAAACATCCAATTGCTATGCTGCAACAGGTATTCATGGCATATTAGCATGTTGTAGGAAAATAGTTACAGTGCAAAAATTTCATAGTTTTTCGACAAAATATCTAGAATCAATAACCATTGACCTATTGCATGTGCATATTACTCTATGCATCATAAATTTTTACTTGACACCAAACACACCCATTCATGATCTTTTTAATTTAATACAAACCGCTGTTACCTCATTGCCTTCTAATTCAAAATTGATTATTGTTGGAGACTTTAACATTGACAAGTTACAATCCACAAGAACAAAAGAACTTCTTGAATTTATGCAGCAACACAAACTGTCATTGATTGTTGACAAGCCAAAAACACATGGAGGTAGTCTATTGGATCACTTTTGGATACATGGCATAAAAATTTCTATTGTCAACTTCACAATACTAGATACATATTGGTCATACCACTTTGCAATATCCCTTCAGTTCTGGTCCTAGGGAATATAATTATAATCTCTTGGCACTTGTTGCCATGTATTCACACCGGCTTCAATGCTATTATACACTCATTTAGACAACATAGCATACAATTTTGTAAGTGCAACTATTTATTATCAACATTCTCTCCGTAGCATGCTATTATCATTACTCCTCATTGCTGCAAGAAACTAATGTGAAATTTCTATAACAATAAAAGAATTGTTGGATTAATTTTTCTTCATGCTGGTCATGCCTCTAATCAGAATACTTATTTTTCCATTGTTCTACCTATGCAGATCTCAACTTTGCTATTGTTCCTGGTGAGGATTGTCGACCGGGCTCTTGTAAACTTCTCACATGATTATTCTATTGCAAATGACTATATATCTATTCTGAAATATGTATGTTATCATCCATAATATTACTAAACCTTTTCACATTATATGTTTCTTCATTACAAACAAATTACAAAGTCAAGATTGTTATGGATTGCAGAACTAGCTTCAAGTAGATCTAGATAATATTTAATATATGTATATGAAATTTTTAAATTGATTATATGGATTCTACTGAGTACTATCTGATTTATCATTTATATTGTCCATTGTAGTTGGTATAAGCCTCCTATGTCGTTGCTTGTGTTTTCTATCCATGCAAATTTCAACTTTGGCTAAATTGTTGCGAGAGAACGCTACCAATCATACTCTTGGAGATATATCACATGATTATGCTATTGCAAATGACTAGATAGATGCTTTGAACCATGTAATTATGCAAAATATTTCTATAAATTTTCACACCATACATTTCTTCATTACAAACAAATCACAAAGTCAAAATTGTTATGCACCGTAGAACTAGCTTGAAGCAGATCTATATAATATTTATTCTATGGATATAATTTTTTTAAATTGATGATTGTAGGGTGCACATCTCTTACTAGTTCATAGAAAACATATCTTAACATTTCCAACTTGTGACATAACATCTAGACCATTTATAAATAGGTAAATGCTTAATAGTTGACACCAACATACTTCAAAACCATATTAGATCTCATTAATGTTTTCTTTTTAGTTTGTTTTAATCCATTCTTGACACAAATATATCATTGCATATATTTCTAGAAACACTTGCAAGACACCAACTACATTTCCTACACAACACAAAATGGATCAGTGAAAGGACATACAAGAAGAAAAGAGGCAAGTGTTGTATCCCATTTGTGTCATATATATCTTGAATTTGTGTATGCTTAAGTGTCCATTTAGTTTCTGTCATTGCTCAAATTAAAATATATAGATTAAAGGAAAAAACTGTACAACCATCAAGCATCCTCGACATACACACAAAACAATTGGCTTTAGCATTTGAAGACGATATTTTAGCCATTTATGGACCTGCTATTACAAGAAATCTTGGATCACCACCAAAAGTAGCAATTGTGCATGTTGATTTGGTTGACGACCATGGCAATATGAAAATTATTTTAAACATTTACAACAAAATAATTGACACATTTCTACCATAGTTATTGTCTCATATAAGTGTGTGTTTTACAAATTTTGTCATTAGAAAGAAAACACGATATGAAAGAGGAGATGTTGATTATTCCCTTGTATTAACCCCTCAAAGCACCATTCAACCCACTGAAACAGTTTGTAAGGAACACAAATTGATTCCTGACACAACCATCTCGCAACTCATCCAATCAAATGACAACTACTCTATTGGAACGATTGGTGCTGTTGTTACTAGTCACCATCAAGCGCCAATGCAATATGAGCTGAAAGTTAAAGATGGAGAGTCCTATGATGATTTGGCTACTCTAAGATGTTTTGCACAATTAATGTTGGGATTGTAGAATTCAAGCATTTTCCTTTTTTTATTTTTCTAAATACTTTTTAAAACTTGTTTTCAATAGAGCTAACTTGCTTATAGAATGCATTTACACATTAGTAACATTTACATTTTAACAGTCTCCTTTTGATTAAATTAATTTATGCATTTTAGAACATACAATTTTTAATCTAATTTAGTGCCATAGACTTCTTAAACTAGTTTTCCTTGGAATTTTCCATCTAAACAATTCTATATTTTACAGGTTATAATCCCCAATAGGCATGGTAGAGATTTTAAAAATTGCATATATTCAAGCTGGTTCCATGCTTAAAGTGGTCTTTTGCTTATGTTCTTAACAGGTTTGGCCTAGGGTTTTAAGGTCTAATACCCTCGTTTCAATTTTCTCAAGCCTTAAACCCTTGTGTTATATTTTTGCATTGACTTGCTTTACTAGGTTGTCAGTTGTCTTAGTTACAACCTATGTCATGGTTCCCGTTGTCTTTACCGGCCCCTCTGCCTAAGCCTGCCGGTCATCGGGTATCTCCCAAATTTTTTAATATTCCAAGGTTGGGCCAAAATATTTCGCTTTTTTAAAGACTTAAATCTTAAGTCTTTAAATTATTTGTTCTAAAGGGACGTGACTTTGTCACCCTAGTCGAGCCCCTTTTTATAACTAACGGTGTTTGCACATGCAAAAATATGTGTTGTCGGATGAAAAGACTGAGTTCCCAACTTTGCCCGCACACCACACAACATTTAAAAATTGCATTTTTGAGGGATCACGCGGCGTGTGTGATCGCGCCATGTATCTTCTATCTTATGTGCAATCCAATCCCCACTATCAAGCTTGATCGCTTGAGGCAGTGAATTGACGACTTTGACGTACCACCCGATCTTAATCTAGGTCGTAGCGTACATGTCGCACATGGTCTTAATTACTGCTACCTAACGCTTTGTGCAGTCCGTGTGATGGTGACACATGGACTCTGTTGGCGACATGATGAGGTTGGGTGGGGCCCATGGGTAGCAGATGTGTTTTTTGACTAGGATGGGCATCATTGGCCAATGAATTTGGTGTGTGACAGCGTGGAGTTTTCAAACATCTTTGACTCAATTTGAGTTATCCAAAGGACCACCTCATTGATAAATCAGCGACTTACATTCAAAGAATAGAATCGGCCATGTGATGGTCGTTTGGGCTCTGCAACGAGTGAGCATTAATGGCGTATGATCTTTAGAGGATATCAATTTGATCTATGTGCATGTGAAGAGCTATTTCCTTGCAATAATGAAGAATGATACACATATTTCCATGTACTTGGGAAATTAATGGTGGTGAAGTGGATGAAAATGAATAATCACTTGCTCACTCATGTTTTTTTGAGCATTGATTATTGACATCATCAATTCACTCAATAAATGTAGATGAGGGCTCACCATTTTCACCATTACATTCAGAAGTCTAAATTCTCTATGCTTGTACAAAAGGTGGTGTTTTCTCCGGTATAAGTTCACAGTTTCATATATTGATGCAAGATGAGTAGGTCAACTGCTTCCCTATCATCTCTATGAAATTATTCCAGGTGTAATGTGCAAAGGTCTCATGATGATGCTCAAAAACATGAGTAGAGTACCTCCATCCTGAAGGAAGAATTCTAGGGGTTCATATTAGTTGTCACTAGATGTAGCTCTTGACTGAGAGGCCAGGACGTGACTTCTGAGAAGGTGGTGGATATCAAAGAGAAGAGGCCTTAAGAGTTTATGCTAGGATCAAAAGCGAAGATAAGGTATGGTCAGGGCACTCTAGGAAGGGAAAATTTTCCCATCAACATTTTTGATAGCTCTCTTGATACTGATACAGAAATAGGTTCCGGTTATGGAAAATACCTTATGGATTTAACTGAAATGGTTGGTGTGAATGAAGAGGTGCTCGTAGTTTCCTCTATTTCTATGAAGGCACCATGTGAAGTTTTTGGTTATGGTGTTAATAAGTGTGTTGATGAGGAAGGAGTGGTTGTTTTGCCTCCTACTATGACAAAGACATGAAGTGGGCACATGTACCATGGTTCTCGTGCTGGTGCTGGTTCTGGGTGATTGAAATGATGTTTGGGTTTCAAATTTTGTTGTGATGATAATGTTGGGAATTGTGTTGGTGAACGAGGATAACAAAGCCTCAATATAATTTTTCATGGTTGTGGTGGTGTCGACTGGTTTTGGTGGTTGTTACAAATTTTGATTCCCCTGCTCGGTAAATGAATACATCTAACCATCTGGGAATTTTGAAATGCAAGTGAAATTTTGTTTTGAAATGAAATATTTCTGAAATGTAACTGTAATGAGCCCGATTCTTGTTGCTCCCTTAGTCTATAAAAGGGATTTCAAGGCTCATTACAGGGGTCTGATTTTTGAGTCCAGAATGGTCTAGGTAGGATGCAAGTATAGTGAACAAATATAATGTAGACTTCCTGATGAATTTGCTAGCTAATTGTCTTGGGTATGGGTTTTGTCTGTAATGGTCTTAAATATTTTTACATGAATGACTGGTATCGAAACAAATCTACAAAATAAAAGTATGCACTCTCCTGTGTACAGTTGTTGCAAATTATGAATAAAAATATCAAGTATCTTTTTGTTTATCTTCAATGGTTGAATTGAATGTATGATTATGTTCTATGTTTGAACTCAAAGATTTAATTAAATACTTGAAGTGAGTCATAGGCCTATGAGAATTTGCAAAGGATTTAGTAAGAAGTAATATTTTAAGTACTGTGAGTTTTTGTAATGTAAGGCATTATGAAAATAGTCCACCTATTTTAGGGTTAAACAAATTTGTGTATTACTGAGTATTTCATATTTGACTCCATTTACCCAATTGATGATGCACTGGCCTATTTGTCAAGTAATCTGATGAATTAGTGAAATTCCTAGCCACAGACTCAAAATAAGCAATACTTATCCAAATTCTATCAATTTTGGGATGTTAGTCTTGTATACACCCGTGTTCCTGATGAGTGAATAGCTATTTGCCTAAAGACTAGCCAAATCTTTGCAGATGTTGTTCATTTGCAAGTTATAGGAACCTATTTGTGCAAGAGTGTTCTTCACTTTTATAAATCAAAGTGAACACAAGAAGGAAACACCCTCCTAGGTCCCACATAGCTTGAACACCCTCCTAGGTCCCACAGAGCCTGAAGTGCAGGAGTAGGGATATCAAGAATCTTTGCTTGCTGTGTTGGCCACTAGCCTATGAATTTCTTGAAAATAAGGATTGGCATCCCTTTAGAGAATTCCTAGGTTTACTTGGAAAAGAAACACCAACAAGCCATACAAAGCTCTATGCTACACTTCAACTAATCCTAGCATCAACAAAAACCCCCTTCATATTGTTCATTCTGAGGCAAAAGGCACAAGTCTAATGAAAACAACATAGTACAACTTCATTGATGAGCTCAATGATGCATCTACAAAATCCTCCCTAGAACCATTTAAGTCCTCAAGCATTGAAGTAAACACCTAAAACATTTACATTTTACATAGTAGTATAGGCTTCTGATTCAAAGCACTTGTCATGTGTGCCCTGCTATTGTGATGCTATTTATAACTTCTATGAAAACTTTTGAAATTGCATTGTTGTAATTTGTCACTAATTACATCTGCATTAAATTACCATTGCAAGTGATTGGAACACTGAGGCCTAAAAATGTCCACTTGGCCCCATACGAACCAGTTTGCACATCATGTAAACAAAGGGTTTTTTAACACAAACATCAAACAATGATGTTGCACGATGCACATGTACAATTGACAAAAAATTGAATACATGAATTTTATCCAATGCATTGTTCAAACAATAGATGGAGCTGTGGACTATTATCTGCACAAACAACAACTACGAAACAACTTCCCCCAACTAGTTGCAATACCATTTGAGAATTACAAGAAAGACATGTCTGCAATAATATTCTTGTTATGAAAGTTTCAATTACAAGGAACATTCACACTTAGAATGGATAATTGCATCCTATGAATTATCATAGAAGGAAGCACCATGACATCTCCACCAAGTTGAAAAAACATTTACGGCTTAGCACAGGTGCTTACTCTGCACTATTGCAATTTTGATTCTCATTCCTTCATAGAATATTGTAACAACTACATTGTGAGAAGCATAATGCTAATTGTTTATCATGCAGGATACAAGCAACATAGCATAGCAACATAGAACAATATCAAGAAGGAAGATGTCAAAGAAGCTACATAACATGACTCTTGTTTACAATATCAATGATAAGACAATGTTGTTGATGCTTTAATGAAGACTAATTTGATGATTTATTTTAATTTTTTATGTGCATCATATAATTTCACAATTGACTATTGATTTGTTTCAAATATACATACTATGGATATAAACAACTTTTCTTTGCATTTCAGAAACAATAATTAGTAGTGTTTCATGGGTAAATTTTTTTATTCTATGCATATTATAGTAATACATGTTTATGATGAAATGAAAACTGTAGTGAACCAATGTTACTTGAGTGTGAAAGAAAATATATGTGTGCTAAGATTCCTAATGCTTTTACATACAATGTTGTATTCTTATAAGGATTGGATAGCGAGAAAATGATTATGGCCTTGTTTGTAATGCTATTTTGAAGAACTTAGTTTGTGTCTTTGAAAATGGATGAACAATAGACAGTATGTGATCAGTATATTAATTTATCATTTTCATTGCAAAATGGTGGCACAATGCAGAAATCATGAAACCAAGTCTCTCAAACAATGAAATCTTGTTACATGTATCTCAGATGAGTCATTGCATGCCATAGATTATAGTTATTGATGATAGTTGACATGTATTTTGTGTGCAAGGACATTATGAATTTATTTGGATCTAACTTTCATTCATTGTGAATAGATAAAAAATAAGGCACCTGTAACTTCCTATATCTTTTACAATGTAATTTTTATAGTTTATATGCTTTTCCAATTCATTTATGGGTTATGGTGTGAAGTTTTAAGTCTGTCAAGCAAAGGATTATTTGTGTTTCTTATTCATTTGCTCAGATTTCTTGATGAGAATGAAATTTGTGTCTATTGAAATGGTTTATATCTATCGTATTGGAAGCGAAAAAGGAGGCGTTTGTAAGTTCCTATATCTTTTACAGTGTCATTTTTTGTGTTGTTTATTCATTTGCTCATATTGTTTAATGAGAGTAAAAACTGTGCCTATTGACAGGGTTTGTGTCTATCGAATTGGAAGTGAAAAATGAGGCATTTGTAAGTTCCTATATCCCTTACAGTGCCATTTTATTGTTTTTTACATCTCTGCATCTGTAATGGGCCCTATTTTGTTGCAAATTACTTTCAACATGAGAAAGGGAAAAATTTAATCAATTCCTAATTTTTTGTTGCCATTCGAAATATTTCATGGATTTGTAATGTTCTTTGATATAGTCGCATCTTCACACCCAATGTTTCTGTCCATGCATGTCATTTTAACAAGGACATTTTGCATTTATAGTCCCTAATTCTCATTTATTATGAATAAACTGAAGTGCACGTGTCATTAATGGCTTAAGGTGTGAAGTTTTTAGTTTGTTGAGCAAATGATAATTTGTGTTGTTTATTCATTTTCTCAGATTGTTTGATGGGAGTGTTGAGAGAGTTTATATCTATCATATTTGAAGCAAAAAAAGAGGCATTTGTAAGCTCCTATATCTTTTACACTATCATTTTTGTGTTGTTTATTCACTTGGTCATATTGTTTGATGAGGGTGAAATTTGTGTCTGTTGACAGGGTTGATGTCTATCATGTTGGAAGCGAAAAACAAGGTGGATATACGTTCCTATATCTTTTACAATGTCATTTTATAGTTTTTTACATCTCTGCATTTTATGGATCAATTTTCCATGAGAAACATTTCATCAATACATAATTTTTTTTTGTAATCATCTTGATACTTAAAAAAATTATAAGTATTTTCTCATTGGCTATTGGTATTTTTCTCGTGGTTTTGTATTTTTCTAATTTCATATTATTTTCGACGTGAGAAAGGGAAAAATTTAATCAACTCCTAATGGTTTGTTGCTATTGGAAATATTTCATGGCTTTGTAATGTTCTTTGATATAGTCGTGCCTTTGCTCCTAGTGTTTTTGTCCACACATGGAATTTTAACGAGGACATTGTGTATATATAGTCCATAATTTTCATTTATTATGAATAAACTGAAGTGCAAGTATCATTAATGGCTTATGGTGTGAATTTTTGAGTCTATTGGGCAAACGATTATTTGTGTTTCTTATTCATTTGCTTTGATTGTTTGATGGGGGTGAAATCTATGTCTATTGAGAGAGTTTATATCTATTGTATTGGAAACAAAAAAGGAGGCATTTGTAAGTTCCTATATCTTTTACACTGTCATTTTTGTGTTGTTTATTCACTTACTCAGATTGTTTGATAAGGGAGAAATCTCCGTCTATTGATAGGGTTTATGCTTATCATGTTGGAAGCAAAAAATGAGGTGGTTGTAAGTTCCTATATCCTTTACACTGTCATTTTTGAGTTGTTTATTCACTTGCTAAGATTGTTTGATGAGTGTGAAATTTGTGTCTATTGACAAGGTTATGTCTATTGTGTTGGAAGTGAAAAACGAGGCAGTTGTAAGTTCCTATATCTTTTACAGTGCAATTTTATGGTTTTTTGCATCTCTGCATTTTATGGGTCAATTTGCTATGAGAAAAATTTCATCAATACACAATGTTTTCTTGTAATCATCTTCAGATCTAAAAAAAATTTAATCAATTTCTAATGTTTTGTTGCTATTGGAAATATTTCATGGCTTTGTAATGTTCTTTGATATAGTCATTTCTTCACACTTAGTGTTTCTGTCCATGCGTGGGGTTTTAACGAGGGCATTGTGCATATATAGTCCCTAATTTTTATTTATTGTGAATAAATTGAAGTGCAGGTGTCATTAATGGCTTATGGTGTGAAGTTTTGAGCCTATTGAGCAAAGGATTATTTGTGTTGTTTATTCATTTGCTTAGATTATTTGATGGGGGTGAAATCTGTGTCTATTGAGAGAGCTTATATCTATTGTATTGGAAGCCAAAAATGAGGCATTTGTAAGTTCCTATATATTTTACACTATCATTTTTGCGTTGTGTATTCACTTGCTCAAATTATTTGATGAGGGTGGAATCTCTGTCTGTTGATAGGGTTTATGTCTATCATGTTGGAAGCAAAAAATGAGGTATTTGTAAGTTCTCATATCTTTTACAGTGTCATTTTATAGTTTTTTATATCTTTGCATTTTATGGGTTAATATCTATTGTTTGTTGTTCTCTGCATTTTATTGGTTAATGTATACTCTTCCCTATCTTTGAGTGCTTTTATGGGTCAACCTCCATTGTGAGTTAAAGACTTAACACCATAATTATTTAATGTTGACTTCTTTGTTGGCCATGATTAAGAATGAAACTAATATTTTCTCTCCATGCATGCATGCCAAGTGAACTTCAATCTATTAAATGAAAATAAAAATTAGGTATAGATAACTGCAAAATGTCTCAGTATAAAATCATTTCATCAATTGGTAATGTTTTGTTGCTATTGGAAATATTTCATGGCTTCCTAATGTTCTTTGATAGGGAGGACTCATAGTTGATAGGGAGGACTCATGATTATATGGTTGCATGAATGGGTTGATTATTTTTAGAGAGTAGGCACACCTTAATCTTGGGCTCAACATAACCCATGAGGGTATTTTCCAAAGGAATCCTTAATAGACATCTAAGTTAGATTGTTATAATCATGACTAAACCAATAATAAATACCTAATGTGACCTCTATTTCCCTAATAATTTTCTACATTCCTTCCAACCCCGTTTTGTAGAATCTTGTTGCACTTCCAAACCTTCAAACTTTCTGTAATTCTACCTCCACTTCCTTCATTGATTTTGCATGTTTTCATACATACATTCCAATCCCTTGTGTAGAGTTTCAATAGAATTTTAGACTTTCATTCCCATCTCTAGTTATCATCACATCTTGTATCCTTCTATTTTTTGCATTCTCTTTAATCATTTTCATGTGGACTTTTAGTGGACATCTATATTTTGTTTAGCTCTTCCTCCACTTCCTTCTATTAGTTCTGCATTATTTTCTCATATTCCTTCCAAATCACTTCATTTAATTACTTCATCATTATGTAGAGTTTCAATGAAATTATACAATTCTATTATAAAATCTTGTCTTGACCTCTAGGATTGATGAAAAACCTCACATATCCATCTCGATCTCTCATCCTACATCAAACTTCTATATTTCTTTCAGATCACCTTTGTTACTTGTTAGATCTTCCCTAGATGTAATTAATGACCCAATTTAATTCCTATGACTAATCCAAGAGGATTTACCACTTAAATACCATTTTCCATCTCAAGGGTACAAATTCACTTACATTTTCAATAGTAGAAGATGAGGGTGACCATACTACCATTAATGTGATGTTTGAGTTCTAGCTCCTAATGGTCCTTATGCCTATTCCAGATTATCCATTTCATGGGTTCCATGGGATTGCACTTGTCTAGCCTCTTAAATCTAGTTATTTTTCAAATTCCCATAAGCAACCATGTGAGCAAAGTGATACAATATTTTTTCTACAAATAAATGGTTGGCCATTTCTACATTTCCATGTGACTACACGTGCTAAGGATTGTCTACAATTTTAACTCTTGCAATTCTAATTACCTTCAAAATGACATGTTTTATAAATCACAAGTAGATCTTTGTACTATATAAATAATGTTAGTAACATGTCTCCACGATTCTATTCATGGGTTTTTAAGGGAATTCTAACTTAGGTTTTTCTCTTGCCACATTTACTAGTATGATTGTAATGATGATTTGATAAATATGACAACACTATAATTCTTTACAAGATTTATGGTGGTATCTTCTTTATTACATATGGATTTTTGTAGCATGAGATGAATACTAAGAATATTTATCTATTTGATATCATATTTGTGGTGTATGTATATGCATAGCTCATGGTCTTTTATGATTTCAAAGTATTGTTTCTCTTCGTACATAGTGACTTTATAACCTAGTAGATTAAGCATCAGTATTAGAAGTCTATGATCAACCACGCTCTTAAAATGAAAATTATTGTACTAGTAGAGTAGGAGTAGGAGTAGTGGTTTCTATGCATCTCATGATTTAACAATTCAACTAGGGAAGCATTTATAATGATCTTAAGAGTTCTTATACTACAAAATCATGTTTTGCATACCTCCATCTTGAATTTGTGTGATGATGTTATTACCATCTTAAAAAGGGGTTTTAGGTGCAATAGGTTAGTCTTTAGTCTTGTGACAACTTTTGGGGTGAGCATACATTTGATAATACTATATAATTTTTAAATTTAAAATCTTTAGTTGTGATAAAATTGTTAAGGATACCTTTAATAACACTTTCTTGGGTGTAATTGAGTGCAAAATGGAGGAAGAGATTTCCAATCTCAATAATTAGATGTAAATTATCCACTATCTATCAATGAATTGACAAATCCCCCTTCAGGATAATATTTCCCTAGCCCGTGGGTAGATTTATTCCTCTAGGAGTGTGGGTAGTGATCTTGGAAACCAAGAGGGAGCTCTAAGTAGGTTCATGCCAAAGATTGGTAGAGAATGTTAGATTTAGGTTAAAATAGTTTTTAGGTATTTGAAAGGAACTTCCAATTATTGTTTGTGTTTTTATGGTAGCAATGATGTTGGTAAGGTGTTGAACATAGAGGAATTTATTAATTTATATTGGGTTGGAGGTTTAGATAATTAGAAATCAAATAGTAGTCATGTATTTACTCTATTTGGAGAAGTAATGACTTGAATGAATAAGCTACAACATATAGTTGCATTGTCCACAATAAAAGTAGAGTATATGATTGCAACACATGCTTGTAAAGAAGTAGTGTGGTTACAAAGACTATAATACTCTATGTTTTAAGAGTCATATAATACTAAAATGTGATAATTAGAGTGCAATAAAAAATAAAACAAAATTTTATGAATCATAAATACCAAATATAAAAAAATAGAAAAAATAAGTCAAAACCTAGAATAAATTTAAAGGGGCTCAAATGTTAGGTTTACCAAATTGGAAAGGAAAAAAAACAAAGCTTTTCAAAATAACCCTAGGGTAAAATATTTAAATAATAATAATATGATAATAACCTTAGGATTAATTTAGGTGACATAAAAAACTACTTGGAGTAAAGTGCTTAAATACATGAAAAATTAATTTAAATAAAGGTATTTATTTCACTAGAAGTCTAATATTAATACCTTGTGACAAATGGTTGCATATAACTGATCTACATGAATTGCAAATTATTAGTCAATGGAACATTGGTACACGTGCAAACAAAGATGTGTATGGAAGTTTAAAGTATTCATAAAAATGGTGGTGTTGACAAACATATTGGGTATGTTGTTAAGTGAGGTATTATCTTTGTGACAAACCCCTAGAATATTGAGTTAGCGACTTCATAGAAATAATGTTGGATAACATATGATAAATGCAATGAAATCCTTACATGAAAGGTAATTTAAAAATATGGAAATTTAGAATGTGATACTTAGAGTTTGGAATGCAATATGAAAGACAATGCAAAAGACTTACTGAGCAACTAGTTTCAAAAATGTGTCTAAGCAATGTAAGTAATAAATTTTTGAAAGTTGCTAAATCTAGTTAGGGATTCCTTTGTAAGCTTGTAGTGATAGTTGAGATGTTATATGTTGCCAAATTTAGAAAGTTGATTAATAGAAATTAGTTAATGATCTTACAATATATCTCCCCATGCAAATGAGGTACTTTTTATCTTTGGCCTAGACACAATTTGAAATATTTGATGTGAGAGTCAACACATAATGACTAATTAGGATTGTGTTGGCTTGAGATCATAATTAGATTTGGATTTTAAAATATCCAAATCAAATGCACAAATTATATTAAAAAATGACTCGAATCAAATCTACAAACACAAAAAAAAACAAGAAAAAAGATATAATTTAAAACTAAAATATATTTGAAAAATATTTGATTCAATTTCTAATAATTATAAGAAAATAAAAAATACTAAACTAATTAAAATCATGCTCAAAATCAAATGCTTAAAATATCCACACGAAATAATATAAAAATAATAATGAAATTGCTAATTATAAATTTTTGTCTATTACTCTACCGAATAATTCACACATAGATGTTCTCATTCTAAAATAATCTCCATAAATAATAATAAATAATTAAAAATATTTACTCAAACAAACGTGACGTGCATCTTTCTGAGTTAAAATGAAATGAAGAAATTATAATTTCTCAAATTTTCAAGACTTCTCACCAAGAAGAGACTAATTTTTCCAAGCGCCGTGATATTGGTAAAGTTGAATTTGTGTTCAAGATAAAGTTAGAAACATGGAAAATATTAATGCCGTGTATTTTTGAAAAAGAAAAAGTTGTGTGTATGACGAATTGCTTTTCAACTTTTTTGAATTATCAATCTTAGCATTCAAGAAATAAAGAAAAATTACCTTTCAAATTTCACATCAAAATTGCTTTTTTCCTCACGTACAAATGAATTTGGACCCTTGTTTTTAATTCATGGTTGTTGTGATCACAAGGTTGACAAACTATCTTGTCTTTTGATTATTAGGAGAAATTAACATATTTTGTGATTTGTCGTTTAATATTGGGTTTGTTTTGATAGGAACGTTTTAATGTAAGTATACATTGATAAGTGATATGTTCGTGAATTTAGTTTAGTTCATGTCTTGATTTTTATCTTATTATGCTCACACCAATTTTCGTATATTCAACAATTACTTTTTATTGTAATTTTTATTGTCTTTCTTTTTCTTGCCCATTCTACAAGTCTATGGACTTTGTTATTTGGTTTATTTCAATTGCTCTCCTTCCTACTTATCAAATTAATGATGATGTGTCTTTCTATCTATCCTCTATCCCCTTACCTCAAATTGAGTCCCTTGATTTTTACAATCAAATTGATGGGGAAATACATTTCTACTATATATATATATATATATATATATATATATATGTCATGCAATAGTTAAAGTGGTCATTCATGGTTCCTACATTGCACAATGGTTAAAGAGATTATATGCACCAAAATGGGCACATTGTAAACTAAAGAGAGCATACACAACTTCTTGAGGTCATGTTAGAGCAAACCATTCACTTGATGTGTTGAAAGGGAGAATCAAGATAAAGTAACAAATGATATGTAGGATATATCTTGAGAATGAGAACTCTCAACAAGAACCTATCTCGGCCAAGAAAGTTCACTTGACTAGTAGAAGAGCCGATTTGATATGTTTGGACAAGGTTTTATTGCTTGTGAATTATTATTATGTTGTCTCAAATCTTGTTTGATAAATTTATGCAATGTTACATATTTGTGATTATTTTAACACTTGTTGAGAGTAGATTGTTTGTTTGCACAAATATTGTAATGTTTCAGTGTAACAATTTTAAAGCTTGTTCATATTTATTACAATACCCAAGAGGATTATTTGAATGTTTAAATTGTGACACCAAGAAGAGGGTTATTTTACTTGTTTTTGAGTTGGATGTGTTCTTCCAAATGTGTTGATTTTATTTGTTGAAAGAGGTCCTTAATATGCATAAGCCGTATAAGAGAAACATGAAGTGAAGATCATGAAAGGATCTTCTATTTTCATACAAATGGTTAAGCATAGGTCAAAATTGAGTCCATTTGATTGCTAATGTTCATGTTGTAAAATTTTGTGTATATGTTGATTTGGATGCTTGTTTTGAATGATTGAGTAGAAAAATAATAAATTTTCCACTTGTAATAATTTAAAAGTCTCATCTTGGCTAGAAAGGGAGGTTATAAATCATAGGTAGATGCGATCATTGATTTTTTTCTTGAGGCACTAGGTCTCAAACCCCAAACAAGTCAATTTGGATAAAATGGAAACTTGTGCTTTGGCACACAAAAATAAGAAATAAATTAAAATATAAACATTCTAAGGGGGACTTAGGAGAGTCAATTGGAAAGAGATGTTTTGGGAATAAAAATTAGCTTTATTTTTATGTCATAAGGGTTAGGATGGGTGTTTAATAATCACCAGGTACAAAAATATTGACCTATTCAATGATGTGTAATAATGGGTGCTTATAGAGACAACTTGATGGGTCCTAAACCATTCAATTGCTTAAAGTGATTCTAGCATGGGTCCTACACCAAACTTTCCTTGTTTAAAGTTTCTCTTCACAAGCCCTACAATGTACTGCTTAAAGTGATCCTTCATGGACCCTATGTCACCTATTGATCATGGATTTTCATCCTTCATGGAGGCCAACTCAGTAAAAATACATGATCGTTACATTCAACACAACCCCCACAATATCTTCATATTCAAACTCTACATTCTAAATCTGTTCTTATGGGTTTCATGGGGGCCACATCGAATCCAATTCCATGCTTCTTCATAGTATATTTGACAAGATAAAATATAACTATTTAAGTATGTGAAATTACCATTTAGGATATTCTATTGTGTGCACTAATTTCTTTTCTCATGTGTTTCACATGTTTGAAGATGACACTTGAATGAATATAGACAAAATAAACATTAACTCTTTAGTATTCTTCTTATGAGGTGTAATGTAAATAATTTTTTATTTATTTTAACATACTTTAAATTCTTGTAATTCACATGTACAGTAAAGGGGACAAAATGTAGAGATGAAAAGCATATACTTCACACCTTTACCCTTTATTTCACACTCATTTTAGTGCCCTCATTTGGTAAGCATTACATTGACCATTTTTTACCTCTTGAAGGACTAGTTATACCAAAACATGTACCAATGTCCAAATAGAACCTTTACCATATTTAAGCACATCCCTTTCCTCATTCTTAGCCTTTCTATCATCATGAACATCATATTGCACTTCTATCTTTTAGATAGGATCACATCCTTGTGTATCTAATTTTAAGAACACATTTTCTTCTAAAATAATTGCCTTTTTCACATCTTTGGAACCCTATTCTATCTCCAACAGTAAAAACACAATGCTCAAGGGGAGAACGTGCATAGGGTCAAAAATAACATAAACTAATAATCTAGTAACAACCAAATCACATAGGAGAAATAAATAGACATCACTAGTACTTTCATTACCTAACATCTAGTTTTTCAATAAACACGCCTATTTTAGTAGCTAGAGTTCACTTTGTCAATATTTTTATGATAATATTGTTAATTTAGTTAGGATCTGATTTGGGAACTTCCTTAATGTGTCATGTATACACCCATTTCCCCAAAGATATCAAGTTGTAAGTTTATTTCTAGAATTGTATAGGATGTCATCCCATCAGGGCAAGACTTGTACAAGATAGCTAGATAGGATGGTAATTGTACCTAACACCAATATAGACACTACATATAATTGTAACTATATATACATGATAAGGGGGTACCCCATGGCTGCGAGCGAGAGAGTGAATAGGATGCATGAGAGTAGGGATTTGAAATCCTCAGAGTGCGAGGACTCTATGGAAGATGATGGCGATCTAGGCAATGTTGAGGGCCTGGTTCCTGTGTTTTTGTTTGGTGTGGCTGCTGCAGTATAGGTTTTTGGTGACATTGTCGCTGAAAGGGGCTCTATCTTTTCTTTCTGTGGGTTGGGTCATACTCTTTCTTGGACAGGCTCTAGCTTATGGTGGGTGCTGATCTCTCCTAGCTGGAGTGCTACTTTTTGTGCTCTCGAGGGATTCCATGTGTGCCTTGTGAGTAGGGGTAGGGGTTGCTTTGGGAAGACCCTGACTGTGGTTTTTGGTGTGTGCCCTTGTTGTGCTGATGTGCACTTTGTGAATCTCCCCTCTGTTTGGCTAGGAGTTGTTGTTCATGGTATGTTGGGAGAAGGCTTTGTTCTTCTCAGGTTTTTTGTGGTTGAGTTGGGAAGGGGTGGCTCTTCTTTTGGCTTGGAGAAGCCCTCTCTTCCTCCTAATGGTAGAAGGGTTTACTTGGCGTCTCTAGATGTTCAGGATAAGCATTGGTTGTTGGAGGTTTGGCTCATGCTTATTCTGCAAGACTCGTGGATTCTGATTCTGTCTCTTGGGATTTTTTTCAGAGCTTCTAGGTACCCATTGTGGGTTCTCTCTACTGTGGAAAATGTGATTGATTTTGGAGTTGCAGTGGTGCCTACTGGATGGTGGGTTTCAATGGATTCTCATGTTTTTCTTGGGCTCTATATAAGAGCTTTTGGGTACCCTTTATGGTTGTAATGGCTATCTTTCTCAAACGGGGTTAACTTTTGGTCTTGGCTCCGAGTTTTCTCTTGGAGGAGTCCTATGTTATTGGGTCTGACTGGGAAGTTGGGTAGTTTTTTCAATTGGCCAGGGTGGTCTACCTTTCCCTCTTGCTTTCGCGAAGATTCATGCTGGTTTGGTTGTGGTCTCTCTCTTGGAGCCCCACCCTGCATGCTCAACCAAAGGATGATGTGTTTCCCCAATCTTCTAGAGCTCTGACTTTCTTCCATTTCCTATGCACTATGTCTTATGTGGAGGAGAAGATAACTCTTGTTAGTCAGGAGTCATTTCCTATTGAGTTGGAGGTGGGTTTGTTGGATATGGTTGGAAGTCCTCTTCTCTGGTTTCCTCTGGTGGCATTCCTTTTTAGGTGGAAGTTTCTCCTATCGAGGTGGAGCCTATGGTTGCTGGAGAGATCTGCTTTTGGTGTTTTGGATTTTCACAACATCCTCTCCTATACAGGGTAGCTTAGTCCTCTTGAGGTGGACTTGGAGTTGGTATGTGATGCACTTGGTGTTTCGAGGGGTGTTTCTCCTCTTGTGTGCTAGTGTTTTTTATTAGGAGGTTGGGTTTAATGGTGGTCTTATCCATTAAATTTCCTTTTCTTTTGATGGGTTCTGGTCTTCTATTATTGAGCAGAAGGTTGGATGTTGCTTTGCGGTTCTGTTGCCTGAGTGTTTCAAGTGGTTGTTACAGTCAAAACTTGGGTGGGGTTTCTAGCCCTAGATAAAACTAGGTTTTTTCTAGGCTTTGGGCCCACGCTTGTGTGTCTTTTGTAGCTTGTGTTATCATGCTTATCTATTAAGAGGCTCCTGTTGAGCTGCTGGGTATATGAGTTTTCCTTTTTTTGTAGCTTGTTGTTGATGGCCTGATCTATGCTTATTGTTAATCTCTTGTGTATCAGTTGTCTTCTTTTGTACAAGGCTTTGGGCCCCTTCAAAACCCATTTTTTACCCCTAATAAAAACTATATATACATGAATATACACATTGGTACACTATTTCCTATAATATCGTCCCTGATAAGATATAAAAACATGAAATTATAATATAATTCTAACAATATAGATCCTCCACATGTTTCCCTTCTTTCATCCACATCTCCTTCAATTCTTAATAATATACACAATCTCCTTTCCTTACTTTATATATTTATTTTGAATGATTAATCTCAATCTTAAATCCTATTTTTTTACTTAGAAAAATAACTCAAATAAATACTAATTTTTTTTAATTTATCTTCACATTTTTTTATTTTTTCACTAAACTAGTAATATAACAAAAATAATAAACAAAACTAATAGTTGTAACACCATTCCTTTATCTTTACAATATAACATATTACTTATAGAATTAAAACATGTGCACTTACAAAATAACAACCTTTTATATACTACTTAAAATATGGTTACTTATACGAGTTTTTCCATAAACAAAAATCTTTGAAGAGTGGTTCTAATAAATGTATGCCTATATAGGTTTTCATTTATCAAAATATTATAGTTAGTTTGACCTACAAATACATGGGTTTTATATGAAGATTATTTATATGTGGGTTTTATAGTGTCATGTGTTAAAAACGAGAGCTTTAAAATAAAGATTTAAAGTTTCAAATATAAAAATGAAGCTAGCTAAGAAGGAATCTATCAAAAGATTTATGTTTAATATTTGAATATATTAAAGTAAAATGGTCAATTATCAAACAATTTTGACAATGAAATGCCATATTTTCATAATTCAACTTGTATGATCATATATGGTCCTCCACTTTATTAAAAGATATCCATTTTAATCTAATTTGAGAAAATTAATTAAGAAAATCAAAAATAAGCTTTTGTTGTAGTAGACATAATTTCGAAAGGAGTTTCCAATGGCCCACAAGTAATAATTAATATAAAACTAAACAGAGGGCTAACAAGCCTAACCCAATATTTCCTATCAAAGAGTTAAATCCTGGGAACCATGGTTTCATTAGGAGAGAATGATTCCCTAAAGCCACATCCTTTCATTAAGGATTTATAGATTCAAAGAATATTATAAAGAAAATCTATATAAGGTATAATGCTATCATTCTCTCCATAAGAAACTTGTAACTATTGAAAATCAAATTATGCATATCTAAAATTTTAGGTCAATAACTATTAAATTTATAAATCACACCATTTTTTGCATAGTAAGCTTCTCGTTCCAAAACTTCCTCATAAAAACTAAAAGAGGGGACTATTATAAACACTTCAAGGGCTTAAAATTTTCAAATATTGAATAAATTTGAGAGCCCTTCACTTGCATAGAGACAACCTAAAGAAAATACAATCACTTTCCCTTCACCCTCACTAACAAAAGTAAAATATTTACTTAAAGATGAAAGAAACATTACTAAACACTTATCCAAATTTAAAACCACAACATCCAATAAGGACAAATATTTTTTGAAGGGAACATGTTTGATATATCTCTTACGAGAAATCAAGGCCTAGAATATTCATCAATAAGATGAATCCCATCATGCAAAGTCTCTAATTTTATTTTCCCCTTCATGCATACTTGGCATGGGATAATAGGAGTTGTAACACTAACACCTATAGTAAAACCTAGCTACTATGGAAGATGTATTTCTAGATAAAGGAACATCTAAAGAAGGCTAAAATCCCTTCAAAACCAAACCATTAGGATGTGAAGATGTAAATAATGTATGCCCATCCCCAAGAAAGACAACCATCGTTGAATACTAAGTAGTACTATTACTATTCTAAATAATCATAAAAGGGGAAATAAAATAAGTAGAAGAAATTCAAGCTTCACTATTATATTTGTATATTATTAAAATAACTTGAAAAATAGGTTAGGGTTCAAAACACATAGGGCTTTATAATATATTTGGGATATTTCACCAAACTTACTATAAATAGAAAGGGAAAAATGAGTGTAATGAACCCACCTATTCTTCTATTTCATTTAGGAAATGAAATCCCTCAAGTTGAGATCCACTTTCAACCCTTAGGTGAGTGAATTGTTTAAGAAATCTTGCAATTTCCCTTTTTTTGTCAGGATAGGGGTCTAGGTCAAACAACACTTTGGGGAGTAATATTAAAAATAACAAATCAACTCCAAAATTCAATCTAAATTGGATTTAGTAAATTATGCATAAGACTAAAGGAACCTACAAAGATTTTGGCATACATGAAAGGGATAAATGTTATGTACCTCTCACAAAATGGTGTTTTTAGGAGTTGTCTCGAGACTCATTTGCCCTATGGTGAATGGGTCCTAGGTAGGGCTCTCCAAAATCCATTTATGAGTCCTCTGCTCCTGTTTCTACACTTTTGGATTCTTGATTTTCATTGTCAACAAGTCAAAAATAAATTTAGGATTTGAGTTTTTGTGAGATGACAACAAAGGTGACAACTTTGACAACTTTGGAATTTTACAACTTTGAGATCTACAACTTTTCTTCAACCTACAAATTTGTAACACAAAAAGAGAAGGGAAAATGTTTGTTTTTTGTGAATGGGGGTTTGCCTTGGTCAAACCTCATTTTGGTAATTAAAACTTGAAATGAAAAAATGAAACATGAAGGAATGATGAATGAACAAATGCAATGTCACAACTAACCAAACCATTGAATGAACCTTGGAATGTAGATTTGCAACTTGCATGAAATGGATTCAATGGATGTGGATATTGATCTTGAAACTTGATTTGAAACAATTCCTTGAATGCTTGAATGGATCATGAACTCCACATCAACATATTAGCTCCAATAACATGCATGATGCAAGAAGAATTTGACATGACAATTGAATCTCGATTGATCCAATAATTCTTCACTAAATATTCTCTCAAATACCTTGAAATGCTCCTAAACCATAACTTGATCTCATGAAAATCTTCTCATAAACTTGCTAGGTGAAACATAGTGAAATGACCTTATATTTATAGGTATGTAACATTAATTTCCCAAAATTCAAATAACACAAGTTGACATGTGAAAATGGATTTGAAATTATGTTTTTTTTATATGTAAGGCAATATATTTATTAAATATTATAAAAAATTACATGCATCTGCTAAGAAGGATAATCACTTCGATCCAACCTGAAAAAACCATCTATATTCATCCATACTGAATATTACATCAACCTACTATATATGCTTATGTTAAACCAAAACTATCCATCAAAGGAGTAGAAAGAGTTCCAAATTTACAGTGCATACCCAGACCACAAAAGCCCCAACTATAGACAACCATCATTAACCAACTAACTACACAACCAAAAATAAACCTCATACTGACATTTATAAAAAACCATTCAAATTTGCAAAAGCTTCAAAGTCTTTAACCCATTCAATTTCTCCTACCACCATCAAACCAAGCACCTTCTTCAAATACTCCCCAGACACTGCAACGATCATCTTATGATGCATGAGGGCTAACCTGCTTAAATCCAAAAAAAAGGGTAAAACTTGACTGCTTCATCCATTTTTGCTAGTAGCTCCAAGTCTGAAGGCCACATAATCCCAATACCAATTATTTTTGACTTAAACACCACATCCAAACCTCCTATTAGGTCCTCCTTGAAAAACTGAACAAGCAACTCCTTCGCCATCTCCTTTGGAACTCTGCTATCCAACAAAGAAGCCAGAAAATGTGATGAAATATGTGCATTATCGTGCCCATACTCCTTCCTCTCCAAATGCCCTCGGCCCAACACCATTTTAACCATTGCCACTATAAGTAGATCATTATTAACCAGGATCCTTTTGAGCCTCTAGTCCATCACCTCTCTAAATGAAACTTGTCGTTTCGTTGCTAGCAAAGACATAGGCGTGTCTGTGCCAAGCAAACCAACCCCTCTGCTGAAATTACAATGAAAAACTTTGACTACTTAGCCATTAATTACCCCTTTCAAGCCAAAACTAGGCAAAGAAATCCAACCAGACCTGCACCATGAATAGACAATCACAAAATTTGAAATGCTAAACCTCTACTTCCACACATATTAATAATGACCACAAACCAAGCGATGACATCACCACATGAGCCAAACATATTTTCTAAGCTTGTCAAGTTGTCCCTCCATCAGGGATTTCATCCTGCATCCCTGGCTCTGATAACAAGGCTATCTTGAAGGGACGAGGATATAAATATTGCATTTAAAAATGTACTTTCCACTTCCACCAACCACATCCTTCGATTTTGATCAACCACCTCATCTCCCATCCACCTTACATGGATGCCAACCGACAGGCTAGCATATATCCTCTGCCATCTTTGAGGGCCACCCACCCTACCACCCACTATATGGATTTGAAATTGTTAAAATACTGCCAAAACCATAATTTAAATTTAGGTGCTAGATCTAAGTGAGAACCCATTTTCCATGGGAAAATGGGTTCTAGGTCACTCACCTAGGGCACACATCTATCAATGAGAAGTGTTATGTTAAGGCATTAATGAATGTCGGGTTTCCTCTTCGGAAAATGTGATTAATTAGGCTTGGATTTGAATTAAAGGGTCGAATTAAGGCAAATTAACCTCAATTAATTAAGGGAGCCCTAAATAAGTGTGGAAGTGTAAAAGGGTACACTCTACAACACTAAAAATAAGGCATAAGTCTATTTTAATTAAGGGCCCTAAACTTAATGTGAATATGTAAAATACATACTACAACACTAAATTAAGGCATAATTAGTTCATTTTAATATTTAATTCCCAAAATTAGGTGTGAAAATGTAAAAGGCATACATTTTTCTACACTTCAATATAGATCCATTGTAATACAACTATATTCAATACTAAGAATAAATAGATTCAACACATGCAATACTTCATAATTTATTACTTGAAGGATTCCCTCAATGAAAAAGGATTTTAAGAAAGTAATGCAATCTTATAAACACTAAAAAAAATAGATTTTTTTGGAATCAATAATCCCATAACTTGTTATTTTAATGTGGAATCATAAGTTTGAAAAAATAAAACTACCTATAGCACAATTAAGTCCCTCTCTCCATCTACATCTAAAGTTTCAAATCCTAAACGATGACTATCTAAAACTAAAAAAACGAAACATAAGTGTATGGGACCATTTATTTACAATGCTATCTATAATTTATTAGAGTGAGTGATTTTCCTTCATGGGAGAAATTTATATGATGTAAATTCTAGTGTTAAGGGATTTTTTAAAATATTATCTGTATGATATATATTTTCCAAGTTTTAGAAAGGCAAATGAACAAGAGGTGGATGATCCTCTTCTACACTTTGAACCCTACTAAGCTTAGGAAAGTATTCCTAGAGATATTTGAAAGATAAAATAAAATATAGACCACATAGAAAAAGTTACTCTATACATAAATAAAACCATGAAAATAGCCATGATAATACTTCTTTATGTAGGCTACATGCACTTGTAAGTCATAGTCCTCTATTTTGTTGAACAAGACAACTGAGAGGAGGGTGAATCAATTGTGATAAATTTTAACATTTAAAAATTTCATCAGAAATTAGATCAATCACAAATCCTTTACTCTACTAAAATGATTAAACATTAAGTGCAAAGGAAAAAAATGAAAATCATCACACATAAATAGTAACACCTTATTTACGTGGAAAACCCAATAAGGGAGAAACCATGGTGAGGATTAGCTCACAATATTAAAAATATCAAAACCGATTATAAAGGCTCACTGCCAAAACATGACTCATTGTCTAAATCAAGACTCATTGTCCAACAATAGTTAACCATTCAGAGGGCTCGCTACCACACAAATACAAATAAGATAAAAGAGATATAATGTAGTGTCCCTCTAGTTGTTGCACTTTGATTTAGTTTGTTTTTGTTTGACTGATAGTTGTTTTAGCTATTTTTGATATTATGCTACTTTATTTTAGTTACGACACTGATACTATGTTAGTTTCATATCATGTTGATGATACATTTTTTATCATTTGATTAGGTTGGTGTGGCAACCTTATGATAAACATTAAGTGTGCTATGGTTTTATGTTGTTTCAGAGCATTGACGTGTTTATGATGATGTATCTAATGTTGTTTATGATGTAGTATTGTATGTTAGTCTTGGTGAAGGAGACAGTGTAGCATTACTCACTCGTGAGTACCTTGCTACGCTATGACTCTCTTTCACAGTTTGATTACCGGTTCATGCAAATATGTTTGACAGTGCTATTTGATGCTTTGCAGGTAGTGGGCATTGACTCCACCTGCTTTGTTAGGTTTGAGCATGCCATGACCTAATGGAAACATGTGGTTTCAAAGATAATGTCAAGTCCTTCTTTGGCCATCATTCTTTTATAGGAAAATTATCCATTTGTCACCCGTTGTTGTTTTGTCGTTCAGTTCCTTCGTGTCGTTCATATTTGTGTCATGATTGGAAATTCATTAATTAGTTAAATGGTTTATTAATAAGTAATTTGATCTAGTGTAATGTTGTTGAAATGTTAAATTAAAATATTTATGTTTAGATAATTTAATAATTAAAATTTGATTGTTTTGATTAATAGGGGAAAAACAGGTTTTGAAGGGACCCCAAAACCCTTTAGAACAAAAGACACAAAATGTTGCCTAAAAGGATAATCAAAACAAACCACCAATAACAACCCAATAGCCAAAAATGCCAAATGACAGGTGCTGAAAAAAGATAAAACAATAAGTAGCCAACAACACCCAACAACCAACAAACAACAAAATAGAACCTAACCTACACCCTGACCCAAACATAAAGAAACAAGAAAAAACTAATTCAGGCCACTAAGAGTATTGGCCATCTCCAATTGCTAGTTCTTATGCTTTTCAACCATATCCAACACTTCATTTTTCTCAGCATCAAAGGTTTTCTTCCACTCAGCCGATCCTCTAGTCGTAGGTCCCTTATCATCATCCTTAAGAGTCTTCTTACCTTTTCCCTTTTCCTCGTATTCCTTCTCCATAAGCTCAGAGAAGTAAACTTGATCTTCTCTAAGCTCATTGATTTTCCTGAACAAGATTTCTAAAGACTCCGCACTATTCTTCACAAAAATATGACATGTCTACATAAGTTTTTTGATATCCACATTTATTCCAGACACTTTGGCTTCCAGAGTAGATATTCTTTCTTCACAAAGAGACTTAAAGTCATGGTAGGACCCTCCAAGGTCCACCATTTTATCAATAAGGATGTCCGACACAACACCTTTAGGGACATTCTTAAGATTTTCCTTTAAACCTTTGATTTTAATGTTTATCTTATTGAATTCTTGTAAAGAACATTTTGATAGCTTGAATGTACCTATATCCCCAACTCTGGCCATGTCCAATAGATTAAACATGGAGGTCACATCATCATCCAAATAAGAAAAATCCTCAGAAAAAGGATCCACTTTCCAAGGCTCCTTATTAGCTTCTTTCTTTTTCGGGTCCTCCTCCTCCTTAGGAAAATCGTATGGAGGGGAATCCACAATGGTCGCTATCTTGTCACCAACATTCTTGTTCTCACCAGCCTCCTCGAGCTCCTTGGTCATAAAATCTAGGGCCTTACTCCTCAGATTTGTAATTCACGTTGAAAGCCTCCTCGGTTTGTTGGCACCCACCTCTTTAACCTAAGACCCCACCTCACCACCAACACCAACAACATCTTTACCACTCGCCACCTCCCCTAGCTTGGGAGAGGTATCATCTGACCCCACATCCATGTCATCACTCCTAGAGAGGGAAATCCTTTTCATTGACCTATTACTCTTCGCACGACCTCCCTTCCTTTTCTTCAAAGAAGTAGCCACATTAGTAGGAGAAAAATCCTCCTCATCACCATTCCATTCCTCCTCCTCCTTCGAAGAGGAATCCTCCCTCGTCGACCCAGAATCATCTGTTAATCTCTTCTCCTTGCCCTTGATGGTAGGGGCAGGGAGATGGGTCTTAATATGTTCCATTATCAGAAGAATTAGCCCCTCATGGAGGACTGGGGCCTTTCTATTCTTAAGGTGTGCATATACCGAAACCTCTAGAGAAGATAATAGAAAAAAAGGAAAAGAGATGAACATACCATGCTTGAAATGATTAAGGAGCATGAAATGATGACCAGGAATGGCCTTAAATCTCCCTTCCAGGGCTACATACCGCATCATCACCTCAAAAAAACTTGACCAAATCTTCTTCAAGGAAGTTCTCTCATAACCCCAGGTCTCTAGCTTAATTAAAGCTTTCCTCTTGTCATCTTTAAAGAATTGAGTCATCACCTCTTCATTGCTCTTATTATCTTTGAAGAGTTTCTTACCAATAGTCAAAAAAACAATAACCGAGGCAATCAAATCCTCATTCACCTCCACTTATAGGCCTTTAACCCTAACCTTTCGGTTGTGCCAGAATGAAACAAATAGATCCAAGGCATTAGGATCATGCTCGTGCAATATCTCCAACTATGGAGTAAAATTCCTATGTCGTAGAATAGACCAAAGTTTCTCCTTACGTCGTATGTCTCCAGACGAATGTGGTTTGATTTGGCTCCTTTCACAACCCATGTTAACTAGCACACAACTCTCAGAGACCTTACGAATAGCACACGACAAAAGGCCAAAAAGAAAAAAACACCCACAAAGCATGCAAAACAAAAGAAAGTACCATGCCATAAATGTCGACACACTTCATCCCATGCCATCATTCCACAATAAGCTTCTGGATTCCTCAGGAATAATCATGCCTTCCTCCCATGAACGAAATTCATTAAGCCTAACAACCTCGTTGGCATAGAAATCCGCCAACGAGTTACCTTCTTGATAAACATGCAATATATGAGTCTCATCATAAGATTGCAACATCATTGTAGTATCCCTAATTAGTTGATCAACACTCCAACTCGGAGACTGAGTTCCAGAGAGATAATTAATGATATTCATAGAATCTCCTTCCACCCGCAACTTGGAGTAACCTAATTAAAATTTGATTGTTGTTTTAAAAGGTTTGATTAATTAAATTCATTAAATAGGATATTTAATTAAATATGATTGTTAAATTTGAGTAATAGATATTTATTAATTTTAATATGCAAAATTAAATAAATGTAAAGTAGATATTATTGAAGGGTTTGTTTTCAATGAATTATAAATAAATATCTAAAATATGGACTTGGAGTTAGAAAGTGTTATCCTGTGTAATTGTTTAATTAGAACTGTTTGATCAATCTTGTTTGCATGTTGATAGTTAGTTAATTTCTGTGATTATGAGTTAATTGGAAATGAATTAAAAAGCTTTGATTATTAAAAATTGTGTACGATAATTTTGGTTTTCTCTTTTTGGGAGAATTTTTCACGATAGTTTTGGGAAAAAGCTTCTTCTCTGTGTCTTGGTTGAAAAGTTTTGGAGATAGTGAATTCAAAGGATTTGTGTGTTCAAAAAATATAGAGTTTTTGGATTTTCCGATTCTTGCTTCAATCTACGTTGGTTTCGAGCAAAATTTTTAGGTTTTCTTCTTTTGATTTGTATTTTCTTGAATAGTAGCTTCTGAATGTTGTTTATGGTATTTGTTCTTCCTTGTGGTGGCATTCTTTTCTAAATATTCTACACAAACATCAAAAATGAAATTGTTGTGGATTAGTGTTGAAATAATTGAAGATTTTTTTTAGAGAAACGAAAGATATTAAAACCTATTTGTAATAAAATTGGTTTTACAATTGTTAATTTCTCTTTCTTGTAATCTTTAGTATTTCGCTTTACCTTCGTTCTTTTTGTGCGTGGTATCTATTATTGGTTGACAAGATTATGTTTCTTTGAATGTTATTTCTAGTATGCTTAAACATTATGCATGTGAGAGATGAAACCAAATCTCATAGTTGTTTTCATGTATGTATCTTTTAGAATTCGATAGTTTTTAGACTTTTTTGTTGCTTCAAATTTCCCATGGGATTTAATCATTTGTACCTCTTTGTTGATGTGTTTTGAATCCTTGAATTCTAAATAGAATTTCCCATAACATTAATGTTGGCATGCAGTTGCATTAGGCTGGCATCTAGAACATTCAAATTAACCCTTATTTCAGAATTCCCTCCATCTCATTGGCTTGTAACACTCATAATGGTGGCTGCATGAATTAGATCCATGAGGTCATTTGTGAATGAACAACATCATATTCGTAGAAAATTGAATCATGAGCTCTCTAGAAACCCTGATATTATGCTCTATTTTGTAGAAAACCATATTAGTGGATGGTTTGGAGGAGTCGTGCCCATCTCCTATCCACATGCCCGTGGAACTAATCCTCTTCTAGTCTCCTCATTCTTTGACTTGCAAATCTGCACACAACCAATCTTCTTGCTGTCCTCTCATTCTTTTGCTATGCAAGTTTTGTGGTCAGCTAATATTCTCGCATTTTACTCATTGTTTTTCCTTGGAAGTTCTGCTTGGTGTTGTCGGTGTTTCTCTTCTTTAGTCATATCGATTATCATATCACAGTGTTACCTTGCTAATTCCTGATTTTTTCTTCACTTACCTCTATTTTGGGTTTTGTATCTCATCCATGTTTTCATCATTGTGGTTAAACAAAGTTGCAATGTCTATGTATACTCTATAATACACATGAAAGAAAATTGATATTGAAATCATCCCACATTTGATATGCGATATCTTGATTTCGTGTACGCGAATAATGAAATGGTTGTTTTCTTTGTAACTTGACTTTCTCTCTGTGCCTTCATTATTTGGTGTATTTATTTTTCCTTGCATTGTACATGCAATGTAATGTTTCTGAATATCTTAAAGTTAATTACCTTTGCATGGCATGTTAACTACTTATTCCTTGTATGAGTATATCTTCACGTAAATGATTACTATTTTGCATGGCACATACACTATCATTGGAGATAACTGCTAGAGCCACATATAGGGTTATGTGGATGTTGTGAGTTCCTTTTATTTAGGTATTGTAATTTATTTGTTTTAAGAGCTGAATTGTACAAATTGATTCTAATGTAATTGTGGATACATATAAATATATATTCAAGTATATATATATATAGATTTATATATATGTGTGTTTTAGAATTGATTGGCTCTTATATGGTTGGTTAGTAAATGTAAAGAACTTATATTATTCTTAATGAAGAATGATAATAGATTTATTTTGTTAAGATAAAAAAATAAGACATTTAATTATGTCGATGAATTATCTTTTATGAAATTTTAGTTCATGAAGATTTGATGGTTGTATATGATGGGTAATATTATATTTTTTATAATTTAAGAGTGTACTTCTGTGTTATTGAGTTTTTAAATCTTCCAGAGGCTAGGAAATGAAACTTGTATTGTTAAGCTTATTGTGTTTGTACTTTATTATTCAATTGCAATGATCTAATTTGGTATTTAGCCATGCACGATTTATTTGTTACCTTGGAGGTATTTTGAAAGTTAAAAGGTTTGTCTCATGATTGAAATGTGTTCAATTATGGATTTTTTTAATGTGCATGATGGTTATCCTTCGTAATTAATTAATAAGTTATGTTATATTATTGTTATCACAAGAATTAGCACCCGAGTGAAAAGCTGAAAGGCTTTGCAATCCTGTGAAACATGGGAATAACTTCAGGTTGTGGGTACCTTATATGAAAGTAAAACTCTAGATTATAGGCTAGCTTCCTATAAGATATTTTGATGATTGTCTGTAACTAGGATGGAAAAGGGAAGAAGTTTTGAAATGAATGCATAAATTGAACTTAAAATTGGGTGATGCACCTAAATGACAATAAAGCATGCAATCTATTTCACAATAGCTCTTCAATAATTCTATTTGCACAACTAAATCTGAACAATACAACCACATTAATGATTTATATAAAGGCATGACTGAATTACCTTCTTTGAAGGAAAACAGAGTTTTCACAGCTAAAATGGTGAGATAAGCCACATGCACAATGTATAACCTATGAAATCAAACTTAATTGTGTACAAACACCTATGAATGAGACATAAAAATAGAGGTTCTTTGATTCAAACACAATAAATCTCTTATCAAATCAATCATACAGTATGACACCTGAGACTTTGAAGGAGAATAATTGGTATATTGAATGTAAAAGGAAAAATTTGCCAATTAACAAACTTGAATAATCTATAAATAAATGTTGCATATATTAAAAACTATAAAAAGCTGAGTTACAAGATAATCTTCTTTGTAGAATGCAAAGGAGAAAATAAGAACTGAAGAAAAAGAACATTTTTTTCCAATATATCAAAAGTATGATCAAAGTGCATGAAAAGAGCATTGGCAGTCTAACTAAAGTCAAAAATATCCTTCAAAAGCCTCTCTCATGAGCAAAAGAGAAAATGCTTGAAAAATGAGTCCACAATTGAAACAAAATGAAGGATAAGGTTGCCAAACTCATCCTCTCAAACTGCATGATGAGAAATGACACCAAACACGATATGAAACTAAAGATCAAGCCTGAAAACTCCACCGTTTGCTCCACTTATCTTCATGTGAACTAATCCACTTCACTTGTGTTATTTTGCATGATTTTAGGGAGGGAGTAATCTTTTGATTAAATATTAAAAGTAATTGATGTGATTATTTTAATATTTCATGTGTGCTTGTACCTTGATTTATATGTTACATGTTAAATATTAAAGTAATGTTACTTTAATATTTAAAATCATGCAAAATGTAAGGGTAAGTGAACATTTAAACATTAAGGTATGACTACCTTAAATATTTAAATACATTTGTTCATTTTACATAATATCATTACCCTTATGACTCCCCAAAATAACCTCAATCTCTTAGCTCTCATAGTAAAGTCACTTGACTTAAAGTCAAGATCATGGAAAAAGGTAGAGTAATAATGTTTTAAAGATAGTCATAAATGAATATGTAATTATCAAGGTCTTCAAATTAAATTCTTGACCATAATAATTTTTGAATGAAATGATAATGTTTAAACATAATCATAAACCCATCATTGAACTAGGGCTAGAGGTCAAAACTACTTGAAGCCCTAATCACTCCTTCACTTTGCACTTGAAGCTTTTTGGAGAAGATAGAGCACCACCATGCTTGGGTAGGGTTTCTTAGGGTCTGCATGTTGATTCCCCACCATTTCTTGTGCCATTTTGATGATTTTTCTAAAGATTTGAGCAGGGAAAAGCAAGGTAAGTCCTTCTCAGTCGATAAAATAGGTTTCTTCCTCCATTTCAAAGCCAATTGAGGGCTTTTAGGTCGTGACCATACCACTTTATCATCTATTCCTTTGTGCTTTTTTTTTTGTGGGTAAGCTCATCTTTTAATCTCTCACTGGAGAAACTAGTTATGAGAGTTTGAAGGAAGAAATGTAAAGAAAAACATGAATCCTTCATGTATTTTTCACAGCAAATGATGGGTAAGTACCTAATTCCTCGTATGTTCGCACTTATCTTATATACTCTTCTATATTTACTTATTTCATTTTGCACCTTCCTATAGGTTTTTATGAAAGGAAAGAATGATCTTTGTTTGTCTTTTACACAAAAAAAAATGATTAAGAAATCTTTCTATTCTTTTCTATTTGTATTCTTCAGAAACACTCTATTTTGGGTTGTCATTTTTTCTACAAGAAGAAACCCCTATAAGTTTGGGACCATGACCTCTTGACTGGTATAAGGTTACTTGCAACATAAAAAGAAAAATGAAACCTTCCTTTTTCCCTCTTTCATACATTTCATTTATTTTTTCCCTTATTCTTTACTTGAAGTGACCTGAGGGTTTCTCCATGGCAAGAATATGATTAAAAGTGAGATAATGTATTCACATTTGGTAGACACAAAATAAATACATCTTGATGAAAGGTCTCAACCTCTCAGATTTTCTGGGTATTTCTATGTTTTGAGCAAGGCTCCTTCGTACAATCAAAATCTTTGATTTTAGCTATTATGGAACAAAACAAAATAATTCCAGGCTGCTATTGCAAGAATATACTTAGCTTTGTATTGTGAAAGATTCGCTTTTGCTTGAAAGCATGGCTCGATGATCTTATATCACTTTTTTTGTTCTCCTCCACTATGGTTGTATCTGGGATCTTTGCACCTTGAAGAGTTATGTTTGTTCCATTGTGAAAATAGCTCCACTTTGATCCTCCTTACTATTTTATTGTAAACATAGGCAAGCTGGACTGTCATGATATCATAGTCCCACTATATTTTGCAAATAATACATTCTAAAAATGTACTTATCATGTAAAGTGTCAGCATATTCATTGGTGATGCTCTTTCAACTCTAAGATTGCTCCTGCTCATTGAAGAGTCAACTGCCTTGATAAATTTGAGACGACTTTGAGTTGTTAGGTCTACACCAAGAACTGCTATGTATTGTAGGACAATGACCATTTATTTTTTTAAAGGATCAAACATATCTTCACATTGCAATACTAGATAGATCTCAAAGTCTCATAACTGCTACTCCACACCAATCTTGATACATTCCTTGAATATTGGCAGTAACCTTTTAATGCTCTTTGTGAGACTAGATAACCTTTATGACCATGTAATGATCTAGTGTTCACTGCATATTTGAGGACTATACGATTGTGATCTCATTTTTTCACTATCCCTTTCTCTTGGATCTGGCACTTATTTCTTAGCAGTCATAATCTTTGTATGTGATTTATATCTTCTGTTAATGCTATGTACCTTGCATTATTTTGATTTTACTGCCTCTGTTTCATATGTTAATGCATATTGAGAAAATGCATTTGGTAACCTACAGTCACCAGTGCATACATCTTTGATGAATTAACATGTAAAACCTGTAGTACTTTAGTATGCTGGGCTCAACCCTTGTGGGAGCCTATTTTCCTCCACATACTAAAATGTCTTCAAATGAGGAACATAAATTTTCCTATACTGCATAGGAAGCAAACAATGTTAGATTAAAACAAATAATTTCAAGTTGCTTTGTTTTGGATTCCTTTCTATTTGTAGCTGATCATATCGAGATATGTATGTAAGATCTGATTGCATGAACATAGAATTGCGACCTTGAGCTCTAACAATTTTTTTGTCTCTCTTGATGCAGGTTCCTTCGGGCGCTTGAAGTAACTAAAGATTGAAGATGAAGTTGCAAGACTGCAATCAACCAAGATTCGCCATTCCAGGTAATGACGGGTCCCATTTCCTTATTCATGCTTCTTTCTTTTATACATATTTTTCTTTTATAGTGTATCTATTCAACTACCTCCCACGGCTTGTGTAGGAAATGTATCTTAATTTTATGAATACAAAATGTTTTTGATGCAAACATTTGTGTAATTTTCCTATTTTGTTAAAACATTTGCATATTGTGATGTACCTTTCTTTATCAACATTTAATTTTAGTAAGAATACTTAATCAAAACTCAAAATGTACCTCAGTATTAATTGGAATACATAACCAGCTCTAAAAAATAGGTAATAGTTATTAGGGAGAGTGGCTTTCAATAGGGGCTGAAACCCTAAGAGGTAACCGGGGTAACCTATCGAGAGTTTATAATTAAGTGAAAACCTTAATAAATGTACTAGGGGTTGGGTAGTGTTCATTAATAATTTAGATAATTTGATTGCCTCACCTTATACCTTAGTGCTTGTATAGATTAAGGGTAGGTTGAGATGGCTTGGAATGGAATGATTGTCTACTTTGTCTTCTTGAAATGTATTTTGATTCCACATGAGTTTGTTTAGGGGCTAGGAATCGGTAGAGATTGCAAGGTTAACTCGGTATGAGGCTCGGTAGTCTAAAAATATTCACTAGGATAACCTATAGTAAACTTTGTGATGACACTCTTTTCTTAATGCATGTTATGTGGTCTCTTGTGTAGAGTTACCTTTCGTTATGTTGTTTCCTTTGGGAGCTTTGTTTGTAATTATGTAGTTTTGATATCATTATGTAATGATGTGTATGCCAAGCCACATGTTGTTAATGTTTTGTCTTCATGTTTGTTTATCTTTGTGGACCTAATATTATCTCCTGGCACAAGGGGTGGACCTTCGAGTACCACATTCTTGGGAGGAACGTGCTTTATCCTCCATTGGGTTTCCTTTGTAGGTGTTGCAGTACAAGGATGATATTTTTCTTATGACCGGTTCCTGACTTTGCTTTGTTTGTGAAGATGGACATCGAGCATGCTCATGAACAAGGTTGAAAGATGTGATATGATCTTCATCTATATTGTATACATTCTTGATGTGTATGTGAGAACTTATCGTAATGTTATTATGTTGTTACAAGATTTATCATAATCTCACTTGATGTAACTTGAATATGTAACTTGTCTACATGATGATTATGTAATTGGATCATTCATTATTAATATGATTTACCCTTATGTTTTATGTCTTTGGTTTATTAATGTGTTGTTTTTCACTTGTGAATGTTTAAGTAGCATTTCCATGGAACCTTGAGGACATATGTGTAGATGTTTCTTTGTTCTCATGTTGAAATCAAATTTCTTTAAAAAAAAAATGTTTGGTTACTTTGTGTGTTGTTCTCTGGGTTCCTTGGTGGGGCATTACATATGTTACAGAGAGAAGAAAGTATCAATGCAATAGATATTTCCACCATGACTGACTCAACTACTTGGAGACATGCATGAATGATAGAGTACACCTTTAGCTCACTACATCCAAAAACTCAACAATTAGATTTTGCACTGATCTACTAGACTCGCATCACATACACATTGTTTCACATTTATTTCACATCTATCTTGATCTATTTCTTTGCATACCTTTCACTAATATCTCATCCTATATTTATACCATCTTCAACTTTGAAACATATCCAAAGTTGGCCATACATTATTTAAGTTCAAATTAGGTCAGTGCTAAAACATTCTAGGGTCGAATTGGAATGAGGGCAGCTCAACCACATGCTTGATGAGGACCCAAATAAGTCCCAACATGCTTCATGAACTTCAGAAGTAGTGTTTAACACAAGATCAACCAGACCTATGTAAAACACATAGAACAATTAAGCACATGCAACCCTTAACATGATCCAGTATTTCCAGAAAACAAAATTATCTTCAATACTAGATCATTACAGATTAACTCTAGAACCACAAGTCATAAGAATCAACCAAGAAGAAATATAGAGAAACTATATTTCTCCTGGACCTCAACCAGATATCTTGAAAAACATAGTTCACAACTGGTGAACATAACTTGCATTGTACAACAATATAGAAACCCAAAATCTGGCTAAAGTAGCTTCCAATATCCATGATCAACATATTTGAACCACATGAACATAGGTGAAAATCCCAGAGAAAAAATCAAGGAAAACATTGAACACCTGCAACCTTTCTTCATTACAATTTTCTCAATATTCTCAATGTATAAAACCAATAATCTACATCCATGACATCAATGACAATAAAAACCAATTGATAACTAATTGACCAGTTGAAATCAATGACAACACCTTCATTCTTGCAACAATCTCCCCATTTTTCATTGATGAAAAAATATGATGTGAAAAACCATCAAAGACAACACTCTAGCTTTGAACACACTTTTCATGATTTTACTTTCTGTTCCTCCCCCTTAATAGATAATCTTTTTCACATCTTCCTCATCTCCCCCTTTGAAATCAATGGAAAAGGAAAAGGATATTTTACATTGATTTACCCTTTAACATTAAGATCAAAATACTCTTTCAATGACAACACATGACACTACCGACTCCCTTTGAGAGGTAGCCACAAAAACACTAGTCTAAAAGGAAGATAGATCCATCGACCCACTGGACTAATGCATCTCCATTTCTATATAGTTCAAAAAAGGAGGGGAAATAACCCCTATCTTCTCTTGGAGATGCTCAAAAGTATCTTTAGGAAGAGCCTTCCTAAATATATCAGCAATTTGATCCTTTGTAGGTACATACTCAAGTTTTACTTCATTCTCCATGACCTTCTCTCTCAAGAAGTGATATCTGATAGATATATGCTTTTTCCTCGAGTGCATCACTAGATTCTTTAAAATGTTAATTGCACTTGTATTATCCCAGAAGATAGAAATAGGATCATCATACCTTACTCTGATATCTTTCAATATCTGTTTCATCCATAAAACTTATGTGTAGCAAGATGCAACAATATACTCAACTTCAATAGTTGGCAAAGAAACTGAATCTTTCTTATTACTCAACCAAGCCACCAATTTGAAACCAAAAAATAATGCACCACCACTTGTACTTTTTCTTTCATCTACACAACCAACCCAATCTGCATATATATAAGAACTTAATGTAAATTCAATATCTTGAGGATATCATAAGCCAAAATCCAGAGTGCCATTCAAATATATGAATATTATTTTAACATCATCAACATGCGTTTGTTTAGGATCTTCTTGAAATCTAGCCACAAGACAGACTACAAGCATAATATCTGGTCTAGTAGTAGTCAAATATAACAGTCCACCAATCATAGATCTATATTTTCTCTTATCAACCTTAGGTGAATCATCATCTTTGCTTAATTTGCAACTAGTTACCATAGGAGTCCATACTAGTTTGGAGCCATCCATCCCAAACTTCTTCAACATCTTTCTTACATACTTTGACTATGAAATAAAAATTCCTTTCTCTATTTGATTAATTTTTAGCCCAAGAAAGAAATTCATCTCACCAAACATGGACATCTCAAATTATTTTTGCATTTCTTCTGCAAACATCTTACACATAGTTTAATTTTCCTCCAAAGATAATGTCATCAACATATACAACCACAATCAATATTTTTTCATTTTCAATTTTAAAATACAAATTACTATCTATCGTACCTTTGTTGAAACCTCGCTGAATCAAATACCTATCTAACCTTGAATACCAAGCTCTAGGAGCTTGCTTCAATACATATAAATATTTCTTCAATCTATAGATCATATCAAGTTGATCTAACAACTGAAATTCTTCCAATTGCTCCATGTAGACCTCTTCTTCTAGCTCACCATTCAAAAATGCAAACTTAACATCCATCTGATAGACCTTGAAATATTTATGAGCAAAAAATGCTAAAAACATCTTGATAGCTTCCGTTCTTGCCATAGGAGAAAAATTCTCCTAAAAATCTATGCCTTCTATTTGTGATTATCCCTTACACACAAGCCTTGCTTTATTTCTGACCACTTCTCCATTCTCATTCAACTTGTTTCTAAATACCCACTTTGATCTATTATGTTTTTATTTGCTAGTCTAGAGACCAATTCCCAAGTTTGATTCTTCTTGATCTGTATAATTTACTCTTTGAAAGCTTCCATCCAATGCTCATCTTTGCATGCTTCACTTATAGTCTTCAGTTCAATCTCAAAAAGTAAACACAAATTATCTCACTAACAATAGCTCCGCTTTTTGTCAATACTCCTTTTGTCTTGTCTCCAATGATCTAACTATCTAAATGATTTTTTACACATATTTAGGTGTCTTTGGGGACACCACCAGAGCTTCTTCTTCTCTTGCTCATCCTTCTCCTATTCTTCCACAACTTCTTCAATATTTACGCATTTAGTTTCATCAAATACATACCCATCGACTTCAATAGAATTCTTCATTGCTTCATCAACCTTGACATTTGTGATTTCTACAATCTTTCTTAGTATTTTATTGAAACATCTGTAAGCTTTTATTTTGGTAGAATATCCAAGAAAAATACCTTCATCACTTTTAGCATCAAACTTCCCTAAATTTTCTTCATCTCATTTGATATAATATTTTCCTCCAAATACCTCAAAATACAACAAAAGGAATTCTTCCACACCATAGCTCATAGGGGGCCTTAGTACTATTGGATTTTTCTTGAACTCGATTGAACACATAAAAAACAGTGTGAATAAATTATCTCGAGTAAACTTCGAGTAGACCAACTTCAGTAAACATTGATCTAGCAACTTCTTGAATTGTTCTGTTATTCCTTTCAACAACTTCATTCTGCTAAGGATTTCTTAGAGAAGATAACTATATTTTTATTCCATGAACTTCACAAAACATATTAAACTCATGGGAGGTGAATTCACCACCTCTGTTAGACCTTAAGCATTTTATTCACAAATTCACTTCATTTTCAACCATAGTTTTGAATGCATTGAATCTATCTAATGCATCATATTTCTCTCTAAGAAATGTAACCCATGTGTACCTAGAGAAATCATCAATCAAAAGAATAAAGTACCTTTCACCTTGTAGAATTATCACTCTTGTAGGACTACAAAGATCTATATGAATTAAATCTAGTAGTCTGGTAGTAGATTGTTCCTTTGATTTGAAGTAGTTTCTTGCTTGCTTTCCAAACTGACAATTCTTGCAAATAGCATTAACAAGGTTTTTAATCCTTGGTAAATCTCTCATGGATTGTACTATACTAATCCTCACCAGGTTATCAAAATTCATATCACACTTTCTAGTGCCATAACCAATTTTCATTAATCTAATTCATAAAAAAAATTCCATCAGCTCCCTTAAGCTCATATATATTTCCTTTAGACTTCTTTGTTGCAGCTATAAGTGTTCTGGATCCTTTCCTGATTTCACATCTCTCATCCTCAAATACAATATTATATCCTTTACTACACATATTTCTAACACTTAAAATATTATGCCCTAAACCCTTAACATAGTAGACATTGGGTTTGCTGGAGGTATTGGGTTTCATTCAGCTTTAGTGGCGGAGGCTCGTGCGTTGCTAATGGGCCTCAAAATTGTTGTTTCTCTGGGGATTGCTTATCTCCACATTGAAGGAGGCTCCAAGTCAGTTATGGATGCTGTGAATAAAGACAAATTAATTGGTTGGAATACTAAGGACATTTTGTTGGATGTTTGTTTCCTTTTATCTAAATTTAGGGATAAAAAGGTGACTCATATCTTCAGAGAAGGAAACCATGTGGCAGATGCTTTGGCTAATCTTGGCTCGGGATGGGATTCTGCTAAATGTTGGAGGAAAAAGGAAAGGCTACCACCAAAATTTCAAGCTTTAATCGTGCGGGAACAAGGCCACCATGGTTTGCAATGACTTTAAACCTTTGGATGATGGGAGTTGAATGGGGGGCCCATTGGATTTTTTGGGGGATCTAGTGGATGAGTGTCAACGTGGAAATGGAGTATAGGTGGAGGTTTCCTAGAAAAGATCTGTGTGTGTGGTGCATGGAAAGGAGGATCCACATGTCTGTCCTTTGGACATGGTGGATGGGATCGGGTTCTAAGGTTATGGTGAGGTGGCAGGGTTGGGACTTAAAAGATGGTTACAAGTATAGTTTGGTGGCTTGATGAAGGATAGTTGGAAGGACGTGACTTCATTAAATCTGTGGAGCCGTATTGTGTGATCTATTCTCTTGGGGATTGTGGGATTTCTTATTTTATCTCCTCCTTGCATCTAGTTGTGTGAATGTATTTATAATGATTTGACTATTCATGATGGGAGATGGCCTCCTTCTAGGGGCTTTGAGACAGTTAGTTTAGCATGGGACTCCTTTGGCTCAATTTGGATGGTTTCTAATTTTAGTTATTCGGCCTTTCCACATGGTTTTTTGTGCATTCCCTACATGTCCGCCAATTCTTTCCTTCTTGGCCGTAATCATAACTTCATTAAATTTAGTGTCAAATCACCCTGTGGTGATTTTCCCCTCTGCACATGTTACCTGTACGTGGGTGTTATTATCCTCTATTGTATACCTTTCCTTAACAATCACTTTGTGATTGTCATTCGTGACTGTTGCAATTGGTATTTTTTGCAATTTCTTGAGTTTTCTATGCAGGTTGGAAGTATGGGTGGTGAGCGGGTTAGGACTGAACTTGACAATTGCGAGGAGTTTTAGAACAACCCTTTGGTTTGGCACATTTGTGTGGAGGGTGGCATTGCTCTGCTTATGGAGTGCTTGGTCGGTCATGATCCTATCTTATCAGGTTAGTTTTCCAATTCGTGGAAGGACCGATGGGTCTCCATTGATGGTATATCATTTGAAATCAATGAGGAAGTCATAGCGTAGGCTATGGGTTTGTTGTGTTCTAGGAAAAAATACCCCAAACACACCAAGAAATAGGATCATGAAATCTTAAAATCCTTTTTCAGAGGTGAGGAGGCCCCGGTACGGAACCAGTCAGGGTTTGAGAGGGATGTGCTCCCGAAGCCCTGGGACTAGGTGTGCATGGCATTAATGAAGTATGTTACTCTGGAAGGTAGGTTTAAAACCTGTTTCTTTTACCACTTCCCCTTGTTAAATCACCTAACACATAAGATGTTGCTCAGTTTCCTATTTTTTCTTTTAATGGACCTTGAAAACTCTGTCAACAAGTGTAAAGAGTCGGCCAACCATAATCCCTATGATCTCCCACCACTCCCACTCCCACTCCATCAGGGGCTTATTCTGAGACTATATCACTTTCATCTAGCTCTCTGTCTGCCTAAATCCATCATGAAAATCCACATTGAGAACATTGAACCCCTTTCAACTATGCATATTTCCTCGACCGAGTCTAAAAGTCCTCCTGAGAAGTCCACTTCAGGAATTGTTGGGAATCCTAAAGCCAAAATTACCACCAAAAACTTAAGTGTGGTCTAGGAAAGGCCCATGCCAGTGCAACATAAGGACTCTATGAACTAAAATCCACTCAAGCAGATTCGGCCTACAAGTCCACTTCAACCAAAAAAGGTAAGGAGAAATGCATGCTGGCCTCGACTACTAAGGATGGCAAGGGAAAGAATGTTGTTAGGAAAGACTCCAAAGGTGATACGGTTGTGGGGACCATTGAGACGAATGGTGGGGAAAATTCTAGGAGGAGATCTAGGAGGCTGGCTAAGAATAGCAAAAAGAGGTTAATTATTGAAGACTCTGAGGAGGAGCAGTCTGACAGCAAAGGTTACAAGGAAGAAGATTCTGAAGATGAGGAGGAAGAAAATGTGGAGAGGCCCTAGTTTACTCTAGTGGACAGCAAGCTTCCTATTGATGGCTCTGCCTCTCACTCTCTGCATCCCCTATTGGATGAGCCTGGAGAGGTTCAGGGGACTATGGATGTTGGTGTGGAGTCATGCGATGTGGTGAAGAGAATGGACACTCTCAAAAAAAGGTTTCGGGGGTTAACCCGCTTCACCATGAAGTTGGATCACTTTGTCATGAGCACCCTGTCTAATGCTATAAAGGAGGAGCTGGAGGGAAAAAAAAGTTGGGAGAACGAAGAATGGGTGGGTGATGAGGCAGTGGACCTCCTCATTAAAAACTGGGACAATGCCAGTTAGCTGCTCCCTGTGCCTATCTGTCGGTTGTTGCTCTGTGGTCACTGTGCTACATTTGGGTTGTTCTGTGTTTTATTTTTTTCCTTTATGTTTTCTTTTTAGTCTTGTTCCTTTTTGGCCTTAGTGGCTCATTGTGAAGGGTACGACACCCTAAAAATGCTGCTTAACTTTTCAAAAACATAGTAGACATCATCAATATTGTGCTTTCTATAAAAAACTTATAGAACCTATCCCACAAATCTTAGTACCAGTATCATCTCCAAACACACCTAAGCCTCCATCATATTTTTCAAGTTTAACAAACTCACTCTTATCACCAGTCATGTGATGTGAGCAACCACTATCAATAACCCAATAGTTCTTTTCCTATTTGGCATGTAGGGTAGAGATTACAGTATCTTTATCTTTCTCTTTCTCCAGAAGACATCCTTTCACTTGTATTTTATAATTAGTAGAAGTACATTAATCATTTATAGCTACGAACAATAATTCATTGTCATCAAAATATCCATAATCATATTCCTCATCATAAATACTAGCATCCTCATTCATATAATATGCTCTATTGATCTTCTTACCTTTGTTTTCTTTGCTAAATCTTTGTTTACTCTTCTTAGCTCTTTCTAGAGATCTCAAAGCATAATGATCTATTCCTCCACAACTAACATTTAAAGGGTAACTTATCTTCATACTTACTGGAGCCTTTATTTATCCTTCTCAAAAAGTTAGCTTCTGCTTCATCAAGATTTTATTCATCCAGATCTTCAACTCTTGTAGCTTTAATAGCAATTTCTGATTTGTATCCATTTCTCAAATTTGGCTTTCTCAACTCATAAGATGTCAAAGTTCCCAATAAATAATCTTTAGTATAGGTCTTGTAGTCTATATATTCTTCAATAGCAGACACCTTTTTTATGAGAAGGGGGATTCACTACTCATGAGTTCTCTTCGGTTAGAGAGCCTCACAGGGTGAACTGCCCTAAACTACCTCAAAAGGAAAATGAAGAGAGTTCTAGAACCAAAAAGAGCAGGTCAGAAAGATTCTCTGGACAAACCACAAGCTCTCAGCAAAAGGATGTCAACTTAGAACATAGATGACAACATAGTGCGCTGACATCCCCGAGGTGCGTTGGCATCTTGTACAGACCAGAAAGAAGGTTTATCTCAGGGAATAGCTAAGTGATCACTAGAAATATGGTTACTGAGAATTTCTAGAATGTGATAAAGCTGAAATGGACTGAAATAGAAATGATAAAGATAAGGAGAAGAAGGGAAAGGAAAAACTTATGAACATGTGAATGAAGAAGCTTCCAACATGTGAATATCTTCAATATCTGCACACAAGAGAGAGAGAGAGAGAGAGAAAGTGTTGGAGCTGTATAGGGGTTTTCCTCAGTCAAACCCCCATTTTGGTGTTCCCACCTCCATGAACAACTAGATAGATAGAGAGAAATTTAGGAAATGAAGTAAAGTACACAAAAGTACTACAAAACAGTGTTATGCTACTCAACCAAATAATAGAGGAGAGGAGTGAAATCTTACCACCTTCGCCCAAAGTGCTCAAGGCTAGTGGGGGAGAAAATGAGAGGAACTCAAGCCTTTGCTGCCATGGTGTTTTTTTCCACACTTGATCTACTGAAGTGATGGAGTGTTGATGTTGTTGTTGTGAAGTGTAAAGTGTTTGTGAAGAAGCTGCTTGGAGCTTGTGAAGATCTTGGAGAGTGAAGAGGGAGCTAGAAAGGATGGGGAGGTCCAAAGATGCAAGAGATCTAAGAGAGGAAAAATGGAAGCAATAATAGTGAATATGAAGGAAAGAGAGAATAAAATGGCCATATTTGGGTCGGTCGACCGAAGATGGCATTAAAAATCAACTCCCTATGGGAATGGTAATGCCTCTGTAGGTTCCAGACGCATAAATTTGTCAGGGACATTAGCATGCCACACAGATATCTGCACGCCGCATGAGTGTCTTAGGTAGAAATGCCTCTACCGACGCTCAAAACAGGTGCCAAATGGAACAAGGATAGTGGGCTTAGGAGAAATTTTTCCTTCGAATTTGGTTTTCTAAAGTGTAAGGGGGTAAAAGGGAATTTGTGTTAGGGGTTCAAATTCACATTGATACATTTTTCCCCCACTTTAGCTATCACAAGTACTAATGAGTGCTTTGGTAAAGTAGAGTAGAGAAGTAGTAAGGCTAGAAATGTATACCTAAATTGACGAGGAAGCAGAGCATGTTCTGGTGACCTCAGAAGTGTAGGACAAGAAAAAGACTTCATAACTCCATGGAACTATGAAGTTGAAGAAAGAAAGTGCCTTATAGACCCGTAGACCTGCAAGGAAGGTGTCCTCCAAGAACTCTCACATGAAGGAAACCAAGAAAGTGCCTTACAAACCCGCAAACTTGCAAGGAAGGTATCCACCAAGAACTCTCACATGAAGGAAACCAAAAAAGTGCCTTATAGACCCACAAAACTACAAGGAAGGTATCCTCCAAGAACCCTCACATGAAGGAAACCAAGAAAGCACCTTACAGACCCATAGACCTGCAAGGAAGGTATCCTCCAAGAAATCTCACATGAAGGAAACTAAGAAAGCGCCTTATAGACCTGCAAACTTGCAAGGAAGGTATCCTCCAAGAACTCTCACATGAAGGAAACCAAGCAAAGGGGACTCTATAGAGTCAAATATGGCAACATGTTTACCCACAGATAGAACATGTTAAGAAGCAACCACACATGCCAGTGAATGGATAGTCACATAGACCATCACTAAGTTGTAATGCTTTCAAAGGGATCCCTCAGGAACCCTTCAAAAGGAAGGAGGGTCCACTCAAGGGATGCACTATTTGAAAAGTGAAGTCTAGCTAGGCTACCCTAAAGCTAGACATAAGGATGCGAGGACAGTCTAGTCGGGCTGCCCTTGGACTAGATGTCAAGGTGTGAAACTAGTCTAGTTGGGCTGCCCCCAAGCTAGACGCCAATGAATTCATTCGAGAGAAAAGGATTTCAAAGAGGTCCCTCGTGAACCCTTCAAAAGGAAGAAGATCCACTCAAGGGACACTACATTTGAAAGACATAAAGAGAGAAGAGGGGGTTCGTCAGAAGGACACACATCCCCAGAATACATTATCACTGCCCCCATCATACAAGGGAGGAGAATCACACAAGATACTTAAAGCATGAAGGATAGAGGTAGACATTGATACCACTTGTCATGTGACAAAAAGGCAGGTGCACCAACAGGCACTTGAATCACGAAGTTGCATTTTGTCCTTCAAGGCCTTACATTAACTAGTGGAATGGCTAGGCACTCAATGGTATGCACAAAAAGAATGTTTTTCATGATCATGCTTATGATTTTTCTTGTGTGTAGGAGGAGGAAAAGTAATCAAGTGGGATTTGAGAAGCCACAACAAAATATTCTCTTGCTCAGATAAAGAATGAGGAGCAAGAAGCAACCGTTTCTTTTGCGAAGAAAAGTTGGACTTCTCACAAGAAGAAGATATGAAGATAGAAGATAAAGGAGGATAGACCAATCCATGATAAATAGGTTGAGCAGACATCATGTCAATGTTCAACCATGATTTTTGTTCAGATAGTTCATTTGACAAACCAAGCCCCAAGTTACACTTGCGAGGTGCGAATTATATAGGGACCTGAATGCCTTGTTCATTATGGCCACAACCTTTACGCTCATAGCCATACTTAGAGATGATCTTAAAGCTAGGGCCATAACATGTTTGTAAATCATGAGAAGAAGGGGGATCCTCATAGAGAGTGTTATTCCAGCAGGGGGGAATATACTCTTCTACGGGATCATCATCATCCTTCTTGATAGGGCTGTCAACATTATCCTCCTTAGCAGAGGCATAATCGTCTTCCTCAAAAGGAGGATCAACACTAAGAACATTACCATTTTTGTTCACATTATCCCACGATGTAAAAGACTGGTCATCTTTGATAAGGGGTGTGAATAATGTTATTGAAGGTTCGAAGTGTTTTAGATCGACCTTATATTCCTGAATGAAGGAATCAATAAATTTTGAAGGACCCCAGTTATCACCAAGACATGCATTCCTTTGAGAAGAGGTCTTAGGATTTCTTGCTTCAGAAGGATCTTCCTTAAGGACATTCATCTCAAGAGTATCTTGTGTAGTAGATACTGTTGGAGTAAACATCAACACATTGGAAGATACTGAAGGAATAAGAGTAGGCACAACAGAAGCTTGACCGACAAATGCCATCTCACATAAGTGCTTAGCATCAGGGTCAACCTTGACTGTGACTACTTTATTATTACAAATGAACTTAATTTATTTATGCAAGGTAGACGGGACTGCACCCATAGCGTGAATCCATGATCTACCATGAAGAAGGTTATAAGGTAACTTCTCCATCATAACATGTACGAGGGTAGGTACAGTAACGGGTCCCAACCTCAAAGGAAAAACTATCATGCCTAGGGCTTGTCAATTGACATTATCAAATCTATGAATGTCGACAAAAGAAGTATTAAGAGAAGATGGATCAACATTAATCTTAGGCAATAGATCAATGCTACATATGCTAAGCATCAAACCAACGTCAAAAAGAGTACGTCTAATGCCAATCTTATTAAAATTAACTATAATCATTAGAGGATCTACTTTATTATGTACTTTTGAAGGCGAGAGTTCATGAGGATAGAACATAATATTTAATATATCCACACTAATATACGCTAACAACGCATCAACATCTACCAGCCTAGTAGAAGAGGGCAAGAGGATATTTTGTAAGGATTCTTGAAGCATACCTTGGTAAACCGGAGCAGACTGAAGCAAGTCCCACAGTGAGATCTTAGCCGAAGTAACTTGAGGTTGCTCGACAAGATTGTAATCACTAGGTGCTTTAGTCATAGCTTTAGGTACTTGAACAAGGCTTAGTTGTTTATTGATTCTAGTATCATAGTTACAGGCTACCACTCTACAAGAGGGAGCCTTAGAAAGATCAAGGGAATCACTCTCAAATGGGACACAATCAATAGAAAAAACCCTTTCAAGAGAAGGACTAGTGGGAGTCACATAAATGACCAGTCTCTTAGGAATTTGAGGGGTGGCAGAGACATAGATTACATTTACAGAATCATCACAACTAGTAAAATAATTATTTGAAGACATATTCTCAACATCGATCCAAATAGGATCAAATGTGGAAGGAGATTCATCATGCACTAATGCATCATCTCTAGAGGAGAGTGCATTAGAATAGAAGGGAAATTCATCATTCACAAGTGCAACATCCCTAGAAGGGAGTGAACTGGAATGAGTAGGAGATTCATCATTCACAAATGCATCATCTCTAGAAGACAGTGTATTGCAATGAATAGAAGGTAGAGTAATATTAAGAAAGGTATCAATGATTTCATCTTCTTGCAACAAGATATCCTTCGAAGCAAGAGGAATCTCATGAGAAGGATCAAAGATATCAAGTGACATGGGTATAGCCAAGCACCATCACATGCATGAAATAGAACATCATTAATATTTTTAATATAATTAGACACAAAACTAATAAAATAAGATATTAAATTCATTAGGATTTTTTCGGTATTTTTATGTTCTAGTAATTTGCATTTTCAAGCAGAATTTGAGGTTAGAACTTGCGTCAGTCCCTAAAATTTTGACTACCAAAGGAAATATTTTAGGGACTGAACTAGTTCTCTAGAAGACCTTTCCAACGATGCAAACGGTTCTGCATTCCGAGCACTGAGTCAAAAGTTATGACCCCATGAAGCAGGGGTAAATAAATTACTAGTTTTTTGAAGAAAATTGTTCTTCACATCAGGTTCACCAAAATGTAAGAGAAGGGGGATTCACTACTCATGATTTCTCTTTAGTTAGAGAGCCTCATAGGGAAAACTTCCCTAAACTACCTCAAAGGACAACAGAGAGAGTTCTACAACCAGAAAGAGTAGGTCACAGAGATTCTCTAGACAAACCGACAAGCTCTTGACCAAAGGACATCAATGTAGAACACAGATGACACCTCGACGTGTTGGCATCCCCGAGGCACGCTGGAATCTCGTACGAACCAAAAATCAGATTTATCTGAGGGAACAACTAAGTGACCTCTAGAAATCCAATTACTGAGAACTTTTATAATGTGATAAAGCTAAAATGGATTGAAATAGAAATGATAAAGATAAGGAGAAGAATGGAAAGGAAACACTTACAAACATGTGAATGCTGAAGCTTCCAACGTGTGAATTTCTTCAATACCTACACATAATAGAGAGAGAAAGTGTTGGGGTTGTATAGGGGTTTGCCTCAGTCAAACCCCCGTTTTGGTGTTCCCACCTCCGTAGACAACCAAATAGATAGAGAGAAATGTAGGAAATAGAGTAAAGTACACAAAAGCACTACAAAACAATGTTATGCTACTCAACCAAATAGTAGAGGAGAGGAGTGAAAGCTTACCACCTCCACCCAAAGCACTCAAGCCTCTGCTGCCGTGGTGTTTCGTTCCACACTTGCTCTACTGAAGTGATGGAGTATTGATGTTGCTGCTATGAAGTGTAAAGTGTTTGTGAAAAAGCTAGTTGGAGCTTGTGAAGATCTTGGAGAGTGAAGAGGGAGCTAGAAAGAATGGAGAGGTCCAAAGATCCACGAGATCTAAGAGAGGCAAAAAGGAAGCGGGAATAGTGAATATGAAGGAAAGAGGGAAAAAAATGGCCATATGGGTGTTACAAATCAACTCCATATGGGAATGGTAACGCCTCTTCAAACTCTAGAAATGAGAATCTATCAGGGACATTAGCATGTCGCGCTGATGTTTGCATGCCACATGGGCGTCCTAGATAGAAATGCCTCTACCAATGCTCAAAAAAGGTGCAAATTGGAATGAAGGCAAGAGGCTTAGGTGAAATTTCACCTTCGGATTTGGTTTTCTAAAGTGTAAGGGGGTAAGAGGAAATTTGTGTTAGGGGTGCAAATTCACAATGATACACCTTTTCATTGTATGCATCAAAAAGAGTTCTAAGAATCTTCTTTACAATCTTGGATTCATCTATTGTAGCACCAAGTCATCACATTCCACCTACCACCTCTTCTAGTTTTTGTACATAGGATTTAATGTTCTCATCTTTAGACATATGTAGGAGCTGAAACTATGTCTCCAAATTCTATAACTTTTCTTCTTTGACCCTTCATATCCTTCATGTGCCTTTTCTAAATCATCCCAAAATTCTTTAGCAATCTTCAGATTTTGAACTTTAATCAACTCAAAATGTGCAAGACTATTCTTCAAAATGAACTTCACCTTATTTTTCACTTCATGTGTCATGATTTCATCATTCATAATCAAACTATTAGCAGGAGGGCTGTAAATAGTCTAAGCTTTCTCTACATCATATCCACAATACTCTAGATATTCTTCCATTAGTATTTTCTAGATAGCATAATTAGTTCCATCGAACTTCAGATACTCAAAAGTGATTTTCCCTGCCACCCCAGACCTTCCTTAACCGGTTAAGCTCTTTTCCAAGGAACCAAGCTCAGATTCCAATTGTTGAACAAGACAACTAAGAGGGGGGTGAATCAGATGTGACAAATTTTAACCTTTAAAATTTTCATTGGAAATTAGATCAATCACAAATCCTTTACTTTGCTAAAATGATTAAACATTAAGTGTAAAGGAAAAAATTGAAAATCATCACACATACATAGTAACACTAGATTTATGTGGAAAACCCAATAAGGGAAAAACCACAATGAGGACGAGCTCACAATATAAAGAATATCAAAACCGATTACAAAGGATCACTACCAAAGTAGGTGTAATGAAATAACTTGCACAAGAAGAATATAATATGAAACATGTTAGAAATACTTGATAATAATATGCCACTTCGAGGGGACAACCTCCTACTTACTTTGAGGGGGATACCTCCAATAGTCTTCAATAAGAACACAATAATCAATATGATCATCAAATAAGACTCACAACCTCCTATTTATACCTATTTATGCCTAGGATATCACCTAGGCTGATTTAGATAACCCTATATAAGTCTAGGGCTTACCTAAACAACTAAATAACAATATACTAATGATAATATGACTTAATTAGGAGTTAAGATTGCCTCAAGCTGACTATTCATAACCTAATGTACACCAATATTAAGGGCGTAGCATGCCCCCCCTCTTCAAACAAGCATTGTCCTCAATACTAATCAAATGTGGATTCTTTTGAATAACCTCCTCATCCTCCCATGTGGCATCTTCAATTGGTAAATTCTTCCATTGGATGAGATACTCAGTGAGAGTTCTATTCCTCAACTTCTTCATGCATGTTTGGTGAATGCACTCCAGTTCCAAAATGATTCTTCCTTCTTCATTGAGCTTTGGTAGTGCTGTTTGAGTTGGAATATTATGCCCAATTACCTTCTTCAAACAAGAGACATGAAAAAATGTATGTATCTTTATTGTTGGTGGAAACTCTAGCTTGTAGGAAACACTACCAATCCTTTGCATGATTTGGTATGGCCCATAATACCTTGGTGACAATTTATTATTATTTTTTTGTTGCTTCAGTGAGATTTTATTATAAGGCTACAATCTCAAGAAGACCCAATCACCAACTTCAAAACTTATTTCACTATGATGTTGGTCTGCCTATTGTTTCATTGTATTTTGTGTCATGGCTAGATTCTCCTTGAGTCCTAAAAGTACCTATTATTGATGAAGCAAGTGGTCCTCTATTGCATGAACTCTCGGTGACACCTTTAATGATGATGTGATGGAAGGAGGATTATATCCATAAAGCACCAAAAATGGAGACATTTTTGATGAGCTATGAAAAGAAGTGTTATACCACCATTCTACAAGTGGTAGCCAATCTACCCATTGAGATTGTTTCTCTGAAGTGAAACAATGTAGATATCCTTCCAAAAACTTATTAACAACCTTAGTTTTCCCATCTAATTGAGGGTGGTATGAAGAGCTATGAGCCAATTGAGTACCCAAACATGAGAATTAATATTTCTAAAAGTGGCTAGTAAAGATAGGATCACACTCACTGACAATAACCTTAGGTGTACCATGTAGCTTTTGAATATTCTCCAATTTTTTTTTACCCCTGTACTTGTTGTAAAAGGATGTGATAATGCAATGAAATGAGCATATTTAGTGAGGAGATCAACTAATACCATGATGAAATTATGACCTTTGGATTTGGGAAGCCCTGTGATGAAGTCCATGGATACCTCTTCCCAATGCTGGCTAGGAATAGATAGGGGCTGCAAGAGACCTGGTGTCTTAATCGTCTCCCCTTTATTCCTTTGACAAACCAAAATTTCAGCCACAAATTTTTGAACGTCACCTTTTAGCCCTTCCCAAATTTTTTTTTCTTGACTCAATGATATGTCTTCAAAAATCCTGAATGACCACCAACTGGAGACTCATGTAGTTATGTGAGAATCTTGTGTTTAAGAGTGGAATTCTTACAAAGATACAGGCACTCTTTATACCAAAGAGTATCTCCCTTCCAACAAAACTTTCCTGAACTACTAGGATCACTTTTTAATTGTTGGATGAGATTACTTGTCGCAACATCATTTTGCCACTCTACTTTGGCTTCTTCCACCAAATTTTCTTGTAATATTGAAAGAGAACACAATAAGGCTTCATCTTTCTCATCCTTCCTAGAAAGTGCATCTGCCACAATATTTTCCTTCCCTTTCTTATATACAATCTCAAAGTCGTATACTAACATCTTAGTGACCCATTTTTGTTGCTCTTCAGAAGATAATATTTCTTCCAAAAAATATTTTAGGCTATCATGATCTGTCTTAACCTTGAAGTGTCTACCCATTAGATAAGGCCTCCATTGTTTAATTACAGGAAGGATTGCTAGCATTTACTTCTCATAAATAGGTTTTAGCTGATTCTTACCCTTTTATTGGTGACTCTCAAATGCAATTGGTTGACCTTCTTATATGAGAGTTGCTCCTATCCCATTTCCAGAAGCATCACATTCCACAATGAATTCCTTTGTGAAGTCAGGAGTGGCAAGAACTGGAGTTGTACACATAACCTCCTTCAATCTCTCAAATTCTGCATTAGTGGACTCATTCCAATGAAAATAATCTTTCATCAATAGAGTGGTGAGGGGTGCTACTATATGACCATAATTCTTCACAAATATTTTGTATTACCCTGCCAATCCCAAGAAACCCCTTAGTTTCTTAATGGTTTTTGGAATAGGCCATTCCATGACACCCTTAATTTTGTTAGGGTCCACCTTTACTCCATCATGTGAAACTATGTGTCCCAAATACTCCACCTCCTTAAGAAAAAAAGAACACTTGGATGGCTTAGCATAGAAATGATGATCTTGATTTATTTTTAATTCTTGATCTACATGTTGCAAATGTTCTTCCCAAGTCTTTGTATAAATCAATATATCATCAAAGAACACTAATACAAACTTTTTTAAGAACTTCTTAAAAATGGAATTCATCAAACTTTGGAATGTAGATGGTACATTAGTACGACCAAATGGCATCACCAAAAATTCATAATGACCCTCATGAGTCTAAAATGTTGTCTTACAAATATCTTCCTCCTTAATCCAAATTTGGTGATAACCAGATCTAAGTTCCAACTTGGTAAAATACATATCTCCATTCAATTCATATAGAAAATCATCAATATCTAGAATAGGGAACTTATCTTTAATGGTGTACATTTTGATAACTCTATAATCTAGACACAAGCGCCAAGTTTCATCCTTCTTATGTACCATCACCATCAGAGAGGAGTAAGCAGTTTGGCTATGCTTGATAATTCCCGCCTCTAGCATCTCCTCAACAATTTTTTCTATCTCAATTTTTTGTATGTGTGGGTACTTATAAGGCTCGATGTTCGGTGGTTGGCTCCTTGGAACTAGTTATATGGAATGATCATGATCCCTCTTAGAATGAAGTCCTTTAGGCATATCTCCAAGAAAAAATGAGTGACGATCAATTATTGCTTGTAAATCTGGATGAGTAGGAGCATTAGATTGAGAGACTTCTAATGAACATAGCTGGGCCACAAATCCATCCACTCCTTTCTTAAGAAAATTTTGCATTTGATGAGAGCTAACCAACTGTGGTGACTTTGATTTCAACCCCTTTAGCTCTACTAATTTTCCTTTTGATTGAAATCTCATGAATAGTTCTTGGAAGTTCATCTCGATTGTTCCCAATGTAGTAAGCCATTGTACTCCCAAAACAATATCTGCTGCACCCATGGATATCACATACATTGGGGTATCAAGTCGATAATATCCCATGGATAATTTAATGCTACGAAACTTCCTTGAACAACTAACTGTACCACCATCTGTAATAAAAACCTCAAACTCTGGAGCTGGATATATAAAACAATTTAAATGAGTTGCCAAATTTTTGTTGATGAAATTATGAGTACTACCTGAGTCAATCAACACTGTTACTTTCTGCTTTTTTAAGAACCCCACTACCTTAAGAGTTTGTGGAGCACTGAAACCTGAGAGTGCATGAAAAGAAATGATTGGTTGAGAATCATTTGATTCCTCATTTGACTCCTTTTCATCCTCTAATATGGTTTCCTCCTCTTCTTCTTCACTTGGCCCTTCAATATAGAACAATTTATTTTCACTACATCTATGTCCTTGACTATATTTTCTATCACAATTGAAACATAACCCTTTTTCTCTTTTCTCCTCAATTTGTTGTGGAGTCAACCTAGTAGGTTGAGGAAGAGAAGGTGTTGAATATCCTTTCTCTCTTGTCACATTAGCCCCTTGCTTCTTAGGAATCAAATATTTCTCCTCTACCCTACGTGCTAAGGTAAATGACTCATTTATAGAGCTAGGACTAAACATGCATACCTCATGTTGAATGTGATCCTTGAGACCACCCAAGAATAAATCATTCAAGTTATCCTCTATAATTTTATCCACTCTTAAGGATAGATTTTGGAATTGATGAATGTAATCCTTAACTGACCTTGTTTGTTGAAGTTTAGCAAGCTGGTTGAAGAAGTTGTCTGTCACAATATTGCTATATTGTGCTTAGATTTCCTTCGTAAAAATTGACCCTGGGAAGGCGAGACTATTTTTCCTTCGATGAGTACAAAGAAAATGATATCAAATGAATTTATCTAGTTCTAGATATAGGGAGTACATCGTGACCTTTTATCCATTTGGGATTTGATGTAATTCACAAAAAATCTCCATTTGGTTTATCCATGTTAGAGGATCCTTGCTATCAAACTTGCACATATCCACCTTTGGAAAAAAATTCCTAGAGCCCATAGGATTATTAAAGTTTGTGTCAATATTAGCTAACCTGGAAGTTTCACCTTGGTTGCTTTAAAAATCCTTTCTCGGTTCATTCATATAGGCGCTTAACATGCTTCGTATATCCGATATATCTCCTCTTAGATCACAAACATCCATCTTTATTGAGGAAATTTATTCCTTGACCTTACTTATTTCCTCATTAGGATTAATATCCTCTATTGTTACCCCACCCTTATCAGGAGTCTTCCCCGGTGTGACAACATTATTTTTGCCCCTTGTTGCAGGCCCCATCATGATGGGAACCAATAATTTTGAAATAAATCATGAAAATGAGATTTAAATTTTTTGACATTTTTATCATAATGTACTAGGTCCAAAATACTTCTCACCTAGAAAAATCTCCAAGAAATGAGTAGATTTGCAACCTTGAGAGTGATATTTGTGAAAAACCTAATTTTTTAATAACTCACATATTTGTGATCCAATTTCTTCTTTTTTTTTAATATAGGCTCCTGTAGTATTCCTACCAAAACCCATTAAAAATTAGGCTTTAATTCAAAATTATTTGAGAGATATGAAGATTCCAAATAAATTGTGTAGAAACCCTAATTATGCAACAATTTGCTCAATTCTGCTTCAATTCCTCTAAAATCTAGACTATAGCTTCTTTAATATGTTCTTCAAAAACCCTTTAAAAATAAAAATAAAAATTTCTAAAATATGAAAGATATTCTCTTCCCAAAATCGCCTTCAATATTGAGAAAAACCTTGCCTCTACGGTGCCACGATCATGCTTTGATACCACTTGTAATGAAATAACATGCACAAGAAGAATATAATATGAAATATGCTAAAAATACTTGATAATAATATTCCACTTCAAGGGGGAAACCTCTTGATCCACTTCGAGGGGGATACCTCCAATAGTCTTCAATAAGAACACAATACTCAACATGATCATAAAATAAGACTCACAACCTCCTATTTATACCTATTTATGCCTAGGATATCACCTAGGCCGACTTAGCTAACCCTATATAAGTCTAAGGCTGACCTAAAAAACTAAATAAAAATATACTAATGATAATATGACTTAATTAGGAGTTAAGATAGCGATAAGCCGACTATTCATAACCTGATGTACACCAATATTAAGGGCATAATAGTAGGCTCACTGCCAAAACAAGACTCACTATCTGGATTAGGACTCAATGTCCAACAAGTGTTAACCACTCAGAGGGCTCACTATGACACATATACAAATAAGATAGAAGATATATGTTATAGAGAGAAGAAAATATCAATGCAACAAAGATTTCCACCATGAATCACTCAACTACTTGTAGACATGCATGAATGATAGAGTACACCTTCAACTCACTGCACTTGGAAACTCAACAATTAGATTTTGCAATGATCTACCAGACTCACATTCACATCTATTTCACATCTACCTTGCTCTATTTATTTTCATACCTTTCACTGATATCTCATCCCGTATTTATACCATCTTCAACTTTGAAACATATCCAAAGTCAGCCATACACCATTTAAATTTAAATTAGGTCAGTGCCAAAACATTCTAGGGTAGAATTATAATGAGGGCAACCCAACCACATGATTGACGAGGACCTAAATAATTCCCAACAAACTTCATGAACTTTGAAAGTAGTGTTTAACACAAGGTCAACCAAAAAAGTGTAAAACACAAAACAATTAAGCACACACAACCCTTAACACGATCCATTCTTTCCAAACAATAAAATTATCTTCAATACTATCATAAAAACTTAACTCTAGAACTGCAAGTCATAAGACTCAACCAAGAACAAATCTGGAGTAACTACATTTCTCTTGAACCTCAGCTAGATACCTTAAAAAACACAGTTCACAATTGGTGAACATAACTCGCACTATACAACAATCTAAAAACCCAAAATCTTGATAAAGTAGCTTCCAATAACCACGATCAACATATCTAAACCACATGAACATAGGAGCAAATCCTAGAGAAAAACATGAATTAAACACTAAACACCTACAACCTTACTTCATTACAATTTTCTCAATATCCTCGACATATAAAACCAACCAATAACTTGCATCCATGAAATCAATGACAACAACAACCAGTTGATAACTAGTTGACCAGTTGACATCAATGACAACACCTTCATTCTTGCAACATATTTATGACAACTAGGTTATGTTATGTCTCACTAGATGAAAATTGGCTAATAATCCCCATGGCTACATTCATTTATGGTCACTCACAATATCACAACCCAATAAAATACATCATACACAAATCATCTAATGGTTTCCATCAGTTGTAGGTTCACAAAGGATTTTACAAAGTTTCATAACACTAAATTGTGCATAATACAAGGATACTAAATTACAAATAATTTACTAGCATAGGAAAAATATTTTCCATTTAAAGATGTGTAGGATCAACTTCAACTACTAGGGTGGTGTCTAATCCTATAGTATTAGAGTTATATTTGAACTAAAAATTATAATGATAAAGTAAGTCATAATATTTAGTTGAGCTTCATGTACTTGGATTTGAATTAAAAATATTAGACTTTCAATTTCCCTACCATTCTAAAATATACACTCATTCTTAGCTATCAACAACAAATTTAAATCCCCACATATAAGTCCTAAAAGAAATCAAACAAAATTAGAGATTGTTATCACTTAGTAGTGCACCCCTAATGAGTTACAAAACTCAACCTACTAGTTTTATAGGAGCAAATTTGCAATCCTCACTCAAATTCCCCTTTTACACATCCTCACCTTAGGAAACCAAATCCAAAGGAAAAATTACACATGAACTAGTTGCTTTCCTTCTACATGGAATCTTTTTGTTGTGTTGGTGGGAGAATATTTATCGAGGATGCACACGCGACATGTAGAAGTCCATGTGGTGCACTTACATCCCTGATAGATTCCTGCATCTGAAGTTGGTAGATGCATTACACTTTCAATTGGGGTCAATTTGTAACATCCCTCTTCGACCAACCGACCCTTAAAATAGTAGATTCTTCCTCATTCTTCTTCAAATTCATTCATTCTCACTTCACTTTGATCTCTAAGAATTCAGTCCAACCTTCTTTCACATTCTCAAGCATTTTCCAATATTCTCTTCACTCTCAAGCAACATTTCAACACTCCATTGCAACAACAACACTCTGTCAACTTTGCAAAGAAAGTGTGAAGCAAGCCATTGCAGCATAGGCTTGAGGTCTTGCGAGAACTCCCTTCATCACAGTTGAGGTTGTGGTGACTGTTTCAAGCTTTCTTTCTCACCCATGGGCTAGTGAGCTCTTGGTGGAGGTGATAACATTTCTCTCCTCTCCTTTGTAATTTGGTTGAGTAGGTCTTTACTATTTTGTAGTGTTATTTGCATTCCTTCTTTCTTTACTTATTTATCACATATTTCTCTCACATTGCTATCTAGCTATTTGTTGAGGTGGAAAGACCAAAACGAGGTTTGACTGATCCAAACCCCTATACAACCTCACAATTTCCCCCTCTTTCTTGTGTGCAGGTGGACATACTTTCAGAGCTAGCTGGTGAAATGATGCCTTGGTGAGATTATCCTCATTATTTAGGCTCTCATACATTTACTTTACTATCTCCATTGATACTTGTCATATTTCATATTTTTGTTTTGTTGATTTAGGAGTACTTAGCTAGGCCACTAGCTCATTTTTTGGTGGTTCATATTTATTTCTCTATCCTCTAGCCATACAAACACTAATACACCTAAGAGATGCTAGTGTGTCATGCTGTTATCCCAGAATTGCGGTTACGTCCTCAGATAGAGAGCCATTTGAGGTATAATATCGAATCAAAAAAACATCTCACCTAGCCTAGACTTATATTTTGGGTTTGAAGAGTGGTAGAAGGACCTTATAGTCCTCTTCATTCTCATCCCTTATTTTGTAGCATCCCTTTAGAGTGAGGTAATTTAGGGAATCCTCCTGCTCTCTACTCTCCGTGACCTGGGGCCTTGATGTGGTTGGTCCCCCTCTTACATTTTTGGTGAACTCGTCCAATGTCTACCCATTCGTTGGTGTTGAAGTTTCCCCCTTGTAACTTGTGGTCATTGTGCCCCTGAGTGTTGTGAAGTTTTATGATCATCACAACCCAGTCCATGAAATTTGGGTATATTTTTCGGAGAAGTGTATGACATCTTTGGATGGAGAAGACAAGGGTCACTTCTAGTTTCTCTACTAGTCTTTTTTTGACTTGTGATTTTTCTTTCTACCCAGGATAAATTATCATAGGGTGAGGTAGGATTCTCTTATGAGACTGACCACGTCCCCACTCCTCATGTATCTCTTACACAATCATCAGTAGATGAGCACGAAGTTCACATTTCTTCAAAATATATTGCTACCCTTAGCAAAGGGTTGCGTGACTTGGAAAATCACCTGGAAAAGGACCTGAAGCTGGATAGAGCTGCTAAGGTTATTAGCGAGATCAAGTCTATGGTGGGAAGAGACTGAATAGGTATGGAGTTCCTAGCTATACTCTCTAGTCTAACTGAAGCTTGTGCCCCTTCAAACAATGCCAACCTTCTACAAGGGGCTGCTTTTGAGGAACATGAGAGACATATAAGAGTATTGATGCCTCCCACCTCTGTGTACATGGCTGACACGGTCCCTTCGATTAGTGTCCCCTTGCCTTTGAGAGATATGAAACTATCAAAGTAAATAGAATACCCTTAGGCTTTAGTTTTATCCCTCTTGTCACCTCTAGTGGTGGAGGTTTTGGATGGTTGAGTGGTGGGAGCTTTGGTAGTGGTGGTGGTTTCAACGATAGAGGTAGTGTTGGTGTAGGCAGTTCCGGTGGAGGCCATGGTGGTGGATTCGAAAGTGGAGGTGGCTCTGGTAGAGGCCATGTCAATGGCGGTGGCCCTGATAGTTGTTTTGACAGTGGCCACATTGGCGGTTCCAGAGGTGGCATCGACAATGGTTCTAGAGGTGGCTCCAATGGTGGTTCTGGAGGAGGTTCCACTAGTCTTATGTCATCTAATGATCCTATTGTGAACAACCTTCTTTAGAATACGAGCAAGATGCAAATCTAGTTGGTGAGTCTCTCCCAAACCTTTTCCCAACCTATCTTTCAAACTTTCTTCTAGCATAGTCCACTGTCAGTAACAATTCTAAGTATTCCTTTCTCGCTAGAGATGGAGGTTGCAAAATTTGAAAAATATGGCAGCAAAGGGGACAAACACACTTGTTCGCCTTTAATTCCCTATGCAAAAAATTCTTCTATCACAACACATTGATGGAAAAGTTATTCCATCAATATCTCAAGGATACACCACTCGAGTGGTACCGTTCCTTCCTTGATAACTCTATTTTCTCATTTGATCAAGTTGTGAACCAGTTTTTATGATAGTTCCAAGCTAACATTGGGTCCAAGATAACCTTTTCAGATCTCGTCCAATGCAAACAAGGGGATAATGAAAAGATCCTTGATTTCATAGTGTGGTACCAAGCACTCTTTTCACAAATCTCATATTTGTTGCCTGATTCTGATGTACATAAGGTATTCATAGGGAACTTGTAGAGGTCTTGGCAAGAGAAGTTCACCCTTATGAAATACCCTTCTTTTGTGCATCTATGTGCAGCGTTACAAGAATATCAATAGATGGTAGTCCAGTTTGAGGGATCCTCCTAATGCTCCTATTCAGAAGGGAAGTCCATTGTATCAATCTCCAAAAAGGGTAAGGTTGTTTTGAATGTAGTAACTGCTATGAGTGATAATGACTTCAAACACAACTGAAAGTTCACCAAGTTGGCAGAATCCTATTCTTCCATCCTAAAAATTTGGTTGATGTAAAAGATTATAACCTTGGAGAACCCTAAGCCTCTCAAGGAACCTTACCCTAGTTGGTATGATATGAATACCTTTTGTCAATACCATCGAGTTAACAGACATGAAAATGAACATTGTATGCACCTGCATCATGAGATACAGGATCACATCAAGGATGGTACTCTTTTTCTTGATCGGAGAAAACAAAATGCAAGCAAATAGATGGTGAAGCAAATAGTGAGTTGTGGATATACACAGACCCATTTTCATAACATTCTGCCAACATGATTATTGATCCCTCTTATTCTATCACTCAACCCGAGGTGTATGTTAACATGGTCACCATTACTCCCTTTGTGCAGCCTGCAACTGGATCATTGGACATGATTCACACCACTGGATGTGCCCTTGAAAAACAAGACCTCTCCCCTTTACATCCCCACTCGCCTCAATGGGAACATTGTGATAGGAGTCCTAGTTGACCTCGTGAGCCGAGTGAATGCCATTACATAAGTGACATTGTAACTTAATTCGTTGCATAAAGAGGAGTACAAAAAATAAAGTCGATCATCTGTATGCATAATGGCCTTGAACTCAAACCTTATGGTTCAATAACTCTGTCCATCCTAGTTGGACCTAGGACTATGGTACAATTTTTAATGTTATTCTAGAGTCATATTTGTTCAGAGTGAAGTTAGGCATACCATAGATAGCTTCCATGAATGGAATCGCCTCCATCATTCACAAATATTTAAAATTCTCCCTTGAAGGTGTTGTGCACATAGTGCATGATACTAGATATTACCCTTTGGTATCCTATGGGGGATATTCATTGGATCAATTTTGGCCCACCCTAGTCAGTTTGCTTCCACCAAGGATGAACCTACTTTACAAAATAGATGTGAAGTATAAAATCAAGGGCAAAGGAAAGCTGAATTTGACCCTTTTGGTAGCACAACAAAAATTTACCTCCTATTCTCTAAAGGGAAAGGACAAGCTTCCCCATTCTTGAGGTGGTTCTCCTACTCCCCTTTCTAGAGAAGAGTTTTGGATGAATATGATAGGTTTTTACCCTCTGAGTTTGATGATACTGGCATGGCGAAAAACCAAGGTTTAGATATTCAGATCTCCCTACCAAACCTCCTAGACCTTGGTAATAACTATATGGTATGAAGAAAGGTCCCTGAGGGGAATCACCTATGTATCAACCTTTTTGGCCTCCCATTGCTTCTACTCCCAAAGCAGTAAATGAGAACAAGACCACTACCGAGGCACTAGAGCCGATTCCCCTAGGTGTTTCTCAACCTACTCCTACTCCCATCCAAAATCCTGTCCCTCCATTGGAAATAGCTATGTTAGACACTCACATGGTTGAGCAAGAGCCTTCTATCCCTTCACAACTTCTGACCTCTAGCTTGAAGAGTCATAAAAACTGCCTCATGCATGAGCACAAGTGCTGGCGAAAGGCTCTTGTGGCTATGGAAGCCACCTTGTAGAGAAAGGATGAAGAGATGATTGCCCCTATTTTAAGACCTCCTATTGTTTCCTCTCTCCTCCCCCTACTCACATTTAACTAAAATTTGTGTCGCTTTCGACTCCTACTGTGAGTGTACCTAACCCCAAAAGGGTGCAGGTGTTCATCAGTCCTTCAATTGAGCCACCCTTGTTGATGTCCCTTCCAAATGTCTCTCTTTTCTCTGAACCTATAGACATACTGAATAATTTGGTGGTATCTGTTGTGGTTTTCTCCTCCTCCTCTTCCTTTGCACCTCTTGCCTCATCTATGTAGAGTTCCCATCCTCCGATGAGATCGAAGGTAGAGGTTGGTCTTTGTAGCAATGGAGGATTCAAGAGGATCCTACCTTCTTTGAAGGGTGGTCCCATGTTGATTTATTCCATCCTAGTAATGGAACCTGCTCAGGATTCCCCAGAGTTCGTCACCGCCTTTAAATCATTGATGAGCCTAGCGGTGTATCTCAGGCATAACTCTCTCTATCCGTTGAGGTACAACATGGCACTCTAGTAAAGTGCATGTTTAACTCCCTGGATGAAGTTTTAGCCTTGCCAACGATCTTTGGAAAATATTTGACCCTAGCTCCACAAGAGCTTAGCGAAGGAGACCTTGTGAGGGCTTCTTCATTATCCCTTTTTGTGGGAGGATTGAAAGCTCCTTCCCTTAATATTCCACCACTTTAGGCTCGTCCTTCGTCCCCTTATGATGATCTAGAGTGGGAAGTGGATGACCTCTTGGTCGATCAGTGTTAGTGGGAGGCCTGTTCTTTATCTTTAGAATATATGTGTGTGTGTAGTGATGGGTTCCCCTGTGATCATAATATGTCTTCCTAGATGAACCTTGTCACCCTTGTTGGTGCTTGGGTACTAGAGTGATTTTTTGGTTCGTAAACCTTCTTCTATTTGCATCATTATTCTTCCATGTTTATGTTTGAATTTCAACAAAATTGGGGATGATGCAAAGTGTCGGGGAATTTAGGCTCCCCTTCCATGTTGACCCAATTTTTTATTTTTACTTTTTCTTCTAATGCATTATTCACATGGTTTAATATAGTAGGGGTTTGATGACAATTCATTTATATACTACTGTTATACTTATATATATATATTTATGAGCATCTCTGATCACTCCTATGTTTCTTATTTGTTATCTTGATTTTTCTCTTTCACTCTTTTCTTATCCTTCTCTCTTTTTTGATTGAGTTTTCCCTCTCATGTGCGAAAACACCTTTCTATAACAACTCAATTTTTTGGAAAATGCATTCGTTGCCAACAATTTTTTTCTCAAGAATCTTTGCAAACCTTTTTGAAAATCACATTCTCGACTTGAAACCCTAATGGAGCATGTTTCCTTCATCATGGGTTCGCAAAGAAAGTACTTGGGAAATTTCCTCTGAGGTGGAAGTAGCTTTTACCTTCCCCTTGCAAGGGGGAACTTTCTTCCTTTCAAATTCCTTGATGAAGAGAACATATTTTGAAAGGATTCCTTGATGATGAATCGATTTGAGAAGGAACATGTTTCTTGCACTTTCAAACAGTGTGTCCCTTGAGTGGACCCCCTCTTCACATTGGGTTCTTGAGGGACCCCTTTGAAAACTTTATAATTTTTCAATGGCCTAAATGATTGTCCACTTGACTGCCCACGTGGTCGCTTTATTTTCAAACATGCTTTGTCTGCGGGTAAATGTGTCACTTTGCAGGTGCGTCTGTAAAGCTGCTTTCCAATTCAACTTTGTGGAGTCTCCTTAATTTGGGTTTCCTCCATGTGAGAGATGTTGGGGGATGCATCCTTGCAGGTCTATGGGTCTATAAGGCATTCTTTCCTTTGGGTTTTCTCCATGCAAGAGATCTTGGGGGACACCTCCTTGCAGGTCTGCAGGCCTATAAGGCACTTTCATTTGAGTTTACCTCATTTGAGAGATCTTGAGGGATACTTTCTTGCAGGTCTATGGGCTTGTAAGGCACATACTTTATGAGGCTTCCTTCATGTGATAGATCTTTGGGGCTGCCTCCTTGTAGGTTTGCGGGCCTATGAGATGCTTACTTCTTTGGGTTTCCTTCATGTGAGAGATCTTCAGGGGCACCTTGTTGGTTTACGGGCTTGTAATACACTTTCATCTTGCAAGATTTTTCCATCATTAGCCTGAGGGCCTTCACTGTACCTTGTGCAACTTCATGGTTTTGTGGGGCTATGGAGTCTTTTCTTCTGTCCTGCACTTTCAAGCTCGCTAGATCACATTTTCCTTCCTTGATGATTTAGGTATATATTTACAACCTTAATAACTCCTCAATCTACTTTACCAAAGAATTCATCATTATTTGTGCTCGCTAAAGTGGGAGCAAAATGTATAGGAGTGAATTTTCACTCCTCACACAAAATCCCCTTTTACACATCCTCACCTTAGGAAACCAAATCTGAAGGCAAAATTCTACATTAGCTAGTTGGTTTCCTTCTACTTGGCATTTGTTTATTGTGTCGGTGGGAAAATATTTTTCAGGGACGTGTGTGTGGGACACAGACATCCACACGATGTGCTTACGTCCATGATGGATTCTTGTGTCTAAATTTGGAAGAGGCATTACACTTTCAATTAGGGTTGATTTGTAACATCCCTCTTCAACCAACCAACCGTGAAAATAACAAATTTTTCCTCATTCTTCTTCAAATTCATTCATTCTCACTCCAGTTTGATCTCTAAGCATTCAGTCTAGCCTTCTTTCACATTCTCAAGGATTTTCCAATATTCTCTTCATTCTCAAGAAACATTTGAACACTCCATTGCAACAAAAACACTTTGTTAACTCTACAAAGCAAGTGTGAAGCAGGCCATTGCAACATAGGCTTGAGGTCTTGCGAGACCTCCCTTCATCATAGTTGAGGTTGTGTTGACTATTTCAAGCCTTCTTTCTCCCCCATTAGCCAGTGATCACTTGGTGGAGGTGGTAATGTTTCACTCCTCTCCTTTGTGATTTGGTTGAGTAGCTCTTTACTATTTTGTAGTGTTATTTTCATTCCTTCTTTCTTTACTTCTTTATCACATATTTTTATCTCATTGCTATCTGGCTATCCTTGGAGGTGGAAACACCAAAATGGGGGTCTAATTGAGGTAGACCCCTATACAGCCTCAAAAATTCTCCCCTCTTTCTTAAGTGTAGGTGGACACACTTTTGGAGCTAGCTGGCGTATTGGTGCCTTGGTGATATTATCATCGTTATTTTAGCTCTCATATATTTACTTTATCATCTCCACTGGTACTTGTCATATTTAATAGTTCTATTTTGTTTATTTAGGAGTACTTAACTAGGCCATCAACTCATTTTATAGTGGTTCATATTTTCTTCTCTATCATCTAGCCATACGGACACCAACACACCTGAGAGATGCCAGTGCACCGCACTGTCATCCCAGAACCACGCTTACATCCTTAGACAAAGACCCATTTGAGCTGCAATATCTAATTCAAAAACCAGCTCTCCTAGCCCAAACTTAGATTTTGGGTCCGAAAAGTGGTAGAATGACCTTATAGTCCTCATCATTATTGTCCCTTATTTCATAACATCTCTTTAGAGTGATGTAAGTTGGGGCAGCCTCCCACTCTCGACTCTTCATGACTTGGGGCCTTGACATGGTTGGTCCCCCTCTCTTACACTAGGGAAATATGGGATTTTTTCTTGGCTATGGGTTACCTAAAATGGAATTTTTTTTCCAAAGAGGGATATTTCCCTTCAATTCTATCACCTATCCTAACTTAGACTATTGCTGCTATTGATGAAAAGGGATAGAAAAACTACATGAAATGAAACTAACTATGTGGGTGATGCACCAAAATGCCTATAACTTGTTTCTACTATTTTAACATACAATATTTTTTTTATTCAACTTATGTTTACACAACTCAAATGTTCATGTGTTCATGCATAAGTATTTCATAAGTCAGAAATGTTTGTAACCTCTAGAAGGAAAACCTAGTATTTTTCACAAATAAAGAGTTTAATCTTTAACAACATAACTTATGACATGAATGAAACATATTTTCTGCCTAAAGTTGTTGGAAATTAGACAATATATTGGAGGATTAAAAAATAAAACATGGAAATATACATCAATCATTCATTGGCACACAATAAGATAGCTATTGAGAATGAAAAAATACTAGATTTTATTGAAAGAAAGGTGTTCTTAGAACAAATACAATTTTAAATTATGTATTCCTTACTTCAAAATGTGTTATATAAGTTTTCTTAATTGTTTACTGATAAAAATTGAGTAACAATGCCTAGTATGGTTTGAGAGAACTCTCTTTTGAGTTATAGTACTTAGCAAAACTAGCAAGAATTGAAGAAAAATGAAACTAGGTGTGAATTTTAGCATACAATCCTTTCCTAACTCTTAATAACTAGTTACAATCAACATGTGACATGTGTCACAACTGTTTGAACATGCCAAAATTCTCCTTGGGTGCCTACCATGAGGATTATTCAGTGCTGACCTAAAGTGTAGATCCAACTAGGCATTGAGAAAGAGAGTAGGATTACTTTCAACTCCTCCCTAGATATCTAAAACTACCGATGTATTCATTTAAAATGATCATTAATTCTCCAATTTATGTCCTTGTCATCCCTTTGCCTTAACAACTCCAAAATCCTCTCCTCAATGCTTGCAATTAATTCTTAATCAATGAATAAATCTTTTAATTGCTTCCACCTCAAAATATTATCATTGGGTTGATATCTCTGTCAACTATCCACTCCTTTAAAAGTCTCTAAGCTACCAATAAAACACATCAACTATTCTTGCATGAAGATAGGACACACCCCCTTTATTCTTGCAACCATTTGGACTAGATGTGGGAAGAGTCTTCTCTTACATCATGGAGTGTAAATGCATCTTACAACCTTGTTTAACCCCATGTCCCCATGCAGTTGCTTAAGTGCATTTTCTTCTTATATTCAAGCAACAAGATTTTTCCCATGCAAATTTTAAATTGTGTAAAAAGGATAATTTAGAATCTTACCTATTTTGATGCAACAACTATTGTTTAAGAATTGAAAATAAACTGTGGAAAAAATTAGGGGCTGGAAATAAGTAGTGGGAAAAAGTTGTGATGTGGCTCCATAAACTTCTTTCCCTCTCTTTTATTTGCCTCCAATTTTTTATTCATAGATGCAAATAAATATTAATTGCATATTTTCTATATGTCTACTTAAAAATAAGAAGCAAATTAATATTCACGAGGCCACCAGCCCCACAAATTACTCCTAAAAAATTTGAGCAGTGCCTTCTAGCCAAAATAAGCTAATAAACTACATGGGGACTTGCCCTAAGAAACCCAAAACAACCTTAACACCTTACTCTTTAGTTGGTTTAAACTTTCTATGAGCATGTGATTGGTTACAGGTATCTTCAACCCCAATGATGTAGTATACTTTAAAAGTCCTTCCACAAATTTTACAAACACAAATATGTCGAGAACTATTTGACAATCCTCATGGCAGTCCATATATACATTCTTCCTCCTTTTTTGTACAAAAATCCACATGAGTTCAGTAAGGTCTCTATTTATTTCATTTTTTCCATACATGAATGCTATGTGCTTCAGTTTAGGCTCTTATGTTACTCTACCTAACATCTCATACCAAATATTCTTAACCATGAAAGTAACCAACACTATCTTTTTCCCTTTCCAATTTCATCTGACTATATCATTGATTGTTTCTACATGCTAGTTCCAAAATATCATATTGTCTGCTTGGTGAGAAATATACATGAGCATATCATCATCATAAAATTATTTTGGCACGTGAATTGGCCCTTTGATATTTTATGGTAATACCATTTCTTCCATCATCTGATTTTTTTATTAGATAATTTTCTCTTGCAAGATCAATATGTAAAGCTTCTCTTATCTCAGGATCAAATGTCAACCCTAGTTTTGAAGACCTTCTTACATTAAGAGCATCCTTTGTAGCTAACATATACTATTGGTGATAAAATTTAATAAATGAAACTATCCGTTTAATTTCAGTATTCACCATCTTTTCTTGTTGTCTTGGATACCTCACCCTAGATTTTTCATATTCCGAATGCATGTCATCATGGTTAGATGGGGGTAACAATGTGTCTTTAAGTTTCTTTAAATATTTTGTTGAACATTTTGCATCATCAAATTCCACAAAATCAATTGAAATTCCACCTATTATAACTGCCAATTTGATCTTTGAAAAAGTCACTATTTTTGAAAAGTAGGTACTTCATGTACCACTTTTAAGGTAGACTCCACGTGCCTTCTCCAACATACCATATCCTTCTTCCAAAAATGATTTCTAAACAAGAATTAATTTTGTAGCTCCAATAGTTACAAATTCAAGTTGGTCAATTGTCCCTTGAAGATGTTTTTCTCTAGAAGCATAACTCGATTGCCCTTGTACTAGTTACATATCAACCAAATAAGATTACCATCAGGAACATGGAATGAAATAAAGATTAAGGGCCTTCTAGCAACTTAAAAATTCCAAATCCTCTTCCTTTTATCATAAGACATTACCTTAATAGTATTATGATTCCTCTTTTAACATCATTGTCATTTCAGGTTTGTACCTTAAGGATGTCTGCCCTTAATGTACCTTCAACTAGTTTTTATTGTCCCTTTGTTTCCATTTTGATTATGCTCCAATAATTTCCAAGAATAATTTGTGCTAAGAAAAATAAGGACCCTATGTTGAATGCCTTCTTACTATATATATCCTTATCTTGTACCAAGGACTTGGGAAGATGCGACATTATGACTTAAATCCATGGCATTTGAATTTCTCAAAAACCCACCTTCAATATTCTTACTATAACTTGTTTGTTTCTTTTAGCATCCTTCATGACTTTATGAAATTTATACAGGTATATAGGTTGTCTAGCACTCCATATGGTGTATGAAAAATATATTGTTAGCTTTTAGAAAACCTAAAATCTCTCAGGACCAAAAACCCTTCAATATTTGGAAGTAAGTTGCTTGTAACCCTACAAATATACACCTTGTATATACTCTATAGCTCCTCATAGCTTGCAGATTCCTCTTCATTACAATTGTCCTATGAGTTTTAAAATGAAAAACTACAACTATTATTTCTCTACCATCAAGTACATTCCACTAATAATAATTGCATTCTTATGTCAACCATCATAAGATATACTAGGTAAATTTGGCCATTGTTTGCCTACTTTCCTCTACTCCCAATTATCCAAGAGTCATTATTTAAGATGAAGAATGTTGAATACCTTTTGAAACCTCATTATGCATGATTTCTAATTAGATTTTTTAATATGGACTTTTGACTATCCATTCTATGTGATTGTCCATTATTTCATGGTGATCCATTTTTCTTGACATTTCTTTGCTTATCCATAGTCTATCCTTTTTTACAGGTTCTTGACATTTGTTCTATTCTAGATTGCATGTTCTATGAAAGAAATTCACTCAAATTTTATACCATATAATCAAACCTTGGACTATATTTTTACTTCTTTTCTTGAACTATGCACTTGTGCACATCAACTATGCAGGGATCATAACACTTATCTGTTGTCTCAAACCTTTAGATGTAATATTCGTAAGTTTGAAATATATTTTATACACTCCATGAATATAATTATCACACTCTTACTTTTTGTGACTCCCTTTCTTTTCCTTATGACCAATTTTTGTAGATTATCTCTCCTTGTGCTTAGTTTCTTCATTGATTGATCCATTACATAGTATTTCAATTGGTAACATGTCATGGCCATCAATAAAAGAAAAAAGTAAAATATGTTGAAACCCTTATCAAAGAGGCTTGATTATCTCCCTGACCTTTAGAAGCTCCAATAGTAAAGATTCAAGACCATCTTCATCAATAGCCATGACAAAAATTTCAAATGCCTTACTAGCCATGGTTGCCACCTTTAAAGAGATAAGGCCATAGAATTTATCAAGGACCACAAATAGATACTACAAAAGTAATAAAATTAGCACAAGGAAATACATTCACTTTCTATTGAAGGTGCTCAATTCAAAACATAGTGACCCAGATTTGAAGAACCTTGTAATCATAGTATTCATTACAAAGATGCTTCTTATAAGGACTATCCTACTCTATCAGCTCATACCACACACAAACTTCCTTAAATCGAGTATGTAAATATGACCTTGGGACTATCATTATTTATCTTTTATCATGCATGATGACCTTAGAAATATGAATTGACCTCCATATGATTTAGTATTGTTCTCGAGTCTCTATCACAACTTGTGTCAAATACTTCCTTGACACTATATCCAATCTCATTTCCTTTTCTTGCCCATAGTTATCCATTAATTTTTGTTATGATGGAAGAATATTTGGTTGTGCATGGATGGTATACTAGGGTTTGATCTTTTCTTTAAACATACTAGAGGTAAATGATAGAGTGGGTTCATATATACTATTTTGATAGTCTTAAAACAAAACTTAGGCTTTTAATACATTGATTGAGGATGCATGTTTCAAATGAAAATCTAAATTTACACATAATAACAAAACTCTTCCACATCTCTACACAAGATCATACCTACCAGAGTATAGAAATTAGCCACATGGATTTTTACTTTCTAAAGGTATCTATTGATGCATTATTTTGCATTTCACAACACAAATAAAACACAAAGTACTTTATCTCTCTTGAAAGGAAACTTTTTGAAGAAAATATTTAGAAAATAACCCCCAGGCTTTAGATGTTAGGTCTCAAATTGCAAAGACAAATCAATGGTAAATATTTTTTTTTGGTTTCAAACGAGGGATTATAGTTCAAAAAAGGTTGGACACTTATAAGACTGAGGGTTTCATAAAATCTGAAGACTGGTTAAAACCCTAGCTATAATTTTAGATCTGCAATCTAAAAATGATTGTAACTCATCAAATATGGATGTTTTGTGACGCTTTTCCTTCCTAAAACCAACCAATATTTATAAATAATATCAAAAGATAAAGGGTTTAGAGATCCTAAAACTAACACCTAAGAACAAATTCAACAATGGCTAATGTTGTAGATAAAAAACTTCCCAATAAACGAATTTATGTTTAATGAAGGTCAAGAATACAATGCTACAGAAATAGTACAATATTCAAAGGAATAATGAAATATTTTCAAACTGTAAACATTCATACGTATACCCTAAATCTTGGCATAATATGCATAAACATCCATAATTGAACTAACACTGTAAAATAGCTTAGACAAACCATGGACCACATTTTACAATCATCAAACTACAAATGGTATGAGTAGGAAATTCATTAAATACCTTCAACACTTTACCATTATCACATCTGAACTAAAAATAACATAACTAAAAAATAAACTAGAAGAAGGAACCTTGCATGCACTCAAAAATAACAAGAAAGGTCACCAACTCTTCAATACCTTTGTTTGTATTACTTTCAAAAAGTTGTTACAAAAATTCCTATTCAACCCCTTAAATATGAGAGGAGGTTTCCTTTTATAGAGAAGTTTTACAAAATCAATGGTGGAGAGTAAATCAACACCAAGGGCCAAGATTAAACTTGCATTTAGTATTTGGGGTGCATTAAATATATTTGCAACTACCCCCAATTTTAAAATAGTATCATATGTGAACCTAGGAGAATGTAAAATATACTAATACTTTTTATATTAAATATATTCTAAAAAATCCCATAAATGTTGGGTGCACACACTTTTATGTAAATAATTTATAGCCGGATAGAAATTACAAAAATTGTCATCTTTTATAATATTTCCAACATTTTTCTCCTTAATAGCATATTAAAAAAATTAGTGAGAACTGTAGTCAATTGCTCATCAGGTGGAGGTTGAGCAACATGAATTTTGTAGCCCAATGCTTCATAATATTCCATTAATTCCTTGCGCAGAATGATGCAGACTCTTCTTTGTTTAATCATTTCTTCTGAGCATGACAAAAACCTTGCAGCAACATCCAAAAATTCCTTGTTTAAATTATCTGTGGATTTTTTTTGTATCTTACCCTACCAACTTTTCTTGAACACTACACAATCTAAATTTCTTACCACCATCATAATTCCAATCATGTTGTAGAGGAATTAATTACAATTTGAAAACATTTCACTAATCCTATCAGTAATCATTCTAATGTTTGGAAAAAAAATTGTGACTATTTCCTTCCAAAAATATGTGTGAAACCAAAAAGTTGGTTCCTAAACCTCGTCCTTAGCCAATATGTTATCCCTTGTCATAATATTCATTAATGAATTGCAAAGAAGGGATTTTCAGATGGACGATGAAAATAAGCTCCTAACCATAGACCAAATGATACAGAGACATGCCAAGGGCAACCTTTTTTTGGGTACGGTTTGCCTAGAGAGCAAACCTAAGCTAAGTGTGCTAGTCTTTTGGGTTCTTATCCAACAACTTGTGAATGGCAGTTAAAAGTTTTTTATTTTTAGAATCTAATAAAACGTTTCCCTAAGGATGGTGATTGGATGTAAACTTTAATACATTACTATAATTGAACTCCCAAATAGAAAAATTTAAGGAAGCAAATACAAGATCATCATCACAAACTAAAGAAAAAGGAAATCCAAAAAACATGACAATGTGTTCCTCAAGAAATTTAATTACTACCTCTATAGTACATTGCTTACAAGCTATTTCTTTTATCCACCTAGTACAATAATCAATTGTGGTTAGAATATACATGTGGCCTACATAAGGTGGATTTATCATACCAATAAAGTAAAGCCCCCATTATGTGAATGGGTGTACCTTAAAAACTAGTTGTAATGGGATAACATCATACTTTTATTTATTTGCAAGTTTAGCATGTGTGAAAATTACGAACATACACATGTGTATCATGAAATAGAATGGGCCAATAATACCTAGCTCTTAGGATTTGATGTGCAATTGAGGGTCTCAAATCGTTACCAGTCCCAAATATATCATGGAAATCATTTAGCACCATGGACGCTTCCTGGATTCCTTAAGAATATCAAGTAAATGCCCTCACGATTCCTTTTATCCAACACTACCCCTTTCAACATGAAACTGTTGCACTTTAGATGCAAAGCACATCTCTGGAATAAGTTTAGATGTGGTGGGAAAATTTATTTTAACAAATAGAATATGATATCATTATACCAGTTATTATGAGACACATCTTCAAGATTATATTGTTGTGCTATCAACCTTGGGTTTGTTTTCACCATGGTATGTGTCAAGGCTTGGCCTTGGACTAATTTAGTCAATTGTATGTCCAAGCCGAACTCGCTCAATATTATCACCCACTTTCCTTTATGTTTTCCAAGCTCGGTCTACATTAACAACACTTTGACAACTGTGTCAGGTATGATGAAAAACAACCTTTTCCTCAAAATATAGTGCTTGAACTTTTTAATAGCTCATAATAATGCATAAGCCTACTTTTCAACACTTGGTTATCATAATTCAACATCCTTGAGAGGAGTGCTCGTAAAGGCTATCTGACATTCATCCCAAAACATGAATGATATGATGAAAATGAAGAAATGTAGAAGGCTTGTGTATAATCTAAGCTCACGAGGATTGGAGCATCCACAAATGCATGTTTTTCCTTTGGAGTCTAGTCAATTTTTACATCCTGCTTGAGCATGGTATTTAGCAGTTTAACAATTTCAACAAAGTCAATAATGAATTTATGTACAAAATCAATTTTTCCAAAATAAGACTCGAGTTCCTTTTTACTAGTTGGTGGGTATATTTTCACAATTTCTTGGATTTTGTTGGGATCGATAGAAATACCACTTTTCAAAATCACATGGCCCAAAAACTTACCCTCCATGACTCTAAAGATACAATTTTTAGGGTTAAATTAAATGCAAAATTCTTGGCACCATTCAAACACCTTGTAGATATTAGACACGTGGTCCTCCCTTTAATTTGAAAATATTGTTAAATTTTCCATATAGATGATGATAATGTATTTTCTCACTAGTTCCTTAAAGGCAAGGTCCATTGCATGTTGGAATGTACCCCCTATGTTGATCAATCTGAAAGTCATGTTCCTATATGCAAACATACCCCACTTGGTGGTGAATGTAGTTTTTAGTCTATCTTCATGTGCAACCATGACTTGGTTATATCCTGAGTAGCCATCTAAAAATGACATTATTTGTGATCCATTAACTACTTTCAATATTTCATCCAAGGAAGAGAGTGGATAGTTGTCCTTTTTGAATGCTCTATTAAGGTTTTGAAAGTATACACATTGAAAAATCTCCCTATTTTTATTTTGAATTGGTACAAAGTTGTCCACCCATGTGGAATTCCAGACTAGAATTATGATTTTAACTGAAAGCAAATTTTATATTTCTTTATGAATTAAAGGCTCCAATAATGCATTAATCAATCACTGTCCTTTCTTGAATTGTTTGACATCTGGTTTGAGAGGGATTATATGTGTCATTATAGAAGTGTCATATGTTTTGATATCCTCATAAGTCCAAGCTCACATCCTGGTATATATGCGAAGCCTTGATTATCTAGTTCTTTTTTTCCTCGGTATAGAATTTACCAATGAAGACATCCCTTGGGTCCTTTGTTATACCCATATTGTAGGCATCACATTTATTTGCTATCGATTCCTATTTAGCACTCTGATTTGTTTGTCACAACTAGTCCATGTCAAATATTGGTTCCAAATACACCATTCCTTTGGGTATCATGTTATCCTTCAATTTAATCACCCCTTCTAGGTCTAATTCTATTTCTAGTTCTAATTCATCTATAATCTATGCCATGAACACATATAAGCTAGTGATGAAATCTAAGATTTGTTTGTCATCATCAAAGACCTAAAAAATAAGTCACATTATCAGGTATTGAGGGCGTGGGAGTCAAATCCAATATGAATTAATTCAATCCTGAAAGAGATAATGGTTGGAACGTGTTGGCTACCTAGGTCAATGCATCAGCTATATGGTTCCTACTTCGTGGGATCAGATGGATGTTAAAAGAATCAAAGCCCTCTATTAAGTCCCACACATGATGTCTATAATTGGTCGATCTCCTGTCATGGAAAGAATACTATGTTCTCACCTATTTGACTACCAATTCGAAATCTCCAAAGACCTGCAACACCTTTTCCTTCTTTCGTATTGTCATGTGAAGCCCTTGCATTGATGCCTCATATTTAGCAATGTTGTTTGTGTAGTGAAACTACAATCGATGAGTTGTAAAGAAAGTATTACTATTAGGACCAATCAAATCAAATATTTCTCCAACCCTTTTCTTGGATTTAGAGCCATCAAATCTCAACATCTAAAATTTGGTCTTGTACTTACTATCTTAGGGCACCTTAAATTTTTGTTGTAGGACCTATTTGGGTTGGTTCTTTAGTAATGGGTTTCTTTCTAAAATTGTACTTACTTTTGCATTTTCTGGGGTTGAACTAGAATGACCTACCTGTCTTTTGATTTCTTCTACTATAGTTTTACATAAGAAATATTCAAACTCTGAATGTGTTTCATCTTGGATCTTACACCAATAAGGCAACAAAAAATCCCTAAAGTTCACCTTTCCTTCAAAATTCATTTTTTCATTAAGTCATCTCACCATAAACTCTTCGAATCTTTGAAATAGTCCTATCTCACCATCTATTTGAGATTCATCATCCATCTCAATGCATGCTTCTATGTTACCAAGGATTTGAGTCATATCTTTTGAGCCTCTAGACATACTATGCAACATCAACACCTCTTCAGCCTCCAATGCTATAGGAGTATAAAATCCAAGGTCTTCTTCTGAAAATAATACCTCATTATTATTATTATACTCTGTTATCATGTGTTTCATACGAGGTTCCCTTTCTATTCATTTTTTATTTGACAATCCCTTCCACAAAAGTCACATATGTGAAATATTGGTATGTATATATCTATTCAAGGTTTTAGTCTAGTCCCTACTTAGGAGCATGTCATATGTATCAGGTATATCTAATACTTGTATATCTATCAATTGTTGAACCTAGGGGTCAAATGCTAACTACATTTGAATCCTGTTTAGTTCTCCTATGTAACATTTAGTTCTATTTTATCCAATTATGTCACCTTCCTTTGAGAAGGAGTAGGAGTAAGTCTGAAATATTTACATACAAGAGGTATGATTTTTGTCGAAGCACTTGAATCTAACAAGAAATTATGTAATTTTTTTCCAAAGATACACAATGTTAGTGAAAAGAGAGGAGCTTCAAGCTGGTCTTTGAATATATTTATAAGAGTTTCAACTTGAGAAACTTGAGCCTTTTCTTTCCCCTTATCCTAAATATTTCTAGCTATAGTATCAACTATGGGTGTGCTAGATAAAGCTTTTGGTTGAGCATGATCTTTTATTGCATTAAAGAATGCATTCCTTATCTTTGGTATTTTCAATAACTCAAAGATTGAAAGACTCACCTTCATTTTCTTAAGTTCTTCAACTACATATTGTCCCATTTGAGAAACTTCTGATTTTCCATGAGGTTCCTTGGTGAAGTAGTGTGTGGGTATTTATGGTGATGTAGGTTTATTACTTGCATTAGGATCAAGAGGGATCCCAAGATTATTTGGTAGAGTGGAAGTTGTAAATAGGCCTCCATCTTTCTTATTTCACAAGTCATATGGTCCTCTTTTTTGATGTAGAATTTGGACATCATCTCCCCGAGTATTCTCTGATTATAACTCAAACAAGTGAGCAAGGGAATTATCATTGCATATAAAATATGAATCAAGTGATTGTGTCGAGGAATCCTCACCTTCAAGTTGATTATCCTCTAACTTAGAAACAAAATATTATTAACCACAAAGACATAATCACAAAGATGGGAGAGGACAATTTCATGCCTGGGTATAGATGGATATTTTGTGCTCTCACCATTCTACACCTCTAACTAAAATATTCTTGTTTTAGTTTGGAACTCAAGGTAGTTCAACTTTGAATGTTGATTAATATTATGTAGCCTACACCAACCAAACATTGTTGCCTCAACTAAATACACTCTCCCAGGAGGCTTCTCAAACGTGTTCACTATATCTAAGAGAAATAAGACTCCACAATTATTGGGATGAGTATTCCATGTTCTATTTTGTCTTAGACAAATTGATTTTTTCATTGATGATTATTGTGATTTTCTAAGAATTTTGGATTATTTTGATTTTTGAGGAAGTCACCTCTCTAGAGAGATTCATCATGGATCCTTAATTTTATCCTTATTCAAATGAGTCTTTGATGGAAATAAGTTTTACAAATAAATAGGTTGAGATGCAATAGAATTTTCTAAATATGGAAGCTAAGTAGGGTGGATCTATTCCAACAAAGGTCCTGGATGTGCTACTATCTACATCTATAGAATTTGATTCATAACAATGGTATGGTTAGTTGAAGTCTGGCTTATTCTTTGAATATGATTTTGACTTTTTGTGACTCCCAAAGAGTTGGTAGGTCTAGCAACACTTTGTTCCAGATTGATGTTGACCTTCACTGATTCAGCATAAGCATTAACCAAGGAATTTGAGGTTGGATGTTTCCTTTTTACAAAGGTTGAAGTAAGACTATCCAGGGCCTCATAGTAAACTTTCCTTGATGATGCATCATGAATGACATAAGTTGTCTATAGCTTGGTGTAGTCCCTATGGAAAATTTTGTTGAAAGAACTTATGGGCTCATTGTCTTACCTCTTAATGGTAACAAATTTATGGTACAATTAGAAGGAATGATGGGGATCTTGAGTTCCCCTAAGAAAGTATCCTTCAAGTTCTGAATAGGTTCCAATTGAATTCGTAGACAAGTGGATGAACCAATTAAATGCCTCTTCCCCTAAAGAATAAGGAAAAAGTTTGCACACTACATCCTCGTGATCAATTGTTCTATTTTTAAGGGCTCCCTCAATTTTTTTGTCATGCTCTTTAGTAGTCTTATTAAAATAATTTACCTGAAGCTTGGAGCATAAGTTTTCAAGGATTTTGGGAATATCATGATAATCATTGATTTCAAGGGGTGAAGGGTTATTCGGTAGCCAAGCCATTGGTAGAGGTTGTGGTACTGCAAAAGAAGAAGAGGATGGAATGGAGGAAATGGATTCTCCAAAAGTGGAGGATGGAGATGAAGTGGAAGTGGAAGGTGGAACTGGTGATAATTTCCCCCTTACTGTAGCTCTCTTAGCTCATCTTGGAGGATCCAAGATCTTGATATTCTCCTTTATTTGGTGTAGATATAAGTATTCTGTGAAAAATTTCAAGAGAAAATGATCCTATATGATCCAAATTTTGTTAAATTCCCTCCTTCTAGTGCCAATTCTATTGATGTGTGTTTTTGTACTACACATCACAAATAAAACACAAAGTTCTCTATCTCTCTTGAAAGGAAACTTTCTACAAAAAATCACCTGAAGGCTTTGGTTATCAGGTCTTGACTTGCATAGACAAATTAGTGATAAATTTGATTTGCTAGTTTCACACAGGGCATTTATGATTCAACAAAGGATGGAAGCTTACAAGACTAAGGGTTTTTCAAAATTTTAAGACTGATTAAAACCCTGCCTATACTTTCAGATATACAATTTGAAAATGATTGTAACTCATCAATATGGTTGTTTTGTGACACTTTTCCTTTCTAAAATAACCCATATTTATAAAAAAAATAAAAAGATAAAGGGTTTATAGATCCTAAAACTAACACCTAAGGACAATGGTCAATGTTATAGATGAACAAAATCCCTAGTAAAATAAGTTCTTCTTAGTCAAGGTCAAGCCTACAACACTGCAAAAATAGTGCAACCTTCAAAGGAATAATGAAACATTTTCAGATTGTAAACATTCAAACATATACCCTAAAGCTTGGCATAATATGCATAAACATCTACAATTTAACTAACACTATGAAATAGCTCAAACTAAGGATGCATTACAATTTATAATCAACAAACTACAAATGGTATGACAAATAAATTCATTAAATTCCTTCAATTGCCATTATCACAACTAAACTAAAACTAACATAATTGAAAAATAAACTAGAAAAAGGAACCATGCAGACACTCATAAATAACAAAATAGATCACAAACACTTCAATTCCTTTTCTTTTATTGCTTTCAAGATATTACAACAATTCTTGTTCAACCCATTGCTTCATCCTTCTTAACATTGGATGAGTAATCACCTCAATATTGATCTCTTCTTCTTTCATCTAGTCAAACAATGGAAGAGGATGATTAACAACCTTATTGTATGCATCTTCATCGAGAAAATTCTTGTCTTCATTCAATCGGTCTAGTATAGTAAACAAATTAAGGGTACAAATGAATTCAAGAGAGAACCTCATGTACATCCTTCTCCTAACCTCTTGATCATTCTCACAATTTACCCTAAAATATTCAATGTGCAATTGAGGAGCATGTTGTTTTCCAACTTGTTTCTGCATCTTTCCAAGAGGATCAATGAAACCTCACACACTATGAGTTAGGAACCCATACTCTTGGATCTTAACATCAAAGTTATCAACAAAAGGTGTAGAAGGGAAAGATTATAGATCTCTTTCCAAATTCATAGTGTAAGGTACCCCATTTTGGTGCTTAGATTGCAACATTTGATATGAAGAGCATAATTACCTAGTTAACTCCAATAAAAAAATTCAGTTTGTTGGATACTTAGGCAATCGATAAGGCACTCTAGAGAAGCCTTGAAATTGGGGAACTAGATAACTAGTACTTGAATCTCTTTACCATAACCTTTGTGGAATGAGAAGTTCTTGCACCAAGATCCTCCTGTAACATTTTAACAATGTGCATAGTGAATGCATCATTCACTCTTTCATAACTTGATGCTTGAAATTTATCTATTGGAGTTGCATGTAACAATAATACACCATATAATGATTTGGGCCCATTCCAAGGTTTCCTTTACATGTGAGACCTCTATACTATAAATTTTCCACCAAAAGATAAATGACCTATGAAGTCATGTAGAATTATGAGGTCTTATTTATCACTAAGAACTGCTCATGCATATTATCACTGATAGCCTTGGCCTAGTCAAATTTAGAGCATCCCCTCAAGATCTCCTCAATGAAATAGTACTATAGAAGAAGCTAGTTCAAGTTTGGGGAAGATTCCACCAATAGGCACTAACCCACTTTCAAAATTGCAATGCTCAAGTCTCAACTCCAATGAAGAAATAGAGTAAATGAAAGGTTGCAAATAATGTATTGCCAATTCTTCACCAAATCCTTATCGAACAAAATTTCCCTGCAATTGGATAAGAAATCTACCTCAAAAAATAGAGTAGAATTCATTCCCTACCCATAATTATTCTTATAGCCTCCTCAACTTGCACACAAGGAATAGTAAAAACCATACCCAACTTTCATCTATCGTATGCATCATTGCTTCTTTTCTCCAAAATTTTTTTGGGTAGCATGACACACCATGAAGACTCCATAATATCATAGTGAAATTGAGAATAGAGAAGAAAGAAAGCAAAGCCAAATATATTATAAATGATATGAAGAACATCAAGTTGGTGAAGTATATATAGAACAAAGACATCAAATACTCAACACTTGAACATTTAATTCACAACTTGATGTGACAATATTATTTTGAAAAAATGAGTCATGAATTTATGTGATTTAATAAATAATAAAATATCAACCATTGATATTTTAAAATCTAACGATTCTAGTGTTATTCCAAAGGTTTGAATTCAAAATTATGCTGCTTTAGACATTTGTTTCCATAATGCAACTACAACCATCCATCAAACATTCATCAAAACACTTAGATTGCATTTTCACATATCACATTTTGATCCTTTTAGAGCCTTTACAATCTATGATCTTGTGATAACTGTTGATCTTTGTTGAAATTAGTGCTGGCCATTTTTTCCTTTTAAACCATTAACCATGAGTTGAAGCTTGATCCCACTGAGGATAGATGTCACAATCCCACATTACCATAGAAAATTAATGACATCACCTTCTTAGTAGTGTGGGTGTGTGGAAGCTGCCTGATCGTTAATCAATAATCTCAATCATTAATTTTTGTGAGAAAATATTTTTCACCGAACTTAGGAGATATTAAAGTATTTGATACTCCACAGAACTAGTAATTGCCTAGGTTGAGGGGCGAGTCACCACAATGACTCCAAATACTTAATTCATAACCTAAGTGACCTTCAACTACCAGTAGACAATCAACAATAAAATATTATTTTGGTTGTCATGACTTTAAGTGATTTAATAAGTAATAAAAGGTCAACCATTGATATTTAGAAATATAATGGTTCTAGTGTTATTTTGGAGGTTTGAATTCACAATTCTAGTGTTTCAAAAAATTTCTTCCAGAATGCAACTACAGCTATCCATTAAAAATTCATCAAACAGTCATCAGTTATATTAATTTGCGCTGACATGTTGACACTTGTCCCCATTCCAGACACTTTATGAAGAAATTTAGAAGTGTGGAATTTTTTTCTCAGAATAAAACAATATGTAGCATTTGATATTTTTGCCAATGAATTTTTTTTATTGGTTTGAAATTATGTTTAGTTGTCCGATGTTTTTTTTATTCATTTGAAAATAGGTTTAATTCATGAATGAAAATATATTTTTAGTTTGAAAACATATTTTAATCGCCAACAAAAATATTTTATTTGTTTGAGTACAGGTTTAATTCGCCAATAGAAATATTTTATTGGTTTGAAAGAAAGTTCAATTCACCAATGGAAATAATTTATTGGTTTGAAAATATGTTTTAATCACCAATGAAAATATTCTATCGGTTTAAAAAAAATTGCAATTCACTAGGATTTCCCACAGACTTCCAGCAATTACAAAAGACTCGCCAATTGAGGTAAGTGGTAGGAGAGGTGAAGCTGGCTAGAGTAGGGAAGAGGCTCGATGATGGTGGACAAGGTAGTTTTGAAGCTAGGAGGCAGTAGTGGCAGGTGAATATTGAAGGAATATGGAGACAAGGCATGTGGGCAAGGGATGTGGAAGAATATATATCCTAAGAGTGGATCAAGCACTAGGTGTCAAATGAATATCAGAGAAATTGAAACACTCAGGGGTAGAAAAGAGGACCTACCAAGCACTTCAGATGGAAAGCAAGGAGAAGGTTTGGAAATCAAGAATTTTGAAGGCCTACGTAGCAAGGCTAGGGGTAGAAAGGAAATTTTGGCTTCTACAAAATGGAAGGCAATTAGAATTGGGGTCAAAACCCTAGATGGGATAGAGGAATTGGAAGGGGTAGTTTACAAACTTGGTACATGAATTTGGAAGGTGGTTCCCAACATGATAAGATGAATGAAGATGAGAAAGGGAACAACAAAGAGCATGACAATTACCCGATGCTAGATGGTAGAATTTCCCTGGTCCTAAGCTCAAATAAGCTTCAAGTACAAGTCTTGCAATTGGAGAACCTCAGGTTGTTGGCTATATGGTATGGAAAAGAGTTAAACTAGGATAGTTTTAAAAATTGGTGGCATGAAAAGTGTGGGGAAGATCTATAATTTAAAGCACTCTCAAATAGATAATTTCTAGTAATTTACCCCTCGAGAGATATAAGGGAGGAGTTTATGAATGGAATCTGGGTGATGGATGGTTGTGACTTCTAAATACGTCAATGGATGACTAGTTTCAACCCTATAAACCACAAAATGGAGGTGGTGCAAGATTGGTATACGCTTTCCAACCATTCGATAGAATTTTGGGAGCCTAGTATCCTAGAAGAGATCAGTAATTGTCTGAAAAAAAGTTTATGCATAGAAGAAAGGAGGGACCCAGTGGGGTTTGACACACATGTTAAAATTCACATAAAAAACATCCCTAATAGGGTCATCAAGAAATAAATCAAATTGATATCAGTTCACGGAAGTTGGAAGTAGACTCTATTGGAAGATTCACTCCCTTGTTTAGGTTTGGTCAAAACCTTGGGATGCAGGGTCCTAAATAAGGCATCTGACAAAGGGTAAGAATAATGGTTATGCACAATTAATAATTCAGGAGTGAGCCTCTTCCAAAGGATGAATGGATATCTCTCAGAAGCACAAATGTGATAGCCAACCCAATAAGGTGGTGTTGACAAACACCAACAAAAAAGGACTGAATGTGGAGGAGATCAAGGGAGGCATGAAATGAAGTAGACAGACGTTAGGGAAAATACATAAAGGGTTGGATTTGTGCACCAATTCCTTGATAGGGTCAAATGAGATGGTGGTTCCTCCTAGGTAGGGGGTAGAGTCAGAGGCTAAGAAGGAGTTGGCAAATGATCAAGGGGTAGACTTAAATGCAAGAATCTCAAAGGATTTGGATATTCTAGGGGAAACTTGCATAGAGGTTGAGCTTGATTCTTTGATAGAGGTGGGCGTTGAGCTAGTATCACTAGAAAAATTTATGAAGAGTAATCAATTGGAGGAGGAAAAAGGGGATATGTTTAAAGATTAGACAAATTTTCCAAGCTTAGAAGAAGAGGATATGCATTTTGAAGAGGGGAGCTATCTGAAATTAGGGAAGAGGAGAAAAATCACCCAAATCGGTGCTACCAAACTTAGAAGAGTGGGGATAAGACAAAAGGACATGCAAAAATCCTCACTTGATTGTGGAGAATGCAAGAAATGAGGTAGGATCTCGAACCAAGAAAAGCTCAAGTGAGATGGGGAAGCTACAATACAAAAGAAGATCAATGAAATATTGAAAGTAGGGAAGAGCGAAGCTCTTCTTAAAAAAAAATGAAAAGAATTACATGGAATGTTAGGGGCTTAAATTCCCCTAACAAGCGATACTTGATGAGGCATCAATTAGAGATATTTCAAGTAGATATAAGATTTTTATAGGAGACAAAGTTAGGTGAGCAAGAGAATCAAGTTTGGAAGGAAATTGAAGCATTGGAGAATGATAGGGGTAAATTCGGATGGTACCTCTAGTGGATTGATGGCTATCTAGAAACCAAAATCTATATTGGTAGAGGAAGTGGCGAGTAGAAGATATTGTATCATGTGTCATGTAATATTTTCATTTTTTATTAATTAATGTTTATGGTCCCTCAACCTGCATTTAAAAAAGGCATGTATGTCAAGAACTAGGTTTGATGCTAGCTAATCATGGGCAGTATTTTTTCATTATTGGGGGGATTTCAATGCAATTTTGAGATCTGAAGACAAGAAAGGGGGGTGGGAAGGGTGCTTCAATCTCAATAAAATTTAATAAATTTTGTAGATGGTAACATGTTAATTGAGGTTCAAATGGGAAATGGAAGTGTTACCTGGACAAATAGGAGAAAGGGTTATTGCAGTATAGTTGAAAAGCTTGATAGGTTATTTTCCAAAGGAAACCTAGGATTGTTTCCTTTCACTCTAGATTGCAAGATTGTGTCAGGAGTGGGTTTTGATCATTTCCTAATCCAACTAGAAGTGGATGGTGAAAAAGGGCCAGTAAGGTGTTTGTTCAAATTTAAAATGATGTGGTTTAAAGACCCAAATATTGTGGAGATCTTACAATGATGGTGGTCGAAATGCAAACTAAGCGGATCCAAGATGTTCAATGTAGTAACAAAATTAAAAGCAATAAATCAAAACATAGGGCAATGTAACAAACATTGTTTCAAGAAAATCTTTGAGGAAAGGGGCAGGATCAAAGAAGCTTTGAAGGTGGTCACAGAGAAGATGATTCAGAATGGTATGGATGACAATAGTTATCAAGAGGAGAAGGAATTGACAAGAAAGTTGAATGAAGTCCTATCAAAAGAAGAAATCTTCTGGAGACACAAATCCAGAGAGATGTGATTAAAGGTCGGGGATAAGAACATGAAGTATTTTCATAATTCCACTAAGGTGTGAAGGGAAATAAATAGAATTTTGAGCATCAAATTGTCAGATGGTGGGGTGTTGGATGATCTCGTAGAGATAAAGGTAGTTATAGTTGAATATTTCTAGAACCTATTAAATTATTGGGGGGTCCAATTTGGAGGAACTAAATGATTTTCTTACGAATTTTCCTAGATTGGTATCCCCAGCACAAAGGGAAGCATTAAATTCCACATTCACAAAACAAGAGGTGAAAGTGGCAGTGTTTCAGCTGCATCTGGAGAAGGCACCGAGGCCTGATGGATTCTAGGCGACATTATTTCAAAAGTGTTGGGACTTCATGGGATAAGAGATAACTAAATAATTTGAGGACTCAAGAGCCACAGGTTGTGTTCTTAAGGAGTTAAATAACACATTCATAACACTTATTCCCAAAAAAGAGAAACCAAAATATTTGGACAAATTTCAACCAATATCGATGTGCAATACCCTATATAAGATAATGTGAAGGTGTAGTCATAGCACATGAAGTTATTCACTCCTCTTAGCGGTTGAAGAAGTTGGAAATGTTGCTGAAACTTGATATCAAGAAGGCATATCACATGGTGAATTAGCCTTTTCTTTTCAAGGTGATGGAAGTCTTTGGATTTCAAAAGGAATAGCTAGATTGGATCTTTGGATGGGTCGCTTGCCCAAGGTTCTCAATCTTGGGGAATAGCCCCTAGGAAGGGTTTTTTCAACGCTTCTCGACGTCTTCGACAAGGAGACCCTCTCTCCCCCTTCCTATTTATAATATTGGATGAGGCTTTGGGGAGATCAATGAACAAAGATGGGTGTGATGGTTGGTTGGAGGGTCTTCAAGTCACTAGTTGTATTCCTATGGTAACACATCAATAATTTGCAGACGAAACAATGCTATTCAGTGCTGCTATGGTCAAGGAGGCTAGAATTTTGGGAAAATGCGCCTCAACCTTGCAATTATATAAGTATTATTATTGATATGATATATATGAATATATATATATATATTTCCTAGTTACATTGATAGGTGTAATATACAATGGTAGCAAGGTGGGGAGTGGGATGTGTATAAACAATTTTTTGTTAAATTTTTCACAAAACTCCTAATTTGGCTGACATACATCAGATAAATGATCAATTGTAAATCTAGACCATTAATTATTAGATTTTAGATCTAATGGTGGATATTTGATTGGCATGTCTCTCCCTAAAATTTAACTCTATTTTATGACCTGGGTATTTTATTATGTTTGTGATAGGAAGACAATGATGTATTACAAGATTTTGATATCAGTCATGTTGTCTCTTGATCTTTGAGTGGTGATACTCCTGCGAGAAGCTTTCTCTACAAGTATATTATAATCTTTGTAATTTATTGAATAATATATTGGGCGAATTTTGGAGTGGGGTTTTTCTCCTAAACGGGTTTTCCCCACATAAATCATTATGTCATGGTATGCATGATATTTATGTTTATTTATGTTTAAGTTTATGTAATTGTTAAAGATATGCAAATTTTTTGCATTATTATGATCTCGAGATTAGTGTAGGAAGTTGTTCCACTACCTTAGCTTCCTTACAAGTGGTATCAGAGCTTGATCATCTTTGGTTTCAGTTGTGGGTTGTTGGGTTTTTTTGGACTAATCCAAGTTTGAGTGGGAGCTTGTGAAAAAGATACTTTATGATCTTATTGTAGGAATTTTTAGATGGCAAGTTCATCAGGGAGAATAGAGGTGGATAAATTTTATGGAAATATTTTTGAAATGTAGAAGCTGAAGATGGAGGATCTATGGGATGTTGTTAATGCGAATGTTTCAAGGCCCATAAATCTTACTCAGGTTGCTCAATATGATGTTATGGACCTTAAAATCAAGGTTCTAATTAGATTGTGCTTGGTAAACTCTATTTTAATTAATGCCCATGAGGAGAACTCTGCACATAAACTATGGAAGAAGCTTGGTGAGAATCAAGCCAAATATTTAGTGAACAAGATTTTCTTGAGGAAGAAATTATATTCCTTCATAATGGAAGAGGGTGGATGAATCACATACCACTTGGAATCATTCAATATTCTAGTGGCTCAATTGGCATTCATTGGTGTCAAAATGGATGAGGAGGAGAAATATTGGATCTTGCTTTGTTCTTTGCTTGATTCATGGGATTCTCTTGTTATGGCTATTGGGAGTAATTTTGTTATTTTGAAAACTGAAGATGTGGTGGGTTCTTTGATTTTTCAAGAGATGAGGAGGAAGGTATCCATCACTACCAAGGAGGCCCTAAATTTTTCATGGAAGACCTAAGGAAAAAGGTAATAAGAATGAGAAGCATGACAAATCCAAATCTAGGGGGAGATCTAAATCTCCTAGAAAGTCCAAAGTTATTGGCTGGAATTGCGGTAAGCTTAGACATGTTCGCAAGGAATGCAAAGAAGAAAAGAAGAAGAAAAGAAGAGGAAAAAGAAGAAATTTGATTTTGATTTTGATTCTAAGAAGGAAGATGGTGACACATTGATTGCACCTTTGTCAACTCGTGTAGGTAATGATGCATGGTTAATTGAATTAGGTGCATCTTTCCATATGACCTTTAATAGAGATTTTACTTTTTGAATATGAAGAATTCGATGGAGGTAAGGTGTACTTGGGTGATGATTCTCATTTAGACATATTGTTGGCCGTGGTAAAGTTAATATCAGGTTTCTTGATGGTAGAGTAAAAAGGATTAATGGTGTGTTGCATATCCTTGGATTAGCACAAAAATTGTTATCTATGAACAAACTAATAGATGTGGGTGTGCAGGTAGTATTTTATGATGCAGGATGCAAGATGGTTAGAGGTGTTATGGTGATTGCTAGAGGTGTTAGATATGACACATTGTATAATCTTGATGCATGCATTGTTGACTAAAATAGTACTTCTATGAAAATAAAGTCTATGGAAGAAGTGAGGGTTTCACCTTCAGTAGATGGTCATGGCTTTTGGGTACCTAAGGGTGCTCTTCATTCTAAAAAAAGGTTACCTGCAAAGAAAAATATGTTACAACACCAAAGACTTGGCCACATTGAAGAAAAGGATCTAAGGACCTAAAAAAAATAAAACCTTGTTGAAGGTTTTTCTTATTGTAATCTTGAATTCAATATTGTATTTATGGAAAATAAAACCACATCTAGTTTTACTTAAGTTCTCATAAACCTTGTGGTGTGTTGGATCCTATTCATTTTGATGTGTTTGGTCCTATAGATGTTCCTTCGATTGGTAAATCCACATATTATGTATCATTTATTGATGATTATTGTAGGACATTGGTTTTTCTTAAAGAATAAATCTAAATTTTTCAGTCGATTTAAATAATTTAAAGCAATGGTTGAGTTGTAGACTGGAAAGAAAATAAAATTTTTAGGGATTGATAATGGTGGTGAATTTTTCTCTAATGATTTTGATAGATTCTATAAAGATTGTGGTATTTGTAGATATAAGACAACTTTGTATTCTCCACAACAAAATGGAGTAGCAGAAAGAATGAGCATGCCACTAATGGAGAAGGCTAGGAGTATGTTGAGTGGTGCTAGCCTAGAAAAAAAAGGTTTCAGGATGAAGTTGTTTCCACTACTTATTACATGACTAACATGCCTCCTACATCAACTCTTGTTGATAATACTCTTATAGAGGCATGGTTGGGTCGCAAGCCTTAATTAAGACATATTAGAGTTTTTGGCTGTGAGGCATATGCATATGTGCCATAGGAGAAGTGAACAAAGTTGGAGAGCAAGGTTGTGAAATGTATCTTCATCGGATACAGTTATGGTGTGAAATGATACAAGCTTTGGGAACCTATTGCACAAAAGGTAATATATAGTGAAGTGTTATTTTTAGAGAAACTAAACCTTCTTTTTTTATATTGCATCCAAAACAAAGTAAACAAGAAGATTTGATTCAATTTCCTTCTACACCTAAGAAATTTGAATTGAGGCCCAAGGATAGACAAGAAATTGAGAGCTCATCTAGCTCTAGATCTTCAGAAGAGGAGGAACAACCTCCAACTTACCATGTTCATAGATCTACAAGGAATAGACAACCACCCGATGATTGGAGATGTAATTTTTCTTTGAATACTAACATGGATGAACCCAAATTTGTATAAGAGGCATTAGGTGTGAATGATGCATAATCTTGGAAGATTGATATGGATGAAGAAATGGCATCTTTGAAAAAGAATGATACATGGGATCTTGTACCATTGCCTGAAGGACAAAAAACTGTTGGTTGCAAATGGGTGTTCAAGAAAAATATTGGTTAAAATGGAGGTATTGAGAAGTACAAGGCAAGGTTGGTTGTAAAAGGTTACTCTCAAGTTGAGGGTGGTGATTATGGTGAGATATTCTCTCTTGTTGAAAAAATGACATCCATCAGATTTTTTTTTCTATTGTTACTATTCATGACTTAGAGGTTAAGCAAATGGATGTGAAAAATTCTTTCCTTCATGGTGAATTGGAGGAGGATATTTATATGACATAACTAGAGCACTATGTGGTGAAAGGTAAAAGTAAATTGGTTGGAAAATTGAGGAAATCTTTGTATGGCTTAAAACAAAGTCTTAGAATATGATAAAATAAATTTGTTACATATGTGTTGAGTTTGGGATTTGAGCATTCTAAATCATATCATTGTGTTTATTATAAAACTGATTGTGATAATTTCCTATCTATTGCATTATATGTTGATGATATGTTATTTATTGGCAAAGGGAAAGGTATGATTTTAGAACTGAAATATCAACTTGTTGCTAAATTTGAAATAAAAGACCTTGGTGCAGTTAGACACATTATTGGGATGGAAATTAAAAGAGATAGAGTGAACATAAAGCTAGGGCTTGGCTAAAGTAAGTATGTCAATTCAATTTTACATAGATTTAACATGCAGGATTGTAGACCATTGTGTGTTCCCCTTTCTATTGGAACAAAGTTATCTATTTTAGATTGTCCAACATCTCCATTAGAGATGGAAGACATGACAAAAGTGACTTACTAGAGTGCATTTAGAATTTTGATGTATGTTATGGTTTGTACTAGACTAGACATTACCCAAGCAATGGGAGTTCTTTCCAGATATATGTCTAATCCTAGTAGAATTCATTGAGATGCAGTTAAAGAGTCTTCAGATATTTGTGTGGTACTTCAGATTATTCCTTAGTAATTTGACTAAAGACGCGGTTTCCCTTGATATTCATGGTTATGTGGATTTAGATTGGCCAGGTGATGTTGATAGAAAACGATCCACCAATGCTTATGTGTTTACATTATTCAATGGTGCAATCAGTTGGATGAGTAAGCGATAGGATATGGTTGCTTTGTCCACTATTGAATAAGAGTATATGGAAACTAATCATGCTTGTAAATAAGCTATTTGGCTTAAGAGACTATGTTTAGATATTGGAATAAAACAATGTGTAGTGAACATTTATTGTGATAGTTAGAGTGTGATATGTCTAGCCAAGAACCCGACATTTCATGCTAGGACCAAGCACATTTATGTACAATATCATTTTGTTAGAGATATGGTCAAAGATGGTAGGGTGAAGTTGGTTAAGGTAGAGACTTTGATGAATGTTGTTGATTCTTTAACTAAGCCTGTGAGAATAAAGAATTTTATATGGTGTTCAAAGATTATGGGCCTTTTGGCCCCTAACAATTAAGAGATAATGTTTACTCCCTCCTGTTGCTCTTGTAAGGTGTTTGATAGGTGTGCAACATGGAATTATTTGGAGTAATTTGAAAGAAAAAGTGAAGGATAGGATGTCTTCGTGAAAGGTTCATTGCTTTTCTTGGGTTGGAATGTTAACGTTGCTTAAATCAGTCATTGCTACACTAATGATTTATATGCGCTCGTGCCTCCTGTGGGTGGTTGGGGTAAACAACAAGCACAATAAGAAAATGGAGGATTTTAAAAATAAAATAAAATCAGAGCAGTACAAGTTCCCTCTTGTGAAATGGTAGAAATTTTGTGAAAGCAAGAAAGTGGATGGGGTAGGGGTGAAGAATTTGCTTCTTCATAACAAAGCTTTAGGGGCAAAACTGATATGGGCTCTCCACACAAAATGGGATTTGAAGTGGGTTAATATTCTGAGGGAAAAGTTTTTGGATGGTGAGGAGAATAGTATTTTCATAGCTAGAAATCTTCTAGTGAATCTTGAATATGGAATTTCATGAAGGGATTTAGAGATTTAATTCTAGATCATCTCACTTGGGATATCAGGGATGAAAGTTTTGCTCTATTTTGAGAAGATTCTTGGAAGGGCCTCCCTAAGTTAGCAGAAATGGGAACTTTAGAGCAGGTCAAAATTAGGACATAGTAGCCATGGGGAGATAGGGTAAGAGATTTTGTGGTTCCACCCAGGCAAGGTGATTTGTTTTATCAATTGAAAAGTATTCAAAAGTTGGGGTTTGATGAGGAGGTGATGAAAGCAAGGAAGATTTGTGCAAGGCAAGGAAATGATAGCTTAAGATGGAATGCCTTGGTGTGTGGGGAATATAAAGAAAAAGATGGCTACACCATAATGTTAGAGTCAAGGGCATTTGAATCTAGGTTGCCTATTAATATTTTCTACAATAAAGCCTGTCTCCTGAAGGCGCACCTATTCACTTGGGTTGTGGCACAAGGAAGGGTTCTCATGATAGACAGGTTTGCAAAGTTTGGATATCAGGGGTCCACAAGGTGCGCATTGTGTAAATAGGCCAAAGAGTTCGAGATCATCTATTTTTGAATTGTGAATACACTCAAGAATGTTGGAAGTGGTTATGCTCTAAACTGTATTGGGAGTTTGCATTTCCTGGGAGTTTGCTAGAAATGGTCAATAGTTGGTCAACACCTTACAAAAAAACATTTTTTGGGGATTTATGGATTATGAGTCCTTCAATTGTCATATGGGAAGTCTAGAAGGAGAGAAAAGGGCACATTTTTCAAGATAAGGAAATTTTAGTTTACAAATTGCAGAACAAAATCGAGGCCAACATTGTAGAGTTCACCAATTCAATCTTGGAAGAGCTAAGTTCATAGAAGGTAAAATTTTTTGTTTGGGATGCATTGATAAGAAGGGACTGGTTCAGATTGAAAGTTCCAACATTTGTATGGGATGGAGGTTTGAAGTCGATAGAGAAAAAAAGGAAGGTGTGTTGATTGCCACCAAAACTAGGGTGGACAAAACTTAACTTTGATGGGGCTGCTAGGAGTAACCCTAGAATCTTAGGAGCTAGTTGTGTTGTGCAAGACTATAAGGATGCAATTTTAGTAAGGTTGGCGGTTCCCCTCCTAGTAAGTACACATAACGTATTGTAGAATTAAAAGATTTGATCTTGGGAATTGTAAAGAACTAAATATAAGAAAGATAGAAATCAAAGGGGATTCAACATTGGTGGTCAACACATTGCTATCAAGATAGGTACCAAATTGGAAATTAGGAGCAAAACTGGAGATTTCTCTAAGCTTGATGGATGGATTTGGTCTTGTTACGATTAATCATATTTATAGAGAAGGAAATTATGACATGGATCAAATATCCAACACAGGGGTTGATGGGATGACACTCAAAGAAATAAATAAGTGAACCAAGAAACAATAGTGGGTGGAAGGGTGGGCGACCCCCCATAACTGAGGGTGGGGATTATGCGACTATTGGAGGAGAAAAGGTGGCTATGGGGTCTACTTGTGTGGCAAGTCGAAGGTGGATGGGGAGTTTATTTGTTGGCTTAGTGGGACAATTGATTGGGTTGTGTCAATGCTGGCTATTGAGGTGGACCCATACAAGATGATGGCATCACCTCCCACACATTGGAGCTATTTCTAATTATGGTGAGGAAAGGTGATGAAGATTTCTATATGCATAGAGGATTGGAACACATGTTTTGAGACCTCTCATTGGATTCATTTTACATCCTTCGATGTTCAAGTGATGGCCGATCATGAAATCTAGGCTTGCATCTAGGTGATTCACACACGAAAGGACTTCATATTTCTGCGAGATAGTTGGGGGTTGCACACTAAGATCTCTGACCAAAATATACAATTTCCATCATTTTAGAATCCATTGCATTTTCATTTGGAATGTCGAAAATGGCATAGAGGGTGGGGGAAAGGTCTAGGTTCATTGCAATAATGTTGGCAGAGTCGCTAGTGGGCTTGGTGTAGATACACCAATACATTTGGATTGCAAGCTCTAGCAAGCTGCATTTCAGAGGATAATTGACCAAAAGCTAAAGTGCATTCTACGCAATATGGATCACCTCACGGTGGTGGCAGTCAAGATGGTGCTTGGGAAAGGTCACTTGGCTTACAGTGAGACATTGCGGGTTAACACAGACATTGTATCTCACTTCTTGGTGCCACTATTGGATACACGTATGGCCAAGGTGAAGGAAAGGGCTTTAATGCATGGTGTTTTCAAGGAAGAGTTTCTCGAGGGGTTGGATGAAATTATTTAGGTAAGGATTCTTGGAACGAGCATCCCTCACCGAGGTGATTTGGCGCCAGTAAAGGTCCCTGGTGAAGTATTACCCTTTCTTGCTGGAATTGAAAGGAATGCCTTTGGTATATCATAAGCAATTGACGGTGATGATGGTTGGTTTCCTGAAGAAATTCCTAAGACTGGAGGTTGTGGATGGGTTTGACTGTGTCCCAAAATTTTAGGCATATTCCAAAGAAAATGAGTTTGAGTAAGTTTGTCTGCATATGCTGGTAGCTGGGGAATGGTGGTTTGTTTTTTTATTTCTTCAGTGTATATGTTGGCATGGTGAATTTTTTTAGTCTGTTGGGTAGAATGAAATGGTAACGACACTTCATAGGTGCAGTCCCTTTGAAAATGCAGTGTAATAGTGTATATTGTAATGGGTTGGGATGTTATGTGTTAGGGGATGGGGGTGTCGACCAATGTTCTGGTTATTTTGAGTGGTTGTGACTGTGAATTCTTAGGAAAATATGTTGCCTAGGGGTCCATGGATGTAATTTTTTTTTTGATAAATTAATTAAAAAACTCTATCTTATGTACCCAAAAAAAAAATCACCAATTGAGATTATTTTTTCTCGAAAAATGAAAAAAAATCCAATAAAATTAATATTTTTTGGGAAGTATACAAGATTTGCTAGGTTTTTACACCTTTTTCGAGGGGGGTTCTTAAATTTATTCTTGATCTAAATATTCAACATAATTTGTATACGTAGTTAGGGAAAATTAGATATAAAACTAAAACAACAAGATATGAAAACCCTAACAAGCACAATAGAGCACACACTAGCATGAAAATCAAAACAAGAAAGCAAAGCAAACCGATCTCCAAGCTAGATTTTATTTATCTCCATTGCTCTTTTCCACCTGTATGAGAATGCAAGATTTTGAAGGTTTGACTGTTGATATGTTGATTGCTCATTTTCGCAGCATAACGATAAGATGAAGATTATAAAAGAAAAATAGATAGATAGATGAAAATATTGAGAGAAATTTTGGCAGAGTGAGGATGCTAGAAGAAGATCCCCCAAATGGCATGTGAAAGGCTTGATTTATAGAAGAAGGCTGATTTGATTCGATGGTCAATATTAAAAGTCAAATTTGTGATATGTATGGCTAGGATTAAAAGTTTATTTTAGTGTCTATGACTCACATTAAGTGGATTATGACATGAGACCAAAATTAGGATGTGAGGAAATAAGTGGGATTCTATTCTTTATTTTGGAAGAAAAGATGCTTATGATGCACAATGAATGGGGGTAAAAATAGGATGTGAGTGGGAATCTCATAATTTAAATAATAAAATTATTTAAATTATGTGTGCATGTGAAGAGTTGTAGTTAAGTGACGTGTTGCAATGTGGTAAAAGTGAGGGATTAATTCAAATATTTAATTTGAATTATTTTGAGACATGTGAAGGGGAATTAATTAAATAAATGAGATTTATTTAATTAATTGGGAAGGTGATTAAGTGGAATAAATGAGATAAGTGGGATAGTGTAATGACCTCGGTAAAATATTACAAGATGTTTTACAAGTTCATGTATCGACTATGTAATGTTATGACATGGAAAATTATGGGTGTCTATAGTATAAATATGAATGAGATAAAAACTATGTAAATAAGGTGGTGGTTTCTTTAGAAACTTGCAAAAAAGAGGCCAACAAAAATAAAATAAGGATTGTGAGATTTTTTTATTGGGAATACTAGAGATTTGTGCCCCTATTTGAACTATAAAAGAGAGTTAGAATAACACCAACAAAAAAATCTCAAATAAAAGAACACTCATATAGAGCAACAATCGAAGTGAAACACAAACAAAAATAAAAATAAAAATAACATTTGAACCTTTATTGTAATAGTGTAGATATATTTTTTGATATTGGAATGTAAGTGCTCAAAACAAAAAAATATACCTACAAATAAATCATCTATGTGTATGAAAATGAAGGGGTTGATTTGTAGGATTTTGGATAGGAACATGAACTACAAAGATTCGATTTCAAGGAATGGCTAGGATCAAATGAGAGGAGTGGGGAATTCTCACCTTAACTAAGAATAGTCATAGGAATTACTAGTGGGTGAGGATAATTATCTTTATTTATATTTATTTTGGATAAATAGGTATGCATGGGATAAAAATAGAGGAATTACGGAGGGGGTTATAATTTGAACATTTAGAAAGGGGCTATAAAATGGGATTAGGTTGTGACTAGGATGTGACATGGTGTTATAATGTTAGGCAATGTTAGGAGGTAGTTAAAAATAGGTGTCTACACTTTGTGCTTACAAAACTTGAATTTATGCTTATGGATATTTTCACAATGTCACTAGGGACAACAATGGTTTAGACATGCACAATTGATAAACAAAGACTAATCATAATTGATTTTTCTCAGATCCATGATTAAATTTAGATTTTAAAATACTAAAATCAAATACACTAGCAATAGCACCTTGGTGTGTAATGGATACGTCAAAAAGTGTGGAAGGTCAATTAGAAAAAACTTTGGTCTATGTTTTGCATACATTTGTATAGTATGTGAGGTCAATTGGTAGGCCATTTATAAAGTGATAATGTATGTGAAAAAAAGGTTTAAATGGAGAAGTGATAGCTTCAAATAAAGTATGCATCCACTTACATGGATCTAAACATGATTGAAACAAAACCTCTAAATTGGGAAGATAATCAAGTTTCATTAGCAATAGATTCATGTTATTTTTGCAATAGGGAGAGAGAGGGGAGATATGGATCAAAAGAGGGAGATATAGAGAGGGGGGTAAGGAGATATATATAGAGAGAAGTATAGAGATATAAATGGAGGTGGAGATGGATATGGAGGAGGAGAGAGGTATGGAGAGGAGGAAAGGGAGAGATAAAGATAGAGAGGGGAAAGTTCGATATATAGATATGGAAGAGATACTTATATAGAGATAAAAAGATAAATATAGTGATAAGAACTGATATATAAAAAGAATTAGAGAGAGTCTGAGAGAGAAATAGGGATAGAGAGAGATAATAAGATAGATATAGAGGACGAGATGGAATAAGAAATATGGAGAGATAGAGATAGACATGAAAAAATATATAGATATAGAGTTCTAGGAAGAGGGAAAGGGGGAGAGATAGGGAGAGAGATGGATGGATAGAGAGAGGGATACATGTCTAGAGATAGAGGAGGAGAAATGAAGATATAGGTATAGATGAAGATAAAGAAAGAGAGGAAGAAGGAGACAAATAAATAAAGAGAGAGAAAGAGAAGTAGAGGGAGAGATAGAGAGGAAGAGATAGAGAGATATAGATGGAAAGGGAGAGAGAGAGATATATATATGGTGAGATATAGATAAAAAAAAATAGATATAAGGAGATATAGAGAGAGGAGGAGAGGGAGAGAGAGATAAAGAGACAAAAAGTAGAGAGAAGTAGAGGTAGACAAATAAAAATAGAGAGAGAGAGAGAGATAAATATAAGAAGAGAAAGATAATATAGATACATGGGAAGAGAAAGGGAGAGAGAGGTAGAGATAAAGAGATATGGAGGGATATGGAGGGAGTGAGGGAGAGATAGATTGGGAGAGAAATAGAGAGAGGAAATACAATTAGAGAGATATGGAAAGAGGGAGCAATAGGGAGAGGGAGAGGGAGATAAGGATAGGAAGAGGGAGAGATGAGAAGATAGAGATAAAGGGGGAAATATTAAGAGACAAAGGAGATGATTGAGACAAGTGATATAGGGAGAGAAATATAGAGATATGGGAGATAGAAATAGATATAGAGATGGAGAAATATGGAGTGTGTGTGTGAGAGAGAGAGAGGTGGAGGAGGAAACAGGGAGTGTGTGTGTGTGTGAATGAAAGAGACATATGGAGATAGAGATAGAGTTCAAAAAATAGATATATAAATAGATCTAGAGAGGGAAGGGAGATAGGGAGAGGAATAGAAAGATAATAGAATAGAGAGATATAGAAAGAGGGAGCGATAAGGAGAGAGGGAGAGAGAGGGAGAGAAAGAGATAGAAATCGGGACAAATGGAGACATACATATATTAGGAAAGATAGGGAAAGAGTGAGAGAGATGCATGAAGAGGTAAGGAGATAACAATAGGGGAGAGAGATAGAGAGGAAGATAGAGATGGAGATGGAGATAGGGATTAATATAGAGGGATAGATGGAATGAGAGAAGAAGAGGGAGACGAATATATATATATATATATATATATATATAGAGAGAGAGAGAGAGAGAGAGAGAGATGGTGATATAAAGAGATAGGGAGAGGGATAAATAGGGAAAAAGGGAGAGAGAGGGGGAGACAAATAGGGATAGAAAAAGAGAAATGAAGAGAGAGAGAGAGATAATGAGAAACATAGAGATATAGAGGGAGACAAAGATGTAAAGAGATGTATATATATACCTTTCTTTCTCTTTTTCTCCCTTTGCCTCTATCTTATATCTATCTCCCTCTCCCTTATCTCTTCCTCTCTCTTTTCTCTCTATCAATTTTTCTCCTTGTGTGTGCAATGAGTACATCGAAGAGGTCTTAAAGGTGAATTATCATATTAATGAAATGAACCTTGAGCTTAACTCCCTAGGGACACATGTTGTCATTGGATTGTTAGTAAAAAATGATTGATCAAAAGTTGTTTCTCTCTCTCTCTCTCTAACTTTTAATTCAGATTTTAGATTTTAGATTTATTTTATTATAAACTTAAATAAAAATTCAAAATATAATTATTCTATAATGATTAAAATTTAATAAAACAAATAATTATTAATTATTTTTTGTAATTTCATAAGAAGACATAAATAATTAAAATAAATTGAAAACTTAAGTCTAAATTAAATATTAAAATAGAATAAACTAAATGCAAAGTCAAAATATATCAAAATGCAAATATTAATAAAACTAATATTTTTTAAAAAATAATAATAAATAATAAACTTATTAAGTTAATAAATAATTAAATAAAAAAGAAAAAAATTTGTTTGTTTGTTTGATGAATATGCAACTATCTATATTAAATTAAAGATAAGAGTACATATTCACAAAAAAGGGTGGGTGGTAGAAAGGAACACCCGCAAGTTGCATGGGTAGCGCCCATAAATCACCAAAAATCAAGTCACATGGGCCCAATCCAGAAGCCCAAGAGCATAAAATATGAAAACAATAAACAAGCCATTATGCGGCCAAATAAGTGCCAACAAAGCAGGGAGGGTCTCTGTCATCCATATTCTTCCCCCATACATCAGTGGGATCTGGAGTGACATCAGGAGGAGCACCCCAACCATTGTTATCATCTTTCTTTTCTTTATCTTCTTCCTCTCGTTGGGGCGAGATTGCAAGCTCCAAACGCAGAAAAAATTTACCACTATCTGGCCACCCAGAACCAAAGGCAGGTAGAGTATCACAGGGCCACCCAGAACCACCACCACTGCTCCCTGAAGCACCACCAGAAGGCCATCCCTAACCAACCTGCGGTGGAGGAGAATGTGCACGTCGAGGAGGGCGAGAGCCCCGCCGAGCAAGAGGTTGAGAGCGGGGACACGTGGAGCCACTCTATTGTCAGCCTCGAGAAGGCGACTGACCATGGGAGGAGGAGGGTGAGTTGGGGACCCAAGCCACAGTGCATAGGGCATTACCCCAGTGGTCCAATAAAACTTGGAGGTGAGAAACCTCTAGTGCAACCTTGTTTGCTTGCACCTGTATCTATAAAAGAACATTAGAACAAATAACCGCTTTAACATAGAGAGAAACATTAATATCCATTCGAGAATGAGAAAATATGCAGGTATTTTTGTCTTTCTAGATATTGAAAAAAATTTCCACTTTGAAAGTGTGCCAAAGTTGGATGAACCTAGCAGGAATCCCTAGCAGATCCCCAACAAAACCATATGCCAAGAAAAAGGTTTTGGCCAAAAGGGCTGAAAGAAGTCATGAATCCAATTCCAAAGCTGCCGAGCTCTAGGACAAAACTAGTAAAGATGCTTAAAGCTTTCAGGTTGCCCACAAAAAGGGAAACGAGGGTCACGAACCCCCAAGTGAACAAGACGATAACCCACAGGCAAGCCTTGGAAAAGAATACACCAAGCAAAGTGGGCCAACTTTAGATTAACACTTGCAGACCAAGTGGCATCAAATATTTTATGCCAAACATGAGTAAAAGAGTGAAGTAGCCACCTCTGGTTCAAATTGTGGATCATAGGAAAATGGAGTGAAAGCCACCTGTAACCAAGCCACAACTTGTAGCTCCTGATAGGAGTATCTGGAAACCACTTCTAGTCTTTCCACCAAGGTTTGTTCCCATGAATGCCAACTTTATGAAGTATTTCTACTGGAATGACACTCACCAGACCATCAAAAGTAGCACGGTCTTGGTTTTGAAGTCTGTACTAGACCTTAAAAATATCCCATTGCATAATATGCATAGAGGGTCGGTGAAAGACTTGTTGTAGGGTCTGAATGCCCTTTTTGTGAAATCTGAGTGCTTTAAGCCAAGGCAATTTAGCCAAAGGCTAACCATTATGCTCAAAAAGAGGAGTCCACCAAATATTCTGCTGATTGAGTGAAATCCCATCACGAAATCCAACATCGACCCATCGGAGCCAAGGCTTAACAGCCTCCCAGACACGCCAAATGCTTTTGGCCACAAAAGTTTCAACAATTTGAACAGGCTCCTTCACAACCTGAAGGGTTTGAAAGCCTATTCCTTTCTAGGTGGATCTGTGAACAGGAAATCCAGAATGAATACAATGCCTGAGAAGAATCTTCCAGGCTTCATTTCTAGTGAGGGCCTGAATAATCCATTTGACACAAAGAGCAGTCCCTTGTTGTTGAGTGGAGAGCAACCCAAGTCCTCCAAAATCTTTGAAGAGGCAAAAAAACTCCCAAGAAACATGATGGAAACCCTTGTGGGTTTCAAAGGAGGCCCATAGAAAATCAAAGAGCAATTTTTCAAGCCTGCCATAGGTAGCTTTGGAGGGAGCCCAACAAGAGGAGTAATAAACATGAGTGGCCTCCAAAACTTTAGAGCACACTTGGAATTTTCCAGCCAAAGAAAGAGGCTTGGTAATACAGTAAGCAAGTTTCTGCTCGAACTAAGAGAGCACATCTTGCCAAAGCTCCGTAGGAGAATCCTTGAAAGCAAACGGGATGCCCATGAAATGAAATATCTCTCCCTGCACTATCCACCTCCAATTGTGATTTTGAAGCCACACAGGAGTGGGTAACACAGATTGTTTGTAGCATAAGGTCTTGTGCCATTGGATGGTAGAGCCGAAGGCCAAAAAAAATGTGTTGAGACAATCAAGGGCATCAGTGATCGATTGTTCTTCCTCCCGGAGAGTGAGAAATGAATCATCCACAAAGTGGCCATTAACAAGCTGCACCTAAGAGTTAGGGAGAGAAATCCCTTTAGCACACTGCTGAGAAACTACATGGGCCAAAAGGTAGTCAAAACCCTCAACCACAAGCACATAAATGAGGGGCAAGAGGACACCCCTACCGGATGAAGCGAAAAAGACCAAAAGCAAAGGATTGGTGGCCATTAATGGTGATGCAAGCTAAGGCATTAACAAAAAGCATACAAACATACTAAATGAAATTGTGCACAAACCCCAAAGCTTGCAATATCGTAAGAATGAAAGGCCATTCAATGCGGTCATAGGCTTTGGAAAAATCAATTTTGATGAATACTGCTTTTTGGTTTGAGCGTCAAGCCCATTCCATACCTTCCCAAACAACAATAATACTATCCAGAATGAATCTGGATTTGATGAATCCGGTTTGCTTTGGGTGCACAATCTGAGGCAAGAGATTGCACATTTTCAAAGCCAGAGCCTTAGAAATGATTTTGTAGGAGACATTGAGAAGAGTGATGTGCCTCCAGTTGCAGATGTCCCACGGATCCCCAGGCTTAGGTATGAACTTTATATTGCTTTATTTATTTAGATTACCTAGAGAGTTGGTATGAAAAGCCTCAAGGTAAACATTATGTAGATCTTGCCCAACACAATCCCAAAGGGCTTTGTAGAATTCACAAGGGAATCCATCTATCCCAGGGGCCTTCTCATTGGCCATAGAAAAAAGAGCTTCCTCAAGATCATCAATTTTCAACAATTGATGACAAAATAAATTTTGGGTTGAAGAAAGCCTATGTGGCACGACAACAAGGCAGTCCTGAAGGGCTTGCTGTCGCACAGGCATAGAATCTTGCGTAGTGAAAACCTTCTCATAATGGCGCAAAAAGGCCTGGAGAATGTCAGGGAGCTCATAGAGCACCTGAGTGCCTTCCTTGATTTTTTTGATACTTGGGGATGAGTGCCTGGAACAAAGTGCCAAAAAAAATTCTTTGGAGGCACGATCACCGATTTTAAGCCAATGTAGTCGAGATTTGATTTGCGCTCCTCTGACAACGTAATTATCAACCACTTGCTTTTCATGCCTTAAATCCACCACCCTGACTTGAAGTGACTAGGAAAAAAGGTTGGCCACCAGAGCCTCCATAGCTGAACGCACATCAGAAATGGTCGCTTCATAAGATCGCTGACGAAAAATTACTAGTTGGCGCCCATAAATGCGAAAAATCAAGTTGTATGAATGATAACATCATTCCACCAAGTAATCCAGCTTGTTTGGCTAGCTGGTCTGCACTCCAAATTCCACACTCAACGAATGTGGGCCAAAGTGGGCTTGTGACAAAACAAAAATGTGTTAGAAATTAATTGAGTTTTACATGTGCGAGGTTGACAAGACGCCCATTCAATGCGAAAATAAATTGGGAAGTGATCAGACAGAGTCACATCCACTAATGGATTCACTGTCAAGACAAAGTTGTCAAAAGAAAAAAAAGATTGAGCTGAGATCATGGCATGATCAAGGCGCTTAAATACTTTGTCATAAATGGCCTTGTAATTACACCAAGTGTGCCAGAGGGAATGAGAATGGCGGTGACCAATATTGGGATAAAAAGGTCTCAATTTATTACGCATGTAAAACCATGCCTCTTGTTCACCAGCTACCCAACGGAAGGGCAATGTGCCATCCTTGTCATATGCTACCTTAACCAAATTAAAATCCCCATAGAGTAACCAAGTGACAACTGGTAAAGAATCAACAGTCCAACGCCAAAGCAAAGAGTGCTCCACAACATCATTAGAGGCATAAACATTAAAAATCCCAAAGGAAAGATTATAAATGTTAAGGAGAATCCAAACTATCTGATGAGAAGGATCAGTCCCATGATCCACAACACAAGTATGCAAACGTGGGGACAAAAGGGTGACAACTCCACCATGCCCAACCTCATGTAGAGTGCAAAAAACGGTACTGGTTGGCCAAATAGAATGGCAAGCCGAAGCAAGCAAGAACCTAGAAATTTTAACTTCTTGGAGACAAAGCACTTCAATACTATAATACTTCTATAAAGTATCTTTAACAAAATACTTTCTGGAGAGGTCAGTTAGACCTCAAACATTCTATGAGAGGAAATTCATGGATGAAACTCTTCCATATTTTTGGAACTCGGTTCCTCCTCATCTAGGGAAGACAAAATATCCTTCAGAAAATCCTGTGGAACTGAACCAATCTAAATAGGGGGTGAAAACGTCCACTTTTCTGGCATATATTCTCCTTCTTCAGGCAGTGGAGATGGATTGCAAGACCGCCTTTAAGCTCCCGACATGGGAGGGATACTCGACTGAACATACATAATAGTCGCAGGCTGAGGCATCGCCTTTGACCTGGGCTGCACCAAAACATTAGCAGCTCCAAAAAGAGCATATGTCCCCTTCTCTGAAGGGTTTGAAACAACTTTTGGTGGTTCAGAGGCCTTGGAGGCCAACCCAGAACTAGTTGACTTATTTTTCTAGTTTGTAATCGTGGTCCACTTTGTTTCAGCCTTAGCAGAAGGCTCCGTCTGACAAGGATGGTGTACGAGGAACTGCCAAAGGGCAGTCCTTGATCTTTTGGTTACCTGACTGGATTTTAAATTTATTAGAATTGAAATATTAATGAAATATAATTCTATTTTTAGTTTCAATATTATCAACTTCTTTTCTTCTCTTTGTTTAAAAAAAAAAAGCCTACCTTTAAATTGTTAAATTGTTTTAAAAATAAAAATAAAGAAGGTTATTAAAATTAAAATATCAATAAAATATGCTTCTATTTTTCATTTCAATCTTATCAATTTTTTTCTTTTCTTTGTTTCTAAAATAAAAACCCTACTTATTATTTTATTTTTTATTTATTTTGGATTCATCTAACAGTTAGATCTTTTTCAATAATCTTGCATCATACTAACACATTCTGAACTATTGATCAATAAAATCAAATTAATTTTGATCAAATTCACAAATGTAAAAATTAAAATAAAAAATAAAAAATCTGATTATTATATTAAAATTAGAATTAAAAATCACTAAATTAATCATATAATCATACTTTAAATACAAAATAATATAAAACTAATAATTTGAAAAAACATAATTTTATTTTTTTCAATACCATACATTACCAAATAAATGTTCTCATTCTAACATAACCTTCACGTCAAAAATTCAATAACAAACCCGAATTAGAAATGTATTCATAATGAAATCGTGTAATAAATTTATGTGAGGTGGATTTGAATTTGTATGAAGGTGGGTAGGCTTTGGAGCAGGTAAAAACATGCAAAATATTAATGGTGTGTATTAATCAAATGTTTTATAACATTGAAATATATATATATATTTTTTATATTGAAACAAATAAGAGCTATTAGCAGATATTAAAAAATATATATATACATGGCTGATCATAAGGGCTTTAGGAAAATTCACCATTAAGTAAAATTCATCGTCAGCAATTGATCGCGGTTAATTTTTCACGGCGGTGAATTGGTGAATTGCCGGTGGTGAATTTATTTGGCGATGAATTTTGGGTGGGTGAATTTTCCCTGACGGTGAATTTTTCCATTGATGAATTATTGACGATGAATTTGCCGTATGGCGATCATAAGATATATTGATTTGACATTACTAACTGAAATAGCATCCCTGATTTTTTACATAAAATTTGAAACAAAAACACCGCAGAACATGTATATCTAATTATTTATTTATTAAGAGGTAAGATTGATATTTCATGAATTACCTTTCGGTAGATAAACAATCAAACTTCAAACTTTTCCTCTCAAGTACAAATGAACTTGGACACTTCTTCTTCACAAGTGATATTGATCACATGTTTTGCCCCTTCTGCTGAGCACATATAATTCACATCACAAGGCTGATATCATTACACAGTCTTGAAAAGTCATAATCAATGTGACTTTTGGAGCTCAAAACAAGATTTATTTATTTTTATAAAAGGATGGTATGAATCTGTTGAAGTTAAACCTAATTTCTAACCACCATTTTGAAAGGGTCTGAAGCAACAAGGACATTTCACAATGGCATGCTACCACAAATGCAACACAGGTACGAGGTCTTATTGATAATTTCTAAAATAAACTTTCAAATCAAAGATGGTCTTAATGGTAATTTTTAAAATAAATTTTTAAATCAAAGATGATCATCTTATTCTTGCAAGTACAGTGAGAGGTTTTTAAAATAGTGGGTAAAAGAATATGTTTGTTTTAACAAATTCATTTTTTCTAAGTTGTTTTTTTTTCATTTTTTTATAAGATTTGGAAGTTATGTAATGCTGTAAAAATTAAACTGTTTAGTTTTTTAGTCAAATTTATCCATCCATATTTCATTAGTAGTACGAATCCAATTTCCCATGAGAATGAACAGTCCATTTAAGATTCATTGCATTTAGGTGAAGCTTCTTACAAGAATGAAGCGCGTAACTTCCCAAATAATTACCCATCTCAGTATTGCTCCCATGAAAACACACTTAACCATAAAATTTTTCTAAAAATCAACGCCACCACTAATAAAACATTATTTCCTTAGCCTACAAACACATAAATCTTCAAAACGGCATCTACATATTCCAACTCAGTACTGTAGATGTCTACTATTGCAGCAGTAAAGACTGGTTTGAATTATGAATTGCCTAACAGTCACACAGTGAGCTTTATCTACCATTTCTGAATTCTTATTCCTTTGACAAAACAAATGTATGCTTGGAATTCATTCCTACCAAAGCAAATCAAAATTGGTTTTTCCAAACCTGTAGTGTTAAAGATAAAAGAATGACATTGATTGATTGATACCCAATGCAGGTCCAGTATTTCGCATCTGATTTGTACAAATATGAGAAAAATAAATAGATCACCCATTTTGAGAGCTCCTGAGTTTGACTATAAGTATTTTTTGAATTGTGGAAAAATTAGGCCTAGTATAGACAGATCACATCAACCTGAATTTGTTTGATTGAACATCTTCTATATCAAATTTACTTCTTCAAACGGGAAAATATTGTACACACTATATTCAGAAAGTTTTTGCCCTAGTCAAAAGACAGTTTGTTCAAACAGAAAAATGGGTTACATGGAGGAAAATCATTCTGTCCACAGTTATGGACGGCACTGAAGGAAGTTGTGTATAATTTGGAATGGTGAAATAGTTGTAGTTTAGGATTCCAAACCTTCTATAAATGAAATCATAAAAGTTTCAAATACTTTCCAAAAATTTATTTGCTCATTTGGAAAGGGAATGCTTTTAAGTAATAAATTGTTAAGTATTAGATGTGTTAAATATATTCAGTTTTCATATTGAATATAATTTTGTTGTAATAGATTTGTGTTCGTGAGTACAAAAATGTGTTGGAAATATATTGGGATAATGTTGAAGTTTAAATGGTTTCTATTCATTATGTTTTTAGTACCTCTTCTAAATGTGTTCATTTAGATGGATGATCTCATTGAATGCTAAATTGACAAAAGACTCATTTAGAGAAAATATCACAATTATAATTATTTTATTGTAATAGAACCATATAAATCTCTAATACATGTGATTGTGCTCTATTTTTGTGTTCATAGACAATGCTCAATAGGCTGCTCAAGCAATCAAAAGATATCCTCTAAAATTAAAAGGTATTACCTTCTCCATCATCCCATCCTAAAAATATCCATTTGGAATGCATTCGTTATATTGTTAGAAATCATGAGTGATGATAATTTTAATCATAGCATATGAATATTCTCATAGAATCAATAATGTTACAACATCATGACATAAACATTATCTCCACTGGCTGCTTTAAATCTCTATAAAGCAGTAGAAGTGTGCAAAAATACACTTCTTAAGTACATAGTCTCATAATCCTATATACCTCAAATCAAATGAAAAATAATATAACTTAGGGATGTCCCCTATCCATCTAGAAGAATTAACATTGTAAGCATAAAAAAAGTAACAACTTGCATCATCTAGATGCAAGAACCCTACAATATCTTAAAGTGGTACAAGACTTGAGGCATGCTATGCTTTACCTATATAATATAAAGCAAGGGTAGTCTAGTAATATAATATTACTCATCTCCCTCTAATTGGTACACGAAGGATCTTTAACATCCTATAGAGTCATTATTATCTCTTCAATTAATAGATGGTAAGGGTTCATATTTGAGTCCCACCTCTTTATCACTTAGCATTAGACATATAAACATCAATACCATGTTTTTCGTCTACCTCATACAAACTCTAATAAATCTAAATATTAAACATTTGACGGGGTTAAATGTAATGCATGCATATTTTCCAAGTAGCAATTACTAGAGAACTCCTTTACCTTTATCTCTTTACATTCACATGGAAAAAAGTGGATTAGTACATTACAAGGATCACAAAGTGATATAAATATTATTATTCAAAATAATAATTTTCCTAAATCAATTTTAGAAATTTAGATGATAACCATAGATCATAGCCATAAAAATTGGGTCACATTAATGCAAAAATATCACTTTCATGTAGACAACATGAGATCCACTAATATCAAGCATAAATTAAAAATCTAATTTCTAAGTATTGAGTTATTTTGAACAAGTATTTGCAATTTATGTGAAAAAAAAATCACCTTACCAAAGTCAAGACCTCATTGATGTCCAATTGAGATCATATTGTATTAGTTTGATGTGCAATGTGACATGTATTTACATGAAAAATCTAAAAATATGTGTAAATGGGTACATTGAATATGAGTTACCTTTACATCACTTTATCTTCCTTTATATACTAGAGTTGTATTAGTGTTTTTCATTTATACTCTTTTTTACCAACTAATTTATATGTATTGTAATACAAAATATTATTTATAATAATGATTCCTTGATACTACATGTGGAATTTCTCACCATTCATGAGATAGCCCATTTATCCAAATTTATTAAAAGGAAACTTTTTAAAATAGGGTACAAATGTCAACTTTACATGTGATATTTCCTTTTATGGACATGTTAGTATGCCAACATTCTACGATGGCATCTAATATTATGAGCTCATATATCTATCAATTTATTATTTTTCTTTGATACTAACACACCCTTTTGAGGATATTGTTAGATGAAAATGGATGTTAGGACATTATTTTTACATTCAATGATCTGACATATTTCATCCTCCTACATGTGATCACATGATCACATGATTATCTTTAGAATATTTCTCATATATTTACTAATATCTATTTTTTTCTTTCATGGTTACATGATCATCTATGATCATAATGCTCATCCTTTCCAAGGCTACATTAACCTAATTTATTCATATTATACTTATCACATTTATATTTTATGATCATATGATTTATTGACATAACCTTTCTCTATGATGATCACAAGACCTCTCATGGTTATCATGCTTTTGGTTACTCATATTACTACTCATATTGATGATCTTGTATAATTCCTAACTCTCATCCTAATAATGACTAAAATTATATTGATTGTAATTACAATGCTTATCTCCTAGATATTACACTAATATTATTTTCGTCGTCTATGCTATTTGTGCTTATATAATTTTTTAGGATGTTCCTATTAATTATAGTTTTTATTAAAAAATATCTTTATCTAGCTCACATTTCTTTGTGTGTATGCTGATTTAAGCTAGAAAAAATGAGTTACAATAGAAATAAAATCTCAAATCTCAAATAGAAGATCACATTCATATACAACAACAATAGAAGTTAAACAAAAAAATAAATAAAACAAAAACAATATTTGAACCTCCATTGTGATAGAATAGATATACCATGTGATATTAGAATGTAGGTGTTCAAATAAAAAAGAACACGTACATACAAATAAATCATTGTGTATATGGAAATGAAGGATGAAGGGGTTGGTTTATAAGATTTTAGATGAGTCTAAACCGTTAGGATTCAATTTCAATTAATAATTGAGATCAAATGAGAGGACTGGGGAATCTTAATTTACTAAGAATAGTTGTGGGACTTACTAGTGGGTGAGGATAATTATCTTTATTTTTTATTTATTTTGGATAAATAGGTGTACATGGGATAAAAATAAGTGAGTAATAATGGAGGGATCACAATTTGGATATTTGAATTTTATGATTTATTAGAAATGGGTAATAGATATATTATTTGAAAATGGATAAATGAAAAATGAAATAGATTTTAATAATTTATTTTAGAAATGGATGAAAATAGATTATTTAATTTTTTAAGGATGAAAAATGAAAGGGGGAATTCAAAAGGGGACTAGGAATGAGAGTTAGTTATAACTAGGATGCAACATGGTGTTATAATGTTAGTGTTGAAAATAGGATAAAAATCTATAGTGAAAGTATGTAGATAATTTTATGCATACAAATAAATAGATAATAATGAATCATAGATGAAATTAGACTATGTAATAAAGATGCAAACTATAACTCAAGAAATACATGGAGAAACCCTTGCAAGAAAAAAGTATGCACCCAAAGAGATCCAATACTTGTGTTAATCCTTCAAATGAGTTACATCAATACAACTTCTCTCTCTGAACCACTACAACACTTCATGGCTTCAACAACTTGCAACCTAACTTGTTTTTCCTTCAAATCAAGCACTAAATATATAGACATGAGAGAAAACACAAATCAATAATGGTTTCTAAAACCATTTAGGCATAAATAAAAAAGAAAAGAAACTTTCTCTTCCAAGTTTTAATTTTATCCATTTTTTAGTAATATGCACATGCAACTAAAAAATCTATTTCATCTTTTTCCAAGCTCACATTTAACTTCCCTTTTTTCATGCTCTTTCTAATTTGACAATTTAAAACACTTTGCAAGTTGGCATAGTTGCATTTAGCAACTTTCATGACAACTAAAATATAATTACAAATTGTCAATTAATAATTAAAAATAAATCAAGGTTGAGACATTTTTTCAACATTCTCTCACTTGTTGAACACCTTGCAAAAAACATAAAGGGAAACTAAATAAATCAAGCTCTCTAAGAATCATGATAACCATCTTCTAATTGAAGATCCTCCATGGCCCCAACACAATCAAAGAACTCAACACCATGAGCTCCTAGTATGTGAGGTACAACCACAATCTCTAAACCAAGAAGATACAAATACTAGACACCTTTTGTCAATAGAACCAAAGATGCCATAACTCTCATTGTAATTTGAAGGTAAAATCCAAGAGCTCCTTATGACACCAAAAAATTCTTGCAAGTATGTGTAGTTAGTGTTTTCATCGATGTTAACAAGATTTGGTGTTATCATTTGTGTTAATTATATGAGGATTTTTTTGTAAGGATGTGCAGTTGATGTTGAGTTGGTGTTGTCCTTGATGATGCTTTGATAAGCTTTTATCTATGGATGTATGGTTGAGTTTCTATGTTGTAGCTAGCTTGATGGTGATGAGGAAGTATTGGCGATGATAATGATGTAATTTTGGTGCTTGGTTTCCAAGTGCTTTTGAGAAAATTGAATAAAAAGAGGAAATAGTGTGTTGTAGTGGTGTTATGTGTTGCAAAGTAGTGTTTTGGTTTGGCTCCACATTTATTCTAGGTTGAAGATTTGCTTGTGTAGCTCAGATATGTTGATAAGAGGTGTTGCATTCAGAATTTAGTGTGTTGAATTGTTGAGTAGAGGAAAGTGTGTTCACCAATGAGTTAGTTGTATATTGCAGAGGTCTTTGGGATAATTTTTTTCTCCGCATTTCTTTGTAGAGTGGTTTCAAGTCTTGTGGATCCAGAAGGGTTTTGATAGTGTGTGTGTCTTTCTTCAGATGAAGTTGTGTGTGGTTTGGTGCTTTGATAGTCAATTTTTAGAGTTACAGTGTATGGAAAAGTTGTTTGATTGTAATGGGTGTGTACATTCTTCAAGTGAAAGTTGTTGTACAGAAATCTATTATATTTTAGGGCGTTTATGGAATATTCTATATTGTGTTCAAGTGTCATGTGGTGTTTGTGAGTTATCTTTGGATTTGGGGAAGTGTGTACTTAAAACTGTTAATGGTGTTAACACAGGTTTGATTGACCTTGGGTGTTTACACTAATTGTGAAGTTTCCTTAATGTTTGTAGAAGCATGGTGTGCCATGTATGAGTGGATTTAGGTCCTAGCTAAGGTGTGTTGTTATCTGCCTTCATTCCTTTCCACCACAAGAATGTTTTGGTGTTGACCTAATTTGAATTTGCACAGTTGAGGTGCATAACCGACCTTGGAGAATTTTTTTAAGGTTGAAGATGGTATAAATAAGTGCTAAGTTGTAGAGGGATGATAAGATAGATGAGTATGATGTGAGTGATGCGAATTGTAGAGTTTTGGGGTGCAAATTTGAGAAGTGCAGTGTGATATTTCATATATTAGATTACTGAATGTAGTGAGCAGAAGGTGTCTATAATTCTTTAGAAATACTGTGAAGGTGTTGATGATGTTGTGGTGGGTTTTTATGAAGCATTGAGATGAATTTATCATTGTAACACTCTTCTCAATCTTCTTTTATATCCTGGTAGTAAGCCTTTCTTTCTTTTGTGCAATGAGCCCTTTGGTAGTGAGTCATATTGTATTTGGTGTTGATATTACTTTATATTGTGAGTTAATCCTCACCGTGGTTTTTCCCATCTTGGGTTTTCCATGTAAATCTAGTGTTTCTTTGTGTACATGGTGTTGATTTGGTATTGTTTCTATTATTTTCTTTCATGATAAATCATTCTAACAGATTAAGGGATAATTGGATTCATGTGGATTTGAATGTTTGTGAGGGTTTTAAAGTTTTAAGCTATAATTAATTCACCCTCCCTGTAACACCCCACCGAGGAACCTAGAGAACAACACACAAAGTAAAAAAATAATCGAACAATTTTCTTTTAAGACATTCGATTTTATCATGAGTACAAAGTAAACATCTACACATACGTCCTCAGGGTTGCGTGACAACGCCACTTAAATATTCACAAGAAAGAACATGAACAACATTAAACTAAAGACATTAAACATAAGGATAAATCATATCAATAATGAATGATCCAATTACATAATCATTATGAATTCAAGGGTGATCCCACAATAGCGGTTTATAATTTTTGGCCAAACTGGACACTGAAATTATTATTTTTAACTGAATCTTCACATTTGGGCACCTATAGCGGCTAAACCGTGAGGAATTTGAAAATGATGTAAAATAGAGTCTCACTAAATTTTGTCTGTAGATTCTAAAAAAAAAAATTCAAAATTTTTGGAATAAGATTGCACTTCTTTTTCCATCTCCCATGAAAACTATTTTTTTTAGAAAACAACATTTTTAAAAAGTGATGCACACCGTATAATGCATAATTTTTTTTCCATGAACGATAAAATTATAATTATTTCAAATTTAGATTCGTAACTCTGATATCTAGTGCTTCCACTTGGTTAGATAGTTTTTTATTGAATATTTTTTCTTTAATCAAGTTTCAAAGTCAAACCAATTACAATTTAGACATAGTGCGACCATATAACGCGTAACTTTTTTTGTATATATCAAAATTTTATTTATTTATTTTTGTTGGATCAAGGACTTCAATATTTGGTGCACTCATATTTTTCATTTTTTTTTTTGATAATCTATTATTTTTCCACATGTGCAAAACATAGACCTTTATTTTTGATGAAAATCCTATGTTTAATAAAACTAAAAAAATAAATACATAATAAAACCAAAACATATTAAAATTATATTCATTGGATAGCTCATTCCAAGGACTACCATAATCATTTCAAATAAATTTTAAATGAATTCATTTGATCCCCCAAAAGGTAAATCAAAAGTGATTTTTTATCAGCATTTTGATAGGTGTAAAGGAGACTCATTTATAGGTATGGTTTAAAACTAGCAAGGTTCTATCCAAGGGGGTTTGATCTAAGGTGGTTTGATCAACCCTCTTCAATTGGAATCCTTAAAATGGAGCTTTTTAAGGATTAAATCATTATATTTTCTAAAAAATATGTGATTTCAGCAAATATTAGTTCCTCTTAAAAATTGTAAACCAGATTTGTAGGATCACCCTACAGTTACATCAAGCGAGATTATGAAAAATATTGGTACATCATAATAAAATTATAATAAGGTCTCTCATGCACATCAGGAATGTATACAATATAGATGAAGATCATAACACATCTGTCAACCTTGTTCATGAGCATGCTCATCGTCTATCTTCACGAACAAAGTAAAGTCAAGAACCTGTCGCAAGAACAACATCATCCACACACTGCAACACTTGCAAGGGAAACCCAATGGAGGATATAGCATGTTCCTCCAAACCATGTGGTACCCTAGGTTCCACCCCCTATGCTAGGAAATAATATCAGGTCCACAAAGACAAACAAACAAGAAGACAAAATATTAACAACACATGGCTTGATGTTCACATCATGAAATAACGATATCTAAACCACATAATTACCAACAAAGCTCCCAGAGGAAAAAACATAATAAAAGGTAACTCTACACAAGAGACCACATAACATGCATCAGAAAAAGAGTTTCATCACATAGTTTACGATAGGTTACCCTGGTGAATCTTCTTAGACTACTGACCCTCACATCGATTTACCTTGACAATCTCTACCGATTCCCGACCCCTAAACAAACTCATGTGGAATCAAACTACCTTTCAAGAAAACAAAGTAGACGATCATGCCATTCCATTCCATCTACACCTACCCTTAATCTATACAAGAACTAAGGTATTAGGTGAGGCATTCAAACTATCTGAATTATTTAATGAACACTACCCAACCCCTATTACATTTAATTAGGTTTTTACTAAATTATAAACCCTTGATAGGTTACCCTAGTTACCACTTAGGGTTCTGGCCCCTATCACAAGCCACTCTTCCTACTTACAATAACATAACTTATTAATCAATTACGAAGGATAGCCATCATGCACTTTAAACAAAACCAAGAATGAACACATCTCAATCATGGCATAAGCCATTTAACTTTCAAAATACCTCCAAGGTAACAACAAATTGTGCATGGCTAAGTCCCAAATTAGATCATTGTAATTGAACAATAAAGTATAAACACAATAAGCTTTACAATACAAGTTTCCTTTCCTAGCCTCTGGAATATTTAAGAACTCATTAACACAGAAGTACACTCTTAAATCATTAACAAATATATTATAAATAATTTCAATAAAAATCAATTTTAATGTATTATCTATTAAACCTTTAATACTAACAAATTTCAACATTTAAACAAGTATATATATGTTCGATAAAAGCATTGCACTCCTAAATTTGTTAGTCATGCTATTTAAATTCTAAATCCAAGTGAAATAAACAATCAATTTATTTCTTTTAAATATATACATATTCTTTTTTTGTCATACACTTATCCTTAAGATTAACCTCATAATTATCAACATAGAAATACACATCTACAATATTAATTTATAAAATGAAATCTTAATCTATTTACACTACAATAAAATATAGAAAACTAACTGTTTGTTGTTGCGCATGCATAATGGGGAATACTAGTTTTAGACTAATGTTAACAAGTGCATGCGGCCCAAGAGGGATAAACATTAGTATTTACAAATATAGCTAGTTCAATAAAAAACAATAAAGAAGATGTGGAGATAATCAAAACCCATGACAAAGTTAAGTGAAGGAGAACAAGTGTCTCCAAGGCAATCATACAATCTATCAAGAAGGAGATGACTAAAGAAGAGCAGAGTCGGCTATACCAAGCAAATATTGCATGGAAAAGAATGAGGAGACAACAAGAATATTGGTCATGCACAACACTTGCAAAGAAAAAGAATGAGGAGACTGCAAGAAGATTGGCCGTCAGGCATAGGTATAGAAGTTGGGCATGACTCTTCCAAACCATCCACTGAGATGGTTTTCTACAAAAAAGAGAGGATAATATTACGGTTTCTAGAGAGCTCATAATTTAGGTTGCTACGAAAATGATGTTGTTTCATACCCATATACAACACCGTGCTTCCATTTCATGTAGCCACCATTAAGTGTGTTACAAGCCAACAAGATGGAGGGAATTCTTTATAAAAGGTTAATTTAAATTTTCCAAACGTCGACTTAAATACAACTACATGCCGACATCGAAATTCCCTAGCAGTATAAAATGAAGGCAATTTTTTGAAGATTCAAGGACTCAAAGCACATTAACTATGAGGTACAAATGATAAAATACCACATACGATCAGAAGAAAAGAAAGAGTCTGAAACTATCAAATTCAATGAGATACAAACATGAAAACTAACTGTGAGATTTGGTTTCATCTCTCACATGCATGTCATTTAAGTAAGCCCGAAATAACATTTCAAGAACATAATCTTATCCCCACAGTTAGATACCACGCACAAAAAAAATCAAGGTCAAGCGAAAATACCACATAACATATAGTTTTGCAAATCAAAGTCTACATATATTGGATTTTTCGTTTGATGGTGCAAAGGTATGTCCAGTTAAAATGATTCTATCTACAACATATTGGCATGAAATTTGGAATATTACGAGCAATTTTTCAATAAAGAACAATTAATAATTGTAAAACCAATTTTATTATAGATAGGTTTTAGTAGCTTTTATTTCCTTAAAAAAAATTCCTCAATTATTTCAAAACTAATCAACACCAATTTCATTTTTGATGTTTGTGCAAAAGATTTAGCAAACAAATTGTACCACAAGGAAGAACATATACCATAAACAACACTTAGAAGCCACTATTCAAAAAAATGCAAAACAAAACAAAATAACTTAAAATATTTGCTCAAATATGACGTAGACTGAAGCAAGAATCATAAAATATGCAACTCTATATTTTTCTGAAATGCACAAATCCTTCAAATTCACTATCTCCAAAACTTTTCAACCAAAACACAGAGAAGAAGCTTTTTCCCAAAACTGTCATGAAATTTTTTCCCCAAAAACCAAAATTGCCGTGAACTATTTTTTTTTTTACATCACCAAAGCTTTTCATTCCCTTTTCAATTAACTCACAATCACAGAACTTAACTAACTATCAACATGCAAACAAGATTGATCAAATAGTTCTAATTAAATAATTACCCAAGATAACACTTTTTGAATCCAAGACCAGATTTTAGATATTATTTATAATTCGTTGAAAACAAACCCTTCAATAATATCTACTTTACATTTATTTAAATTTGCACATTAAGACTAACAAATATCTATTACTCAAAATTAACAATCACATTTAATTAAATATCCTATTTATTAATTTAATTAATCAAACCATAAACATAATTATTTTAATTTAACATTTCAATAAAATTACATTCAATCAAATAAATTTTTTAATTAACCATTTAACTAATTAATGAATTACTAATCATGACAAAAACATGAATGACACAATGAAACCGAACGACAAAACAATAATGGGTGACAAACGGATAATCATCCTATAAAGGAATGATGGCCAAAGAAGGACCTAACATTATCTCCAAGTCAACATGTTTCCATTGGGTCATGGCACACTCAAAATTGACAAAGCAAGTGGAGTCGATGCCCAGTACCTGAAAAATGCATAAAATAACACTATCAAACATATCTACTTAAACCGACAATCACACCGTGAAAGAGAGTTGCAACGTAGCAGGGTACTCACAAGTGAGTAATGCTACAATGCCCCTTTCACCAAGACTAAACATAACAATTTTACATCATAAACACACTAATGCTCTGAAACAACATACAACCATAACACACATAATGTTCATCATAAGGTCACCACACAAACGTAATCAAATGATCAACAATGTCATCAAAGTATCATCAACAAGATATTAAACTAACATAGTATCAGTGTTGTAACTGAAATAAAGTAGCATAATATCCAAAAACAACTAAAACAACTATCAACTGAACATAAACAAACTGAAACAAAGTGCAAAAACTAGAGGGACACTACATCCTCCCCCACTAGGATAAGGTTTACTCCTGGAATCTTGCAAACAGATATGGATAAATCTCTCGCATGTGTGTCGCATCCTCCCAAGTAGTTGATGCCTCATCACTAGGATCCCATTGGACCCTCACTTAATCAATGTATCAACCCCCGAGGCTGAGTCCCTTGTGTTGAATAACGCCCACAAGCTCCAAATCCAACTACATGTCCTCTACCTGCAATGCATCCCAATCGAGCACATGTGAAGTATCAGAATGATAAGGCCTAAGAAAAGATACATGGAATACATCGTGAATGCATGAAAAACTAGGTGATAAAGAAAGACGATACACTATAGGACCAATCCTCTCCATAATCTCAAACGGTCCAATGAAACGAGGCATGAGCTTAGAGCCTTTTCCATAATGGACAAACTCTTCTACAAATGCACCCGAAGAAATACCCTATCACCAACTGAAAACTGATGATCCACTCTATGCATATCGACATACTTCTTTTGTACGTTCTACGCCGCCGCCAAGTGCTCTTTGATGTGATAAACTTATTGCTCCATATCCTCAAGCATCCTAGGTCTAAGTAGAACTTTATCCTCAAGTCGGTCCCAAATCAACTGAGTCTAACAAGGACGCCCATACAATGCCTAAAAAGGAGGCAGACCTATGGAACTATGATACCCATTATTATAGGCGAACTCCACTAAGTAAAGATAATATTCCCATCACAATTGCTGATCCATTACATACATCTCGAGCATATCCTCAAGAATCTGATTGACCCTCTTGGTTTGACCATCGGTCTTAGGGTGATAAGCTAAACTGAAGTTCAATTGAGTACCTAAGGCATGCTGCAAGGATGTCCATAATGCTAATGTAAACGTAAGATCTCTATTTGAAATGATTATGTGAGGAATTCCATGCAACCAAACAATATCCTCCATGAATATCCTGTCCACATAAGAGGCATTATAGGAAAAATGAATCAGAGAAAAATGTGCTACCTTAGTCAACCTGTCAACAGTAACCATAATAGCATCATGTCAATGGGATGACATTGTTAGAGTAATAAAGTCATCACCTAATTAATTAATTGGGTCACTTTATGCTTTATTACACTTAAGCTAAACTTAGGAGTGCTTTTGTTTTATTATTATCTTTTATTAATTAATTATTTTTTGCATGATTAAAGCTTCTAATATTAGATCATGTTGTCTCATTCATTCTTTTGAGGACACTTGTCATGATCTAATATAATCTTGATCTAGGGTTAGGCTTCATCATTTTTCATAAGGATTCATTTATTGTAATTGAAAATCATTCTCTACGAAAACATATTCAATGCGACAGTTGTTCACATAATGCATATTTGATGTTTTATCAGATCTGAGTTGTTGATCAATAACATATTGCTTATTTCTTTATAGTGTGATAGGTTTATCATTGCAAGTGATTCTTGGAGCTGTGGGAATACATTAATCTACTCTAACATGGTATTAGAGCACCAAATCTGTAGCTTCCTTGTCTAATTTTTTCAAATAAATCAACTCATGCATTAATATTCATGATCTGTGGTTAAATTTTGAGCATTCCATTGAATCCAGAGTTGTTGGAACAATTAGGTTTCTCTTTCGTTTTGTCAAAAAAGGCCTCCTGTAACGCCCCGCCACACGACCCTAGAGGAAGTTGCATTTAACTACTTAAACAGAATAATTTTTTTTTAAAAAGTATAATTAATAAGCAAGTTCGCTAACTAATGCCAACAACCTCTAAGGTTATGAGACAGAGGTTATAAAGAACCAAAACAAAAAACATGATTTAAACCATGACATTTAATTACTAAATAAATTAAGCACATACATTCCAATAAGATAATTACATCAAGCATAAGAGAATCATCAATTTCATTAATCCATAAATTAAACCACAAGGTTACAACACTCATTCCCCGAATGAGGCAAGATCAAAAACATAATGAGATTACAATTACAACTTCCACCTCGATAACAACTGAGGGGTAAAATAATACAAGATCCAACTGAAATGAGATAATGCATGAACTGATACTAGAACCAACGATCTCTCCAACTGGAAGTCTCGTCCACACGAACATGAAGAAGGAACCCAACAGATTTAGGTGCACGCCACCCAACCACATGGAACCCAAAGGCCAACCCCCCATGCTAGGAGATAGTAACCAGGGATCCTAGTCAAGACAATCTACCTCTAGACACAGGCTAACATAAACTGAACCAAACTGAAACAACCAAACACATGAACCTCACAAGAACGTCATAAGCTCAACACATGAACAACTCAAGTACAACTCTGATACCATGCAAGAACATCACAAGTACAATAAAAGTACAACTCACGAGCATCACGAGTAACACACAAGGACAACTCTACATGGTCACATTACTTCCAGAAATAAAGTAGAACAAGTATGTTAAAGGAACCATACACAACAATAATTGAACACCAACCATGGTCACATCAGGTATGTTTCGGAAACCATACCCACAATAAACAAGAACCAACTGTTGTCTTAGATAGAGTGTCATCACACAGCTTGTCATGGGTTATCCTTGGGAATCTTCATAGGCTCTGGCCCCCACAAGAAAAGGTTATCCTGGTGACCTTTACCGAATCTCGGCCTCCACACTCACTCATGCGGAGCCAAATACCTTTCGTATAGACAAGATAGATGACCTTGCCATTACAAGCGTTCCCATCTCATCCCAAGTCTAAACGAGCACTTGAGTCTATGAGTGGGCATTAAAATCTTGATTAGTGTGAAGTTAGTCCTAAGCTTCTAAGTATTGTTTTAGTTATCACTTGATTAAATAACTTATAACGAGTTATCCTGGCACCACTTCGTGTGCTGGCCCCCATTACAAGCCACTCTTCTACTTGACAACGACATACCAAACAAACATCTATGGTACAAGGTGCAACATACAAGCTAACACGTCTACTCCTTTCTCAGGAGGTGACAAAGATAAAACCATCTCCAAACACTGGAGAAAACAACAATAACAAAACGACTCCTAACTGCTCCTGACAAGGAGGCACACACTACAAACGACAACCACATGACTAAAAAACAAACCCATCTAGAAGACTTACGAATTACACACTCATTTATCCCATTTCCACCAAACAAGAACATGAAGGAAAAATTCCTTGAAGGCAACTGAAAGAAACTAACTTTGGATATGCTAAATCCATTTTTATTTAAATCGTGCATTGTCTTTTTCAGACAAGGGAGAAATTAAAACTTAATACTTAATTCCTCACTAGCCTTTAAATAATAATAAAATAACCATTTATTTCCATAATTCAAAATATGTTGATTTGAAATAAATATTGTTTCCTTATTTCACTATAGCCATTTTAAATCAAATGTTTAACTTGACTAAACAACGTATTATTCTAAGGTCAAACTATTTTCCTTTAAAATAATGTTTTAAAATAAAACACTGATGTAATCCAAGTTAATTATTTTTCATTTCCTCAATTAAATTTAAAACATGCCATTGGAAAAAAATCAATAATTTCCCTATACATTTTTTTTAATTTTAAATCACCACTCTAAAAATACAATATTATTTAAAAAAAACAAAACATGATCTATCCAATATAATAATAAAATATATATTTTAAATATTATATATTATAATATTTAATATTTAAAATATTATTTATATTTTATTTTAACCAGAGATATTTAATATTTAAATATTATGAAATATAATATTTAAATATAAAATATATATATTTTTTTAACTTATACTCTTATTTTATTTTTGTTTTGTCCTCCCTTAATGCCTCAGGCCGTGCGCAGGTTAGAGTGGGTGGCCGTATGAATTTCGAGGTAGACGGATTTAGGGCTAGCGACCGCCTGTATTTTCTTTGGTCGTGGTTTCCTTTGGCGCCGACCACGGTTTTCCACACAGGGCGGTGCATTTTAATTTAGACAGGGTGGGGTTAATGGAGGGCGGTGAATTTACATGGCGGCTGGGGGTTTAAGCAGGGGCGGCATTTTTTTTTACATAGGGGCGGAGGTGGAGGTATGAGGGGATGGAAGAGGTGGAGGCCGGCTTTGGCTGCGCTGACCCTGGTTGTGGTCGGCGGTTGCGCTTTGCACAACCAACCACCATGAATGGTGGTGCGGCTGTGCAAAGCACAGTCGTCCACCACCCATGGTAGCGGTGGTGCCGGTAGCCATGCGGGGGTAGGGTTGCGGGAGTCACGTCGGGCGCGGCTCCCCCAAAGCCCTCCCCAAACAATTTTTTTTTATTATAAAAAGCCTACGGATTAAATCCACGATTTTTCCCTGGTCCCAAATATTATTTTATTTTTTATTTTTCTCAAGAAAATTTAATAGTAACACCCCCAAATCTTAAACACATAAAATATAAGAAATATATTTAGATATATATATATAATCAGTATACATATATATATATATATATATTCACCAAAAAGAATTGCAAAACCATAGAGAAGACAGATTTAAAAAAAACCATTTTTAAACAAGAACACCATTTCTTTTCTTTCCTTGAGGAAACAAAACCAAAAACATGGGTTTATGGTTTGATAAACATTCAACATGGAGGTCCCAATAAAATCTAGTTTAAGAATTTCAAACATGCATTCCAAAACAAAACATTTATAAATGAATCTACATACGATTAAAATTAAAGAAATGAACCTGGTAAACTTGTGTTTGAGAAGATCCAAACGATGCCCAGCTTCCAAATCCAGCTTCACAGATTTTCGCAACCTCAGACCAAAAACCCACAAAATTGAAACATGCTTCCTCTCTCAAATTCAAACTTTTCTCAAAAACTCCAAGATCCAAAAATTGAGAGAAAAATTCAAACATAAGGATTTTTGCCCTAAATCCTTCAACCACCCTAATAAATTCTTGAAAACAGAAAATGCAAAAATATCTAATTTCTTTCATTTTTTGAATTCCAACTTCTAATTTGACTTTTAATTCAATTTTCAATTTTTCAATTTCAAATTTCACAATTGACTTTCAATTCAATTTTCAATTTCAACAAATATGCAATAATTTCCAAAATGAATTTGCTTAACTCAAATTAATTAATTTAATTAATTCAATAAAATAAATCTAATCCAAGATTAAATTATTTTATTAATTAAATTAAATTAACTTAATAACTTTAAATAACATTTTCCACATAATAACCAATTAATTCAATCAACAACTTAAATTCTAAAACCCATTTAATTCCTTTTTCCAACTTGCAATTAAACAACGAAGAGAGGGCACAAAATTTAAAGCAACACATCCTGACAAACAACTGACAACATACAAGGACTAGGGTGACGACTTGACACAAAAACCTAGCTACTATGTCCCAATCGAATACCGTTGGGTATTGAACACGCTCGCACCTGTGAAACCAGGTGGAGTCGATGTCCTATACCTATCAACCTGCAAATCAAGTAAACACAACATATAATATATCCAACATAAAATACACACCATGAAGAGGAAATCATGGGATCATAGGGCACTCGCGAGTGAGTGATACGATACCGTCCCCTTCACCAATACACTGCAAATAATTGACAATCTAACCTCCTAGTATAATCCAAAGCATAAACATCTTTAATTCGAATATCCACTATGCTAATCCAAAACATGGAATAAAGATAACATCATATTAACATACCATCACATCAAAATATAACATTAACATAGCTTTATAGATAGCAATCAAATACAGCCGAGTACCATAGTCAAGGTACTAACAAAAAATTACAACATAAAAAAGGTATCTGAATATCTAGAAATACATCAAAGCAACATAACCACACAAGGACATACTGTCCAGCCAGAAGGCAAAATAGAGGGGTATTACACCTCCATTTGATAGATCTGTGAGGGTTTGAATTTCATGAGGGTTTCTAGATCCAAAGAATACCTACAATTTTGGAGTGTTTTGAGCCTAAGCTGACCTCACCATCGTGTTCAGAGCACCCAAAAACCTCAAAATCAACTGTCAAATCGTCGAAATCGAACATAGTGACTCAGGAGGAAAAAAAAACTATTTATGGGTCGTACGGCCTGATATGACATGCAATCCGAGAAAATAATAATTAAAAAACAGTGTTAATGGGTGCCGCCGTCAGTAAACCGCTAGCAGTTAATGCTAGCGCTTAATCCTAGTGGTTAGTCTAACCGCCAGGCTTTCCCCCAAACCCTTTTGGAGCAGTTTTGGTATTTTGGCCATAAATTTTGCATATGAACTCGGTTTTTCGAAAATGAAATATCACCGGAAAGCTAGTTCCAAGCCCAATCCAATGGTATAGGTATCTTTTTCTGGTTTTTATTTTTTTGCATCATTTTTTCCAGTCAAATTCAGATCATCATTTTCATGCTTCCGAGGGCATATCTTTTGCATACAATCTCCGTTTTTTGAAACCAAATAGGTGTTGGAAATATCTTCCAGTGCTCTATTGAGATATATGATCCATTTTTATAGAATATTTAACAGGTATTTTATTTCTGTATCAGAAGTCAAATTTTCCTTTTTTGGTATATTTCTTGGGAAACATACACAAAGGATTAAAAAATTTAGCACAAAAAAGATAATTTTTTCCTTGTGAGTTATATACTGCTGTATTTTCATCCCATTACTGTATCATTCAATTTATAAACATGGAAAAAACTCAAAACATTCTCCTTACACCATAGGAGTAGAAGAAAAACATAGAGATCAGTTTGAAGAAACTCGGGTTGTCTAGAGTAACCATGGGTATAGAGGTTGAACCAACATTAGTAACGAGAGATAAATTAAATGGTTTAACAGATGTGATGAATTTTTTGGAACATTATACATGTCTATGTCTCCTAATCTCTTATTTCACATTGAATCTTACACTACATCTAACCAGATTTGGACCCAATTGGAGTCCTTGTTTGGTAAGCAAGATTATTTGAGGGGTTTTTAGTTGGAGAATGAGCTTATAGGTCTGAATCCTAGATATTTTAGAACCCTCCAAGACTTTTTCACAAAACTAAAGTCTCTTAGATTGCAGTTGTCATAGTGTGGTACTACTAATCGAGATTCACAATTGATTATTTCCATCCTTGCCAAGTTGGGCCTTGATTATTCAGTATTTGTTTCTACTTTCTATGCTACATGAGATGCACTTGGCATGAGATTTACCATGCCTTCACTGGATTATTTTTCTTCTTCTCTCACTCGAGAGCAAGAAAAATTGGTTCAGATGGGTACTCTAAAGTCTTCTAGTTCATAGGCTCTAGTTGCCATTTAGAGTCCTAAGGAGAAGGCTTCACCTAGGAAAAAAAAGAAATAGAAAAAAAAACATGGGCAAGAAAAAGAATCATCTTCACATGCATCTTTTGAGTACTCACCCTCTTCCAAAGGGGGATCATCTAGGAAGGAGAGAGCAACTTATGCTTATTGTCAAAAGCATCATTGGTATTCTAAGTAGGTTGATCATTTGACGCATCTTCTACAATAGAAACATATATAGTTTCCATCTTCTATGTCTCATGGTCCATCACCTTCTTCTGCATCACCATCACCATCACCATCTACACATACAGGTACAATAGGTATTGCTAATGGATCCGATAAGATGAAAGCCCATGCCTTACATGCATCCACATGTCTTCAATTAGATAGATGGTTTCTTGATTTAGGAGCTTCCCATCATTTAGCATCTTCATAGGATATGTTTTTTACATTTGGTGCAAGCACCACACCAAACATTTTACTAGGTAACAACACATATGTCAGTGTTAGTGGGAAGATTACAGTTGCCATTGATGATGGTATCTTTCAGGAGGTACTATCTATTCCATCTTTTTCAACCAACCTCTCCATCTATCAGATTATTCACAGTGGATCAGGGAAGACAATGGAGTTTTCTCCTGACTCAATTCTCATCAGGGATTTACACACTAGGAAGATTGTGGCAGTTGGCATTGTTGATCATGCTTTAGGCTTTATGCCTTTTCTCATTTTGCATCTGAGGATCCACCATTACCTATACTTGATACTCACTCTCCACCATTGAGAGTACATATGGAGAAGAAGTCTAGTCACTTGAAATTGTGCATGCATTCATCCACCAAAGTTCCTGAGATTCCTTCAGAGCTTCTTTCTCCTCCTCTTGCTTATTAAGAGATCATACCTATTGAGCAGGAAACTGGTCATTCATTTTCTTTATTGTTAGATGACTACTTTCTAGATATTGCACATCTATTTGTTGAGTCACACAATATAGTTATTCATACCAATCATTTCCCACCATAATCCATGCCTTCAGAGGTTGCATTTCAGGAGTCTTTAGATTTATTTGGTCTTGGTTCAGAGATAGATATTCAACAAAATCCTTTTATGGCATCCATCTTCAAGCTTCTTGGTCCTTCACTCTACATTGAGGTTCTTTAGCATCGTCCTTTGGATTTGTTTCTTCCCAAAGGGAGGAATAATGTTTTCCATTCTTGGATCAATTTTTACATCCTACATCGAGCTTACACCATTGTGACAAGAGTTTCTTCATTGTGGGGGGGCCTTCTAGTTTCCTATTCTTTCTTCTATGGAGATTCTTGTGTATCTATTGATGAGATAAAAGTTGTCTTTGGGGGGTATCATGAAATCCTCCTTTTATCCTTCTCTCACTCTCATTAGTGCATTACATTTTTTTTTTATCTCTTTTGGAGTTGAGTTTTATTCCCATGAGGTTTTCTCCCTTTCTCCTCTTTTACGAGAGATTAGCTTGTTATACATGGGTAAGTCATCAACCGTTAGGGCGAGACTCATTCATGCATCCATTCATGTATTTCTTTATCATAGTTTAGTTTCTCCCCAGTTCATCTTAAGGGGAGGTGCTAGAGTAATAAAGTCATCACCTAATTAATTAATTGGACCGCTTTATACTTTATTAAACTTAAGCTAAACTTAGGAGTGCTTTTATTTTATTATTAGCTTTTATTAACTAGCACTTGCACCTATAGGAGGTTCAAGGGAGATGCCGATAGGAAATAAAAGGAAAAGCATAAATGAATTGAAACAATACATAATTGGTTATATAAAAATATATAGACATAACATAAGGGATATGAAATATTCCTATAAAATTGGATGATTTGATAAGTAGTCTATGGTTTATAAACTTGTAAAAATATAAAAATTGAAAAGTGGATGTTCTCATTTATTGTTGGGAGAATTGGTTGTAGGAATGATCTATAGGTGGAATGCGATGCCATAAGATGTAAAAGTGAAAGCATGAAATAAAAGTATCAACATCTTCTGCATATGTAAAACATCAAGTACAAATAAGACATATCTATAGTTAATAGAGGACATAATATCATTTGAATATCACATACGATTTACATAGTTTTGAAGTGGATGTGTAGTACTTACTATCTAAGTACTTTTGGAATGTAATTTTATTGCTAGGCATATTGCCTTGTTTGTATGAGTAGGTAAATAACATTTATCTCAAGAGGTTCACAAAAAGTAGCACACTATCCATAGTTGGTAGCTAGCTCATACTCACATTACAACATTACACGATATACACATTTGGAAAACTAAAGGTTTTTTAGACATTGTTTAGATAGTTCTAGAATGAGAGTCTGATGTATGGAGCACCACCTAATTCGTAGTGCTCAACAACTTACATTTTTTGTAGGAAAGTGCAAAAGGCAACTAGCATGTCATAAGTTGAATGGACACAATTCAATGTGTCTTCCATTGACTGAATTTCAAAACCTTGCACCCTATGTTAGGAACAAACATCTTTTCTTTCTATAAAAGGTTAAAGCAATTAATGGTGATATCGGTCAAAAAATATTGAACCATGCTTGCAGGAGTTCCATCCCAATTGATTGTGGGAAATGAAGAAATTGGAAGATCGGGGAAACTATCACTATTCAATATTTCAATTATGTTTGTATGGCGATCAACATTTGCCATTCCTGAATGAAACAAATTTGAGATTGTACCTAATGTTAGCTAATAGAAAAAAGCATTCAAATTCACACTATAACAAAGTAGACTAACAAACCTTATATTTTATTTATTTAATTAAAGAAAAAAGTTTATTAATTCTTTAACATTGTTAATTTTAGCCACACTTAATTTCTTTTCCTTATTGCTAATTTTAAATATTTATATTTATATTTTTAAAAAAGCTATAAAATAATGGATGAAATAACTAATTTTTAGAGATTTGATTACAAGTAAAATAAAAGAAAGTTGAGCTTAAATATTTAAAAAGGTGAATACAAACATTTTAATTTCCTAATTGTGATTGAATAATTACAAAACATAAAATAACACATACAAACAACAAATAAATAAAAATTATGTAATTTTTGTAACAATATTGTGTCAATAAAATACAATTTGTACAAGCTAAATTGATAGTTGTTAATTTACCCTTCTTTATACTATTTTTAGCATTGTTGATAAACAATTGATATTATAATATTGTTGTGTTAATAAATGTACTTAAATAAGAACCTTATAGATCAATTAAACAAAACATAATAATGTGAGATATCTTCAAGTATTCACTATCCACATACAACTATGTTACAATTATGAGAGAATATAAGAAAATAACATCTTAGAATACATAAAAGAAATTAAAGAAAAAACTATAAATAGATTAAAATAATTGATAAAAAAACATTAATTTTTTTACTTAAACTAATCAATTTTAAAGTCCACCAAACTATGACTGAATTGAACATTAAGATTGACCAAAAACGGTTATTAATTTAAAATTTAAATTCACTTTCTAACAGAAAGTAAATATGTGTACTTACCATATATATTGCATCAATTTTGTCAAACAAAACAATCTTCCGAATTTTTTCAATTATTAATATTATTTTATTTTTAAACCTATCTAACTCATGCATATGTCATTTAATTCAATAAGTATTATTATAAATAAACATAAATATTTCATATAAAATTAAAAAATTATCAAACAATAACAATATATTTATAAAATGAAAAATTGTATCTTAAAATTTTAAATTAAACAAATAAAATGATTAATATTAACATTTGCTAATGCCTTTAATAAATTATTATTAACTATAATTTCTCTCATATTATAATGGAAGACTAATTACAGCACATCCCCAAAAAAGGAACCAGTAGGGGAGAGGAGCTGATACGTAGGCAGGGGCTCGAATGTGCGATGGGACATGTGCTCATTGGGGCCCACACCTATACACTGGTCCTCCACAACATAAGCTTACTTTCATCCATAGATAGGCTTGATCACATCAAACATAAATTAGATATAAAATGCACACAAGTTAGCATTAATTTAAAAACTTAACAAGTACACGTTGGCAGCCAAATATGATGAAGTGTATCCAACTTGTATCTGACATATAACAAGTACCATTCCAACATGGAATAAAAATAGCCCAAACATTAAGACATGCACCCTTCCCCGTAAACTATTAAACCCAACTTTCGCACCAATGCAGGTGTCACTTTCACATTAGTCACAACTACAGAAAATAAACAAGGTGCCAAGTCAACAACTTTGAAACCCATCCGACCCATCTTTGACCGACTGGCGAACCCATTACATGATTGTTTCCCATCGTAGCATAACCAAACCAACACACAAATGCATTCGCCTGTCTCGTCTACCATGAGATCTACAACACATATCAGCTTCAATTTGTCCCATCTTGCCAAGTAGGGTGTGCACGTAGTGGAGCCAAATGCAAATATCCCACTTGCATCCATTTAACACTCCTGTAAGGCCGCCATTATTCAAAACAAAAACATGGAAACAATTTCAAATAATCCACGAAACCAATCAAGTCAAGAATTAAAGGTTGAAATCAATCAAATCTCCAATTCATATGAAACAAAACTCAAATTCAAAAGACGACAACAATTTATTTCACCACACCAAACAACCATCAATCAAATTCAAATAATTCCCAATTCAAATAGCCATGAAAATCAACAAGTATTTAGTTATTCTGCAGTGAGCGACATAAGAAAAGGAGGAGTGACAAGCACATAATTGAATGAGTTAACATCAAGGGGAGGCAACAACTCAGATTCCAGAGCACCAACATCCATATTGTACCAGGTTTTCCTTTTCACACTTGTTCTTCATTACATCCATTAACAACACCCATATTGATCTTCATTACACCCATTATTCTCATATTATATGTTTCTTTATGTATCGGTAGGGTTTATATTGCAAATATTGCAGTCATAGGTTAGCATATGTGTTCCATAGGGTTTATAATGCATATATTATAGTCATGGTTTACCATTTAAGGCTTTCCCTAGGGTTTATATTACAAATATTCCAGTCATAGTTTACCATCATTGTTTCCCTAGGGTTTATATTGAAAATCTTACAGTCATATTTTTGCCTTTCTGTTTCAGTAGGGTTTATATTGCAAATATTACACTCATAGTTTAACATCTCTGTTTGATAGGTTATGCATTATCATTCACCTGCTTTTCATGTGTCTCAATGGTTATGCATTATCATTCACTTTGCTTATTGTAGTCTCACATCGTAGTCTCATAGGTTCTGCATTATCATTTATATGTTACATATTGGTCATGGTTTACCATTTCTATTTCAATGGTCCTCCATTATCATTCACTCTGATGATCTTATTCTCATAGGTTCTACATTATCATTCACTCTAGTTATCTTATTCTTCTTTCAGTTCTACATTGTCATTCACTCTGGATATCTTATTCTCATATCTTCTCCATTATCAGTCTCTAAAGTTTCTATTATTCAAACATGAGTGTGGTTTCCACTTTGTTGTGCATGAGAATGTTAATGTTGTAAATGCTTAAGAGATATGAGATGTTCTTAAACTCTAACTCCCTTGCATAGCTTGTAATTTTGTGCTTCTTACTCCTCTACTTCCTTATGTCGCTCACTCCAGAATAGATAACTCAATATAACAAACTCCTGTTACAAAAGATAATCTCAATTGAAATGCAAGAAACTAAAAAGATAACACATACACAAACTAAATAATCTTCTGTTCAAGCATCACTCTCTTCATACATATAAAGATAACTGTTAAAGCATTTGTGTTTCATAGTTTACCATTTATCTTTCCTAGGTTCTGCATTATCATTTACTTTGGTTATCATATTCTCATATGTTCTGCATCACAAACTAATTATTCTTCTGTTCAAGCATCACAACACTCTCTTCATACATACACATAGATGTATTTCATAGTTTACCATTTATGTTTCATAGGTTATGCATTACCATTGACTCTGCTTATCATATTCTCATATGTTCTGCATTACAAAGTGATTTTTTTTTGTTCAAGCATCACTATTTTGATTCTAATTATTCTGTGTAGATGGCCAAGGGCAATGCAGTGGTGACCCGTACTGGGAACAAAAAAAAGAAAAGAGCCACGACAAGGTTGTCTGTCGAGAAACGAGGATGCAGATTGCCCCCTGAAATAGATCATGTTGCACAAGTAGATGAGGTTTCTACTCCTCAAATACCGTAGATTGAGGTTACTACACCTCAAATACCGCAAAAGGTAAAACAAATACAGAAGCTGTGGTCTGAGGATGACATGAAAAAGGCACTCTATGACGTTGAAGAGAATGACATGTCGATAAGGGGGGCTTCCAAATAGTGATCAATCCCAACAGCCACACTGTCTAAATGGCTAAGGGGTCTAACAACAACTTCCAAGAAAGGTCCGCCAATAGTCCTTACAGAAGAGGAAGAAAATTGCATTGTGGAATGGTGCGAGCAAATGGCTGATATTGGTCATGGTCTTGAGATAGTCAATCTTAAGTCTGAGGTTGCTCAAATATGTCAAAATAGGCCAAACCCTTTCACCAATGGCTTCCCAGGGAAGTCCTGGTGGACAGGCTTCAAGCACAAACATCCTCAACTCGCATTACGAACTGCTGAAGGCCTAGACAAAGATAGGGCATTCAATCTTAGACCTGATGTTGTAGATGCATTCTACAAAACACTGTCTACAGCATACAAAGCCATGCCATATGGTCCTGATCGCATATGGAATTGTGATGAAACTAGCATCCAAGCAGGAAAAAATGGGTCCATGAAGGTGCTCGCAAGAAAAGGTAGCAGGAATGTCTCTTACATTATCCCAAAGAGCCATGAATGGATAACCATTCTATGTTGTGTCAATGCTGCCAGGCAGAGCATTCCAAGATTCTACTTGTTCAAGGGGAGTGCGAACATAGATAATTACATCATAGATTGTGAACCAAGTGCTTGCATGGCAGCCCAACCACATGCATGGATGACCAAAGAATTGTTCATAGATTGGTTGACCCACTTCAAAACCTTGACTCCAGGCGGTGTCTCGCCCACGAACAGGGTCTTGCTGATCTTTGACGGCCATGGAAGCCATGTAGCACTCGAAACCATCCGGGAAGCAAGAGATATGGGTATAGATTTTTTAACATTGCCATCACACACATCACATAAGCTACAGCTGTTGGATGTGTGTGTGTTTGCACCTTTCAAAGCTTACTTCAAATTAGAACATGCAGAATTTCTGTCAAGGTTTCCAAACATTGAAGTGAGGAGGAGAGAACTTGCAATGTTAAGCAGCAAAGCAATGAAAAGAGCTTTGACAATTGACAACATCAAGGCTGGGTTTAAAAGGACTGGTATATGGCTGTTGAATCCTGATGCACTTGTCAATGACATGCATCCCAGTGAGACATTTGTGGTCAGTGAAGATGCTGACGCAGTTGAAAACATTCTCAGCCTTTTTGGACTTGGTGTGTCAAGTGATGATGTCACGGTATTGCAGTCCACTCTTCCAGATGGACACATGCACCCTGCAACAGAAACACAACACTCACCTGATACATGTCCGCTGAATCAGTTGCACAAGTGGTGGTTAATGAACACACCCCTCCCATGGTGGACAGGGTCGTTGATCAATTCAGCGAAAGTTTAGATCTTCCATCACAACAAAGCCAACCATCCTGGTTGATTGAGGGAGCAATGAACTTGGGCATTGATTTGGAAGCCCCAAAACAACAGGATACTTATACTTTTCCATCACCACCACCATAAATTGACCTTTCTCAAGTTGTCCATTACTATGCTCCTTCTTGCAACTCAGATTTACAAGCCAATGAAGATGTACCATAGGGCTCACAGGTAGTCGAGGAGGTCATTGGAAAGAATTCAGATGGGACACAAGAAACACAAACAATTCTGCACATTAGCAAGTTCCTCAAGTTGCTTATGCACATTATCCGTCTAATGAAATCCAAAGCAAGTGCAATTCGGATCAGTAAATAGTCTCAATTGTTGACAACATATGACTACATAAGGTTGTTAATGGAGCAAGAGCAAAGTAAGAAAGAGGTGGAGGAGATAAAAGCAAGAAAGAGACAACAAAATGCAGAGAAAAGGGAAGCAAGAATTGTGGCAGCGGAGTTGAAGGAGAATGCTAGAATTGAGAAGGACATACTACGAATAGAAAAAGAGCAGCAAAAATTATAACAAAAAAAGGATAGAGATGCAAAAAAGGATCAAGAGAGGCTTCACAAGGAACTTGACCGAAAGGAAAAAGATATTGAGGAGGCACAAAGGGCTTTGCAGAGAGAGAGCCGGTTAAGGAACACTTCTAATCCGTTGTCTCAAAGTAATGGAGTCTTCCGTGATATTCTCAACATTAATATCCCTCAGTTCTCCACAGCAATGAATTATTCAAGCCTCTCCCAATCTGACTTCAGGGGCAGTCAATATCCATATCAATTTGGCACTCGGGATGTACAAATGTCTTCACCACCGCCCCCAACACATGTCACTTGCACCCAATTTACCACTCCATGTCCCACTCATGTATGCAGCAATCCCCGTCGACTGGAAGGGGACGAGAACATGGTAATTAGCACCCCAACCAACCAAGATCCTTTTCACAACAGCAACAGCTAGATTACAAATGCTAGTTTCATAGACTTTAGAAGTATTGATATTTACAAATGCACCAAAATTATGGACAATTGTAATTTTTTGATAAGTACAGATTGACCGTTATTGTTTTGATTTGTGAAGTAATCTGATCAGATTCGAAAAAGTGTTGTATGTAATTTGCAATGTATGCTTCTTTGTTGACATTTTTAAATATATGAGAATTACAGATGCATCATTTTTGTTTTGATTTGCAATGTATTAGGATCATATTGCAATGTGTGTTCTATGTAATTTGCAATGTGTCACTATTTTTGTTTCAAATGTTTGCTTCTTCATTGACATTTTGTCATTTTCTATTCCTTTTTCCCAACTTTTTCCACGCATGGAAAAAAATAGAAAGAAGACCTGTCGACCGATATAGACGCACCTCAGGTGCCACTACCTGTGTGGCTCAACGTTCAAAGGTGACAGCCTTGCCACGTCAACTCCTCCTAGTCTGCCACCATAACAATCCACTACTAAGCATTTATCACTCGCCGCCACTTCCTATTCCTATCGATTGTCTGAATTAAATGTTGTCACCTCTCCTAAGCTCCACGCCACCCTGTAATTACATAGACATATCCATATGTATAGACATATCCATATGCATAGACATATGCATATGTACATGCATACATATACATAGACATATGCATATGCATATGCATATACATATACATATACATAGACATATGCATATGACATATGCATATGCATATGTGTATGTATATGTATATAGATATATGTATATGTATATGTATATGTATATAGATATATGTATATGTATATGCATATACATATTGATATACATATACATATGCATATACATATCTATATACATATACATATACATATGCATATGCAAATACATATCTACATACATATGCGTTTATTTTGAAACGAACTGCATTGAATGCTCCCAGTGCCTCGCTCTTCTCATCATTCAACCAGCATTTCATTTTTTCGAGTAAACATTTCGTCTTCACTTGCTCGTCGGTACCTGCTTGTTCCATCGTCTGCAACCTTCTCCGTCTCACCACAACCTGCAATGATCGAAGACCATATCGTGTTTGGGTAGAAGCCGATACAGAGATGGGTAGACGCCAATTACCGAACGTCACCAGTAGCTCCACTTCCGCCATGCAAGCAACGAACGGGTTCCTCGCCGCCATGAACGGGTTCCGTATACATACATATATATATGTATATATATATGCATACATCCACATACATGTACTGTATATGTATATATATATGCATACATACACATACATATACATATGTATATGAATACATATGTATATACATATGCATATGTATATGCATACATATACATATCTATATGCATATGTATACACATATACATATTTGTATACAATTAGTTGTGCAACAATTCTATCTTTTTCAAGTGCCATTGATGAATTTGGGGGTGTTAAATTTTTCATAGGTGATGGCAACCTATGCTTCACCGGTCCACAACTCCATTCGAATTGTGAAGTGTTGCATAGGTAACCATGACAAACCTTCACAAAACCAAGTCCCCTAAGTCATTCAAATACAAAGCTATGGTAATCTATGTGAAGTGCTACATAGGCCACACATGTATATACATAAAACATAGACATACAAATATACATATAGGTTATGCTTCATCATTTCAATCAACTAAGCAATAGAGACATGTTTTAGGGAGACTTGATTTTGTGAACGGTCGTTTGATGGCAACCTATGTTGCACGGGTCCACAACTCCATTTGAATTGTGAAGTGTTGCATAGGGAACCATGACAAGCCTTCAAAAAACCAGGTCCCCTAAGTCATTCAAATACAAAGCTATGGTAATCTATGTGAAGTGCTACATAGGGCACACATGTATATACATAAAACATAGACATACAAATATACATATAGGTTATGCTTCATCAATTCAATCAACTAAGCAATAGAGACATGTTTTAGGGAGACTTGATTTTATGAACGCTCGTTTGATGGCAACCTATGCTGCACGGGTCCACAACTCCATTCAAATTGTGAAGTGTTGCATAGGGAACCATGACAAGCCTTCAAAAAACCAAGTCCCCTAAGTCATTCAAATACAAAGCTATGGTAATCTATGTGAAGTGCTACATAGGCAAGCATGAAAGGCCTTGGGAAAACCAGGTCCCCTGAATACATGTTGTAAGAAAGCTTTAGTGCTCAATAATGATCTATGGTAATACATGTGAATACTTGAAGGTTTTCATGGCTATTTGACTTGGGAATTATTTGAATTTGATTGATGGTTGTTTAGTGTGGTGAAATAAATTGCTATCCTCTTTTGAATTTGAGTTTTGTTTCGTATGAATTGGAGATTTGATTGATTTCAGCCTTTAATTCTTGACTTGATTGGTTTGGTGGATTATTTGAAATTGTTTCCATGTTTTTGTTTTGAATAATGGCGGTCTTATAGGAGTGTTAAATGGATGCTGGTGGGATATTTGCGTTTGGCTCCAATAAGTGCGCACCCTACTTGGCAAGATGGGACAAATTGAAGCTGATACGTGTTATATATCTCATGGTAGATGGGACAGGCGAATGCATTTGCGTGTTGGTTTGGTTATGCTACGATGGGAAACAATCTTGTAATGGGTTCGCCAGTCGGTCAAAGATGGGTCGGATGGGTTTCAAAGTTTTTGAGTTGGCACCTTGTTTAAATTAATGCTAACTTGTGTGCATTTTATATCTGAGATATGTTTGATGTGATCAAGCCTATCTATGGATGAATTTAAGCTGATGTTGTGGAGGACTGGCGTATAGGTGCACATCATATAAAGTTGATACCCCCAAATTAATAAATGGCACATATAAAAGATACAATTGTTGCAAGTCTGAATTTATGAATATAGACATATACATACACATACACATAGACATAGACATAGACATAAGTGAATTAAACACGACTCTAGAGAAGTATAGGAAGAGGCAGTGAGTGATAAATGTGACACAGTGGATTGTTAGGGTGGGTGACTAAGAGAAGTAGTGGCAAGGTTGTCCACTTAAGACCTCTTCACAGATCTATACCCACACACATTTACATATAGACATACACATTCACACATACACATTTACATATACAAATACATATTTACATATAGACATAAATATAGACATACACATACACATAAACATAGACATACACATAGACATAGACATACACATATCCATACACATAGACATAGACATAGACATACACATACACATACACATATACATATTTACATATCCATACAGATTTACATACACATATACATTGACATAAACATACACATATTCATAGATTTATTTACACATATACATAGATTTACATACACACATACATAGACATAAACATATACAGATTCAAATACAAAGCTATGGTAGTCTATAAACATATACATACACATAGACATATGCATATGTATATGAATATGTCTATACATATGCATATATATATATAAGTAAGATGCAAAGATCTTAAGCATATACAAGCTGG